>CP031823.1:1205021-2410042 GCA_008728235.1 Lichtheimia ramosa
TAAGGATGGCAACTTATTCATTGTCGATCGTTTGAAGGAGTTGATCAAGTATAAAGGCTTCCAGGTTGCTCCTGCTGAATTGGAAGGACTGCTTGTGAGTAATGGTCATGGATGTGGATCAAGTTTGTCATCACGCTAATACGTGTTTCTTTGTGATAGCTGAAACATCCACAAGTGGCCGATTGTGCTGTTATTGGTGTATACAACGAGGAAGAAGTCACTGAGATCCCTCGCGCATATGTTGTACTTAGACCTGGTGTCGAGCGTAGTAAGGAGACTGCTGAATCATTACAGGCTTTTATTGCAAAGCAAGTGGCTCATTTCAAACAAATCAAGTCTGTGATATTCCGTGACGAGATTCCAAAAAGTGCTACAGGCAAGATTCTACGAAAGGTGCTGAAGGAAGAAGTCAAGCAAGAATTGGCTGCTAAAGCTACACGTGCCAAGCTGTGATCCCCCAACTACTATATAAGATCATGCACAATGCTCCTTATATTTCTTCTCCATCAGGCTTTTTCAAAATATACTCGTGTTGATATGTAGCTCGAAAAGTGCTAGACTATGATAAATATACATCCATCAGCCATACTCTAACATTCGTATTGCATGGCTTAGTTCATTTTGTGTTACTGTTTACCTGTTGTTGATATTACTTGTCACTTGCATATCATAAACCAATTAGGACTGTGGGGTATGCCAGTCAAATGTGGTATTTGCACAGCTAAAAAGAAGGTTTGAATTGTGTCAGTACAGCCAGCCAATGGCATACACCATTGACACGGTCTTCTCGTTTATTCAAGAATTCGTGTAGGACGAGCTGGTCTGACAACATGAACACTGGTGTACACATTGAAAATATGATCCTTAACAAGCATACAGGGGTCAAGTGCATTACGATTGGAGCATAAACGTGCTAATCTGGTATATGCATTCACTTATGCCAATGTTTAGCATGGCTTATCCACACCAATGCATTGGAACTCGTCACAGGGCAATGTGAAAGGTAAATCTTTTGTGCAACGTGACGCAAGGTATACAGAGACATGACAAAGATGCATTCGTAGATTCTTTTTTTCTCTCTCCTTTCACTGCTTTCTTATCATTGTTCATGCCAGTTTTTGCCTCCAAACTCCCTTCCATCTCCCCTTACAAGGAAGGCATTGTTCAAACACTCTTTCGCCAAAAGGACAGCAATGACAACCTTGATCTGCCCTGTTACATTGATGCTGTGACCAACAAGTCGCTCACTTTTAAGCAAGTGCGAGACATGTCTCTTGAATTTGGTGCTGGTCTTCAAGATGTATTTGGATTCCAAAAAGATGACGTACTTGCTATTTATGCTCCCAACACGGTATGGTTGATATAGCGTCAAGTGCCAAAAGAGATATTAACGTGAGCTGATCTTGATTGTACCACAATGTACCATAGATTGATTATGCTGTGGTATTGTTTGGCACACTTGTTGCTGGTAAGGGAAAACAAAGAAGACGTGCATGTGAAAGATACATAAAGAGCATGAGCTAATGTATGTCATGTTGTAGGGGGTGTGGTAAGCCCTGCCAATCCCAATTACACTGTGGATGAATTGGCGCATCAGCTTTCAGAAACACAAGCCAAAGTGATTGTTGCTCATCCATCCAACATTGAAACTGCTATTGCAGCTGCAAAGCAGGTACCATCAGTGCGGCACTTTATGGTATTTGGTGATCAATCAGTCGGCGACGTGCATCCATATAATCGGTTACTTCTCGGAAAACGTAAAGCGGAGCCAATGGCACGAAATGCAGATGATTTGGCTTACTTGTGCTTCTCCTCGGGAACTACAGGTAATTTTTATATAAGCAACAATACAACCATGTTTCCACACCCGACTCATTGTAGTAACCATGTATAGGCAAGAGCAAAGGTGTTATGACTTCGTAAGTTGATGCGGGGTATAGAAGTACATGTGTTGACAAGATTTCGGATTTGTAGGCATGACAACATTCTTGCCAATATCAAGCAATTCCTTCAAATGGAAAGCAAATACTTTACACCTGAGAATCGTCATCTTGGTGTCTTGCCATGCTTCCACATGTTTGCACTTAACTTGATTCTCCATGTGCCTTTTTACACTCGTACACCAGTCTACTTGTTGCCACGCTTTGATCTCGCTGGATTTTGCAACACTATCCAAAAGCAGAAGATCACATTCTCGTGCTGTGTACCACCCATGTTGCTACTGCTTGCCAAATCGCCTGAAGTTCTTAAATATGATTTAAGCTCTCTTCTTGGTATCATTGTTGGTGCAGCACCATTGGATGCAGATCTTACACGTGCTGTTATTCATCGTTTGCCACAAGTACGCATCAAACAAGGATATGGTTTGACTGAGACAAGTCCAGTGACATCGTTTCAGCCTGATTACCAAATTGTAGATGGTAAGAGCAATGATATTTGGAGAAACATGAAAGTTATATTGAACATTTTTTTCAGGTGCTACTGGTATCTTGGTAGCTGATACCTTTGTCAAGGTTGTTGATGAAGATGGCAATGGTGTGTAAGCTTTACTTGTATGATAGAATCATGCTGATATGTGATGGATAGAAAGGGGTATTGGTGAACGAGGTGAACTTTGGGTCAAGGGCCGTCAAATTATGAAGGTACATATTGGAAGCATTCATCATCCTGATTGCTAACATGAAAGGGAGTAGGGATATATCAATCGTCCAGAAGAAACTGCACGATCTATTGATGCTGATGGCTATTTCCACACTGGTGATGTGGCTATTATTGACAAGGATGGCAATATTTTCATTGTAGATCGCATCAAAGAACTTATCAAATACAAGGGATTCCAAGTTGCACCTGCTGAATTGGAAGCATTGCTGGCAAGTTGAAGGATACATCTTGTGTAAGAAACAAGCCAACTAACATGTATGTATAGCTTAAGAGTCCTCTTGTAGCCGATGCTGCTGTGATTGGTGTTTATGATGAAGAACAGGCAACTGAGATTCCTCGTGCTTATGTGGTGGTTAAGCCTGGTGTGGAGCAAGATGAGAAAACTGCCAATGCCATCAAGACATTTATTGCTGACCAGGTGATCTCTTACAAGCAAATCAAATCACTTGTGTTCCGCCCTGAAATCCCAAAGAGTCCCACTGGCAAGATTTTGCGAAAGATTTTACGTGAAGAAGTTAAGCAAGAAGCAGCTGCCAAGTTGAAAGCCAAGCTTTAGATAATTGATACATAGAGATTCCCATTCTTTCTTTCTTTCTATATCCTCTTTAATGATCCAAGTTGATTGTTAATAAGTCAAACTGATATGCAATTCATATTAAGGAACATGCTATGTTTATCAATGAATAGCTTAAGGGACTACTAGACTAGTGATGAAAGGGAGATCCCAAAGGGTGCATAAGACAATCAGTTGTCTCACATCAAATTTAGCCGTGACGACTTAAGCAGTGTCGGATCTTTGGTTGTCCTTGTTCTCCTTTTCTTCAACCATGGCCTACGATCCACAAGCAGACGAAAAGCTCAACTTTGAGACATCCGAGAATGTAATACTGCCTTGACGTCTATTGTCGATCACAGTCTAATAAGCATATTGTCTAGGTCAAGGTGGTTCCTACCTTCGATTCCATTGGTCTTAAAGAAGATCTGCTCCGCGGTATTTACGCTTACAACTTTGAAAAGCCATCGGCCATCCAACAAAGAGGTAAGAAAGAAAAAAAAAAGAGCATTGAGATGGTTGTCTAAGGAAAGAATACGTTGATAGCTATCGTACCTATTATCCGTGGACGCGATGTGATTGCTCAAGCCCAATCTGGTACCGGCAAGACAGCTACGCTTGGTATCTCGTCACTGCAGATTATCGACACTTCTGTTCGGGAGACTCAAGTACTTGTGCTTTCACCAACACGTGAATTGGCAACACAGATTCAGAGTGTGATTTTGGCTTTGGGTGATTATATGAACGTACAGTGCCATGCTTGTATTGGTGGTACCAGCGTTGGTGAGGATATTCGACGATTGGATCATGGTGTGCATGTCGTGTCTGGTACTCCTGGTCGTGTATTTGATATGATTCGACGACGCAACTTGCGCACACGCAACATTAAGCTTTTGATTCTCGATGAAGCTGATGAATTGCTCAACCGTGGTTTCAAGGATCAGATCTATGATGTCTATCGCTATTTACCACCTGCAACTCAAGTGGTCTTATTGTCAGCTACTTTGCCACACGACGTGCTTGAAATGACTCGCAACTTTATGACAGACCCTATCCGCATTCTTGTCAAGCGTGATGAATTGACTTTGGAAGGCATCAAGCAGTTCTTTGTCGCTGTTGAGCGTGAAGAGTGGAAGTTTGATACGCTCTGTGATTTATATGATACTCTTACTATTACACAAGCCGTCATCTTTTGCAATACACGTCGCAAGGTATGTAGGAAGGGATAAGAGTATATGAAATGATAGCAAGCTGATGAACATGCTTCTAGGTTGACTGGCTTACAGAAAAGATGCGTGAATCCAACTTTACAGTTTCTGCTATGCATGGTGAAATGCCACAAAAGGAACGTGATGCCATTATGCAAGAATTCAGACAAGGTGCTAGGTAAGGATGCATGAATTTCATCAAGGAACAATCATGTGATTGACGCGTTTATCATAGTCGAGTATTGATCACTACTGATGTATGGGCACGTGGTATTGATGTGCAACAAGTTTCTCTTGTCATCAAGTAAGTTTATATATGTGATGAGATACAAAGTATACTAATCTATGTATTGTGTAATAATAGCTATGATCTGCCTTCAAACCGTGAATTGTATATCCATCGTATTGGTCGTTCTGGTCGTTTCGGTCGTAAGGGTGTTGCTATCAACTTTGTCAAGAATGACGATCTCAAGATCTTGCGTGACATTGAACAATATTACAGTACACAAATCGATGAAATGCCCATGAATGGTAGGTGACAAAGGATGATTGATAATGTTACGATATGCTAATGATGCTGTTGATAGTCACCGATCTCGTTTAAATAATGCTAAGCTATCATCCCTTGTATCACTCAATCTTCAAAGAATACAATGCAACCTTTTCTTTTTTCTCATGATTTATTCTCATGAATACAACTTCTCTAATGTGTATCGGATAAGGACAGTGGATATCTCGTATCGATCATGAAGACTACTAACTAAGGGAAGAATATCTTGTACATCGCATCCAGTGGTCTAAGGAAGGATAAAGATTAGTGGACTGGAAATATAATGTGCCATCATAACTTACTTCCACATCTATCAGTTCGTCGGTCACTGGATCGAATCGAATACATAATTCATCGTGTGCTTCATTGTCAAAAGATACTTTGATTGTTGTAGGTGTTTCATTGATATCCTGAATGCCGAACAATGCATTGGTATCCTTGGTGACTCTTCTATACCATTCAGTAGCTTCTTCTACAGCAGGATCAGGCCCAGCATATCGCTCTTCTTCTCGTGATGCTGTTTGCTGTAAGGACTTTAACCGTGATTCTCGATCTTGGACTTCTTTTGCGCGCTCTCTGACCATCTTTTTGATTCGACTGACATTCTCACGCTTTTCATCAATGATCATATTCTCTTGCACAAGCTCTTCGACCAGTCGATCCCTTTCTGCAATCTGTTCCTCATATGTCATGTGAAGCTTGAGACCTTTCTCAATCCTTGATAACTCTCGTTGCTATAAAATGAGCTCTTGTATCAGTTAGCTTGCTCCCAATTGTGTTATGATACGATACTTGCAGTAGCTCGGTTGTCATCCACTATTTGTGTCATGCGCTCCGTTTCAAGCTGAAGATGTGTGTGCACTATCTTTTCCAATAAGCCATTGAATTACTACTATCCATCAGTGACACTTACATTCTTGTATCCTTTCACACTTTTGTTGGAAAACCTTCTGCTTTTGTGCCAATAGTTGAATATTCCTTTGTACTTTGTCCACCAACTTTTGCTCATTGTCCTCTAAGACGCCTTGGTCAATAAACTTTTCCATCCTATGCTGATTCCTTTATACCTGATGATCGAAGCATTTCCTCTGTAACTTCAGCTGGTGGATCTTGTGTCATCATGCGTATAAATCGATCTTGGTTCTCAATCTCCTTGAAACGTTCTTCCAACTGTGACGTATAGTTCTATAGCATAAAACACGTGTCAAAGAAGCACTATGCCTTGTTCACCTTTACATACCATATAGTCCTTTAATTCTTGAGCTACAGCATCTGGATGATAGGCTGTTATGTTGCTGTCGTCGGCTGAAGATAGTGTCGTCTTGTTCTGATACTCGTCTGCCAGATCAAAGAGATGCAACTTTGCATGTTGGAATGCCAGCATTTCACTATCGATTGGAGCAGCATAGCGTGTTGATATCTTTCTTTTAATACAAGTCAAATGGCTTACTTTGCAACTTGTTGATATTGGTCTTGTTCCATGTTGACTGGGGAAGAAAAGGGGAAAAGGAAAAGACAAAGGCGCATGATACAAAATCTAGTCTGCTATCCAAATCCCATTCTGAGCCAACAATAATTGATTGCATCAAAAGTAATGGCTTTGCATCCCACAGTGTCGAGTGTCTTGATCCTACTACATTGTTTGTCGATGAATCGTTTCAATGCATCATCCGTGATAGAGTTGCAATATGATAAATCCACATGTTCAAGTCGAGTTGTATCACCAAGAGCATCAACAACACTGTTTGTCACACTCTTCATCCTTCGTAAACGCACTGTATGTAATAATCCAGATGATTGCTTGATAAGTGAAATGAGATGAACTGCATTGACCTTGTCAGCTTTATCCAGTTCCAGGCATGTCAATGATGCCGGGATTGGAGCAACCAACAACTTGCATAAACTGTCACTGGTTACTTGTGGACATTGTCCTAGTGATAATATCTGCATTGGCTGATGTCGTTTCTTGTTGTTCAATACTGGTAAGAGCATTCGATCATTCAACCATCCACGACTCTGGATAACGATCCCTGGAATCACTTTACGATGCATATGCTCTTCAAAAAAGTCTTCATTGATAGCACTGGTATCATGATCATTCTCCTGATATACTCGTTGCACACTGTATGATGGATGACATTTGTTGATATCAGTTGTAGCTGTAGATGTATAATAGAATGCTGTAATGTCGAGTGTTTCCAATAAACGAATTGGCCAATTGCGATCACGTTGAAAATCATCTGGATCGAGCCATAGCAATTCCAGTGAGCTTGGACAATGGCGTAAGAGCATTTGTAAGGGAGGTTGTACACCACCATTAGAGAGCATGAGTCGTCTTAACTTGGGCAACATGTCTGGTAATGCACGATCATCCAATTCCACAGGGATAGGTGGTGCTGCATATCGATTTCCCACTTGAAAGTGAAACGATTCGAGATTAGGACACATTTGAAGCAAGTAAAGCACCATAGCCAACGTCAAATTGGTTCCTGACAAGACGAGAGATACAAGAGACTGTCCCACCCTGTGTAACAACTGTACAAAGCAATCAAGAGGAATATCACAATCATAAAGAGCTATACATACGAATGAATGCTTCATCCATTATCATGTCATTTCCTCTTACATACAAAGCACTTGAATAGGATGATGATACTTGCATTCAATTAGCAATAGGAATAGCTGTTCAGTGTCATGCTTGTTCTGATTCCTGAAAGTGATCTTTCGGATATAGGGTCCATCCATCCACTTGAAATAGCGCGCCATGACTGGATAATGGGGTCCAAACGGCCCCACTTGAATATCGCACCACATCCCTGGGCAGCCAATCAATAATGAACGCCAAGCTCTGCATACGCGTGAGCACCTTATACGATCCTTGAAAGGAAGCAATGCAACAACATCGGTAATGACGTGGTATGGAAACACACTCATAAAGTTGATTCGGTGACGACGTCTTTGGTAAGAAAGCAACATTGGCACAGGGAGACACGACTTTGGCTAAAAACACCCAAACATGTGTACTTCTTCCCTGCACAAGAATGAAGAAGCTCTTTGGAACATATCAGGATATCCCATAAGCTGGATCGTTTCACAGGCTGTCATGCGGCATCAACATTCCCCCCCAGTTTTGGCGGGCTCCTTGCTCAAACCATTCGCAACATGGCATCAGGTTATATACAACAAGATACACTAAGTCATGTAGATAGATATACGTAGTATGATATGATTGTATTCAAGTAAACATGGGATATTTGGAGACTAGTAATGGATCAAGGTGTGTATGTGATATGATATGAGCACAGATTAACAGTGACAAGATGAGCTATAGTAGCTGAAGAACATGTAAATGAATGAATAAAGCTTGTATGATCATATATCACTAAGACTTGGTTGTTGATGTAGGTAGTGCAAGTTGTCCTAATAGCGTTATGGTTGATCCAGGTGATGTTTTCTTATGAGATGATGTCCATGTACCTGATTAGCTGATGCTGCTTCAATAAAACAGCTGGTGTTGCATGGTAAGCCTGATTGGTGAGCAGCTGGTGGCTTCAAACCGTTTTTGGTCTTCTACTTGCCGCTGACTTTTTTCCAAGTCCACCTTTCTACTCTTCACTGCCCGCATTTGTACATAATACCTCATGGTAAATAACAGATCTCGATCTTGCCACTCGTCAGCCCATTGACTTACTTGTTGTACCTTTGATCGGTTGTATAGCCCCAAAACGAGCATATTGAAGAGCACATTAAGCGCCATGGCCGGCGTCTCGACTATGAAGAGAAAAAGTAAGACCCAGATCCTAAAAGAAAACGATAGATTGGTTTGTTGACTTTTTATGTTATAGGCGAAAGCGTGAAGCTCGTAAGGCACACAAGGATTCGCAATATGCTCAAAAGATCCATGGTTTGAAGGCCAAGTTGCACAACAAGAAACGACACGCTGAAAAGATCCAGATGAAGAAGACTATCAAACAGCACGAAGAGAAGAATGCCAAACAGAAGAGTGCAGATGCTATTCCTGAAGGTGCTGTTCCAGCTTATCTTTTGGATCGTGAAGGCCAAGATCGTGCCAAGGTGTTGAGCAACATGGTCAAGCAGAAGCGTAAAGAAAAGGCTGGCAAATGGTCTGTACCATTACCAACTGTGCGTGGCATGGCTGAAGATGAGATGTTCAAGGTGATCAAGACTGGTAAATCCAAGAGCAAGTCATGGAAACGTATGATTACCAAGGCAACATTCGTGGGTGATGGATTTACTCGTAAACCACCAAAATACGAGCGTTTCATTCGACCTATGGCAATGCGTTACAAGAAGGCACATGTCACTCATCCAGAGCTTAAGGCTACTTTCCAGCTTCCTATCATTGGTGTCAAAAAGAATCCACAGTCTCCTTTGTATACCCAACTCGGTGTCATCACCAAGGGTACTGTTCTCGAAGTGAATGTCTCTGAACTTGGTCTCGTTACTACAGGTGGTAAGGTTGTTTGGGGTAAATACGCACAAGTCACCAATAATCCAGGTAAGGACTAAAGAAAAGGGATCTTTTATCGAAACTGACAATGATTTGTATAGAAAACGATGGCTGTATCAATGCTGTGCTTCTTGTTTAGATTTCATTACTTTCATCTTAATCTCTCTCTCCTATACGCTCTCTCTTTTCATCCTCTTATTCCATCATTTTGTATCTCATTATTCATTTGCAAATGTTCATAAAAGATTCAGTGTTGATTCAACTGCGATTTGTCTTGTCATATACAGATAGTCTAATGTACAAGATGTTGATATGATGCAACTGACACACACTTGGAAGCAATAAATGATATGCTTGGACATGACTTGATTAAGTTGGCAAGATCATTGGAAACCTTGGTTACACTTGGAATGTTATCTGTTTGCTGCAGCATACATAATGATGCACATTGGACTTGAACATCACATGCATTTATACATAGTTTGTCAGAAACACTTTGACACGCGGATCCATGCTAGCATCACCTTGACACCATTGCCAAGGATAAGTCGTACCATTCATATGAGATACTAATACATCAAAAGGACGTATCAATAAAGACAATGATGCAAGAGATTTGCGCATGAAGCTCTCATTATGATTTGGGGTCTAAGCTCAAGATAGTACTCATGTGTCATTGTTGGTAAACAAAGAAGGGTGTTAGAATGTACTGCTCATACACAAGGGGAACATTCATTCAAGAGTGGATTGACTGAATATTGAATGATAGGACATGTCATTTATTCAATGTTATAGATGATATTAAAGGGCAAATGTCGATATCATAAGTAAGGTGTTGCTGTACATTGGATATGAGTAAGTGAATATGGTGTCGGAGGACACATTAGCGAGACATCCATCTCAGCGGTGCCACTGTCGGTTTCGGTAGTCGCCGCCGTTAATCTTTAACCTTTACTTGTATCCTCAGCACCTATCTTTTATGCACTTGAATATGAATGACGGGTTGCTTGCTAAACATGCACATATGAATACAGGTAAATACCTAGTTGACTGCTTCGGAAAGTTCAAGAAGCTGATCGCTCACCGATCCGTTTCAAGCCGCCATTCCACCATCTGCCGAGGACTTGGCACAAAAGCATCAGTCGTTGCTGCAGGAATACTCTCGGTAAAGACATTTCAAACCTTGCTCTCTCTTGTATGCACGTATATTGACTATCGTCTATGAAAGACTGAAAGCCAAGCACACGGTTTTGAAGAAGGCGGCACTCAAGGTAAAACTTACTAGGGAGTCTCCAGGATGCAGTTTGCTCACGTGTATTTGATAAGGAACAAGCCAACAAGGCGTTATTGCAAAACACTGTCAAAGAAAAGGAAAAGGAGCTGCGCAAGGTAAGCTTGGGGATATGTGGATATGATGTGGATATGTAATATTCATTTCAGTGTATATAGTTACAAGAGCAGCTTGATCTTTTGAGTTTCCATAATGAGCGTTTGACAAAGAGAATTGATGCTGTTCAGGGTACCGAACAAGTAAGTGAATTAGATATTTACATGGGACCAGAATCTTATATATGGATATGTAGAAAGGATCTCATTTCTCACTTCTTGGTGGTGCAGTGAAGAAGGAGCTTGAACGCAGTACACAAGCATTGGATGCGATGAATGTGGATTTGGCCAAAAAGATTGAGGAAAATGGTAATAGCTTGAGTATCATTCTGTAACTCGTCATTGATATGGATTGTTTATTATGTAGAACGACTGCATGATGAATTATCTGAAAACCATCACATTTACACTGATCACGTCAATGGATTGCATCTTACCATCTCCAAACTGGAAAAGCGAGTTGAGGAATTACAAGTGGAGATATCTACAATCCAAGAGGATTACCGTGAAAAGGCAGCAGCTTTGAAGGAGGAAAAGAAGCAATTGCAATCCGAGATCGATTCTTTGAAGAATGATATCAAAGAGTAAGTCATATGTCTTGATACAGCAAAGATAAAGATGCTGATACATTAGATGGACACAGCAAGACTAGTACACTGAAGGAGAATGAAAAGACAATGATCCAAGGTGACAAGGAATTACGATCTGAGATCGAGAGCTTGCGAGCTATTTTATTGGCAAAGGCAGGTGACATTGAAGGACGCCAAGACGAAGATGAAGTATTGGTAAGGATGTTTGGCCATGATACTTTTGTTGGATGTGCTAATGCCATATACATTGTTGTCTCAAGCCCAAACTTGCTGATGTGATTCCAGCATGTGATGCATTGAAGATACTGGAGGAACAAGCCAAGAATTACATTTATGCTCTGCGTGAACAAGTAAGCTATTGGTAGTGTAAGAGTGATATCTTGCTGATAATCTTCTATTCTATTTTAGACAACACTGAAAGGATTGCCACATGAGATTGCTGCCAAGCTGAAAACATCGAGTGAGACATGGTCTGAACAAGTGCAGAATCTGGCAAAGCGATTGGAGGAAAGTGAAGGTTAGTTATTCAATCATAGGATTAGGCATATCCTTATTGATCCCATTATTAGCTCGGGTGAAGGAGTTATTGAATGCGAGTCAAGGAGAAAAGGAGGAGACATCGGATCAGATTGCTTCATTGCAGAAGACTATTGAGGATCTAATGGAAGAGTTGAATCAACGACACACTTTGGAGCAGACTGAGCAATTGGAAAAGGCAAATCGAGAATTGGAGCAGCGAAACAAGGAATTGGATGAACGTAACGCTGAGCTGGAAGGAATCATCAAGAAACAGGTACCTGCATGAATGAGCAATCCTTATCAAGGTGTTAATGCTTCGGATAGGAAACTGATCTTTCAGACGTAAGGCGGCAACTCGAAGAATCATTGGAGATGAATAAGACACTACAACAAAAAGATCTTGTCGACAAGGAAACACAAGCCGACATTGTTACCCCAGCAGCAGAAGATGCAGCAACAAAAGATACCAGCGAAGATGATGATGATGGCGTTTTCGTATACCGTAGCAATGAACCAACCAATACACAGCAACAAGACGATGATGAGGATGAAGAGGATGATGAAGTATTTGTTTATCGAGGACAAGATGCACCAGAACAAACAACAGCATCTGAACAACAATCTAATACACCAACAACATCACAAGTGACATTTGAAGAGAAAGAAACACAAACTGACCAACATCCACAAGATGAAAAGCAAACACAAACTGATACGACTGATCAACAGCATGGTCAAACACAAACTGATGAACAGCCTATTCAGCATGACGTAAAAGAGACCCAGACCGACAAAGAACATTTACCAGATTATCTTGATGAGCATACACAAACCGATCAGATGGCTTCTTTGGATGAGAAACAAACACAGACTGAAAAGCACAATACTACAGACACAGCAACTGATGCTTTATCACCACCAGCAGCCACCGAATCCATTGATATCAATGTGAGCATGATGAATATAACAACAACACGCTGATGAGCTAACTGGTTGAATATCAGGCACAACAAGCAGCCATGGAAGCACATTATGAGAGTCGAATCAAGGAGCTCAATGGAAAAGTATGTGACTACAAGATCGAAATGATGCATTTACTCATTATGGCTATATCTAGCTGGAGATGGCTGACAGTAAAGCCTTACGATTCTCGCAAATGGTGCAAGCTCTTAAGGAACGACTCAGTTCAGAAAGTGAACAGCGAAGTCATATGGAACAAGAGAACGAGCGTCTACAAAAAGAAGTGGATAGAGTCAAGGTATGATATTATGGTATTTGACACATGCACATGGTATTGACATCTTTATTTTGATGTATAGGAACACCTTGAGACTACAGAGAAGAATTACCAAGATCAGATTGCAATGATGACTGAAAACTTTCTTACGCAGTTCAGTGAACTTCAACAGCAACTACAACAACAACAGCAGCAGCAGCAACCTATTCCTCGATAGTCATATGTAATCCTTTTATTATAAACACTATTATCATATCATCATCTTTTAAGTCATATAATGAATGATGTTCTTTTAATGCAATGATTGATGCTGTTCTCTAATTTACATCTTTCTAAACTTGCCCTGGAGCCATACTCGGTACATTTTAAGCTTCTTGCTTCGATTAACAATGAGTCGCCGATCCACGGCATTTTGTTCCACAGCGAATCCTTGACCTGGAGCTTGGTTTGTGAACATATCAGCAATTTCATCCGGTGTGAAAAAGTAAACACGTGTTCCATCACCACGAATATAAAAGTTTTCTCTCAACATGCGTCTTTCCTTGAATCTCAACTGTGCAAGATCATATCGACCATAATCCCGAAACACCACCAATCCACCTGGTCTAAGCATCTATAAGCATTTACGAGTGAGATGGTGATCTAAAAGTGCATATCCAACTTACTGTATGTATGTTTTTGATGGCTTGCTCCCATTGTTCTGGTGATAGAGCAGATAAGACAAAGATCAAGACAATGATATCCAATGATCCTGGTTCAATGGCTTCAGGAATAGTGGGACTAGCAAGATCCCATACAAATGCATTTGCTCTTGATGTGTCATATAATGGATTGCTCTTGACGACTTGGACTGCTGTGCTTGAGAAATCAGCTGCATATACGAATAGATCAGGGTTTTGACTCTGTTGCAGTAATGGAAATAAAGTGTTGCCAGCTCCACATCCAATCTCGAAGATACGTTGTCTTCCTGCCTATGTGTAAATGTACTGTGAATGGATCATCATCACAAAGTTGCTATGCTTTGAAACTTACATCACTATGAGTGGTATTAAAGATCTCAGGAAACTCGATACGCAACCAGTTACGATCCTTGAAGAAGCGATTCTCATTCTTCTCATAAAACTTGTTCCAAAAGTCGGGTGCATGTTCATGATATTGGTCTATAAAGCACATCAATATGCATAACGCTAATCCTCCCTTTTTGCCCCTCCGCCATCCTAACATACCTTGTTCTTCTTCTGGTACAGGTGCTCCCTTATGTCTCGCAATCTGTGCTTGAGCATAGGCTTCTTGTTCAGCATCCCATTCCACATGATCCCTGACAAGAGTTCTTGCTTAGATTGGAGTGCGTATACTTGACGATCTGATAAAGACTTACCAAGCATTGTGGTCAAAGACGGCTTCCTTATCGTTCAAGAGACGCGATCCAAACTTGGCAGCTTCCTGGTCAGCGCTGTTGTCGACATTGAGTACTGAAGAAGTTTGTTTTTTGGAGTCTGACATATTCGCTGGATGAAAGAAAGCCAAAATGCAGCCACTGCTATTCATCCCCCCTCTTTCTTTTTTACCTTCCCTACCAGTTTCTCTGTCTCTGTCTCTCTCTCTTTCTCGCTGTATAGATTAGTCATACATGTCATCCACTTTATGCAGGGATAAATAAAATGATATGACATCATGTCGTACTTGTAAATTTCATGTCAACCAGCTTTACTCTTATCACCAGGGAATCAAGAAGCGGATCATGGTTACAAGCATCCCTGAATTGACTCTTCCGATCTCGTTCCGATATCATTTCACTATTAAACCCATCTTACACACTAAATAAATGGTCTGCAATTCCATACCAAATACTATCATCCTATCAAATTCTCTATACCATCCTTCAAGCTAGATTGTTGTAATAAAGTGCTCTACAAGTATACATTTGGGACTCATTGTTATGTAATTGTATCATCCGGATCCCACGTGTCACGCAAGATGAAGTCCACGGACGCGTCATTGAGAAAGTTGGATTGTTTCAAACAAATGATGCGGGCTTTTGTACTACTTTAATGAATGAGAAAAAAGGAAGCACCGCGGTTTGCGGATCCCGGGACAGCCATTTTTCATCTTGATCACAGCACAGATCACTATCAACAACAACAATGACCCTTGAGTAACAATGCAACTCATTATCGATTTGATGGAAGAAGATATGCATCAAGGAAATGAGAAAATAGCTTTGTTTATGGTTCATTCTCTTTAGCGCCGGCTTGTTCGATGATCAAATAGTAGACTATGTATCACTTTTTAGTGTTACGATAGGGGCTGTGGTAAGATCTTCCAATGGGGTGATGTTTAATATCTATTGTCGCTAGTTCAATAAAGGTACAAGTAAGTTTTGTGTATAAAATGTGATGCAGAAAAGATGAATGACGATCCATTGTCCAAGTTTTGCTCTCCCTGATGCTCTCTCATCTGTTCACGAGGATCTAAGCTAGTAATGATCATAGCGGGGGTTCACCAAAAGAGGAATAAGCACCAAAGCAATTAAATTAAGAAGCCGTTGTCTGTGCTACCACTTGTAAATGAAAAAAAGATGGTCAAAAAATATGCATTGCTTACTCCGCTCTCCGCAAACTCGTGAGTTTCCCGCACCTTTTCAATATTTGGTTGGTGTCTTTGCTCTTTCTTTCTCGCTTTCAACCCTTTCTTTCTTTGTTCTCAACGACAATTCGCTCTTTTTCAGCATTCTCGGATCAATCCGCACGCTCTTTTCTCTATATCAACACCCTTAACATTATCCATCTGAAAGCTGCCCTGCGTTTTTCAGTCACAGCCTCTTCATGATGAGTACACTTTCATTCACTATCACCTTTTTCCTTTTACTATGGACCTTGATGGTTCATGCTCAACAATCACGTAAGTAGATTGAACAATCAATCATCCAAGACAATGAACATTTCTCATGCTAACTTTTTGAATCATAGCTGGTTGTACAGAATACACAGGTTCAATTTGCTCAGTAAGCATGAATCTTCACACTGCTTCAAACAAAGCTTACTTATCACTCCCATCATCTAGAAATATGTGGATTACTCGGTATATACCGCTGGCATGGATATCAACATGATTGAACAACAACTTGGCAATCTCCAAACACTTAATGCAACTCTTGGTCAAATTGATCCCACCTGTGTTGATAACTACTTTCGCTACGCATGCTCATTTTACTATCCAAAATGTGGAGTATCGACTGCAGAAAGCAAGTACAAGATTTGCTATCATGTCTAGACATGTTACTAATATTATTTATAGAGCAAGAAGTGTGGATGGGATGCACAACGTCATGTCTTGAAGTCAACGAGACATGTAGCAACATCTTCACCTTGACAGGTCAAACTTCGCTTATTCCCGACTGCAATGCAAAGTCACCTATTACTGATTCGACACTTCAACCTGATCAAAGCTGTAATTATCTCAACTCTACAGGTAAGCAAAACATTTTGGCACAATAACAAAATGTCAATGGGCGGACAATATATAGCACAACCCCTTTTCTGACTCTCTATACATAGTGTCCAAAGATCAGGCGGGTCTTCACCTTGCTGCTGTGCCACCAGGCTTTGTGCTAGCGGAATGTCCTTCTCCTTTCATCCGCGATCCAAAAGCTAAAAACGGCACAACTGACACGGAAAATGCCGTCTTTTGCCGATTTGGATGCTGTATGCCATGTCCAGCTCAAGATCTGGTAAATCAATTGTACTACATGAAAACGCGTCTTCCAGTCATCTCATTTTACTTTGCATGTATCAGTTTTTCAATCAAGGATGGACTAAACATGGCTTCCTTGCAACCAACATTGTTCGTTTTGTATCAGCAGTTGCGTCATTCGTCATTTTGGTCAGCTACTTGGTACTTCCCGACAAAAGGAGGTGAGTATAAAAAGGAGGGATTGGACAAGAATGGCAAGTTGTTGCTGACAAGAAAGTGTATAGACATCCTTCACTCCTGATTTTGAACTTTGCATTGGCCATCTTTTTGTTCAGCATGGTTGTCTTCTTTTCAATTGGTGATCCAAAGCGATTGCAATGTTCAGGAGATATCAATCCTGCCGACATGGATAATAATGCCTTGTGCGGTGCACAGGGTGCTATTTTAATCTTTTCCTCCTTGGCAACTGTGTTATGGTGTGCTGCATTGATTGTCAATCTCCATATGCACACAGTGTGGAACTCTAGTTTCTTTGCCAACAAGTATATCTTCTTACACGTGTTTTGTTGGGGTGTACCAGCTGCGTTTATGGCAGCTGCTTTGGGTCTACATGCAGTCAAGTTCGAATTTGCCAACCTGTGTCTCGTTTCGATTGATTATATCTTTGATTTGTTCTTTTATCCCATGGCAGCCATCATTGCACCAGCCTTCTTGCTTCATATTTTGACATTCTTTTACATTGCCAAGGTATGTAGGATTGATGGGGTGAAAGCTATATATACACATAAAATTGGCTGACATCCAACTTTATCGTCAGGTGGCTATGAAGGAGAGCGCACAATCTGAAGCATCACAATCACGCTCTGCCAATTCATTTGCCAGCAGAAACCAGCTTGCTACAAGGAAACATAAACATGTCATTCAAGCTGTCAAGATTCAATGGCGTGCATTATTATTGGCTATTGTAGCTCTGGTCACGGTGCTCTTTTATTGGGTAAGTATACATCATTCAAATGTAGAAAAGGGAGTCTAATCATCTCATTATGGTCTTTGATTCTAGATCTTTTACTTTACTCAAGTGAACAGGATGGCTTCTTTGGAAACTGATGATGCAACAATCCTAAAATGGCTTGAATGCATGCTGGACCCTGATAATACTCAAGACAGTTGTACAGATCTTGTGAGCAACCATCTCCCGCCATTTGGATTGATGATTACTGCTGAGACACTAGTAGGCCTTGTTGGATTATGGCTGTTTTTGATCTTTGGCAAGCGATCTATTTGGCGAGAATGGAATGACTGGATCTATGATATGCGTGTTCGTGGTCGCATGGAGAAGGATGGCGAGCAGTTCTTTCAATTGTGATCTTTTATCTTTCACTATTCCCCTTTTACATCTCTTTTCTCTTATATATTACATTACTCCTTAATCCAACATGTTCATTTGTGTATTTATCCCCATCCAACAACTACTCTATATGACGAATAGACTTTGTTCATCCACTCTTTGTGATCGTCAGGAACCATCACGTGGACTATATAAGGGAATCCCCGCCCAAAAAGCCACCATTGTCCATTTCAACTTGTATGTTTCTATATTCGACATGTCCCAAGACGACGATGGCTTCACTATGATTGAGTCAAAGTTCAAGTACATGTCGCTTTCAGGCAACAAGAACAAGAAGAAGAAAAAGCGTGGACACGTATTCCAAGATCCCGATCAGTATACCTTGACAGATCTGGAAAGTGTACTTTCAAAGCGTCGGTATGTAGGCACTAGTTCTTTATCCATCAGCTTTATCTAATAGCCGATATTGGTATAGAGAAGCATTGACCGAGAGTCGATTCTATAAGGAGCTATTAGGTAAAGGTGTCATTGTATCAAAAGGGTCCCACGTGATATACCAACTTTGACTTATCTGGCATAGATATCTTTCATGCAAGCCTGATCCCGACTCATCCCCATGATATGGTGTGCTATGGCATTGGCTCCATCCAACATTCAAAGAATGCACAATTCCAATTTGTACTGGCACTGATTCTTTGTGATTTACTCAAAGTAAGTGAGTTACTTATGTCAAGTGTGCCTTTTTCTCATCATCAATCCAAAAGATCCCTGGTCAAGTCAGCATCTTTGATCCAGTAATGACTGATCTCGATAAAGAGTTATGCAAGAAACACGATATACATGTCATAGAGACAAACGAGGTAAGTTTTCGATGATGTTCTTCTAGTACAATGAATGCTTAATGTGATATATATGAAGGATGGAAAGCGTGGTGTACAAAAGCCAACTTTATTTTACATGCCACATTGTGGACGTGGTCTCTACAGTAACACATTGAGCGCCAATTGGAGCAAGGATATACTGGGCAATGTCATCATCATAGGAAACCGGTTTGACATGTATGTTGGAAGGTAAGAAACGAATATTGGAAGAGCAAAAGGGGACATCCATCATTCATCAATGCATATAGCCAATTAGAGAGAGACCTTAAGCGTGAATGCCCATTCCTGATACCTGCTGTGGATATTGTCGATTGTGTTACGTTTCCAAAGGAGTTTGATGACAACAAAGTGTTCAATGACCTTTCAATTCAGACATTTCCTCAGCAAAAACTAGACGAGACTTGTAAAGAGTTTTGGGATAATGTATCTATAGATAATGTACCACAAGATAAAGACGTGTTATAGATCCAATTCTTCATTTGTTACAATTGTTAGGGAATGTTTCAGGGAAAACATGTATAGATGATGGTCTATAGTGTATGATTTGGCTGTTGGGTCATCAGTTGATATCTAATCTCTTAACACAGGCATGGTTGTTGCAGGGATCATCCAATGAGAAGCTTATGGTAACAGAAACAATTTTGGCAGTCAGCAGTCTTTCTCTTTGCTCTCTTTTTTTCATATACACACACCATGGGTAGATCTCGTATGCAACGTTTTGTCGAAGAAGGCGACGACTATGCAGAAACAAGCAGCAGCATTCCAATGCCTGTAGCCATGTGGGATTTCAAACACTGCGATCCAAAGCGATGCTCTGGTGTCAAGTTGGCAAGGACTGGTATGCTCAAGACACTCAAGTTGAACCAACGTTTTCGAGGCATTGTTGCCAGTCCAGTGGGTGAAAAAGCTGTGTCTCCTGCTGATAGACGTATTGTGGAACTCTATGGTGCATGTGTGGTGGATTGTTCTTGGGCACGTGTTGACGAGGTACCATTCAACAAGATCAAGGGTCCTACAGATCGTTTATTGCCATATCTGGTTGCTACCAATCCTGTCAACTATGGGAAACCTTGGAAGCTCAATTGTGCTGAAGCATTGGCAGCTATCTTTTATATCACTGGCTTTCCTGAACATGGTGCTGCATTGATGTCAAAGTTCAAGTGGGGACATGCTTTTGAAGAAGTCAATGGTCCTTTATTGGAAAAGTATGCTGCTTGTGCGGATTCAGCAGAAGTTGTACGTGTTCAAAATGAATATCTGAAAGAGATCGAACAAGAGGATGAAGAACGAAGGAAACATGAGGATGATGATGATCCATTGTTATTCGAAAACACCAATCGACAATACAATCTGCCAGAGGAAGATTCTGAAGAAGATGAAAACACTGAAGAAGACGACTCTGATGAGAATGATGATCCACTCTTATTCCGTAATCCAAACCATCACCATGACGACAGTGACGAAGAAGATGATTCATCAGTTGAAGAGATACAAGACAAACTAGGCAACACTATCATCCGCTGATCCACACTTTCCCACCACCATTTCATAATCCCTTATTGATAGACACACTATGTTTTGCATTAAATGATTGATACCTTGTATTTGATTCAATTTCTGTATATCCACTTTTGACACAAAAGCACCAGTTTTATTGTAAATGACCTAAACAATAGGCTGCTTACAAAAGAGTCTCGTAAGGAACAGGAGCAATAGTCTGGGGGACGTTGTGCTTGGTAGAAACGTGGCGAGCTTCGCGGGGTTGAGCTGGAAGACGCTTCAAGTTGACCTTGACTATATGGATCACAATAAGTACCCTGATCTAATCCTTAAGCCATTCAATCATTGAATACATACCACCAGTTTCCTTGGCAGCCTTCTTCTTTTGAGCATTCTCCTTGACACGTTCCAAGAATTCTTGACGGCACTTGGAGTGCTTGACGTGTTCAATGCGGATGTTGACACGCTTCTCCATGTAGCGGTTACCGACACGCTTGTGAACAATGACACCGACAGCAGACTTGGTGACGTTGTAGACAACACCAGTACGACTATAGAAATAGAACAATGATACTATTAGCCATATACCATTACAATAAAGACATAGATCATCAACTTACCCGTGGTAGAACTTGTGGGGCATACCCTTTTGGACAGCAGCGTTGGCCTTGATGTCAACAATGTCGCCAACCTTGTAAGTCTTCAAGTAAGTAGACAAAGGAATGGCGCCATGCTCGCGGAACTTGCGAGAGAACATGTGGCGAGTACGAGCGCGGACTGTATAAAAACGTAACGAGAGTTGAGATGTGGGATCGATGGCATTTCAAGTGTTGTATATAAAGAGTGTTTTGTGTGTCGAGATGGTGAACGAGTACTTACGACCGAAAGAGTGCGGCATGCTGCATTCGGGAAACAAACATAACAATTGTAAGCAATACAGTTCTTAAAGTCGATAGAGTCAATGGCAGTGTTGCCTACCTGTCAAACTAAACGCTGCTTGGAGGGAACAGGGAAAGAGGAAGAATCACACTGTTGGCTTGGACATTCGCCTTTTGCCTGAGTGAAAATTTTTCTTAGGCGTGACAGTTCATTTCATTGGCTACTGACTATAGACTCCTCCACAGTGTAAAAGGGCGACGACAATGCACGTGACCATAAGGAACAATCATCATTTCTTCTCCCAATACATTTGCTCTTTATGATATGCTATCAGCTTATATTGTTCAAGCATATACATATACAACCATGCATTCTTCTAATGTCAGGACAACCAAACTTCTTCTTCAGCACTTGCAGACCAATACTGCATTCATCCTCCTACTACTTTTGTACATATGCATTTATCAAGGATCATCCTTTTATTACACCAACGTAGTAGTTGGCAATCTTGATGCAATTATCTGCTCTATAGCTTTGAATGATACAAAGAAGCACCACCAGTCGGATAATGTATTTTGTCCTTTGCTCTCTTTCTTCTTTCTTCTTCCTGCTTCTGGTAGAATATGGCAATTTCTAGGCAAGTGTCGTCATTTTGTGCTACAATAGCATATCAACGCAACAATCGCTATTCGAGCTGAATCTTACTCATGGTCTCTTCTAGTATTACCCCATCCATTGGATCCTTTTATAGCATTGTACACTGCAGTTTGAAAGAATAGCTCTATTATTAAGCATGGCATACCATTCATTAGATGACATTTGTTATCCTGTAAGGATTCTACTACTCGAGTAGTTTATAAGCTAGCTTGTTTATGTCTGTGCGTCAAATAAAGTCATTACTATGATGTATCAGGAGGATGTGATGATGCATGAAAGTATGAGTAACATATACTATGCAATGCTCAAACAATTGTTGCCAATGCACAATGCATAACGTGGTGGTTGGGCGTGGGAGAAATGGCTAAAGCGGGATATCCTGGGAAAAAGGTACATTCAGGACAAAAGCTGTCAACTTTCTGCAAGGATGGTGTCTCAAAAGGACATACATTTTAGATAACTTGACACAACAAGGCTTATAGCGACATCATTGACAACCGATATTACATACCAGCTCACTTTAGGCTTCATTTACATGAAATAAGCTATCATCGTATGCCATGAAAATGGTCATGCAGCAGATGATGACTATGCAAACCAGTATATCTTATTGAACATGTGTGGATAATGCATTATGCTATCTTACTTTCATGTTTCTGCATGATACAACAGTTACATTTGATTCACAAGTTCACATCCATGAGATATAGCAATCATCTCGAGACCACTCTTAAAGGAGAATCGCATAATATCTACTCTAACAACAATGACTGACCACTAGAGAAACACACCAAAGCATTCCGCGGATAACAATGATCTCCGCGGGTGGATTTATGCAGGAGTGTCTCATGCATGTTGTTGGTTTTGACATTCTCCACAGCTTGTTACGCTTTGTGATGGATGGGCTTTCTCTAGTCTTTACTTTTACGTACAACAACCTGATCAGTGATATCAGAACTAAAAAGTCCATAAAGAATGAGCACAAAGGGTCTAGGCTATTCAACACGTAACACCATATTGTCAATGAAAGGATAGCAGCCCCTTCCTGTTTCGATACACAGGACAACTGGGTTACCTGTTCAGGGTGTTTTTGATGCCCTGGGTCATTATGTTTCGGGAGATGGCAGTAAGACACTAAAGAGACAGTAGGTGCCCCTGCGCACAGTTTGAGAATGACGCTGCATTTGTGTTACACGTAATTCGAATTTTTTCCACGGTGGTAGCCAACAATCAAAGAGAACACATGGTACCCAGGAGAGAGGAGTAAGTAATGTTGCAGGAGAATCGCGTCATTGGATTAAGCCATACTGAATATAGCAATAATTGTCTAGTCTTTCTTTGCGCTGGTGTAATTAAGAGCAGCCATTTCCCCACATTCTCGTGCATTAAGACTCCACCTGAATATCGGCTAAAGGGTTCAGATGACAAAGCGTCGTGACTCATCAAGCTATTGGTCATTGTTGGCCAATAGTTTAACCCACACATAACATTTCAGTCATGAATGACAAGAGCAAATCAATACAATGAAACATAGCACAGGAGTAAAGAAAGTATCAATGTTTAAGCGTACACATAGAGTCGGGCAAACAATCATGGTCTATACATAGGGGGAAGACTGCATTCGATGCAAGGTTCTATTATCTTTTCGGATGCACTTGAAATCTTAATTCTCAAAATCACCTTATGTGGATGTTGCATTTATCATAAAATCACTCATCTGTTGCCAAGGTGAGGAATAAATGATAATCAAAAGATGATCGTGCTAGAACATACGTATGCAGTTATTCCGCGGGGTGTAATGGTGAGCGGGGACACACTTAAAAATAGGATTTGGGGCTTACAAGGTCGGCTTGACAAATGATTCTCACGCTTCATCCAATCACAAATGTTCCAGGCCTGTTACCCATCCAGAGGAAGACCTGACTCATTGTCAGGGCGTATAAATAGGGCGACAGGAACCCCCTTTTTCTCTTATCACTTATTTCTTATCTCTAAATTACTCTTTGTCCTTTTATCATGACCGGGTCTACACTTGCTCCACCCGCTGCCAATGGCGTTACCAATGGTATCGCCAAGAGCCACACCATTGAAAACGTGGATGGCTATAATGCCAATATCTTCCCTGGCAAGAATGAACAAATGGTGCAAGTTTGTCAGTATTTGGAAAAGTCTGGCTTTATTCCTCAAGAACTTGTGCAAAATGAAGTGTCATGGTTCTATGGGTAACGTATTGGGGTGGATTTATGCATCTGAAGAGAGTCAACACCGACTCACGCTTCTCTTTCCCTTATAGCAACCTTGGCATTGATGATTTCTACTTTTCCTTGGAGTCTGTGGAGACAATCGCCAACCACATCATGTCCTTGTATGGCGCCAAGATCCTGGCTTATACCAAACACGAGAATGTCCTTGCTGTCAACTTGGAGAAGGAATCTGAAGACTCATCTGTCTATATTCACTCATCGGAACCTGGTGTGTCACAATTGCAAGGTCCCCAGTTTGAAAAGAGGTAAACTTACAAAACAGTGTTGGTCATGGTATGCACAGGTTGCTTATCTATGTTATTGTGATATAGGATCGATGAGCAATACTTGGATCAATCAAGTCCTTCTCAAGCTTATCGTGTTGAATCTTTCCGCTCCAATCCTACTGCTGGTAGCACCATGACTCCCAAGTTGCGTTGCTATTTCGTGACCAAGTGTCAGTTTGTCAATCCTACTCCTACTCCTGAACAAGAGACAGACATCACTCAAGTTGCCGATCAGAACTTTTTGAAGAAGGCAACTGATTTCACTTTGAAGATCTATGAGGATGTTATGCGTAACGTTTTGCAACGTACTGGTCCTGTCATTGAGATGTATGAAGTCAAGGGTACTCGTGAACGTCGTTTGGTGATTGGTTATCGTCAAGGAAGTGCTCAAGGCTTCTTTTCTGCCATGTCTGATTTATATCACTACTATGACTTGTATTCGACTCGCAAGTATATTGGTAAGTAAACATATCAGGAAGGTGGATGAACAAGTATCTGACATGTATTCTTTATGCAGAACAATTCTCCAATGGTGTCACAATCATGGGCTTGTACCTGAATCCTGTCCCCAATACCAAAGCTATTCCTATTGAGCACTCCATTTACCAAGTCATGAAGGAGACTTCTTTGCTTTATTGTCTGCCAACCACTCCTTTGCAAGAATTCTTCAAGACCAACAAGTTGTCTGTTCAAGAAACTGTTTATGGTTACGTGTGTTGGATCTTTGCTCAGCACTTTTTGAATCGTCTTGGCAAGGAGTATCTCAGTCTTACCACCTTGTTGGATAAGTCCAATCCTATGCATGAAGAAGTTTTGACTACTATGAAGAAGCGTCTTCGTCAAGATACCTTTACTCGTGAATACATTCTCGACATCATCAAAAGATACCCTGATCTCATCAAGTTGCTTTATGCCAACTTTGCCAGTGTGCACTATGTCAACCAACGTGAAGCTTCCATCAATCCAACCATCTCCTATCAGCGTTTGCGCACTGTTGAGATTTTGAGCCCTGAAGAGCTTGTCAAGAAGATCAAGACTACTACTTCCAATGCTCATGAGCAAATGGTGTTTGAATCTTTCTTGTTGTTCAACAAGCATGTGCTCAAGACCAACTTTTACCAGACTACCAAGGTTGCTCTTTCTTTCCGCCTTGATCCCAGTTTCCTTCCTGAAATCGAATATCCCACCAAGTTGTATGGCATGTTTTTGGTTGTTGGTTCTGAATTCCGTGGTTTCCACTTGCGTTTCCGTGATGTTGCACGTGGTGGTATTCGTATCATTCGCTCTCGTAATCGTGAAGCTTATTCTATCAATCAACGCACCTTGTTTGATGAGAACTATGC
The DNA here is from genome assembly GCA_008728235.1 of Lichtheimia ramosa. Taxonomy (NCBI): domain Eukaryota; kingdom Fungi; phylum Mucoromycota; class Mucoromycetes; order Mucorales; family Lichtheimiaceae; genus Lichtheimia; species Lichtheimia ramosa. The sequence continues at coordinate 1,231,028 of CP031823.1, forward strand.
ATTGGCCAACACACAACAACGCAAGAATAAGGATATTCCTGAAGGTGGTTCCAAGGGTACAATTCTTCTTGATATCTATCAACAAGACAAGGCAGCTGTTGCATTCCAAAAGTATGTCGACTCTATTTTGGACTTGTTGATTGTTGGTGAAACCATGGGTATCAAGGAACCCCTTGTTGACTTGACTGGCAAGCCTGAGATTCTCTTCTTTGGTCCTGATGAAGGCACAGCTGATTACATGGATTGGGCTTCACAACATGCTCGTAAGCGCAATGCCAGTTTCTGGAAGGCATTTACTACTGGCAAGAGTCAATCACTTGGTGGTATTCCTCATGACACTTATGGTATGACTACAAGATCAGTACATCAATATGTCCTTGGTATCTATCGTCAACTTGGATTGAATGAGGAGGATTGTACAAAGTTACAAACTGGTGGTCCTGATGGTGATTTGGGCTCAAATGAAATCAAGATTTCCAAGGATAAGACTGTTGCCATTGTTGATGGATCTGGTGTCTTGCATGATCCCCAAGGTATCGATCGTGAAGAACTTTCTCGTTTGGCCAATGCACGTCTTATGATCAACCATTTTGACACATCCAAGCTATCTGCTAATGGCTTCCGTGTCTTGGTGGATGAGACCAATATCACTCTTCCTGATGGCACTGTTGTTGATAATGGCTTGCAATTCCGCAACACTTTCCACACCAATCCTCTTGCTTCATCCACTGTCTTTGTTCCTTGTGGTGGTAGACCAGAATCAGTCGATCTTGGCAACGTCAACAAGTTGATTGATTGTGGTGGAGCTCCTATGTTCAAGTATATTGTTGAAGGTGCCAACTTGTTCTTTACCCAAGAAGCTCGTTTACGTCTTGAACGTGCTGGTGTGGTGGTATTCAAGGATGCATCAGCAAACAAGGGTGGTGTGACATCTTCTTCTCTTGAAGTATTGGCTGCATTGGCTTTCAACGACAGTGAATTCACTGAGCACATGTGTGTCAAGGATGATCAAGTACCTGAATTCTATCAAGAATATGTCAAGGAAGTCCAACAGATCATTGAACGTAATGCAGCCATGGAATTTGAAGCCTTGTGGCGTGAACACAAGAAGTCAGGTGTTCCAATCTCTATCCTTTCAGATGATCTTTCTACTGCCATTGTCAATCTTAACGAGCAACTTCAAAACACTGGTCTTTGGGACAATGTCAAGTTACGTCACCAAGTACTTCGTTCAGCATTCCCCAAGCTCCTTCTTGGCAAGCTTGGTTTGGACACCCTTTTGGCTCGTGTTCCTGAAAGTTATGTCAAGGCTATCTTTGGTGCTTCACTCGCTTCTCAATTTGTTTACAAGTATGGTCCTCATCCTGATCACTTTGCCTTCTTCGAGTTCATGCGAGAGAACTACTATAGCAAGGACCAACAATAGACCTTTTCTCCTCATTGTATAGTCATTTATCAGTCGTTGTTTTCATCCAAAGCATACAATTAGCATATTCAACATTTGAATTAAAAGAAACATCCTTCAATATCTACACAAAGACTCTTGATTTACACCCTATATAATGATTGATTGTGTCGATGTTGCATGAGCAAAGGATCAAAGCATGTATTTGTAGTGCAACTAGGTATGTTTTCAAGGGGACAAGTTCAAGTTGATGACAATGCCGTCAATTACATACTATTGACGTGGGATCATTGAAGGGGAAAGGATCAACATGATAGAAAGAAAAGCAATGCAAAAAGGGGCGGATGATAGGAGGATAAGGCAGCGTGATATGTTTGTGCAGTATTCAATGAGGAGAAGAAGGAAGGAGATGAATGATATATCCTATTAGTAAAGAACACGTCTATCAGGCTGTACAATGCCATAATGAACATCATTTTAGTACATTAACCCATGATATTACAAGCGAAGCTGCTTACCTTGATAACAACAGGTGGCTCTTGTGTATTGGGACGAGAAATCTCTGCAAGCTCTCTACCAGCCTATATCACATCCTTTCAATAAGTCATTGCTTGTATGTCATTGTATCATATAACAACTTACACTCCATGTGCCACCTTGGATAATCTGTGAAAGAGTGAGCGATTTCCTACTAGCGTTCAACGTATTTCGGACACGCTCGGCAACAATGTCAAGATAGGCTACCGTGAGAGCACGCCACTCAACGACAACCGGATCATTCAATTCAAACATTGGTACTACTTCCATTTTTGGCTGGCCAGGGAGAAGTGCATTTTTTCGATAGTTCTCAATACCACGTTCAAGGTCAACAGGCTTAAGAGTGAGAAAGCCAGTGTCGATCAACAATCCACCTGTTGCAAAAGTCAAATGTGTCAACCAATGGGACATGTCATGCCTAAAGGTACTTACCATTACGTGCTTCTGGCAACACAGTTAGCTGCTCAGTGCCTTCGATAGTTGCTCCTAACAACTTCTCCATAGGTTCCACCAAGGAGTAGACCAGCCACTGCGACAAACGATGGAATGCAACAAAGTGATCATGGGGATTGGAGATATTGGGGTTACGGATGGATTGACAAGGCCATACATCACCAAGCTCTACTGTACCACCTTTGCCACTTTCATCAGCAGCCCATAGTTCACCCATATCTTGAACAATTGGCCATAAGGTTTCCAGATGAATCAATGGACCCTTTTTCGTGTTGATTGTGGTAGGATGAGACATTAGATAATCTATATGATCACCTTAATCAGCTTTTATGTCACTTAGATTCATTTTACATACCCATCAAGTTGCCTGGTCTACGCAAGTTGATGCCGGCACCAAAGTAATCTTGTCGGCTTTCAAGAAGTTGGCCCAAGTGACGCAAGAGATCCACCCTGTCCTTAAGCCCTTCAAGTACAGTTGCTTGCATACCATTGACCAATGTTTCAAGCGAGAAATCCAACAGTGCTTCAGCTATATCATGACACAGAATCAGCACATCTTGTTTTATGCATATCACTTGTTATCAGTACTTACAGTCAACTCGATGAGGCACACGTGGATCACTTGAGAATGTACCAGCCAAAAACATGTCAAAAATAGCAATAGCTACACCTTCATGTTGCTTGTATACGCGTCCGGAAGCTTGCTCACGGTAGGCGTAACTAGCACCAAGATCAATATCCAACAAGACTGCCACAACAAAAAGATCAATAAGACGACGTGTTTGTTCCATCGGATCGATGCCTGCCCAAGCCGATTGGATAAGCTGTTGTTGAATACGTGATTTGCCTCCAGCTTCAAAATGTCGCCAACGACCAAATTGTGGAATTTGACTTGTATCATCAAAATCTCGCTTCATCAATGACAACACAATGGTCACCATATCATCCAATTTGGATGTATCCACGTCAAAATGTTGCAACTTGTTACGCATAGCCGCCTCCTGCACGCGGAAGCAGCGTTCACGCACTGATCTTAAGCTGCTCAAGTATTCGCTTTCTTGATTGCTTGGTGCCATTATGTGTTCCAGATTATAATGTATATGATAGTTAGAAGGAATTGATGAAGAAGTAAATATTCATATACAGTAGTACAGGTTGTGTGTGAATAGATGGTTGTTTAGAGAAAAAAGTGCCACGCGCGCTACTCCCATCAATGTCATCCTTTTTATATCCACTGTCAATAATCTTTGCATATTGCTTTTAGAAAGAAGCTTTTAGTAGACAAGGAGTTGTAGCCGAATTTAGGCATCTGTGATTGGGGGATGATGTCTATTGGCACTGATGTATGTGTATAATACAATCACACGTACATGGTGGGAAGAGGAGGAGGTGAAATGGCTCAAGTGACGAAAAAGCAACCACCCCCTTTAAACCATCAATACAATAGGAGAGCACAAATGAAAATCATGGCCAGGCACATCATCTTATACACCAGGCCCTTGGCTCATCCCTTGAAAGTACAAAGCGAAGACTCATTTACATGGATACTTTCTCCTACTACTCCCTGGTCTAACGCAATAAAGAAATGCCATCATGGACAACGATAACAACAATGACCCCTACATAACAAAGATTGGTTACTTTAATTCTGTATAATAAAGTATGGCTCTTTGTGTATGTACGTGTGTGTATTGCACCCTTTTTCGGATTGCTAAAGGGCGCATGGATGAACCAGATCTATGGGTAGGCGTGGTATACATTGTCGCTCATGTCTTTTCTTAGCATATACGCTTACATGAACATCATATCATAGAGCCATTTCTTTTCTCTTTTCCCCTTTATGTTTTCCGCCCTCGATATTCTCCTTGCTGATATGCTTGTTTGGGAAAGCAAGGCAGTGTTGCACTTTCCTTCATGAATATGGAGCAGCAGAACATGACTCCGTAAAAGAAGCACTTATGAAATGATCACCGCCGAGATAAAATGATGACTCGGGGGGTCCAAAACAACCAATATACGCAAATAAGCAAGTGATGATCATTGGGGTGCAAAGCCTTGATGATTTGGCAAGGAGAATAGCTGTATTTCTGCTGATTTTGGCCCTTGGTTATCGGTAAGTCATGTATGCAGCTAACAACGACTTTCTTATGCATGCGAGCTTATGCCCTTGGAACAACGAATTGGGATTCTTTAGCATCATCTTTATTGAACTATATAGATCACACCATGTCTCATCGATTGACAAGCAATACTAAGGAGTGATCGAGGAGATTTATACATGTCACCCCTTCTAAACAACCCTATCCGAAGACACACGCGCTCACGCATGTACCACCCAATCTACCAATATCAGGCGCGCATTATTATATCCTGTCTTGATCATGCATCCCCAAACATGGGATAATGTTGCTGTACAATTTTACTTCATTCACCCAGAATAATGTGTGTGTGTGTGTCATATGCTATACTACTACTACTACTACTACTACAAGAAAGGGAATAAAGAGGAGAAAGATATCGTGGTAGGGGAATGCAAAGGTTGATAATGATGCAATGTGTGTGTGTGTGTGTGTTGTTGTGCAATGTTGTGTTGTTGGATTTGAATCAGATGGTCACTTTGATATGTCGTAACGTCAACTTGAGTAATTCAACTGCTATGATATGTATCGTAAGAGAGACAATAACCATAATCCATGATTGCCAGCCAACAAATGTAAGCTCCAGCCACGTTGATATTCCTATCGGATGATGATGGATTAGTATACGATCTGCAGGGATATTGATGATGATATAGTGCCTTGTGATGAAGTTTCCATACAAGTGGAAGACAAAAAGAAACTGCATTTTCAACATACCAGGAGCATAAATCCCCAGGATCAAGAAGAAGAAGGAGATGAAGAAAGCTGCAACCATCCACCGATTGCTCAGCAATCCCGTTTTGATGACTGAAAGATGAACACTTCGAGAGAGAAAAGAATGTGTCAATTGGATAGTGGTGAGACAAGTAAATGCCTACATCACGAAGTCTTAGTCATATTGCCAAGCCAATAAGGTTATTCACACTTACCAAAGATTGAGCTTCAGGAACAGGATAATTGTATCGATATAATGCAAGCACATAACTGCCAAGTGTAAGGGCGGCAATAAGCAATGATTGTGACAAAATGACGATCCAAACAGCAAGAGTAACCACACCCGTGTTGGGATCGCGTGGTGGACGTTTCATTAATGTCATTTCACGTGGCTCAACACCAAGCGCCATAGCAGGTGGAATATCAGCTATTCATAAGAGTGATGAGCAAACAACATGATAAGAAAAAAAGGAGTTGTACGGGAGCTTTTACCTATAATATTGGCCCAAAGGATCATCATCACAGTAAATGGAGTCTCGATATTGGCAATTGAACATGTCAGCATCAAAAAGATTTCGGATCCATTGCAGCTGAGTAAGTATACGATGAATTTAAGGATGTTGTCAAACACGTGTCGACCTTCCTCCACTGCTGATACAATTGTTGTAAAGTTGTCGTTCAATAAGACAAGATCTGCAGCCTGTTTGGTGATCTCGGTACCAGCTTGACCCATTGCCACTCCAACATCAGCTGACTTGATTGCAGGAGCATCTAAAGATTCCAAATTCAAGGTTAATATATGAAGATGCACAAGTATGTTCAAGATGAAAGCTTACCATTGACACCATCACCTGTCATAGCCACTAGTTCTCCACGCTGCTGTAATGCTCGTACAATAGTCAACTTGTTGTCAGGACTCACTCTTGCAAATACATTAGGAAATGGATCAAGTGCAATAATGGCATCTTCAGAAAGCAAGTCAAGCTCACGTCCCAGAATAGCTCTGCTCTGCAAGCATCCAAATAAATGTTAGTGGATTCAACATACAACTAATTGGATGTTTACTTTACCATGCCAGGAACATCACGTTTGAATATGCCAAGTTGAGAAGCAATCGCAACTGCAGTTTCCACATGATCACCTGTAATCATCATCACACGAATACCAGCTTGTTGGCATGTCTCCACAGATTCCTTAACACCTTGTTTGGGAGGATCAATCAAGCCAATGAGACCCAAAAACGTAAATTCGTTTTCACCAATCGATTCCAATTTCTCATCATCCACGTCAGGGATTCGCTTGAAAGCTAGTCCAAGCACACGTAGACCTTGTGAAGCCATACGGGAACTTTCATCAGTGACTTTGGTGGCAAATGAATCATTCATTGCAAGTGTATGATAATCATGCTCATCAGTCGAAGCACCTTGATTGGGAGTGATGTCAGTGTTCTTGGAGTTGCTGCAGTTGCTATTGTCTGTCATTGTACTGGAAGAGGAGCTGGCAGTATCAGTTGTAAAAGCAGATGGAAGAGGAGGTGGTGGTGGTAATGGTGATGATAAAGATGATCTTGTTGCAGTAGGTGCGAGATATGTTGTGCATTTGCGTAATAATTCTTCGGGAGCACCCTTACAGAGCACATATAATTGACTTTTGTCATCATTCTCAGTAGATGGTCGATAAATAGTGCTCATCAGCTTGCGTTCGCTATCAAAAGCTCGCTCATACACTTTTTGCATATTCTCAGCTGTTGTCCAATGATCACGTCCAAGATTGGCCTTTTGTGCAGCCACTGTTAATGCTACTTCAGTTGGATCACCCACTGTTGTCCAGTCGCCTTGGTCATCGCGTTTGACAGAAGCATTGTTGCAAAGTGCTGATACCATAAGTGCATGTCGTAAGTGAGATGTATATGCGTTTGGCATGGTGCGATCAATAGGTCTAGTACGCATAGCAGCATAATCAATTGCGTCATCATGATGTATCTGCTGTTCTTCACTGTCGATTGCTGTACGGCGTACATGAATCATGCGTCGGCGTAATTCGGCAGGTTCAAGAATGATATCTCCATGTGTTGGATCAAGTGATGTTGACTCTGTGAATCGATATAATGCGTCATCGGCTGTCCAAAGTTCAGCTGCACCCATTTTGCCTTCAGTCAATGTCCCAGTCTGCAATGACACATGTTAATAAAAGTGACAACAAATATAATAAGAATGAAAAGGAGAATGTAGACTTGCCTTATCAGAGCAAATAACAGTGACGCTACCCAGAGATTCTACAGCAGGTAGAGTTCGGACAACGCATTGCCTATCATAAACATATGTTTAGTGTGCATGAAATACAAACAAACAAATCAATAAAGTAATGCTTACTTTGCTGCCATACGGCGTACTCCAAGTGCCATAGTCACAGTCGTAACAGCTACAAGACCTTCAGGGATGACTGATACTGCAAGACTATGCATAACATGTGAATGTCATATCAACAAGATGATGTACAAAAGTATATACCTTAAGCCAATGTTGACTGTAGTACGAACATCATGCTTCCATGCAATACCAATGACGACTACTAGTGCACAAAGGACAATGGCAATAAGCACCAGAATCTTTCCCAGTTTATCAAGACGTCTTTGAATAGGTGTCTTTTGCTTTCGCTTTGATCCTGCTTGAATGGCTGAGCTGATTTTTCCAATCTGGCATATAATGTTTGTGTGAGACTTTCAAAAGAGAATCAAGGTGTTGATGTAATCACATTACCTCTGTTTGCTCTCCAGTACGTACAACAATGCCTCTACCACGTCCACGAGCCACAGTAGTAGACATGAATGCATTACCGAGACAATCAGCAAGAGGAATACGTCGCGACTATGACATAAGATATAGTTTAATCACGCAGGGGTAGAAAAAAAAGGGGAAAACAACTTACTTTGGCCTTGATTGCATCTGTTTTCTTTAGCACCGGTAAGCTTTCACCAGTAAGAATGCTTTCCACCAGCTCTAGTTGTGCAACATCAATCAACCGGATATCAGCAGGCACTGCATCGCCTTCGTCTAATACTGCCAAGTCACCAGGAACAAGATCTTCTGAATCAACCATGATTTGCTCCCCATCACGAATGACCTGGGCCTTTATTTTTATGATATCAAATGTCGTTAATACACAGTGAATCATATCATCATATTGCACATACCTGTGGCACAGTAAGATCCATCAGTGCACCAAGGGTTTTGCTTGCTTTCCATTCTTGTGTGAATCCGATTACAGTATTGAGCACCACGACAATCAAAAGAACAGCCATGCTGTTAAATTCTTGTTGACCAGCTTCCACAACTGCAGCTGCAAGGAGCAGTAGTACCATAAAGTCAGTGATCTGGGTCCAGAGCATCTTCAATGCACTTGGTCGCGGAGGGTCGGGAAGCTTATTGGTGCCATATTGTTCTCGTAATGCAGGCACAAGAGCACTTGGTAATCCATTTTCAGAATGTGTATGTGGAAACATCTTGAGCAGCTTTTCAACTGATCGATCAAAATACAAAGCAGGAGGTGGAGGCAGCAATACTGTGTTGTCTGTAGGCACTAGTACACCACCACGAGGCATCTTTGTCGTTGTCTTTTGCTTGGCAATATCACTGGCTAATGAAGAGCCCAGCAATTTCTCCATGTCATCTTGTTCTCCTTCCTTGATAAGATCACGCCAATCATCAATATGTCGTGGAAAGAACTCGGTCAGAAGCTGTACAATAGCAATGGCACCCTGCTTTTGCTCATCTGTGCAATAAGGTTGACACCGATAATGGATCTTGAGATGATTCTTGAGCTCGTAAACATCCTTCTCTCCAACTACGGCACGAAATTCGGCAACTGAATAAAGTAAAAAGAAGAATGAGTAAGTGCCACATTTCCCAACAATGCAGAATAAGGAAAAAGTGATCGATTTTGGTGAGCACGTTCAACTTGCCTTCTTCCAAAAAGTCACCAAAAAGAAAAAATGCCATATCAGCAGCATGTGTGGAACGTTTACGCAGCAGATGACCTTCAGTATGTCCAGTATTGAGCAAGAGTGCTTCACAGAGTCGTCGCATAAGTCTGATATCAAGATGTGGTTGGGATCCACCCTGAATTCGGGAATGCATCACGTAACATAGCCCTTCGAGTACTTCTTCGAGAGAAATGTTCTTGTTCTCCTTAACGTCAAAGAGATCATGCACTAAATCAATGTGGTTAATAAAAGATTGATGCATGTGATGATGTTGTGTTTACCATGGATTTCAATTTGCTGCTCGACTGAAGCTTTGCCATCATTGATTGGTATGTCGATAACAGCATGTTGTGGACTATGTTGGCTGTCGTCCGCTGGTGGATGTTTTGACATTTAGCTGTCGATCCAAAGTGAGGAGAAACAAGAGAAGAAAGAGGAAAAAGATAAACAAGAAAGAATGCTGCTCATCACTTTTATGCACGGCTATCATCCATTTTGGCTGTGTATATCCCCGATCCATACTGTGGTGAAAAGAAAGGCTTTTGGTGGATGCTGTTCATAAATGGAAACCCACACGACCTCGTCTTGCTGCATTCGACATGTGCAGAGCAAACCATGCAGCTTTGTTGTTTTCTGTGTTGAGTCCACGATGCAAGGTTTGGTCTGCTCCATCATCATCAATGACGCATATATAACACAATGGTGTATGCTCGTGTAATGGCGGGATACTGAATCCACCAACAATGATAATGGGCGTATGTGTAATGTCGTACACAGGTATGGATGTGAATAATAAACAATTCCACATTGCTGCCACAGGATTCCTTTGCGATATGTGTAGTGAAAATTGGATGGTTGATGGCGTAGAACTGGAGTTGTATCGATCAACAAATGAAGAAAGAGAAGCTGTATAACAAATCTGCATCATATACGCATCGTGCTTAGTGGCGTGTAGAATGACATACAGTAATACACTTACGACATATACAATCGTACTCTCCCTTTCACTTCAGCTGACTAAGATACTGATTTTGTACAAGCGTTCAGTTGACCCTGACGTGATTGGATGATACAAGTCAATGTCATGCAACGTGGCACATCCTTTTCATAACATACGTATGGTTGTTCCCAATTGTCCACCATCATGTACATGTAATGCCGATCACTTTTAGTACTGCATTTGTTGGCGAGTAATCGGAAAAGCTGCTGCATCCAGTCAAAGTATAATATGTATCATTCTGAAAGAAAACAGCCCTGTTTGTTGTGGAGTAGTAATAACATCATGTGAGCATAGTAGTCCCTAATCAGTTCAAGTACTTATCTGTAAAAGCTGGTAAGTAGCAAAGTGCTCAATGCCAGTAGTAGTGAAGATGCTGATCCCCAGTTGTCCAGAAATAAATCACGTCTTGCATGCATCCATAAACATAAACACTCCCATCAAAGTTGCCGAAATGACTGATGGTTCACGATCTTGTATTTTTTTGGTTGGTGGTTTATTGCTGTAATATAATGTGATGAAAAGGGGGATTCTAAAGCTGAGACATGCTACCCAACAAAGCCTGTGTCCGCATAATCTACAATGATCCTTGTATAAGTAAACATTTTCATCATTGATTCATCCATTTACTTACTTCAAGAGCTTGCTTGATTTCCAAATGTCGACGAGCAGCATCCAACCAATCAGATGCCAAATGCTTTGGCCATCCTTTGAGCTGATTCACTTCACGAGTGGCACTTTCAAGATCATTTTCACGCTCCAAGTAGTATTCAGCACGAGCCATACGCGATTCAAGATCATCACCAGGAACCAAGCCTTGCTTCTTGAACATCAACTTGCTCATGATGATAGAAATGATATGGGAAATCATGCTGCTACCTTCTTCAGGTATAAGTGAAGCGTGGCGTACTTCATCTGCTACTTTGGCGAATCGTTCTTCAAGTTGTGCCTTGGAATCAATGCCATGTCGTGCCACAGTTTCAGAAATACTACGTGCCACCACTTGAACAAGTTCATCATTGCGTCGTTCCACAAGATCAGCAAATGGTGATGCAGGTGCACTGATGACAAGTAAAGTCTGTAATTCATCCAAGAAAGCTTGTTGATTGCCAGCATATGCAGCACGCTTAAGAGCATCCACAGCAGCCACGAGTTGATGTGCTTTGCGTGAATCATCCAAATCTTCTGCATTTTGATAAGAGAGTTGTTCAAGCAATCGTTGACGTACTGCCACTTCATCCACACGTGCCAATTTGCCACCACGTTCAGTCTCGACTTGTTGACGTACTTGACGCATGAATTGACGATTGAGCTCCACAGCACGTTCCTTAAGCTCCTTTTCCATTGCCACCTTGAATTCTTCATGCTGACTATTCAATTGCTTGATAGCAAGAGATTGATACTCCTTTTTGATCTCTTCTGCCTCAATAGCAAAGTCGCGTCTGATCTTGTCCTTCTTTTCTTGTACACGATCAATGGATCGTTCACGTGCAGCCATGACCTTGGCATCCATTTCTTCCAAGTGCTTCTCAACATGTGTAACAAGAGCATCAGATTCATTGACAAGTTCCTTGATATCCTTGAGAACACGATCTTCATCATTGCACACCTTGCGATATTCACGATACAATTGCTCGACTTCATGTGATCCATAATCAGCCAAACGCTTTGCGTGACCCTTGAGACCCAAATCATTCAACATCTTGACCAAAGTCTGAATAGTAGCAGCCAATTCATCCAACTTGGGTTCACCAACAGGCTTAAACTGAGGAACAGGAGCATCCTGGTCTGTTTCAATCACATTGGAGAAGATAGCACCACGTCTGCTGAATTTGCGTCGTGTAGTGGTAACAGGAATACTGCCATCAGATGATGGAATCTTGGGTGCATCCTTATCACCAGTGAATTGAGCATAAGCATCTTGGGCGTACTCATACAGATCAGATGCAGTATTCTTTGCCTTAAGAGCATATCCTTGTACTTGTCCAGCAGCAGAAACAGCAGTGTTCTTCCATTCAGTAGCAGCATCCAAGTTCTTTTTAAACTCGGCATCGTGCATGGCGTCTTCAATAGCGTCCAACACCTGCTCACCACCTGGTACATAGGTCGTGTATGTGTCGTAAAAGGCTTCATTGTGTAATGCTGCATAGGTTGCTCCACCATACAATGTCACTCCCAATGCTGTAGTCCAGAAAAGCTTTTTGCCAAAAGAACTCTTCTTCACGGTGGTGCTGCCATTGGTTGCTTCAGTTGCATAGTATCGCGACACCTACAAGAAACACAGAGATTGAGCAATAAGAAACATAAAGAACCCACTCCATTACCTGATGGAAGCGTGCACCAGGGGCTGCTCGGGTACCTGCCCTTGCTAATGCGGAGGCACCTTTCAGCATGTTGGATATATAAAGTGACAAGAGGTCAGCAAGAGAAAATCTGGGCTAAAAAACAAAAACAGCGATACAAGGGTTGACTGGCAATGATGGGGATCCATACCCAGAATCATGTAAATCCTCTTTGATCAAGTTGCATGTGTTCCATGTACATAGAAAGCCTTTACAAGTTGTTATTGCTTCACCCATCAATAAACATCCATACGCGTAACTATTCACTGCTGTCACTTTTGCTATTCATGCGTCTTTTTATATGACTAAAATGTTCCTAGGACAATGAATGCACCTTTTGAATGACTCCTTGCTGCTAGTAAATGATCCATGACCTTCCATAAGAGTTTAAACTTGTTATGTATTATCTCTTGCTTCACTTGATTAGGGATATAGCTAACATTGGTAAAGAGAAGATAGCACAAGTCCCAATAAAGAAATGCTCAGCAGCTCTTATACAATGTAACTCATCAGAACAGTCCTATATCAGAGTGAAATAGCATTTATCTACATGTGTACAAACTAGCTAATGTTGGATTGACTTGACAATGCATATGGTATAATCATGCAATCACCGCTGTGTATCATTCACCATGACAATAGACCAATGTATCCCTTTCCACAACTATGATGAGACTTGAAGAAGATCTACAAGCAAGGGATGGAAGATGAGTTGGTTGTAATAGTTCGGATCTTGCTTCAATTTTATCAGTTTCCAGTCACCTTGTTCTCTTTCTCCTTTACGACCAACAACCATAACGACAACGACAACGACACATCCGCCATGTCCATGAAAAAGCTACAGAGTGAGTAGCCCATACACTTTTTCTATTGCAGTTCACGTCCACCAACTTGTTCAACAACGCGCATAAAACATATACGCGCTTCCATTCGTCTTGTCACTTGCAACAATGCACTTACTTTGTCCATTCCAAACTAGCCGAGATTGACCGAGTGTTGAAGAAAGTGAGCGAAGGTGTCGAGATCTTTGAGACCATCTTTGACAAGATACAGTCAACGAACAACATGAACCAGAAAGAGAAATATGAGCAGGACTTGAAAAAGGAGATTAAGAAGTTGCAACGACTACGTGACCAGATCAAGACGTGGCTATCGTCAAACGAGATCAAGGACAAACGTGCCTTGTTGGAGAATCGCAAGCTTATTGAGCTGCAAATGGAGCGGTTCAAGACCATAGAGAAGGAAATGAAGACCAAGGCCTATTCCAAAGAAGGTCTTATGCTGAAAGAAAAGATGGATCCAAAGGAGAAGGAGAAGATGGATGTTTGCGAATGGATCACGACCACCAAGATAGAGATTGAGCGACAAATGGAAGCTACAGAGGCAGAGATAGAGACATTACAAGGAACATCCAAACGCGGCAAGAAAGATCATAGTCGACAAGAGCGTATCAGTGAACTTGAACACCATTTCGAACGCAACAAGTACCATCTTGGTCGTTTAGAACTCATCCTTCGATTACTGGAAAACGATCATCTACCAGTAGACAAGGTATATGCACTCGTGATATCTCATGTTCATCCTACTCTACTCACACATACAATATGATAGGTTGCTGCAATCAAGGATGATGTACAATACTATGTTGAAAGCAATCAGGTATGTGTTGTGTTGATTATCCAGAATGTCGCTTATAGATTTCAATGAATCCAGGATCCTGATTTTGAAGAAGACGAATACATGTACGACGATCTGAATCTGGAGGAAGAAGAGGAGCTATATCCGATTACAACAGATGACTACTTTGCACATAATGAAAGTAAGTGATGCATTCTATCACTTTTTTTTACTGAAAGATGACTGACTGACTTTTTGATATAGCCAAACCAGAACCTAAGGAAGAAGATGAGAAGCCCCATTCCAAACGAGCAGCACGAGAAAAGGAGCGACAGGAGAGAGTGAAAGAGAAGGAACGAGAAAAAGAAAAGGAGAAAGAAGAAGAGGTGAGTGCTTTTACAAGTAGCTATCAACACTAGCTAACATCATTTCTCATTTAGACCACACCACAAAAGATTTTGAGTCCCAAGTCAAGTAAGTTATATATCCATGGCTCTATTCATTGACAAAGGATGTTGTTCTGACACTAGTTATAGAAGATCCACTTACGCCTTCACTGGATGAACCCAAATGTAAGTATTTGATGATTGTCTTTTGTGGGATGTTTGTACTGATATGGAAATTCATGCAGCAGCAAAATCCAATGGCACCAGCCCTTTAAGGACACCCAGCTCAACCAGATCCACACCAGAAGTAACAGCACCCACCACAACTGGGCTCAAGTATGCACAGGCAGCAGCAGCAGGTGTTTCTACTTCAGGTTCCCATGACAGTCTATCCAAGAAGCAAGACAAGATACCAGGTGCCAATGACAAACCAGTAGAAAATGCATGGACCAAGCCCCCAGAGATCATTGATCAAGCCAAGGAAGATAAACAGCGACAACATGTGATACAGCAACCTGGTGCTTCATTGTTATCATCGCAGTATCCAACCAAGGTAAGCAGAGTGATTAGTGGTACATATTGTAGTTGGTAGATGCTTACTTTTCCTTCTATTAGTCTCCTGATGCTTCCAGTGTACCACCTGATATGAGTGAAGCTCGCTTACCATCATCACTGGCAGATCTTGCACCAGCATTTGAAGCTGTCAAAGCAAAAGGTAAGTCCAAAAGAAGAGCGGATATGTGTTATGGTTCATGAACAAATGACTGATGTATATCATACTTTAGGTATAGGCAAGGCTGATATGATGTATACACACCAGATGCTGGATACAAGCTTACAACATGTGCCTGATCTCATTGATTCTGAAAGGTAAGTGTATGCGCATGCCATGTGGAAGAAAATATGCCAAATCTGATGCATCCATTAGGCCAAAACAATATCAACCTGTCAATCCCTATCCTACGCCCAACTATTATCCACAACAGCCATTGGCCGTCTTTGACAATCCTGTGTTATTTGAAAAGTTTGATATGGATGCACTGTTTTTCATCTTTTATTACCAACAAGGAACTTATCAACAGTAAGTGACCATGAATGTGCTTTTCTTTCGTATGAGTCAAGACTCACTATGATGTATCAGATACCTTGCTGCAAGGGAGCTGAAAAAGCAATCATGGCGATTCCACAAAAAGTATCTGACCTGGTTCCAACGTCATGAAGAGCCCAAAGTGATCACCGATGACTATGAGCAAGGTACCTATATTTATTTCGACTATGAAGGATCATGGTGCCAACGAAAAAAAACCGACTTCCGGTAAGGTCAATGCCAACAATCCTTGCTTAACACTGATGGCTGATGTATATCTTTTGATGCAGGTTCGAATACCGATATCTTGAAGAGGCATAAGGCTTTCCTTTTGGTTATTGAGCATCATATCATCCCAGTACTACTTCCCTTATTGCTAGACACATCATACGCTCTCCGTCCTATCCTATCATCACCTATTCCGACAACATTATAGTTTCTTTTTCGTTTTCAACATGATCCATTTGATAATCATTCATCCTATAACAGCAATGTGAGCATAGTCTTGGTTAATGGGAGCTGGAGAAAAGCGATTACGAAGCACAGTGTTGACATATCATAATGACATTCAGGTTCTAGTACATTCTGATCCTCTACTTGATGCAAGATATTTCGAGTTTGATGCTACTAATAGACATGAATATGGTTGAACGATCTTTATTTGATCAATCACCAGCCAACCAGTTAAGGCATACTACACACCCTTGAATGTATAAAGACATTTACTATAAGAATCACAGTAGGAGGATACTAATTTAGATGGATTGATGCATGTAGCAAGTGAATTGTGCTGTCAAATATGTCAAGCACATGCATGGCAACATAAGGTGGTGATAGGGAAGGTCAAAATCCTATTCTGACTGGTTGTGGCTCGTGACGGTGATGCCCTGGGAGGAGCAAATCCACAAACAACAATTTTCGTTTCTTTTGCTTGGTTCCTTGCTCCAACACATACACACAACACCGCCATGGTATGCAATGCCATTTCTCGACCAACAATGACCTAGTTCTCACTGTATCTGTATCATATATGATATATAGCTTCGCTTTTCTTCTACCTTGTTGACGCGCTCTTCTGCTGCAGCTCGCCAGTCCGTCCGGTACGTTTGACAGCATTGTACAATAACAAGTTGCTCATGCGTTGTTTTAGTGTTGCTCCTGCTATTGCACGACGTTGCTATGCCACTGAACCTCTTCCTACACCTGGTTCCAACAGCGGTGCCTCTGTCGATCCCAAAATCGCCAGCATTGTTGATCAGATCGAGACCCTTACTCTTTTGCAGACTTCCGAGCTTGTTTCCCAACTCAAGGTAGATAACTACAACATTCTACGACATCCTATGTATCAAATCACTTATATTGTATTAGACTCGTTTGAACATTGAAGATGTTGCTATGCCTATGGCTATGCCTATGGGTGGTGCCATGCCTGCTGCTGCTGCTCCAGCTGAAGAAGAAAAGCCCGCTGAAAAGACTGAATTCAATGTCAAGCTTGAAAAGATTGATGCCAGTGCAAAGGCTAAGGTGATTCGTGAAGTCAAGAACTTGGCTGGTTTAAGTTTAGTGGATGCCAAAAAGTTTGTTGAAAGTGTGCCAAAGGTTCTCAAGGAATCTGTACCAAAGGAAGAAGCCGAGAAGCTCAAAAAGGCCCTCGAAGCTTTGGGTGCTACTGTTCAATTGGAGTAAAAGATATAGTTGTTTTATTTGTAATAGAACCAATTCATTTCATGTGCATAAAAAAGAGAAAACAGATACATATATATATTTCAGGAATGGCTTTATTGGATGGAAACAGAGAAGAGGGAACATGATGTCTTTTCCAAAAGAGAAAACACTTGTACATAAAGGTTGATGGGGAATCTTCAAAAGTAGAGGATCGGTGTCGGATGGTATAGTCTCATTCTTCTTGTCTTTTACCAATCTTTCTTGATATCAAAGGACCAGTTCCACTCAACGTGTGTGACACCATCATCGTCAACGAATTTGCTCTACAAGTGTTGATGATTAACCTAATGCACTTTTATCCATGTTATCCATCATCTATACTTACTCTGGCGTCATAGTGACCACGAGCAAGCATACCAGAAGGTGCTTCTTCCAACTGGAACTTCTTCTCATAGGGTTCAACAGCAGGGCCATAGCTACCAATCATCTCCTCTGTCTTGTCAACTAGTCATTGTACACCTTATTTAGCTTGATACTCGAATAGAATATGCAGGTTTCCACTACTCACCTCGCACGCCCTTACGCTTGACGACTTGCAAGTATTTGAGACCAGAGACAACATCATGCTGCACCCTAATATGACAATATCAATATCCATCATTACCAACATCAGTTTCTTATTCTACTTACCGGAATTTGACCTTCATACGGTATTCAACACCCTCCTTGATAGTAAAGGGAGTCGACTTGGCCTTTTCGATAGCATCTATGAGAAGAACATCAATACAAAACACACCTTTTATATATCTTTTATCCTTACCAGGTGTAGACAAGTCGACCTTGACATCATCACGGTCTTGTACTTCAAGTGCAATATATTCGACAACAACCTATATGATGAAATATGAGTGATGGGGATGAAAAAGGGGTGTGGGAGGTAGATGATGAAAGAGATGTACTTACTCGACGAGGATCATCACTAGGACCAGTAACTAAATGATGAACAAGTACATGAGACTCTTGATAATGCATTAAATGTGTTTTTCCTCTTACCTGCACCCTTTAAACCCAAAGATTCTTTCCACTTGTTCAAAGACTCGTCTTGAGCGTCAAGAGTTTGATATTCCTGCAAGCTTTTCTTTTCACCAGGCTTGTAACCAGCAGTTTGAGTAGGAGCCAAGTCGTCTTCTTCGTGATGGGTGGACATGATGGGTACGTGTGTCTCAGATGAAGTTGAAAGGTATCGAGCAACGATGGAATAAGATGGAAAAGAAGTCGAGAAAGGTATTCACCCCGGGTCGCGAGAGAGAATCAATGTGCGCGTATTGGGCTGTTCCCCTTCATCTTTCACCCCCAATATTCCGGAGCACTTTACTGCTTCACATACCAGCAATCCTTTTATCCTATTTACATCACCATGACATCCTATCACTCTCAATCATATCCACGCTTTATAGTATTGAAGGAATAAATGACTTTGCCACTTGTACATACATCATACATTGGGCATAGACCAAAATCGGACTGTGTAGAGCTCTTCCTCCGCCACCAAATCCAGCACATACAGAACACGTGCAATTGTCCATGTACATGCACATTGCAACAGCATAATAGATGGAGTCATCCACCCTATAATCCCAATGTGTATCCTGCAATACAAATAAAAGAGATATCATCTACTTGTCAGATATCACTGATCACATGCATAATTGAATATGACATATTGTACATTTGTCTGCGTACTCGTTGACATTGACACTTTATGCGCTCTGAAGCCTGTTTCTCTTGCATGGTATTGTCCATTTGGCTATTAATTGAACAAACGGCTGAAACCTGAATATACTTTTATGATGATACAAGACAAAAGCTAATAATCAGCACAAGAACAATAACCAGGATTTAGTCTAGTTCGCCACTATAAAGTAGAAGTCTATGCATAAATCGATGCATAGATAATCAACATGGCCAAATTAGGGCAAGCGGCATTGTCCATCATCAAACAATGACACCAATCTGCTCTCACTAGTAGTCTAGTATCACTACTTGTGCCCATGAGCACGTTTCAGTCACCAAGCATGGTCAAACTACCATATAGTGGTATGGATGTATAATGTAAAACAGCAATAATGATCCAATGACATGGATATAAGCTATCAACAACAGCCTTTCTGTAGTGTTGGCAACATGGTATGCCATCTAGCTCCCACGGGGGTGCTATAACAGCTTCATCACATGGCACAGATGCCTGTCATCCCAATGTCATCTGTCAATGCTTTGTCACTGCCACATTGGTGTTGTGTCCCATTTCCATATTCTCATCAAAGCCTTATCTGGCGCGAATGATGGACAATGAGATATTTCCCAAAACCATGCATGAGAAGATGACCATGATTAGATACTGTCTTGTCAATGAAAATGATGTATCATCTACTACATGATCTTTTGATTACTGGATTGATTGCTCATGCTCATATCACCCTGTTTACATAACCATTTCAATGGTTCCAGGCTCTTTTGGTTCTGATATTAAGGGGTTGATGATGAAACAAACCAAGGATGCAAATCAGAAATGCACTTTGTGAGCGCAGTAACATCTGTGTAACATCATTTGCTGCAGCATTTTGAGAGAAGCGGTGATGATGTGATGTTAATTGAGGAATGCTCAACACCAACTCCGTCTGATTGATGCCAAGGATAATTTCCTTCAATACATTCTTAGTGAATGTAAAAGCAAGATCAGAATAGCCTTATTTTATCCATATGCATGTGTTCATGTGGATAAACATGGATCCATCAACAAGGTATAATGGATGAAGTTGAGATTCTATTTCGATGCATTGTTTCTTCCAAGGGGTGGATCTTGTCTAAAAAAGCTTATTGTGCCTTTCATTGTGTCACATCACGAAAAAAAAGTCCGCAAAGTTCTCTCACTCTGACTCCTTTGTGATTCTCTTCGCCTGAAATTCCCAAGGGATTCAGTGCAGATAACAAGACCATCTCCTGTCGTTACTATAACTATCTTATGTTTAGACATCTTAGGAGATGATATGCTGAGCAATAAAAGTGGAGAATGAAGTACAATGAGCTGTTAGTGATGAATACTGATATACCTGCTTCATTTTCCAGCAGTAGCTGCGAGTAATATTAGGGATTGGGGGACAATGGGGCATGAATGATTCCGACGCACCAATCCAAGTCGTGGGGATACACATCTTATCGATGTTGTGATGTAACAAAGCGTGATTAGAGAGAACAAAGGAAATGTTTTTTGGTATTGGGAAAACAATGGTGGTACCAATGGAAGATATGTGTATGGCATGTGCGATGGCATGCGTCAGCAGCAGTTTATGTGTGTTGAAAGCTTGTTGGGGAGAAATGCCATGCAAACAATCGAGACACCGTGCACGACCAATCTTTTGCTGACTGAACGTGAATAGGTGAGAAAAGGAAAAAGGGACCATCCTCCCCCATTTAAGTAACAATAAATAGCCACAGTTATTATTGAGTAAGCTCTTGTTCTTAAGCCTTATAGCTTCTCGCCTCTTGTAGAACGGGCCCTCTTTCATTGCTCCGTCGTGTCACCTTGTACTTTTTTCTTGGACGCACAAGAAAGCACAACCACTTTTATTCAATCCTTTCTTTCTTTTTCTCCGGTCCATAATATAAACAACATGGATGATATTGATCACTCACTTGGTCGGATGCATTTAAGCAGCAATAGCAGCAGTAACAACAGCACGGCATCTGAGCCACTTGCACCCAGTGCTCGTGAATGTCTTGTACAAACCATTAGCCAGGTCAATGATGATTCTCTTCGTCAACAGCTTAAAGTCGACTTGAATCGGCTTCTTACAGACCATGATCGCTTGGTGACCATGATTCAGCAACATGCACAGACACTTGAAGCCGAAAATGATCAACTTAAAGGTGTTGTCAAGGATCAACAACAAAGATATGAAAAGGCTGTGCGAGAAATGCAGTTTTTCAAGAAAAGATTTGATGCTTTGAGCAAGGCACAGCAACAACAACAACAACAACATCGTCAATCTATGAGCTCTGACTCTCCCAGTGAAGTATCATCAAGTGGAGGTAGCCATATTCAAGCACAATTACCACCAGCTACTCCATCAATAAATGGAACATCTACAGCAGCTACTCCTCTTCCACCACCACCCAATACACCCTTACCAGCACCACCACCAGCAGGTGTTAATTTCCCCTTGACACCTACAAGTCCGCAGCCATCACTTTCGATTCATTCCGACAACAATCCCAGTCTTAGGCCATCACGATCATCTTCATCATCCAATACTTCATCTCATTTGCAACATTATCAAGCATATTGGAATCATAGTAATACGTCACCATCAGGTGCATCATTTACTTCTTCTTCATCATCGACTGGATCGCTACGCCATCATGCACCACCACCTTTGCATAGTTCCACAAGTCTGGATCCATCATTTGAATCATCACGTTTTTTGAGACATAATCCTTCCATTTCATCTGCATCAACATCGTCAGGATATCCACTCAGTCCCACACAATCTATTAGCTCAACAACGACTAGTACAGCTACCAATCCCATGATTCTACAACGACGTGTCGATCCACTTATGTTTGGTGGTTCAGATGCTTTATGGGATACTATTGCCAAGAGTCAAGGAAGTGATTTCACAGTGGAGAAGATCATTACCAACTTTTTACGTCGTGGTGGATCTCCCAATACAGCAAAACAATCACCAACCAACCAAAATGTCAAGTATGGATATGGCATGATTCATGCCTTAATTGTGACAAAGACAGCAGGTGCTTTGGATTTATTGTTACAGCAAGGTGCCAATCCAAATGCAATGACGCTTAGTGATGAAGACAAGGACAAGGTAAAGTTTCTTTAAGATCATGATGACAATGTATTGATGTGTATCTATACTATAGGTAACGCCATGTTATCTTGCTGCCAAAGTGGGATGGCTACCAGGATTACAACGACTTGTGCAAGCGGGTGGTGATCTTGTACAAGCACGTGGAGAAGGATGCAATAAGACTGCTCTGCATGTAGCTGCTGAATGTGGTCATTTGGCAGTTGTGGAATTCATTGTTGGATATACCGAAGGTGCTTTGAATCATCTAGTCGATACCCATCTTGGTGCTACTGCGTTGCATTATGCATGTCATACTGCCCATGTTGAGCTTGTCACATTTCTAGTACGTTCATGTCATATTGCAGTGACACATGCTGATCGTCGTGGTGAACAACCAATTCACTGGGCAGCACGCGCTGGTCGTCTTGAAATTGTTGCCTTATTGATCGAACGCTTTGGATGTGATGTCAATGCATATATCTCTAAACATGTACCGACTCCACTGGAAGTTGCAAAGTCAGCAGGTCATAAACGTGTTGTCGAGTATCTCAAGAGTCATGGTGGTCTTAGCAGTAAAAAGGTTGACAAGAAGCGTGAAGAAGAACGTATCAAAAAGAGCTCGCCTACTTTACATTTACAATCCACACTTGCTATGAATGGTCTTTTGGGTGGTGATCTTTAAACATTCCCCTATTTATTGCATATTGTAATTATATACTTCTATCATTGTGTACATTCATGTCGTCTAATACAGTTGATTTATTGTTGTGATGATAAGGAGGGTTGTTCATGTTGTTGGAACATTTTCTGCTCTTCAGCCTTGACAGCTTCATCGGATAAGAATTGATCATCACCATTGGCAGCTGGTTTTGGTTGCTGTTGTTGTGGATCAAGTTGTGGTGGAAGTGGAGGATGTTCACGTAACTGATCAGTTTCTCGGATGATGGATAGCAACTTTGAATCGCTGGGGAGATTGGCTCGTAATGTACGCATTCCCTTCTCCATGCCTAAGGCTCCACCCAATGCAAGACCAGCAAAGAAGCCCACTATAAATGTCAATCAAAATAAGCATCCCATGACCATGCAATGTTTCATTGTTCTTGACTTACAAATAGTAGGAATGCCTGTTGGTTTAGGGCGCGACTTGTCTATAATGATATGTTTTTGTGTGAAAGAGACATCCACAACGCGTCCTCGTCATTTTACATACTCCATAAGTAACCAGACAATCCAAGTGAACCAGCACCAGCAGTTGCTGTAACAAGCGTTAGACATGTGTATAAACTGGAAGCAATGGGTCTTGACGTACCAAGTGAAATGAAGTTAAAGACAGCACCTCGAATGACAGTGCGCTCTTCTGGAGTTGGTTCGTACTTTGTCAATTCCTTCTTGATTTCCTCTTTTGACATTGTTGTGGATACGATATTGTTTTGACGTTGGTTGAAAAAGGAGACGTGTCAAGAACAAAGAGACCAAGTCTAATGGAGATAAATAGGACTGTGTGGATGTCCCGCTTTCCCCGCCCTTTTGTTTCACAAATCAAATGTTCACCTATCCACTTCCACAGCAGTTGCATGATTCTTATGATGGACCAGGAATCCCTTTACACATGGGCATCATTGCTACTTTACTAATGTTCATTGCAGTCTTTCTGTGCTCTGTATCTTTTCGATATTTCATTATTACCATTGCTATTACTGGATTTCTTATTGGAGGTAAATGTATGCATATTGCCTGCTCCTATCATACTCATCTTTTACATTGTAGCCATGGTGACATGGATGATATTGACAGCAGCTGAACCACTAGGAAATGGATATCCACGTGCATCGATAGTCTACAGTTGCGGCTGTTTTGGTGCAGGAATCATACTAGCTGGGGTACTTATGTTTTACTGGCGTGTTGGACTTTATTTTCTACCAGGTAACAGGTTGTTGATACTCTTTATCTTCATCATTATTCATTATACATGTACAGCTTTTGCCGGATACATGCTTGCTATCTTTATTTGGTGTTGGAAAGAAGACTATATCCTCCTCAATGTATATGCAAGACAATTCACTAGCGTTGGCTTTGCTGTTGGTGGTATACTCCTTGCTTTGGTGTGCGAATTTGTCACTGTTGTCTTGTCTACTTCATTTATTGGTGCGTATTGCTTCATGTTTGCCCTTGACTTGATAATCCATGGTGGTATGGTGGATGGACCACGCTTCATGCTAGATTTCAGACCACGCATTCAAGAAAAGCATCTCTATCATGTAACACAGAAGGTCTATGCTATGCTCGGTGGCATTCTTGGCTTATGGGTCATGAGTATGATTTGGCAACTTGCCTATAACCGTGGCAGACGTTTTGGTGTTAATATTGTACCCAAGAAAGATTAGTTAATGTTGTATAAGTTTTGATATATATTCTCAAGTAAAATCCAGTTCAAAAGAGATAGCGAGAGAGAAGATAGGGGAATTATGTAAACAACAGGGCGGGATCATCAGGGTATAGATAAATAAGAGAGAGAAAGAGAGAGAGAGATATAAAGGGTTTTTAGCTATTCATAAAAAGAATGTGTATCATCAGGGATGAAGTTGATGTTGAGAAGACCATCGATCATGTTGCATCCTTCGAAAAGCATCAATGGCATCATCCTTGCGTCTTGCTTGTCGCGATTTTTCAAATTCTCCATCCATCATCGTGCTTGAATCCAGCTCATCTTCATTCAGTGTCTCTAATGTATAACCCTGCCAATCGCAATCCTGTACCTTGCGATCAATCTCCTTTTGCCAATCATCTTCCATCTTGGATGCATGATATCCTTTCCAAACTTCAGAATCTTCAGAAGGGGTGGATGATCCACGTCGACCAGGTGTAGTTGATTCAAGAGGTGGACTTGGGTATCCATTCCATGTCTCGGATTCAGTGTCATTGGTATTCTTCTTTTCAAGATGATACAAATATCCATGCCATTCTTCTTCTGGATCCTCATTTTCTTCCTCATCCACTTGTTGTTCTTCAGGTCCTGATGATGCAGGTGACACAACAACTGATGATGGTGCAATAGCAGGATTCGTAGTTGTTGTAGAAGCACCTGCAACTGATGTCGATAGTTTGTTAGTTGGTACAAATTCAGGTGCAGTAGGTGACAAACGTGATTTCTTGGTTTGTTTGCTGGTAGATGAATCCTGTTGTGACGAGCTTGTCATGACTGAATGACTTTTGCCTGCAATAGGCACTGGTGCACTAATAGCAGCATTGTCATCATCCTTTTCTTCTTGGCGCTTGTGTTCACTCCACATATTCTGCAAATCCTCCTCCATCTGCTGCGTTGTTGTTGTTGCTGCTGCATTATCTGCTGCTGCTGCTTCTTCATGAGTTGTTTCAGGAACAGCTGAATGAGTCGTATCCACAACAGGTTCTGCCATATCTCCACTATCATCGTCATCATCATCGTCATCCTTGGTATCCTTTGATGGATCATTGTCTGTGATATTGTCCACTGGATCAGGCTTGGTATCAATACTTGCACGACGTGATCGAGCCACAATAGGTGTTGCTGGTACAGAAAAGATGGCAGCATCTTCATCCACTTGATCATGTTCTTCCACCATTTCCAATTCATCCTCATCCATATCACAAGCAAGTGATTCACCAGGTGCAAGTGATTCGACTTGAATACTTTCCTCAATCAACTGATCCTTGGTAAGATATGCACGTGAAACAAGCCAATGATAAGCTTGTAAATCTCCTGGAGCCAAACGAGCAAGATCTGATGGTGGAACAATAGCTGGTGATTTCAATCCTTCAACATGCACAGGCTTGATCGACATGCGTTTGCTCTTACGCCTTTCAAACTCTGATGATCCATCTTGTTGCTGTAATATCTCATCCACAGGTAATTCAGTCGTGGTACTTTGCTGACATAATTCAAGAATAGCAACAATAGAAGACAATTTGCGAGCACCTGGTGCAGAAAGAACAGCTGAAACAGATACACGATCACCAGCAGTGTATTCCTTGATGATGGAATGGATTGATGCAAGATGGGGTTGAATCCAAGGAATAGCCATCATCACTTTGGTTCCATTGTTGTACAAGAGATTCAATTTGCGATGCAACATGTCATGATAAGCTTGGTAGTTCTTGGATGGAGATAACAAATGAGCAAGATCACGATACATGTCTCGTGTACGAGTAGGACAAGGATGCCACAATCGACGTAAACGACGGACTTCAGGTAACATGAGAGCCTTCATAACACTGGCAAATCCTGAAAAATCTCTGTAGACATGGACCAAGAGATAAGCAACACGCACCAAATGAACCACCAAGTTGTCTTTGGGATGAACGGTCGGCACCACTGCACTTGCCGGTGTTAGCTCCGACCAGTAGATGAGCTGATGGGCAAAACTGTTGGTAAGGTAACGATGGAAGTCTTGGAGATGGACCAGATGTGTTTGTCTCATACGTTTGTCAACAGGACCACAAAGCAGTTGCTTGTCGAGAATGACCCGGGAATAGAGTTGTGCATTGACTATGGCTATTTGACGAGCAAGAACATCCGGATCCCAATGAAAAGCTGTTGCGGACTCGACTGCTTCCATTTGTTGTTCCACTGTATCCAGCCTATGTCGTTCCACTTGAGTATCTTCGAGGAGTCGTCTTAAACTGCTCACATCCACCCTTGGATTCGTTGCTTGTTTAGCTTGTGATAGTCGTTGTGTTGCTTCAGCAAACGAAGTCTTGCATTCTGCTGACGTTTTGACGAGTGGAGACACAGGTACAAGTGGGATGGATGCCATTCTCTCAATAAGATAGCAAGCTGTTGTTTGGTTGAATAAAAGGGTCTCGGCTATGTACAAAAAGGTAAAAAGTGAAAGAGAAACAAGAGAGAAAAAAAAGAGAGGAGTCGTACGAAAAGTAGTGGGTGTGGAATTTCAACTGTTGCAGATACACATACACAAAGGATAAGCTACCACTCACCCTTTTCTTTCCTTTTTCTCGGCCCGCTTTACACAATGTCACTCCAACGCATTCGACCATTGTCACAACTGGCTTCTTTCTATTTACGTTCTCAATGTCGATCTACGCATTCAAAAGCTTATGTGACAACACCTATTTATTATGTCAACGCCGGTACGTGTCTTCTTTGTTTATTCACAACACCTTGCACCTGACAGATACATTATAGTTCCTCATATTGGTCATTTGTATTCAAGCGTGCTTGCTGACACATTAACACGATACTACGCCCTGAAAGGTGCTGATGCTTATCTCTGCACAGGCACGGATGAGCACGGTCTCAAGGTAAACAAAAACATGTGGATTAGGAGTACAAGGAGAAATAGGGATAATGGGGGACTTGTTCAGGGACAAGAAAAGGGTACAATATGGCTCATATGGTGTTCATTATGTGTAGATCCAACAAGCAGCAGCAAAGAACAATGTGTCCCCTGTCGAATTGTGCAACAAGGTTTCAGAAAGCTTCAAGGTAACACATAACATCCATGGATGGTTGGATCGGAAACGAGTGCATATATGTAACAGCCACGTGCCTGGTTTATAGGCTCTTTGCAATGCAGCCAATGTGAATTATACAACATTCATGCGAACAACGGATGAGAATCATAAAAGAACTGTAGCTGCTTTATGGGTAAGGATCACACACACCATTTTGATATGAGACTTTATTCATTTTATTCTCTTGTTTCAGGGTGAACTAGAGAAGAATGGATACATTTACAAGGGGAAACACGAAGGATGGTACGCAGTATCAGATGAAGCCTTTTATGCAAGCAATCAGGTGCAAGAAGTAGTGGATGAAAAGACTGGCGAGAAATACATGGTAAGATGATCATCATCCAGGATGATAAGAAACTCATTATGAATCATGATTTAGGTGGCTATTGAATCTGGTCAACGTGTAGAGTGGACAAATGAAGAAAACTACAAGTTTAAGCTTTCAGCATTTCAAGACAAGTTGTTGGAATGGATCGATAGCAATCCTACAGGTATGTTATTGCATAGGATTCACTGTTCTATGATACTGATAGCAAGTATATTGAAGCTATTGTGCCATCCAATCGACGCAATGAGGTGGTATCTTGGGTGAAGAGTGGTCTTGCTGATCTATCAGTATCACGTTTACGCTCTCGACTTGATTGGGGAATCCCTGTACCCAGTGATCATGATCATACCATTTATGTGTGGCTGGATGCATTGACAAACTACCTTACAGCAGCTGGATATCCTTGGAAGAATCCTTCAGATAACAAGATTTGGCCTGCTGATATTCATGTAGTAGGCAAGGACATTGTGCGGTATGTTAATCAAGCAAGTGAAATGGACTAGGCTGACTTGTATTTAGTTTTCATGCAATCTACTGGCCTGCTTTCTTGATGGCTGCCAACTTGCCACTACCCAAGCAAATCCTTGCACACGCCCATTGGACCATGAACAAGCAGAAAATGTCAAAGAGCAAAGGCAATGTTGTGGATCCTTTTGAATTGATGGATACTTATGGTGCAGATGCTGTGCGTTACTTTTTGGTGCGTGATGGTGGTTTGGCTGATGATGGAGGCAAGTATACATTTACATATCGGTGTCATTTGACTTTTTAATCCTAACTTGATCCTTTATACAGACTTTTCAGAAAGCAACATGATCAAACGATATAAGGATCTTGCTGGTCAGCTTGGAAATCTGTTGTCTCGAAGCACAGGCAGAGCATTGAATCCGGATGCTATGGTACCTGCTGCGCCACAAGGATCAATTGATTCGCGTGATCAAGTCTTACACAACAAGTTGGCTCAAGTAACAGGTAGGATGATGATGATGACATTGGATGGCAGCTGGAATATGACATATCTAATGCATGGTGATAGGCGAATTTGAACAAGCATTTGAAGCACGTGAATTCAATAAGGCATTGAGCACTGTATTTGATTTGCTGTCGGAGGTAGATTGAGAAAGATGGTCCATTGAACACTGATTTGGTATTAACATACATTACATTAGGCCAACAAGCACTTTACAGACAATGAACCATGGGTACTTGCAAAAGATCCTAGCCAGAAACAGCGCCTTGATCAAGTCATTTACTATGCGATTGAATCCTGTCGTGTTGCAGGTACATTATTACAGCCCGTGATGCCTATCAAGATGAATGAATTATTGTCACGTATTGGTGTGGATGAGGACAAACGCACATTGAAATATGCTGCCACACGATCGATTGACGCACGTCCCTTGGGTCCAGCATCATCAGTATTGTTTCCTCGCTTGAAAAAGTGAACACCTTCTGTATTTTAGACATCAACCCTATTGCTATTCTTTTTCACTGTATACAATCTCCCATTCCCTAGTCTCCTGCTAGACTATCGTACATTGTAACAATATCATATCATCATTCTTTAATAGAATTCACTTGAAAAATGTATCTTATCCTATCTAATTCCTTCTGACGATGTTGTAGCAATCTGAAAGTGGCAATCACACTGTTCCCATGTCAATTATAGCCAAATTAGGAGATTTTTTCCCGCATGATGAGTCCCAGTCTTCTGTAAAAGGTATGTAAATGATGAATGCGGGTATATTTGTCTTTTCGGTTGGTGGAAGCGATCAATATGTGAAACTCATTGATGCTATGGAAAAGAGATTAGTATTAAGGGATGACACTTTAAGTTGCTAACATGGAAAGACTACCATTGTGTATCCTAAACTTTACTTCCACAGCACATGATTTGAATCAATGAACCATTTCAATAAGACAAGATGCAATGATATGCTAATGTATTAACATTTCGAGCAATCAACACTATATACAAGGAGTGGGGAAAGTTGTAGCACATTGGTTCGATAAGCAAGCTCCATCAACATATAGCATGTGTATATCATGCAGACCAATGATAATACATCCGGTGAGCATCAACTTGCTGAGTTGTGTTCTATGACAATCATATGAGTAATGATATTGTAGAATGACCATGAATCACTTACCATTGACTCTTCGCTGTCGTTTCTTTGGAGGAGGTAGAAAAGGAGCATAGAGCTCTTTCATAAGATCTTCATGCCTTGTATCGGAAAGACTTCCAAGAACAGCTCCTCGATCAGGTGCATTATTCTCTTCTGATTTATAGATAGGCGTGTCGCTGTCAATGTCGTCATGTGGATCATGAATTGGAATAACAAGCTTTTTTGATGTACGTGATGATGATGATGACATTGGTAATCGAATAGGTGGTAGTATTAATGATGATAAAGGTGGAGGTATGCGATGTTGTTCAATAATGTCTTCAGGTGTATTAGGACCTGCACTGGTAGGAGATGTGTTGGTAGAATTGGATGTTGCATGACTTTCACATTCCGGCTTCGTTGATAAGCACAAACAAGGAGAACGATCACAACTTTCACAACGTAATGATTCTACATCTTATTTAGTGAATATGGCATTGCAAGATATGCTTCTTAACATACCTGATTTTGTTATGTTGTTAGATGTTGTAGTGGAGGAGGAGGATGTGCCATAATATAAGCAACTTGAACTTGATATAGTTGGTGATGTAGTAGTGCTAGTAGTAGTAGTAGTAGTAGTAGTAGTAGTAGTAGTAGTAGTAATGCTGGTAGTTGTAATGATGGATGAAGGTGTAGCAGGTTGAGAAGCATCATCTTCTGGTGGAGTAAGTGTATTGTTGACTATGGGATCAGTCGTTTTGTCGGTACAAATGCATTTGATATGGAGTTGCTTGGTCTTTCTCAACTGTCGACAGGATTCGCACTGGGATATAGGTCGTCCTTTCCTCTTTATCTCTACTAGCTCTCTATCAGTATGCTGACACCTCGTAGATCTATGTCCCTAAAAAGAAGAACAACAGCCATTTAAGCTAAACGATCTTGCTTTCCCATGGGACTGACTTACCTTGATGCACGTCTTGCAAGCGTATTTGCGTACAATGCCATCGTTTCCAGTAACGTATACCATGAATGCGTGTGACGAGAGTAGTGTGCAACCAGTACTGACGCTGATATGAAATAGATAATGTAAAGAGTGATACAGCAAATGATAGAAAGAAGTATGCGTTAAGGTAGAAACCCGAGAAACACAGATGTCTCGAGACGCCGACTGCGACACCAATGTCCTCATCAGAACCATACATGTGGTTTATCAATATGACACGGACAAGGATTACACATAGATCTCTTTTTATACTCTCTTGTATTGTTTGTTGACATGAAATACATGCATCTCGACTTGAATATACATCTTTCTGCATCTTAGTACTGTACTACAACCTAATAAGATACGCTTTGACCATCCAGTCAATCAATAGACCTATCCCAAGATGACAATAGTTGAGATAATCTTATTTGAATGACTCTATAAACACACACTTGTAACATTCTTAAGACGATGATGCTCTTTATGAGTGGCAAAATGGCATAGAGTAGGTGCTGCCAAATGTGCCTGAGATGATTTCCCAGGCCGCTGAGGAGCAGCGAAAAGCCACCCATACGATTTTTCACTTTTGCTTCTCCCTCTTTCTTTCTTTCTTTTGCTTCAACTATGGCTCACTCGAACGTCTGGAACTCTCGTCCCCGTCAATATGGCAAGGGCTCTCGTCAATGGTATGTTACATTCAACACTATTCAACTTGTACTTTTATAACCAACATTCCCATTACAGCCGTGTCTGTGCTCACACTGCTGCCTTGATCCGCAAGTACAACTTGAACATTTGCCGTCAGTGCTTCCGTGAATATGCCAACGATATTGGTTTCCACAAGGTAAAGTATAAAGCCGTCAAAACATGGGGAGAGGGGATGGCTATTGTCATAGTAACAAGGCACTGACTACTTCTTTTTCATCTAGTACCGTTAAATGGCCACTGTATCATAGAAACTAGGCACCATTCATCATTCATCATATTAAAAAAGATGCATTGATATGTCTCACAAAACCCATGAGAGGATAAATGATCCCATGTTGAAAGAAGACCCTGCTGCTACAGAACCCCGGTTTGAAGGGTTAGCCATAAATTGCCTTGTAGTGTGTGTGTTGTATATCTTTCTTGTCATCTTAATTCTTTGTATAAACAAAATGATGGACAGCTACGGTACAATTTATCCATTGACCAATCCTTTGTTGCTTGCTACCAGCGCTCTTGCAGTTGTAAGTAGAATGCGTGCTGTGTATGTTGGATCAAATAAGCCAAAACTAAGTTTATCTAGGCTGGATGGCTAATTGCTTTTATTGGTGCATGTGTGGCTGCACTACATGGTGTTGTTTGGTGGATCATCATCTTTGAGCTATTCTTTACTGTCGGTATGGTGGCATCACTGGGTATAGGTGCATTTGGCCCACATCGCGGCACGGTAAATATACCAATGATACATCATCATATGAGCTTATCACTGAATCATGCTTGATAGCTATTGACATTCTTGGCTATCAGCTTTGTCTATTTGACATATGCCATCCCTATCACGTTGTACAACAATACTGATGGTGGTCGTGCCACTACTGGTGGTCTTATCATCATGGTGATCATGCAGGTATGTATTCTTGTTATATCACATACAAGGGTAAATGATTAACATGCCATCTATTACAGGGCTTGTGGATATTCCTCCTCGGCATTTCTAACGAATCTCGTCTTTATTCGCTCTTTTATGGTGGCACTGGTCGTGGAGGATTCCCAGAAATTCGTGCACCTTCCATTAGTCGTAACTTTGTTCATCCCCAACGTAACAAGGAAAGCACACTTCCTCAGACTACACAAGGCACTTCACCTATCCCAGAAGCTCATCAAAAGCCCCAGCGTTTCCCTACAGCAACTGCTTTGCATACATGTATGTTTATGCATATCATTGTATTTCAAGATCACTGACATTCTTTAATAGATCAAGCCAATCCTGAAGATCCCAGTGAATTGTCTTTTAGCAAGGGTGATGAACTCGAAATTCTGGATCGCAAGGGCAACTGGTGGCAAGCTAGAAAGCAAGATGGAGCTACTGGCATTGTTCCCAGCAACTATGTAAGAAGATGATTGTACTGGTTGATGTATGCTACATGCTGTATACTAACACGTCTCTTATACAATAGTTTAGTTCCTCGTAAATGAATCTTTGCCATTATCTACTTTGTTCAATAGCTTATAGCATGCTTTTATTTGATAGTAATACATAATTGAAATTGATGATCCACTTGTTATCTAGTACATCATTGTATTCGTGTATCATTGAAGATCAAGGGTGATTGAAATGGGGATAGGTAATGAATGACCCACTTGTAGATCAACTACGTCACATGCATGGCCAGTGCACTGACTAGTATGCGGGGAAATTTGGAACGTTGGACAAAGAAACGCGTTTTCTTGGTACTACTCCAACTACAATGTCCTCTGGTTTTGGCTTGGATGGCGGTAACGTGTCAAGCACTTCCATCTCGTTATCCAATGTGTCTCATGCTCTGCTCTGTTTACCAATGTAGGTCGTGGCCGATGCTTTCATTTCTGGCAAGAGTTCAACAAGTGTTATGCTACTGCCGACTTCCCAAAACAGTGTGTTGCCCAACGTGATGACTATATGGAGTGCTTGCATCATACCAAAGAAGTAAAGATGATACGGCATGAATAGCTTGGAAAACAGACTCATTTACCAGATATATGTAGTTTGCACGTGTAACGCGTATCAAGGCTGAAGAGCTCAAAGAAGCAGAAAAGAAGAGACTCAAGGAAGGTGCTAATGCTTCTGCCACTTCCAAGATCCACCATCTCAATATCATTGCTGAAAAGCAGATGCACAAGATTGAACAAGAACTGATTAAAACAGAAAGCAAGTTTGAACCAGCAGCAGCTTAGATTATGTTATGATCGATCAACACAATGCACTTTTGTCATTAAAGATGCACGCGTATCTTTGTCTCTCACACACAGCATGATTCATGAATGAGTATTGTACAACTGGGATGGGCATTACAACTATCATGCATTTTGACGTGGTGCGGACATAGGCCACGGATGACTCCGTAGCGGCAATTTTTTGGTTGCTACACAATGACACATTTGGAACAATGCATTACTTGAATTTTTCAAAGCAATTCTGATGATCGTCATAGTTTAGCTACTTAATGTTATGTTGTATCAATAAAGACCCTTATTGGAATGATATCTGTGCAGTAACAATGCGTTGAAAACTAATCAGGAAACGTGCAAGATGTGCATTGATTGTAAAATCCAGGTAGTTGGATCAATCTGCTTCGGCGCTTTCTCCGAGTAAAAGTGTTCCAAGGTAACAATAAGCGTCGGATTACCATGACTTTTTTGTGACACGAGATTATAAACACGAGCAACGACACTTTATGCCATTTTCTTTCTTGCACTTTTATTAAACGACATTGATGACAAACCCAGTACTTGATGTTTGGCACTCTTATGTGCTGCCATGGATACCAAAACATGGACAGCGTCTACTTGAACAAGGTCGTAGTCATAAACTAGCATCAATATCTACAGCAATCGTGATTGTCAGTCTTTACTTTGCATACGACAAGTTTGCACGTCCTCCTCGTTATCTACGTCATATTCCTCGAACCGGATTCTTTCGATATCTTTCGGCAGTAGCTAGAGGCAAAATGGTTGATGAGATTGCTCGTGATATCACCTTACCTATTGCAATAAAAGCCGAAAGCGGTATTTATATGGTAGGTATCTTAATGTCAAGCAGTATACAATCGAAACATTGACAAGATGTAAATGTCTATGACAGCGATTCGATGAGCATGGATGGGCTGTACATATTACTCGTCCTGAAGCTGCCAAACGCATGTTGCTCAAAATGGGTAAGCCTTTCATTTCGTGATCCTACTATTACTTTTTGATCCACTTAACATCATGATCAGACATCTTTCCCAAAATTGATCTTGTCAGGCAGGTTGGACCCACTCTTTTCGGCAAGTTTGCCTTTGGAGACAACATTGTATTTCTAAATGGCGCACATTGGAAAGCCCAACGCAAGGTAAGACAAAAGGAGATGTTGAAAAGAATAGTGGATATTGATATGTGCTTCTATATACTAGATTGCCAGTCCTGCATTCAATCGATCGATGCCTGTGCAAAAGTTTGGCCGACTTAGTCAAAAGCTGTTCACTGTGATGGATCAAGAGCAAGGACCTGTTAACTTTCATGATTTGGCACAGCGATGGACATTAGATGCTATTGGGATTAATGGATTTGGTAAGTGGTGAGAAATGGCATGTGTATCATCTATTCATGCATGATTTGCATTAGGCTTTGACTTTAATGCTACTGGCGATCCTCAAGCGGAGTGGTTGCAGCGTTACAACAAGTTTGTCCAAGCTATGCTGAATCCTTTCTTTATCTTTTTCCCAAGCATGGATAGCAAATATGTATCATGGTTCCCAAAGCGTAAACATGTGCATGATGAGCTTGGCAAGTTCCTGAAACTGATTGACGACGTCATTGAGAATAAGCGTACCCTACTTAAAGACACCACTCTATCCGACATTCCTGAAGCAGAGCGAGACATTCTTACTTTGATGTTGGAAGCGGAAAGTGCTGATGATGGTAGATTGACTGATGAAGAATTACGTGTAAGTGGATGTCGTTTTCAAAGAGTTTCATTGGTTGTTAATGTGACATGTTAGAGCAATATCTGTGTCTTTTTCCTTGCAGGACATGACACCACGTCAAATGCAATCTCGTACGCGGTGTATCACTTGGCCAAGAATCCAGATCTACAACAAAAAGCTAGAGAAGAGGTGCTTCGAGCCCTTGGAGATTCATCTGAGGATGTATTGCCAACACTTGACCAAATCAAGGAGATGACTTACATTAACCAAATTATCAAAGAGGTATACATATAGATGAGACAAGGAAATAACAAATACTCACCATTCTGGTTACATATAGACCTTACGTATCAATCCACCAGCCACTGGTATTGTCCCACGACGTGTAGAAGAAGATACAGAGCTGTGTGGTGTCTTTTTACCCAAAGGCACACATATCACACTGGATATCTTTGAGATTCATAACAATCCAACTGTGTGGCATGATCCCAGTCGATTCGATCCAGAGCGTTTTGCAAAAGGGGTGAAGCCGACCAATTGGCTGGATTAGGCCTGTCATGGTTGCCATTCTCCAATGGGTCGCGTCAGTGTATAGGTAATGTCATTGTTGACGGATCACATATCATTAGGCATTCACACATGTATCAATACATACTAGGTATGAATTTCAGCTTGGCAGAACAACGAGTCCTCCTTCCCATGCTGTGTAAGTAAGCTTAAGTTGGTCCCATTCTTTGAATACTGATGATGTTTCTTAGTACACAAATACGAGTGGTCATTGCCTAAAGATTCCATCCACAAGGAAAAGGTCATTACACAAGGAATAGGTCTTATTAAGCCAAAGGATTTATATATAACTTTCAACAGACGCTATTAATGTCCTGTATACCAATCCAACACATTGTAAAACAAGCCAATATAAGGATATATTCATTGAAGAAGGTGTATATTTACAATAAAGACTTGTATCTCTTTCATAATAAGAACAACTGACGGCAGATGATGATGTCTATGAGACCCGGTCAGCTATTTATATCCAATCTCCTTTCCTAAACCAAAAGGTCTACTTGCCTTTTTGAGTGGGTATCATTGTTGGATGCTTAGTTGTATAGGCCAATGTACTACCGTGTATCGCTTGGTGCGTCATGATTCGAAGCCGAAGTGTGATCAGAATTGCTGTCATTCGTAGTCAGATTACTCTTTGCTGATGTATCCAAAGGTTGATGTGATCGAGAAGTTACTTGCTTGTCGACATTGGATGGTTGATGACTTGACAAAGAGCCGATAAAGCTGTTATTTGATGAATGATGAGTGACAGCTGTTGCAAAAGAGTTGATACTTGAAGTACGACTAATATCATTGGCGTTATCAGATGGAGAATCCATCCGGATTCGTTTGGTATCTTGGGGACCTTCTTCCACATACGTATCCACTTTGCGTTTGTGATCTTCATTCTTTGTCACTGGATTCTTCTCCGCAGCAAGGCTTGTAACATTGGATGTCCCCATTTCATTGTCATCAGTGGTTGCACGTGCATCACGAGTTGTCTTGTTTTCATCAATCCCTTTCGAATCGACTAGTGAACCATCATCTTGCTTTGGTGACAATAATGTTTCTTCAATATCCTTTGTGCAAAAGGTTGTTGATGACGATGATGATGATGATGCTTGTGTTGATTGTTGCTCTTGGTTTTCTGCAGGAGGACTTTTCTCTTGTTGCGTAGTGGAGATGCCCTGCTTTTCCATTTCTGCCAGTAACTGCTTATCTCGTCTTCCAGAACGAATTGCATCAATCTCAGTAACAAGCTCCAGGAACCGCTGATTGTCGAGTTTGATGGCGTGTTTCAGCTCTTGTATTCGTTGCATGTATAATTGACGTGCTAGTTTGACAACGGGTGGCATGTCCTGTGCTGCTGCTGCTGCGCTTGATTTGGTGTGTCGTCTAAAGAAAAGGCACGCTTGTCAACCTGGCTGCAATCGAGAACGAGAGAATTGCCCTTACTTTTCAGTCTCCAACTCGTCGATCAACAAGTAGTATTGAAGCGAACAATTCTATCAGTCGACAGGTTATTCACTAGCAGGCTTTTCAAGTCCCATGTCACTTACCTTTTGATTGAAGAACTCAGGTGGTCGATTGAGCATAGTATGTTGACGCAAGTTTCGTGCAATGTGAACCCAATCGTCTTCTCCAAACTTGTATACTGCTTGAGCGAGTAATAGCTTTTCCAATACTGTCCACTCTCCAGTTGAAGTCATGATAAAGGGACAAGGTGATAAGGTGTAGTAAAGAGAGAGAGAGAGAAAGAGAAAAGTGAGACAATGACCACCACCACCGACTCAACTCCTCCTTTGGTGTCTGACATTCCAGCAGTGTTTCTTATTGGATCATTCCTGTTGCTGTTTTGTATTACAATGCACTACACTTTGCAGTAAAGGAGATTATCCCCTCCTCACTTGCACTTTTATCACTCTCTGTATTCCTTTCATTACTCGTACACTATCAAGAATAAACGCTGGACTTATCAATCTTGTAAGAGAATAGTCATGTGTAGAGTACCCTGACACGTTAATGGTCACTTGACATGATGATGTTGTAAAAGATATAAATGCTGATTGACAGCATGCTTCCTTACTCAAACTGTCATATATGTCCCACCTAGTCCTCTGCAACTGTTATATGATCTTACAAATGTACTTTTTGGCACATGACTATCGTCAATGACATGTGTACTACACAACAATTGAAATTCATGCATGACATGACATGCAATAACCAATACTATGCGCCACTTTCATCTCATTTAGGGATACAATACATATGTTACGCTGTAGACACTTTATATCTATATACAGAGATGCATTAAATACTATATATTATTAAAACTTAAGCTTTCTTCTCATCTACTTTGATCGATTCTGCTTTCAGGGAAGGTGCAGCTGACTTTGGTACTGAATCATCATCGTCTCCAAGCACGACTTCTTGTCCATCAATGACACGAACAGGACCAGTAAACCATTTTCGTGCAAAAAGAGCAAAGTAGCCACCAGAAAGGATCATGATAAAGGCAAAGGGAACAATAGCGTAGTTCATGTTGTCAGGAGTGATTGGGGCTTCAGTTGGGCAAATGAAAAGGCAGCATGTAAAGATAAGCCAACATGATGAAATGACACCAACTACAGTCGAAAAGCGACCTAAATTCCAGGGACCTAGTCATAAAAAGTGAGCAATTCATGCTGTAGCATGCATATGTTGGTACATACCTGGCTGGAAAGTCTTACGTGCAACAGTGATACGTAAAACAATAGGTACAAGGTAAGAGAGTTGGGAGCCGATAGTGTTTACAGAGACAATGGCTTCATAAGCTGTGCTGTTGATCATGTAAAGAATACCGACAATGCCTGATACCTGTCATTAATTAAAGCGTTAGCAAGAAAAAGAGATGTCAGTGTAACATCAAGTCAACTTACAGCAATATTGAACCACACAGCATATACAGGATTGTTAGTACGTGGCTCTAACGAGTGCAGGTATTTGGAAAATGGCCTATAAAGGAGATACATATCAATTAATCCAATATGTTCCAAACGAGATCCCTTCTCACACCCATCATTACATAGCGCCATCTCTAGCAAAAGCGTAGACCATTCTTGAAGAGCCAAGGACCAAGCTGCTTCCACAAAAGAAGATAGACAACATGACAAAGATCAAAAATACCATTGTCCAGCTAAAATTTTAAAGTCAATCAACTACTCATATGAATCGTTGCTACTAGAGACTGACCTGCTCGAAACCCCATCCAAAAAGACTTGGACCATCTGTGGCTGAATAGCACTGTCGCTGGCAATTTGTGCGTCAAAGTCTTTCACCATAAAACTGATACCAATCAAAAATATGAAGCCACTAAATGCATTTGCAGCTACAGCTGTCAAAATACCAAATGGCGAGCCATGCTGCGAGTTTTTGGTTTCTACATATCATCATGATGAGCCAAAATGAATCAGTATTTGTAAAAGTTACCTTACCTTCAGCCATATGAGCAGCA
Source organism: Lichtheimia ramosa (assembly GCA_008728235.1). Classification (NCBI taxonomy): domain Eukaryota; kingdom Fungi; phylum Mucoromycota; class Mucoromycetes; order Mucorales; family Lichtheimiaceae; genus Lichtheimia; species Lichtheimia ramosa. The sequence continues at coordinate 1,270,836 of CP031823.1, forward strand.
CTGTCATAACCAGAAAGGGTATACTGCGATTGAAGAATGACAAGAAGGAAGGCATAGCCATTACTTGAGAAACCAGAGCCGTTGTAAAACTCTGAAAACTACAACATTGGACAACATATTAAGCTCCCACGCTGTCAATGATCACCTTGGTATACACTTACCACAAAGCTACCAGTGGCAAGAGGACGAGTGATGGCAAGACCAGCAATGACAATGATGAGAATGCCAGCCATGTTGACAAAGACTAAAAGTGATCTTAGTATACTACATTACATAATGACTTGTCTGATTGTCTTGCTTACAGGCAAACTGGTTCATAAGGCCATTAAACTTGACGGCGACAGAGTTAAGGATACCATGGATCAAGATGATACCAACATAGATACCATATTGCATGTATACTGATGTATCAACATCGGGACGCCTAAAAAGGGATAGAATTAAAGTTTGCTCGAATATATAGTAAGCAAAAATGCACAAGCCTACCAAACATTGATCACACCGGCAATGAATTGGGCTAATCCCAAATCGACACTGGTGATACCTTTATGGAAAAATCCGCGTGTAAGTGGTGATAGGTAATGAAAGAAAGATGAGAATAAATTGTACCGAAGCAAAGGCCGATCCAGTTGAACCAGCCAGTCAACCAACAAGCTAGTGGCATGTAGGGTCCAGGAGCAAGACGACTTGTCCAAAAGTACAAACCACCTGTGGTAGGATAGGCACTACAAATCTCGGCAAGAGACATGGCTACCATCATTGTAAAGGTGCCAGTAATGAACCAACCCCAGATCACACCAAGCTAATGATCATTATTAGTTATGTTTGCTTGTATATGAATATGACATGTGTCTAACATACCGATCCACTGTCATTCATGGCATCACCCCACATCTAATATGAACAAAGCATTCTTGATAAGTGATATGAAAGATCAAAGATGTATGTATGTGCATTGACATACTGGAGTCAAGCCAGATAATACTGAGCAACAAGAAAAGGCAATTGCAAAATTAGAGAATGCATTGATGGAACGGCTCAAATCCTATAAAATGGAAGGTTATGCATGCATATGCAAGTGCGTTAGGGACCATTCATGAAGAAAAAGAAGGATGTATGTTGTGTACAGAATGGTATATACCTGCTCATAACCAAGTTGTCGCAAGAGCTCTTCATCTGCATTGACACCAGGAGTGCCATTTTCAACCTGCTTCTCGGTTGCTTTGCTTTTGCTGTCGAGCAATCCAAATACCATCGAAGTGAGTCAGTTTCGAAAATACGTGTTTAAAAAAAAGGTTTCAATGAATCGAATGTGACAAAGAGGGGAAAAATGGGTCCTTTTTATGTGAGAACATTCTGTCTCATCGCCCCCCATCATCTTTGATAGGAATGGCATATGCGAGATAAAAGCGATCAGACAACGGGTGTGAATACAAAATGGGATCGTGGGACAAAGGATCATGTCTTGCTTGCGAAAAAAAGGTCGATGTAGCTTACTCTGTGGTGCAACCTGTAAATGGGATCACAAAAACCCACTCCAGTATATTAGATTTCCTTTGTGCACCCGAATATGATGTCTACATTTCAAAGCTTGAAAGCTATGACGATGTCATTATCAATTGATTTGAATGATAGATTCATCCACTGTGCTGGAACCCAGATATAGTGGTTCTTGTAACAAGTAATTCATGCGTGACATGAAGGACTTGTGAAAATGAAGACACGATCCGTGATACAAAGTATTTGTCAGCCAGGGCAAGTGATTGGCTTGTTCGCCCTGGTATTTGCCTTTCTTTGACAATCGGGCTTTCCAGACTTATCTCATCGCACAAGGGTGCATTGTATCTTATCGCCTTTTTGAGATATCTTAGGCCATGTGTTATCGCTTCATTTTCTTTCTTACTCTGCTGGGAACATTCTGGGTGACAATCTACAACTGACAAATCGCTGCATAATAGACCAAACCGAAATTAGACACAAACATTTCCCTATGGACATGATTCATCAGAATGTACCAAGCTGTGGAGCAAATCACCTCCATCCTTACATGATTTGGTTTGAGCTTGAAACCAATCAGTGCAGCAGTAGCTCAGTCGTGAATTCCAGGAACTACCCACTACTATAGGGCATACACTAGTTCTCACGCGCATCGTGCGAATGTATCCGAGATCTCCGAGCGTCGTTTACGCTTATACCATCATCTTGATTTGAAGGGTTATACATATTTCCCCTAGTTTTGATCTTACATATCCTAAAAAGTCCAACATGTGTCATGTTGGTTACGTCTTGCCGAGGCACATTTCAATGCTAATCACATGTAATCAACTCCCACAGTATTATTAAATACATTGTCTCATTGAAACAGCACAATATGCACACGATATGACGATGATTTGTCAAACTTGTGTTTGGTAAGGACTAAAAAGTACATTTCCCTTGGCAACGTGACTCAAAGACTCTTTACCCCACATTCTTTATCGGATCCATGCCAATAGCCCTTTCTTTCTTTGGACAATTATAAATTAGGTTTACCAGTAGGATCCAAACTGGTGGATCAAATGAACTTGTTTATGTGAAACAATGAATAGATGAAGGTGGGAGAAGGAAAAGTAGTGATAGCTAATGTAGTCATTGTTGGCGCTGTAACAATGGAAGATTGTAGTGGTCGGAAAGTTGCCAGCCAGACATCAGCAAGTTGGGTGGGGACAAGTCCAGAATTTTGTTTTGTTTAGGACGTTTCAAGCTGACCATGTTGCCAAGAACAAGTGCAAGGCTTGGAACAGCTCTATTGACATCTACAGCAAAACGACGACTTCCACAGCAATGCCGGCTTCATTTGACACGCCATTCCTTGCTAGTCGACAATACACGATTGACTACTGGATCTCATAACAGCTTTCGTTACTCGACACTGACAGCCAACAACGAATCGGCAACACTTGAACGTGCCATTGAACAACACAATCTGGCACAGGCACGAAAGTCTTTTGAGCTTATCAACCGAAGCAATGGCAACTTGAGTCGAGAGACGATCCGTAGCTTGTTGCTTATTGCACGCAAGAGTCGTAAGCAAGCTGATCTCATGTTGGTGCAGGATATTGTCAATACTATGGAGACACGATTTGGACTTTGTCCTCAGGCGTTCGAGTATCATGCTCTCATGTATGCATATGGTGTTCATAATCGACCTGATAAGGCACACAATGTTCTTGAGCAAATGTCGCAGCATGGTATCAAAGCCAACACATTCACATACAACACGTTATTGGGATGCTACAAGCGAGCTGGTGATAGTCAAAAGGCGTTACAGTTATTGGATGAGATGATGGAACGACAGATTACACGCGATGTTGGCAGTTACAATACATTGATTCATCTTTTGGCTGATACGGATCGAGATATGGCATATCAATTGTATGACAAGATGCAACAGGATGGCGTCATGCCTGACAATTATACCTTTTCCACTATGCTCAATATTGCCACCAAAGCCAACAATACAACTATAGGCGATCGTATATATGCAGATATCCTTGCAAAGAAGAATGCCAACATTGACTTGTATACATTGAACAACATGTTATCATACAAGGCAAATGCTGCTCATGATCTTCAAGGTGCTCTTAATCTCTTTTATGACTTGCCAAAAAGCGTACAGCCTGACGTCGTTACTTACAATCTTTTACTCGACGCATGTCTCAAACTCGACAAGCCAGAACAAGCTTTCACATTATTTGATGAGATGCACAACAAAGCTGGATGTACACCTGATGTAGTCACTTTTGGCGTGTTGATAGATGCAGAAGCACGACTAGGCAATGTGGAAGGAGCACTGAAACGCTTTGATGAGATGATCCAGCAATCGATTACACCTAACGACAGAGTACTTTCAACACTTGCCAACCTTGCATCACAAGAGAAGGATTCGACACAATTGGATCGGATATTGTCTATAGTAGAACAGCATAGCAGCAACTCATCATTACAATTGGATACACAAGCATACAATGGTTTATTAAGTGGACTTGCCAAACAAGGTCGATCTATGCAGGCACAAGATCTATATGACAAGGTGTTCCGATACAACACGCACAAGGCTGATATCGCCACTTACACGAATTTGATGTTGGCTTATATCAATGATGGACTTGTGGATGATGCTATGGATATCTATTATGAATTGCGTGAATTTGTACATGGATCAGATACTGGCAAAGAGCGTTTCAATATGGATGCAACATTCTACACTACACTGATATCAGCCATGACACGACTACCAGGACAACAGCTCGATTTGGAAGATCGACCAGCACCCAACTATGCATACACAATTGATGATACACCAATTCAAGGACTGGATGGCAGATCACAGCCTATGCTTTTGACAGCACTTTCATTATTCAATGATATGCGAAGATCCATGATTCGACCCAATGCACATGTGTATACCGCCATATTACATGCATGCGCAAAGTACAAGGATGCGTATGTGTTGGAGCAAATACACAAATTGATTCGCATGGATTTATACTTTGATCCTGATACAGCAGTCTACAACGCGTTAATGAATGCATACAACCGAGTTGGGGATGGCCATATTGTGCTGCAGATGTGGGAGATGTTGGCTCTTTCTTCAGCCCCTGAAACTGCCATTGATCAAACCACTGTTTCTATCGTTCTCGACAGCTGTGGACACAATGGATACAATTATCATTCACGTGAGATTTGGCATATGCTTAAGCAATCTGGATTTGAGCTCAACACCAACAACTATTGTTCTTATGTGGAATGCTTATGTCGATTCAAGGGACGAGAAGGCTGGGAGGAAGCTAAAAGGGTGGTGGATGAAGAAATGCGACCTGTTTACTCCGCCAATTCACTCGTTGACCCACGCCCCCTCGTGGATGACAAGACTGTAAATACTTTGATCAGCTTTGCAAGAAAGAAGGACTTTTCTCAAGATGAAATTGAAGCACTCGAGATTTGGAAGAATGAGATATTGCATCAGAATAGACAATAGATAATCCCCATTTCACATTAGTTTAGTAGATCATCCAGCATCATCATCATCCACTTTATAAAAGTTGTTAAAAAGAGAAGAGAGAAAGAGAAAATGATCCATCGTGTGATTGATGTGTGATTGAAGGAGCTTATCATCATCAAGGTACATACATGTTTGACCCTTGCCCTTCAACAACTCCTATATCACCCTTATAATCCGGACCCCCTTTGCTTTCTTTCTCTTCCACAAGTAGACCCTTTTCTTCTTCTTACATCCTGTTTCCATTCTCATTCAACACTCTTTCTCTTGGTCAATTATCTTTCTTTTCCCTTTTTCTTCCTATTTGAATAGTCATGGCTCACGTAAGTATTGACTATCATGGCATTGAATGACTTGCTCATATTGGCTTGATATCAGAGACTTGGTGGACGTAGAAAAAATGTCAAAAAGGGCTTTCAATTCACACTGATGGTTGTTGGTATGTGTATTGGCTTGTGCATCAGTGGATGGCTCACGTTGTCGGTCTCCTAATCATTGCTCGTATAACATTGATTAGGCGCTTCTGGTACCGGTCGTACTACATTTGTCAATACATTATGCAATTCCAGTGTTTTGGCAAAGAAAGTTTGTGACAGTCCTGAAGAAGCGCATAATGAAGAAGGAATTACTATCAAGCCGGTATCAGTTGGTAAACATTAATCTTAATCTTGAATCATTCCTTTTCTCACCTTTGACTCGATATGACATTTAGAACTTGACGAAGATGGTGTGAGGTATGTAAACGATGATGAAGGGGTGAAGGATGGGATCGTCAAAAGAAAACATTTTGCATGAGCAAGTTTATATCCAATCTTCACATCTTTCTCACACAAACGCCCCTTTTGTCTCCTTTTTTCTTTGCCCCGGCTTTTTCTTATGCAGGATTTCACTTACTATCGTTGACACACCTGGTTTTGGTGATAACATTGATAACGAGCGATGGTGAGTTGCTTTGACAATCATGATATATGCTATGTGACTGATTGCATCATGTCAGCTTTCAAGAGATTGTTGGGTATCTGGAACGACAATATGATGATATTCTTGCCGAGGAATCACGTATCAAGCGTAATCCACGTTTCCGGGATAATCGTGTACATGCTCTTTTGTATTTCATCTCACCGACAGGTCATGCGTAAGTTGTTTATGCTGCCTATATGATAGTGGCACCCATTTATTCATGATGCTTTAGTCTTCGAGAGATTGATATTGAGCTCATGCGTCGATTGAGCCCAAGAGTTAATGTAATCCCAGTTGTTGGTCGTGCTGATTCATTGACGCCCCAAGAACTTAAGGATTTCAAACGCAGGGTAAAACATTCAAGGACGAGAATCATAGTGACCCAACACTGATTTGCACGCTATAGATCATGGAAGATATCGAACATTACAACATTCCCATTTACAACTTCCCTTATGACGTCGAGGAAGATGATGAAGACACAATTGAAGAAAATAGTGAATTACGTGCTTTGCTTCCATTTGCTATTATTGGCAGTGACGAAGAGATCACTATTGATGGTCGTACAGTACGTGGTCGTCAATATCCTTGGGGTGCTGTGGAAGGTATGTGATATAGATATGCATTGATATATGCAAGTTTTATTGATTTGTTTACAGTGGACAATCCCCAACACTCAGACTTTGCTCGTTTGCGATCTGCATTGTTAAGGTAAGTGGCATACATGTAAAAGGAAGGGAGATTCTTCATGATATCCATACCATTTACACCTCGATATCAATCTTTTTCAGTTCTGGTAGCTCTCATCTGCAAGATTTGAAAGAAATCACACATGACTTCTTATATGAAAACTATCGTACCGAGAAGCTTAGTCGTACAGTGAACAATGGCGATTCAGAGCAAGTGTTGGTTTACACACAGGGATCATGATTCAAGTGATTAGAGTACTAATACATGGTTGCTGCTTATAGTGGCGATAGAGATGCATCGCTTAATGCAGATGATATGGCAAGCCAAACTGTGCGTTTGAAGGAAGAACAACTGCGAAAGGAAGAAGAAAAGGTAATTATCATGATTGGGCTTTATCACATATCACATCCCCCTTTACTCTTCTACGGCACGCATGTATATAAAGCGCGCGTGTAGTGGAAGTTCTATCTCTACATCTAACGCCTGTTGCTAATTATCAGTTGCGCGACATTGAACTGAAGGTACAACGGGAGATCCAAGAAAAGCGTGCCGAGCTCATGAACAAGGAAGAAGCTTTGCGTAATCTCGAATCGAGACTCGCTCAAGCCCAAATTGCAGATGCTTAAGTTTGAATATCACCCTTTGATTAGAGAGACAAGATTACTTCTGCTGCTTCAACATTATCACCACCATCCCCTTTTCCAATTTGTGTTTTTCTCATTGTTTCTACATGGCTTTATCAACAGAGCTTAATCTACAATACATGTTTCAAAAGTGGTGTGTATATGGGATAATATGGTTCTTGACAAGGTGGATGCATGAATATGGCCGTAGATGGTAAGTCTGTGATACGTTGTCATACGCTGACTGAGCAATGATGTCAGGCTTTTATTGATCTGCTGAGAGAAGTTCCACTTGCATGACCAGCAGAAAAATGCCCGCTACTCGCTTATTCTTTCTCTTTTTCTTTTACGCAATGGCAAGTCCTGAATTCAGTAATCCGCTTCGAAAGTTTAAGCTTGTCTTCCTAGGCGAACAAAGCGGTAAATGCTAACGCCACTTGACATGAACAACCCATTGACTTCTTTATACGATCCACACTAGTGGGCAAGACATCGCTTATTACTCGCTTCATGTACGACACCTTTGACAATACATATCAGGTAGGATACTTGCATTGAGTATGGCTTATTGTATGATTGACATGTGATCTATCAAGGCTACTATTGGCATTGACTTCCTTTCAAAAACCATGTATTTGGAAGATCGAACAGTACGGCTTCAATTGTGGGATACAGCTGGTCAGGTAATGTATGGGAGTCAAAGACAAACAAGGAAAAAGGACAAGGAGAAGAATATGCAAAACAATGCGCCCCATGATGATACAGCAAAGACTCATCTTCTGCTTCCAGGAACGATTTCGCTCTTTGATCCCATCTTATATCCGTGATTCAAGTTGTGCTGTTGTGGTATATGATATTACAAGTAAGTATTGTTTGTTGGTCAAGGCACCATTGATGATGATGCATGCAGCTAAACATTGTATTTTGCCACATGCACGTCCCACGCCAGATCGCAATTCGTTTGCAAATACGGAAAAATGGATCGATGATGTACGTGCAGAACGCGGAAATGATGTGATCATTGTTTTGGTTGGTAACAAGGTCGATTTGAATGAGAAACGGTAAGCATTATTGTCAACTTTCTCTTTATCTTGCTCACAATGAATGCTCTCTAGTCAAGTGACGCTGGAAGAAGGTGAAAAGAAGGCCAAGGATTACAATGTCATGTTTATTGAGACAAGTGCCAAAGCAGGCCATAATGTAAGGGGATATTGTGCTTTTCAGGGGGCAATGTGCTTTGCTGGCTGTGTGTATAGTATCCTTTTCTGACATCTATTTTTCTTTGTTCCTACTGATAGGTCAAGACACTGTTTAGGAGGATCGCTCAAGGACTACCTGGTGTTGATGCTCAATCAGAAGAAGGAAGAGATCAAAGTAAGTAAATCTTTAGTTGGACATAAGAATGATGTTTTATTCATGACGATTTGTTGTGCGTATAGTGCAAAAGGTCGATTTGAACACCTCTGAGAACACCGATGCAAGTGGATGCGCCTGCTGATCCTCACCAATCACTTCCAAAACCAGATCTTATCTATACTGCTATAGTTATATGTCATTTATCTTTTCGTCATGCTTTGTTTTACACTTATACAGTTAAACACCATATCCATTAAACACGACTTCACTCATATCAGATTGACATACCATATCACAAAGATTCAGTGCCAACACTAGACATGTTCATAATAAAGAAGACTTTTGCTAGAGGAAGGAGGCAATGTAAGGAGCTAATAGGATTAAGCACATGCATGAAGCGATAAATGAAAGCCATCCAAGGTGAATACATCAAGTTTTGACAGGATTATAGTGTTGTTTGGAATGTCATGTAGGACAGAGATGTGGTATAGTTGCACCACGTGGCTGACACTTTAGATCCCCTTTAGTGCACTGGCTACAAATCCCATCGAATCCCAATGTCATTGACTTGAACTACTTTTTCCAACCAATGTATATGACATGTGAAATATGAATATAGCAAAAGGGTGATTTGGATCAGGTTTTATTGCTAGGTATGCGATCGGAGGAGTAGGAAAGAGAGCAAGGCAATTTAAAGTGATGACACGTGAATATGGATGTTCCAAATGGGGGATGAAGGATATATAGTTCAAGAAAGGAAACTAAAAATGATCTCAAGATGGTGGGATGGGGGAGAAAACAGACTTGCAGCATCAACATTTAAGAGATGAATGACACTTCATTGGACTACAAAAGTTGGATTTTATATATGTTAATTAAGTAGTAGGTATTACAGGTGGTTAAGATCTTCAAGGATTTTCTTGCCAATGTCCATGCTCTTCATACGAGTTGCTCTTCTCACCAAGAGGCGCTCTGTGCGATACTGCTCGTAATAACGTTCCAAGGTCTCGCTTTGAAGGATACGACGATGGCTTGACAACAACAATGTCTTCAAAGCTACAAAATCACTGTATTGATCGCTAAGACAGTCAATCTTGACCCATCCATAATCACGTCCAATCTTGATATCATCAATCTCCACAGGTTCGCCAGTTTCTGGATCATCTTCATATGCAATCACTGCAAAAGGAATCAATCGCAGATAATCAATGAATGCTTGTGTCTCTTCATCCTCTTCTTCATAGTTGAATTGGCTGAGAAACTCGTCAAGTGTGTTGTTCTTTTTCTTTTTGTCGACTTGACCATTTTCCTTTGTAACTGTATCCTTTTCATCTGATGTTGATGTGTTGTTGTTGTCTTCTTGATCATCCTTTGCAGCATCTTCCTCATCTTCATCATCATCTTCATCCTCTGGAAGACCATAAAGTGGAATCTTGTGAGTCGTATAAACATCGTGAATGATAGTTGGCTTGAATCGACTGCGTTGAGCGGAAGTAAGTGTATCAGCTTTGCCAATTATTGGGATCACATTGACACGTTGCGAAAGTCGAGACAAGATACGAATGTCGTATTCATCCAATGCACGTTTAGCAGGATCCAGCACATATAAACAAGCATGCACCTGTGTATCGACTGCTTTGGGATTGCGCTTGACCTTATTTTCCTATAATAAAGAGAGAGAGACATGTAAACATCTGAATCCATTGTCTATCCAGTGTTATTTCTACCTCGGCCAAAGTCAAGTCAAACTGATGCTCAATGTAACCGAGAATATCATGCAGCTGCTTATCAATCTTGAAATCACCTTGGAAGCCAGGTGTATCAATAAGTGTCAGCATGACCTTTTCGCCATCCACTTCGATACCAATTGATGCAGTATAAGGTGCAGTCGTTTTCTCCAGTGGACCATCAATTTGGTGTCTAGTGCCTTCAGGCATACTTCCAAACGATTCACGCTTTTCTTTGGGCATCTCGGCTTTCAGGGCCGCCATGAGAGTTTTGATAAAAGAAGTCTTGCCGACACCTGAGAATCCAACGACCATCACGTTGAAATAGGAAATGGCATTGCGTCTCGATCGAGGAGACATAGTGTATACAAGTAGTGTGTTTGCTAGTGTAGAGAAGCTGGTTGATATTGGTGATAAAGTGATGGATGTCGTTGCTTTAACTCGGACGAGATGGGATTGTTGCCAAGTGAAAAGGAGAACAAGCTTGTTTCCAAAAAGTAGAGATGTATATGAGCGTCGAGTAAGCGAAAGAGAACAGAAAGAAGTGATGGGTTGCCCAAACAGGTCAAAACTAGGCAAGTGCGCCGCGTGTTGAAGATATGCTTGTGTAGCGATGACTATAGTGTGTGCTTCATTCTCTTTGTTGATTCTAAATCATCCATTGTGCTCCGTGTACCTGGATACTCTTATCTTTACACATGTAACAAGATCCAATGTAGCATTTTCTATTAGTTTGAAAACAATCAAATGCAAATGAATACAATACAGTGCCAAAAATAACGAATTGCCTCTTGGCGCCTCTTTTCCCTCCTTGGATGTAAGATCTACTCTCCTCGAGGAAAATCATTTTGTTGTGACACAAGGATTATAGCTAATTACACCGCAATCGTGGCAAGTTGCCCAAGTTTACTTTTCACATTGCTGTTTCTCTTTAATTCAAACTTCTTGATCCTAAAGGTAATTCTATGCTGACACTCTTCTCATATATTCAACCAATGATCGTGTAGGTCGGCCTATAATATGCATTGTGCTTAGTTCTTGCATTTCATTGCATCCATCCCTAGCATTACTTACCACTCATGCCCTTGATATGATATCCTTCAGTAGAATCACTGTCCATGACACCAGCAATATCAATATGTGCCCATGCAAGTGGTTGCTCAGATTCTACACCAGCAACAAACTCCTTGAGAAAAGCAGCTGCTGAACATGCACCTCCCGATCGACCCTTGCCCAAATTGTTAAGGTCAGCAACTGCAGACTCCTTCATTTCTTTCAAGTAAGCATCATGCAAAGGCATACGCCAAAATGGATCTGAAGTCATCTTGCCAGCAGTTTCAAGTCGTTGCCATAACAAGTCAGAATTGGTGAAAACGCCTGCAAATGCATTGCCCAATGCTACATCCATTGCACCAGTCAAAGTAGCAAGATCAATTAAGCTTTCGGGTGAATACTTGGAGCTGAGATAGTACAATGCATCAGCCTATGTCCCATCATTGCATATTATTAGTATACCAGCACATATAAATATACTCTTTTTCCTTACCAAGATAAGACGTCCTTCTGCATCGGTATCCATGACTTCAATAGACTTGCCATTCATGGCACGCACCACATCTCCTGGTTTAGTAGCACCACCTGATGGCATATTTTCACAAAGCGGCATGCATGCAATAACATTGACTGGTAGTTGAAGCTTGGCAATGGCATATAATGAAGCAGCAACAGTAGCAGCACCACCCATATCACCCTTCATCAAAGCCATGTTGTTGGATGGCTTGAGCGAGATTCCTCCCCTATTTTTAACACCAGCCCATTAGCCAACTCCTGCATAATACAATCATGCATTGACAACACTTACGAATCAAAGGTTACACCTTTACCAACCAATCCATGGGGCTTTTGATCTTCACCAGCACCACGATAATGAATCTCCAAGAATCGAAGAGGCTCCTTGCTAATGTTTGAATGCATTATTGATATACTTGTTCATTATCCACTTGACATAAACCTTACCTTCCCTTAGCGACAGCCAAGAATGAATTCATCTTGTTACGTACAGCCCATTCTTCATCACGAACAATCACTTCAGTGTTTTCAAGACCAGCAAGTAAATAAGCGACTTCTTCAGTGAACAACTTGGGTGTCATAAGATTGGCAGGAGTGGTCATCAGCATACGTGCCAAGTTTTGTGAAGTGCCATAAATGTATCCAGTCTCCCAATCACGTTCTGTATTGGCTTGTGCAGCAAAAGGGTTCACTTGAATTGGTTTGCGACGATCGGCTTCATTCTTGAGCTTGTCGAGACAAAATTGAGCGAGAACAGCACCTTCAGCAGCACCTTGTGCATTGACCGATACATCCACACCCACTTTCTCGACACCTTGTTTCTGTAATGCTTGAATACCAAGTGCTGACTATTGCATTATCATCAGTTATCATCATCATCGTCATCCATTGTATGATATCCACTTACAGCTTTACGAGCTTGTTCTAACTGACTAGCTTCATCCTTGGCTTGTTTGCCGAGTGATACCACTGCTACTTGCTTGACACCACCCACGTTATACAAGACACGGACATCGCCCTCCTTTTTGAAACCAGAAGCTGCAAGTTGTTCGACCAAGGTTTGACGCGTGCTGGAAGTAATGTCACGAGAAGCTGAAAAGGATATTTGCTCTGCATCGGTATAGGATCCCAACACAATGGCATCGTAATTGCTGGCATTGGTGAATAGTCTACGTGGAATAGGTGTAGTTGAAGTACGAAGACGATACACTGTGTGTCGTGCTGTCAAGCGTCCAAGAAGGAGTCGTGTCATGTTTTTTGTTTTGGTTGCTGGTCAAGAAGCGTACTACTACAATGCACCACCGCTGCAAAGATAGCTCAGCTACCAATGCATCCTCCAGTCACCAACACTCGCCATATGCGCTGCCAACTATATCAAATGATCCATGTTCCTTGAATTCAAGATGATCAGATGTGATGTGATTGTTATGTTCTTATTGACAACAATCAGCTCTTCTCCAATTTGTACCTTTTTCATATACTTTGTACTCGATATTCCACCATGTTCTGAGCCAATCGATGGATTGATGAGATATCAAATAGCTTGTTCAACTCATGATTTGATTCTTTGTGAAAGACAATGTATAATGATATATACCCGGCTATAGATTGATCCACCAATATGTATCAGGACTCGGCTAATAGATACTTTCAGCATTGTAGTTTACTCATTCGATAGGCACTTGATTGGAGTCATAGCTCGGTTAGAATGGCTATCTTTCTTATTCCCTTTGTCAATAACATCTTCATTATCGTATCACTTTTCCAATAAACTCTTGGTTGTGCAATGACTCCTTGTACCATTTATTATCCTCCTGTAACATGGAAGTAGGATTCATAAGAAGATGATGTTTTGTTGAGCATGCAAGAATACCAGGTACAGCATACTTGTTTATGTACTAATGCATTTACTCTTGGTAACAAGTCTAGCCCAATCCCTGCATGTCATATCATTTCTTGTTGCACATCACCTTGAAACGGAGAACAATGAGATTTGCCTGTGTGTCCCCGACAATGTATCCTTTTCATGCAAGAGCAACGAGAGAGCTATTATCTTAAGTGCTCGATATATGAATAAACAAAGTCTTATATGAATCCTTTTATTTCTTAATATCAAATGATGCGAGATGACAAGTTGAATGTATGGGGGATAACGGAACGACAAAAGAAAAAGGGAAGCCCTGGCATTTCACGTGAGACGTGGCACAAATAGCGTTAAAGTGAGCTCTTGCAGCTCTTGTCACCCCTTCTTCCCTATTTTGATTCCCTTTCTCTCGTTTTCCCTTGTATTCACAATACCCTTCTCCTCCTCTTTGTCATGCTAGCAGATGCATATGGTAATGGAAGGTTGGAAGCACATGGCAGTATACTAACTCGCTACAGACTTTTTATTAAAACTACTTCTTGTCGGCGACTCTGGTACTGGCAAGTAAGTCTATCTAGCTAACTCATGGACTCTACAATAGTCTTGGCTGACTCATGGGTTGCTTTTAGATCCTGTCTCCTCCATCACTTTCTTGAAAACCAGTGTATGTGTATTCGCGGCATGTTGTGTAGTTCTTGTACAATGCTCACCATGGACACACTTTTCAGTTAAGAAGGATTCCGTCAACACCATTGGTATGGAGTTTGGAACACGTATTGTACATATAGCCGACAAGTCGATCAAGCTTCAGATATGGGATACTGCTGGACAGGTATAATGATGACAATGCATGCATAGGATGGGATACTGATGATAAGATGGGGATGGTTACCTAGGAACGATTTCGGCAAGTGCAACAGCAACCAAGCACAAAATACGGCATCTGATGGATTTCTTTCTGCAGATCATTAACACGAAGCTACTTTCGCGGAGCAGCTGGTGCGCTGGTAGTATACGATATTTGCAAGTAGGTATGATGAATCGGGGTAGAGAAAGCGGAAGGATGGATGACCAAGGCAACATTCATGAATATAAAAGGTCTTACACATTTTGTATCTTTTCAGTAGAGAGACGTTTCTTGGTGTACGATCATGGTTGAAAGATGTGCGTACATTGGCCAATCCAGAATTGGTGATGATCCTCGTTGGAAACAAAGTAGACAAGGCAGATGATGAGCGTGAAGTATCCTATTTGGAAGCAAGTCGATTCGCCCAAGAGAATGGTATGTATCTTTATCAATATAAGAAGAAGGATGTTATGATAACATTTACATTGATAGAAATGATGTTCCTGGAAGCAAGTGCATTGACTGGAGATGCAGTGGAGGAAATGTTTTTCAAATGTGCACGATCCATTCTTAGCAAGATTGAAACTGGCAAGTATTTATTGTGTTGGGAAATGTTCATGTCAACAAGATTGAATAATGCATATGTTTAGGCCAAATTGATCCAGAACGAAGCGGGAGTGGCGTGCAATTTGGTGATTCTAGTCTAAGGCGAATGACACAACGTACAAGGACTAGGAGGAAGGAACGATCATCATGCTGCTTTTGAGAAATCCTTTATATGATATGAATGTGAATACAATGTATCAAAGTAAATATAAAATAAGTTAACGTGGAATGCAAGGAAAGGTGGTTTAGTTGGGGGGGAGATAGCGGTAAGAGAGAGAGAGAGAGAGACATGTGTGTTTGTAAAAGGAGGATTGGGAATAGCAAGGGAAGCTTTTGTTTGGACTATATCCTTTCGGCATACACTGTAAGTTTCCCGAGCTTGATAGCAGATGCAAATGCATCCTCCATATCTGTTTCAGTTTCCAAAGGCAAGCTTTGACCCGATGTGTCATCCTTGTAACGTAATGATACTGGAAATCCAAGACGATCTTTCACCTTTTCATGCAATTGTTCAAGCGTACTATCAGCTGGTACTTTGATGGCGAAGATATCATCCTTGTGTGCAATCTTAAGCTTCACTGTGCCAGTCGATACAGCTGGTCTAGGTGTACTTGTACTGCTACTAACAGTAGTTGTAGGAGTAGCAGCTGCAGTCGTTGTTGTTGTTGTTGTTGTTGTTGCTGATGGTGGTTGTGATGCTTGAATAGATTCGTTTTCTTCTTCTGTTGGTAGCAAGCATTGATCGGTTTCAATATCTCCTTCATGAATGCCAAAAAGCTGATTCTGCACCAATGAACTTTCAGCCAAGTAACGTGGAAGACTTAATAGCTCTGCACAATATTTGTTCAAGTCCCTTTGTCGTTCAGCTAGAAGAAAAAGGATCAGCAACTCGGGTCCTAAAAGCTGAATGCCCTTTATCCTTTTTGTAGTTACCAGTAATATCCTCATCCACATCCGTCAATGGTCCTGGCATGTAAGGCAATATTCTTTCTCGATCCTCCTTGCCAGCTTCGACTGGGAAATCATTGAGCAAATTGATTTGGAAGTCATAGAAATCTATTGGGTTGATTAGATAAACATTAGGTAATAGGTGTGCTTTGAACACTTGCCTTCATATAATCGATAAAGAACACGATGTCGACCATTGTTCAACCTTGCATAAACAATGAACCAGTATTGATCACCTTCCAGAATATAAGAATCAATCTTGGCTTCTTCAACAATGGCACCAGTAGAATGTTGCATGGTAATATTGTCATGAAAGTTGTCTGGATGATCGTCATGTTGTGGACGTGCTGATGTACCAGATGAAATGGATGATCCAGCTGAAATACTTGATGCTTCATATCCTTGTGTCATTTTCTTCCATTCTTCAACTGGTGGTATATTGGATGGTGCTTGTCCAACAGGTCGACCTGTCAATGCATCACGCACTTCGACAAATGATACTGGAATCAATCCAGGTCCACCAAGTCTTCCAATAGGCTTGGCAACAAACCATTCAACGTTGGATTGAGCAATGACAATGATAGGTTCACCAGCTTTAGCATCCAGTTCATCAGATCGTTCTGCTTGGAAATCATACAATACGACACCATACAGGGGTTGCATCTTCTTTGGTCCACCACCAATACTTCCACTACTGCTGCTACTAATGCTGCCGTTGCCTGGATCTAGTCATTGATAGTTTAGAAAAGATGATCCAATGTTGAATAAAGAGACTTTCACTTACTTGGGGATGTTGTATTGCCATTGTTATCAAGAAAGCCTGAATCAGCCTTTTGCTGTGGAGGTGGTGCTACTGCAAGGTTGCGTTCAGACTTGTCAAGCACCTGAAAGTAGCTGACAGGGACAATGCCTCTCGAATTGGTGGCAGGGTTGCAAGCTTCGAACCATTGGTCGTCGTTTTCTCGGCCGATAACGTGAAAAAAGTCGCCTCGTGCAAATGAAAGCTCATGTGCTCGTTGTGCTTGATAGTCGTATAGTGCCTTGATGATCTTCTTTGGTGCTGCTATAGCTCCTTGTAATGCAGTAGGTGCGCTAATGGGTGTAGAGATCTGGTTCTTGACGAGCGATCGACGTGCCGATCGTAAGTTGCGAGGTGGTTTGACTTTTTCTTTAGAAAGATACATGGTTTCAAACAAGAAGAAATAGCCACGAGGATAAAAGAAGGGGGGAAATCACAAGGATTGGAAGAGGGAGAAGGGGGAAAAGTAAAAAAGAGAGAGTAAAGAATAAGTTAGAAAGAAGCTTTTCAGATTGGAAATGAGTTGGGAGAGCAAGTACAAATCGATGGTTCACAGACGGCCAATTCCGGTCCCCTTGTAACACACATTCACTCTTAAGATTTAATAATACATGCCCTACTCTGTGTCACGTGTTATATAGCCTTTAAGCTCGTCTATCAATCTATTGTATACTGTCTGGAGAGAAAGTGGTTCTGATAGCAGTAACGTGATGACAATTGTTATCTTGTTGATGTGTACAATGTTGGGCGATTTCAAAGTTGTTTCAATCTTCTATGTAGCATGATGCTTATTTACCGGGATATCAGCCACATGACATAACATCACATCTATAGCTATCCAGTGTACCTGGTATCAACCACTATCCTCTTCCAATATAGGCAACTGTCACTAGTAATTACATGCCTAATTCGATGCACTTGAAAAGATTCCTATGTGATGTAGATAACGGGGTAAATATGGGTGCTAAAGACGACTTGCATCCAAATGCTCGTAAGAAATGCAAGCACAAATCTATACAATGCATGATCTAGAAGAAATCAAAGTATAATCTTGATAGATCAGTCAACTTGGATCAAAAAGACAAAGGATTGCCCTATCATTTCACCACGTGTCACTTGTGTCAATAAACAAATCTCTTATTGAAGTATAGGTACAAAGTAGTTTCATTGTTTGTATACACATCATAATCTAAGGCACTTAATCTTCAAAAAGTCACAGATCTGATTGATCACGCCACGAACGAGCATAACATATTGGATTCCAGTGATAGCCAAAAGTGCCTTGAGCAAAGCAAGATGATTGATCTCCACTACCCTAATAAACATGTCAACTTGACATCCATATCCTAGCAACCCTTCATATCTTACCCATCTGAATAAACGTCAGCATAAGCAGCAAGGCATCCAATGGCAAGGATCAAGTAAACGGGAGTGTTCCAATATGGAAAAGAGAGCTTGGCTACGTGCGCCGTAATCATGAGTCCCAATTGATGTCCAAATAGCAATCCAAGCATGAAAATGAACCAAGTCAAATGTTCATGTACTATATCTGGCCACAAGTACATCCAATAAAGTGAAGTTGACATCATATACACAAAAGGAAAAAGGCCGGCGAGTGCCTTGAAGATACTCCGATCTTCATGCGAGTGGTCAGTAGGCTTGAATTTGATAATGATCACATTTAGCAGTCTATGCATGATGTTCATTAGCTGAATTAAAGACAATGAATATGTGCCTATTCACTTACGCAGCAAAGATATTGTAGAATAGGACAATGGCACCAAAGATAATCAACACATGATTCAACTGCAGTCCACCAACAATACGTTTCCATGGTTCAGTAGCCCAACGAGTGACGGGTAGTATTTCAGCGATCCGTAATGTCCAAAATGCAGGACCTACCGCAAAACGTTAGGATATAAAAGGTAAAAGTCGATAATGATGATACTTGCCAAAATAACCAGAAATCAACTGAACGCCCACTAGCATCAGCACACCTTCCACAGGACCACTAAAGTATCCCAGAAAGAGAATACCAGTATGATACTCTTCCCAAGTCGATAAATAAAAGTTTCCAAGACTTGCACATAAAGAAGCAACAGTCCACCAGCTTTGGCCAAGGTATGTAGCAGATGCCCATGTGAGACAGCCCAACATTGTGTTCAATGCATCACATCCTACATATAGAATGGATCATAAGACCATGATCCCCCTCATCCATGCCCCATGAACACATTCTTTACCATGATCAAAAAGCTCTCCAAGTGGTCCTGATGATCCAGTACGTCGTGCCTGCTTGCCATCGATGGCATCCAAAGACTGATACATGAAAAGACCCAATCCAAATCTACAACAAGAACATCATGTTGGCAATCATTCTTCAAACGTGGATGAGATAAAGAATACTTTACGTGTAATAGACCCAATTAGGGCACGGACCAAGGTCGGAGGTGTAGTAAAAGAGTGTTGCTACGTTGGCTACTACGCAAAGCAGCCCAAGAAGTGTAATCATATTTGGACTAGACGTATAGTGTCAATATAGATAGAGATGGTGGCATTCCACAAGCGATGCTTACGCGATCCAGAGGGGAAAGATCTTGACAAGGTTGTTCCAATAAGGAGTAAGAATATAACGCGATACGAGCGACTTGTCGACTCCACCATACTTGTAACGACGTAGATTCGGCAACTCCTGAGGAGGAATGTAGCTCATGTTGGAGAAGCAGGTAAAAGAGGCGAATGTGTAGGGAAGAACAACGTAAAGGGAGTCTCCGTGTAAAATGGATCCAGCCAAAAAGGATGATATTGTTCCCCCAGCTCTCTTCTTTATTCATGCATCAGTTGCACCATGGTACAAAGCATCCATTTACGATAATACTGAATGATACGTCATTTGAAGATCATCACCCTTATTTCTTTCAGGAACCAGTCAACCAAGCAAGATGATATAGCATGATGCAATAACCAGTTACTACACCACCTACATTAGAGAAGATATATACTACTTCAAGAATATACTTCATTATCAACTACTGCTATCTGTCTATTTGACTGTAGTTTGGTATTGATGGATCCACGTGCATCATCATGTCAGGTGCAATGTTTACATGTACCTTGTGTTCCACAGGAAGTCTGTTGATATAGTGTATCTCTTATCAATGATTACAAAGGATCATAAACGTATATTCACATGAAAGAGGCAATAAATGTTTGTCATAACAAAGAAAAAGTGGTGTGTTGTTCTAGTAGTAGTAAAGTAGCAACAAAGAAGAGCAACAATCCTATTCGGGAGTTGAACCAACAATATCAGAGTTGCATTCATCCCAGCCTTGTGTCCTCTCTTTTCTTTTTCCTTCTTGGTCGTCCTAAAACAGCATGATCGGTAGTGCACGTTGCATCTTTTCTTCAACAGCCTATAAATATCGCCTTACACACCAAACAACATCTTTCTTCTTTCTTTCCACAAGACGCATGTTGTCCACTACTATCAATAAGGAACGCGTGAGCATTATTGGCTCTGGTAACTGGCAAGTATTATCCCATCTCTCTTTCTTTCTCTTTTCTATTTATTGATATCAACCATGCTTATAGGGGTTCTGCTGTCGGCAAGATCATTGGTCAGAATGTATTGAAGCATAAAGATATCTTTGAAACTGAAGTGCGGCAATGGGTGTTTGAAGAAACATTCAAGGGCGAGAAATTGACCACGCTCATCAACCGAGATCATGAAAATCCAAAGTAACAAGATAACACGCTGCTGCATGAATAGGATCATGGCTGACTTGTAACAAGATATCTACCAGGCATCAAGTTTACTGATAATATCAAGGCAACACCTGATCTATTGGAAGCATGTCGAGACGCGACAGTGTTGGTCTTTGTACTCCCACACCAGTTTGTTCGAGAAGTATGCGACGACTTGGCTGGCAAGATTTCACCCAATGCAAGAGCCATCTCACTCATCAAAGGACTGGACATCAAGCCTGACCAGGTAGTCTTGTTTTCAGAAGAGATTGCTAAACGACTGGGTCTTCGAGTGGCTGCTCTAAGTGGTGCCAATATTGCAGACGAAGTGGCTCAGGAAAAGTTCTGTGAGACAACAATTGGAAGTACTTTGGAGGATGGGGACCTGTTTTACAAGCTATTCAACACGCCATACTTTCGCGTCAATGTGATACAGGATGCTGTTGGTGTTCAACTATGTGGTGCTTTGAAGAATGTTGTCGCTGTAGGTGCTGGTTTTTCTGATGGTTTGGGGTAAGTCAACTGATTGGATGTATTGGATAATCCAACCGTTGGGTCATAGATCTGTTGTTGGGGGTAGAAGCTGCATGTTACTCAAAGATGGCATCTTTTTGATCAGGTACGGAAGCAACACCAAAGCAGCCATCATAAGACGCGGTCTTTTGGAGATGCGAAAGTTTGGTCAAACCTTTTTCGGCACTGTCGAGAATGAAACCTTCTTCGAATCATGTGGCGTGGCAGACTTGATCACTACTTGTGCTGGTGGTCGTAATCGAAGAGTTGCTGAAGCTTTTGTCAAGACTGGAAAGCCTATCGATGTATTGGAACAAGAATTACTTCATGGTCAAAAGTTACAAGGCACTTTAACAGCTAAAGAAGTCCATGATTTCCTTGCACCACGTGGTCTGGTCAATGAATTCCCCCTTTTTGAAACCGTTTATCGTATCTGTTATGAAAACGCACCTATAGAAAGCATTGTACGTGATATTTAAAAAGCAAATTGTCTTTGATTTATTACATAAACACATTGTGAACAAGTAAAAGCAAGTAATTATGACATCTACATTAGCTAATGCATCAAGCATGAGCTTTAGTAAACATGATATCTAATAGCTTGGGGTAATGTCGAAGGAGAAACTGGGTTGTCTGCACGATCTTGTGCCATTGACTTGCCGTGTCAAGTTGTTGATCTTTTTCTGCAGCAATGGATGTGGTATTTTGAGATGAGCAACGGATATTGTCGCCTTGTGCTTGTAATGTTAAAACTTTTGCATAATCCTGGTGGATCTCCAAAGTTGCTAGTGGGCCATCAACACATGCAAACAAGTTGTGTCGTGTTTTGTAGGATCCTGTACTTGATGAAAGCTCAATTTCAATAATGACACCACTATCATTGTCGTGTAGCATCACAAGGGAAGCAAATGTTTTGGGTGATTCTTGTCGAAAGGAAGCAACGTGTCGAAACATGAGAGATAAAAGGATATTGAAAAGCATAAGAAGGATCCAGAAAGTTGTTTGATGAGACGATTTACGATCATGACTGGATGTTTGTGCTGGTGGTATATCAGTTGTGTGTGGAGGATGATAGCAATATAAGCTACTGGATTCCTTTTTGTCTTCAGGTATGACTGATTGCTGATGTAAAATTGAAAGCACTGTACGTCGATCCAAGGCAATAAACTGGTCAATTGACAAGATAAGAAGAGGTTGATCTTTGAATTGTGTAGCAAAAGATGGCATAGGACCAACATCAAACAGCATTGGAATTTCCACACATTGCACCCTGTAAAGTTTGAGCATATCAGCAAGTTCAACGCGTCTATCAACTACACCAACACCACTATCATCATCCAAGATTGCAGCACTTGTAAGAATGGGAAAGATAGGAACACCCAATTTCTGAAGATCCCACAATGTAGCCATCTCTTCCTCAATCACTGCAGTATACTGCCGATCTTCAAAAAAGTAGAAACACAGATCAACACCCTTCTTTTCAGAAAACGTAATAAACTTTTCCTCATCATCATGTTCTTCCTCATCCACCACCGACAATGCATTGTTGCCCAATCCTTGGAGCTGTCGTACGTAAGGCAGAGCCTGTTTACGTCTTCCAGTTGACCATGTAAAATCACCTTCAATGATGGCAAGACCATTGTCTTCATACGCATCCACAATGGTATTATCATTTTCTTCCCCATCCATCAATCTCCTAATGTGTCGCTTTCTTTCCTTGAATACATTGCAAGGGACATAGCTGTAACAAAGCATCAAGGCTTGAGCAACTTTAGAAAAGATCAAGTGCTTGTCATTGCATGATGCTGCTCCCATATACATTATTCGAATGCACGTCTCTTGATGCTCTGTTGATCTGATTTGTTGTTGGTTTGCTTCACTATTCTCAATCGCAACCATTTCTTCTTCAAGTCGCTCTCCAAACACATCCAACATTTCACTTGTGGATTTGTCATCCATAACTGACTCCAATATTGCCTCGTCATCAAGCGAAAGAGGATTCTCATGTTGTTCCACTATCTTTTTTGTTGTTGGACTCTCATTTCCAAGCATTGCTGGACAAGACATTGGTGTGCTTTTTGCCATGGAGTCGGTGTCAACAAGGTCGTCCCAAGGTAACTCATCAACACACAAGGTTGAGCTTGGATCCAATGTCTTATGTTTCTTATAACTTCGAAAACTGGAAGGGGTTGACAGCATATTGACGATAAAGTTGGATACAAACAGAAAGGTGGAGGGAAAACCCGGGTCGAAATGACCAGGTAATAAATTTGGCGTTCTGATTTGCTGCGGTGGGTCACGAGAAGTTTCCTTATAGGGATCAAGTTGCTACGACAACCAGGGGATACTCCTTTTTGACACCTTCCATTTAGCCAATGTACAACAGATTTCCCCGCATTCTGCATATCACGTCATCCCCAATGCTCTAGCACATACGCACATGTTTGATTTCACTCCATATATGTCAATCTCTGTCATAAAGCAATCTTTTTTAAGCTCATCACGTTATCTTGTCGTCTTTTGTGATTCCTTTGTTATCAATGCTACTTCACCAAACGTTGCATTAGTACTTGCAAGCCAGTGATCCGGAGTTATCAATAGGGAAGTTTCAAGTAACAGATGTGCTGGATGTTTCGCAGCATGACATGTAACAGCATTTCCCTTATCAAGGTCAATGATACTCATTTCATCATATATGATAGTCATTTCATGTAGATTCCGGACTGCATAGATGCAGGGAGGACGTACTTTGCTCTAAAGTATTATAGAGGCACTGGCTCAATAAAGATATTGTCGCACTTGGATTATATAACATGTGAGCATCATTTATTGTTGAAAGGACCATGTCAAGAGAAATCGTGAATGTGTATTCAGCTATCTACACTTGCAAGTTGGGTATACAATACAAATGCATACCATTGTCATTTTCAAAGTAGAAATGTGGTGGATAAAGGAGATTGGGAATGTAGTTTGAGCAGTACTGGCTCCTATCAAGAAGGCCTACAGACATTTGACATGTACACGATAGCTACGCTGGTTGTCGATGTCTTTTTATTATACAACTTTATGATACAATGTCTAAAAAATGCTTTGATTCCTGATTGTCATGTTATGAGCAACGATCTGTGTGGATGCAACCAACAGTTGTCAATAATGGGCATACAAGTGGTAGATCATCAGATGATGTGCAAGTGGCGGCAACAGAATTTCACTTGGCTGTGTATCTCCTCCACGTCTCTCTTTTCTTCTTTCAACCAACGTCATGGCGTCATCTCTACCGACGTTATTTACAGACTTACAGAGAGCCACTATTGAAGGCAATGACGACCGTAGTCTTGAGCTTTGCAATACCATTCTCCAACAAAGCCCCAACGATCAAACAGCTCTGCATTGCAAGGTGGTGACGCTTATCCGTTTAGGCCAATACGATGACGCGCTTTCTCTCATTGCACGCAAGTTCAAGGGCACCGACGTCGATTTGTCTTTTGAAAGGATCTATTGCTACTATCGCACCAACCAGCTTAAGCAAGCACTCGAGTTGTTGAACGACATCAAGGCAGCCAATGGCACAACTAGTCCTGGTCTTTTATATCTCGAAGCACAACTGGTAAAGAAGATACATTGAGAGATACCAAGTGATATACTAAGTGATGTGGATCTAGTTGTATTCTCAAGACAAGTATTCCGAATGCATTGCTGTCTATGAATCACTTTTGCAGCAAACCGACAAGAATGATCCCATCTATGAAGAGATTCAAGTCAATTTACTGGCTGCTCAAACTGGTCTCGCCTTTTCATCAGCATCATCTTCATCCAAACCAGAGCCTATTGCTGTTTCCAATCAATCCCAATATGAAATTGCCTATAATGCAGCATCACTTCATCTGGCAAGACTTGAATTGGATGAAGCACGCAAACAATTAGAAGTGGCAAGAAGTAAGTTTTGAAATAGGAGAAAAGATATGTCACGTGAAAACTGACAATATGAATGTAAATAGAGACATGCAATGCACGATTGACAGAAGCTGATGTGCCCCAGGAGGAGATTGATGAAGAATTGGCTGTTATTGCAACACAATTGGCCTACACTTATCAGATCCAAGGACGTGTGGAAGAAGCCATGGAGATCTATCAATCTGTATTGGGATCAAGGTAAAGCAAAGGAAGAGAAATAGGTGGATATGAAAGGATTGGGGTATCTCATATACACTATCTTATAGCACGGTGAAGGATATGAGCATCAAGGCAGTTGCATCCAACAACATGGTGGCAGTGCGTCAAAAGAAGAAGAATCTTTCTGATGCAGCACAAAAGTTGAAAATGGCAACAACCAAAGAAGCCGATTCACGATTGAAGCGTTATCAAAAGCGAGTGATTGCTATGAATGATTCTTTATTGCAATTGTATATGAGCAAGGTAATGTCCTGGATGACAATGGGATATAGAAACACAATGACTGACAACATGATTGATGAATAGTTTGACGCATGTCGAGATTCGGCACGCAAGTTGATTGCAACTTATCCTGAGAATGAGACGTTATACCTTGTCTTGGCAGCAGCAACTTATCAGCAACACAAGGGACAAGCTGCAGTAGAAGAACTGAAAAAGTATGCCGAAGAACATCCATCATCACTTGCAATCTGGTTCGCTACAATCCAAGTCGAGTTGTTACAATCACAACCAGCAGCAGCTTTGAGCACTTTGCAACAATACCTTTCACGTGTTGGAGAGAAGAACAAAAAGGAGTATTACCGACCAGCCGTTGTTGCACTCTTAGTTTGGTTGTATGAGCAAACTGGACAATCTGATAAGGCAATGGAGCTTTTGGACAAGGCATCACAATTTTGGAAAATGGATGCAGACTTCAGTTCAGAGGCACCAACATCCATCATGAAACAAACAGCAGCATTCAAGCTTAAGACTGGACGTTATCAAGATGCAGTGGCAGACTATGAGCAATTGGTGCGTGCTGATCCAACTGATGCACAAGCTTTGGCTGGTTTGATTGCCGCATATGTTGAAGTGGATCCTGCTAAAGCAGAGCAATATGGAAATTCTTTACCTGCTGTTGCATTGGATCATTTGGATATGTCGGCATTGGAAACAATGGTACCAGGAGTCAAACGTGGCTATGTGCGAAAACAAACCAACAGGTAAGTGTTATTCTTGGAGGATTAGACATGTGGTCTACATGGATGAAACGAGTTATTGGGTAATAACTTGAGATGAATTGAATATTTTTTGTAGCACACGTACAAGGAAGCCCAAAACGAAGAAGAAAAGAAAGCCATTGTTACCCAAAGATTATGATCCCGAGAAGACACCCGATCCGGAACGATGGATACCAAAACGGGAGCGTTCCACTTACCGCGTCAAGGGCAAGAATAAAAAAGCCGCCACTAAGGGTCCACAAGGTGCCTTTGTAGCAGGTGGCGGTATTGGCGGAACGGGAAGTGCTAACATTGGTGGCAACCGAGGTGCCGAAAGCCCGTCTTCATCATCTCCCAAGGCTGAAACTAAGCCATCCAAACCTGCAAGCTCTTCCAAGAATGCAAACAAGAAAAAGAAGAAGAAAGGTGGCAAGACCAAATGGTAGTAGTTGTAGAATAGAATTGGGAATAAAGTTTTTTGACACGTCTTTGTTTCTCTTTATAATCGTGTTACCATTGGTGCTGCGCCTCGCCTTTAAGGCTCAACTGAACCAGTTATGTTGTAGTGTGGTTGGTGATGGTGCCTTGCACGCGTGGTATGGCTGGTATCACATTCTTATCCCTCTTTTGATGCTTAGCAAGAAATCTTAATCTCAGAATAGACACCTTGGCAAAACAGACCACCGATCAGGCAAGTGTCACACGACAACTAAAACTCGCATGGCTATAACTCAACTGTATATAAAAGGACAACAAGACGTGTATTTTTCCCCGCCTTTCTTTCAATCTTCTTTTCATCAACACAATCCAATTTCAAAGCATGTGCTGCAACAAGAACCAGAGCCACGTTATTCATACCAACAACATTACTTCATATTCATTCTGTCCTCTTTGTGGAGTGGATGTATCTCAATTCTCTCATGAAGCTCATTGTCCCAATGCTCGACGTTAACCAACAATCATCATACCATTGGATGGCACGTATATATATTCAAGCATATACTATCTCTTTCTTTCGGTGCCCCCGATCATCGTATATATATCCATAACATTGCCCCAAGCATATCATTTGTTTCAGGTGTTCCTGGTGAACATGTTTTAGATAGAATGCTCTTCTTTTTTCCACTATCATCCCCACACATGTATACCTTTATCATGTTCATACATATAGCATACATATTCGCATTCAATTTATCATCATTCTTATCATATCATTTACATAAAGATGAACTTTCTACGATGAGTCATTTATTCTCTATGCTTCCATGAAGATGCAATATGCTGCGCAATTGTGTATGTGCAAACATTGAAAACAAATTGCAATTGGGTAGCACGAGGAGCTGTCAAGCACCAATCACACTTGAGCATATGTTACAATTAGTTTTTCTTTCCAGCTGTTCTTTATCTCCCCCCAACCCCCAAGAAAACACACGTCCTTCTATCCAGATCGGTATCATCGGACCGATTTGGATGACAATGGCAATTCATTATCCAATATGCAAAGAAAACTCGATAAAGAAAACACCATTCACGCTATGACCATCTTCATTCTAGTCTATGTTTATACAAATATACCCTTCTGAACAACAATCTTGTGCGTAACCGGTATCACAATGACAAATCATGATGTTGCAATGCGGCGGCGCATGTGCATGTCATTATTGCTGCGTTTCATATGTCCACATGTCACTGTCATCCTCCATTAAATATAGAAGTCCACACCATGCAGTCGTTAATAGAATGCTGAGCCGCTTACTACATCATTTAAAACCTGCTATAAGCATGAAGAGTAGAGTCATGAATGTATACAATGAAAAGAATGGCGACATTGTGTTGTCATCAAAGCATGTATTTAGTGTACAATCTAATGTTGAGAAACAAAAAAAATTGGCGGGAAACTGCGTGTACAGGCTGAATATAGTTTGGGGAATGACGACATACTAAGCATAGTAAGAGGGTGATATCAACATGTCGTTGAGAATCGATAGTTGGTCTTCAGTGAATTTGGTAATGTCCTCGTGCCATGTATCCGAATGGGTGCGTCTGAAATCAGAAAAGGTCTTGCGGACAGTTGCCTATACAAAAGACCATGTAAGATAAACAAAGTGTAAAAGAAGAAGCGGGACAAACCTGAATCTCGGCAGGATCAGACATGCAGCTTGCCAGCTGACATAACACATTAGGCATCCATTTGGGTACTTCATACGGAAATGCTCCCACCAAGCATGATAAGCCCAATACACCAGCATGTTTCTTCAATACAGCTTCATCAAAACCAGGAATCTCAATCAATTTGCCAGTTTCAGGATCACGTCGACGTTTGGCAACTTTGGTTTGTAAAAGTGCAGAGTATTGTGCTTGGACACTTTCAATGGCATCGCGTTGTGAACATCGCACAAGACCACCCAGCGTGATAGCTGCCATTTGTCGTACCTGTGATGATACAACATGTCAGTTCATGCTGATACTGCGGCATAATGATGACGCCAACACACTTACCTCGATTTGGGCATTCAATAGCAATCCACCAACGACGCTCATCACACGCACAATTTGATCACTGGTCATGTTGAACAAGTTTCTAAAGAAGAACACTTGCAACATTGGCAATGTACGTGTACGAATCCTCCAGCTTTCCGATTTTGTCAACACAGCGATAAATTCTTCCAAGAGTTTCTCAACCATGGCAGGTGGATAGACAAATTGAGTAAGTGCATTCAACACACTGGATGCCATAGCTTGCAAATCAGGATCATCATGAAGTTCTTGCATGCTAACAATACGTTTCCACAAGGATACAACATATGGCAACACGCATTCAACACGCCATTGTCTCAGTGCATCATGGAGCCAACACAACACTAATACATCAGTTAGTCATCCATATTGATCATCATGAATCCCAAAAACTGACCTGTTTTGCTTGCACGCTTGTATGATTCAATATCATTAGCTTGCCATTGATCCAATTGTTGTACTGCTGTATCCAAAAGCGCTTGTGTTCTGTTGTCAAGTGTCATTGGAACATTGCCGACACCACCGATATCAGATTGTTGATTCTTTTCTATTGCTTCCTTGACATTCAACATGGAAGGTGCCCAATGGAATTGAAGAATCTCATTGATATTGCTGCCAAGACATTCTCTGACTTGCTTGTATGGATGTGCCAAGTGTCCAAAATAAGTATGTAACAATCCATCCACCAATGGTGCCCCACGCCATCCAAGTTCACTGATCATGGCACGTGCTAACAACAACTTTCTTGCTTCCGCAAATGCTGCATCTGAAGTGGGGTCAAAGGTAGCACCAAATACAACTTGTCTCAAATAGTGTAAACGACGTGGGTCCCAATTGACCTAACAACATGTTTTCTCATGGTGAATATAAAGAATCAACATTCATACATACATCCAACTACTTACAGCACAATGTTTGACACATGATTCCCAATAGGTGAGTGAATCTGGTGTAATAGCAGCAAAAGTGGATTGTAACAAGGGTGCAAGCCATTCCCATAACTTTTGGATCTTGACAAGGGGCCAATTCACTGTACCACGCACCAAACCTGTGATCATTTCTGCGGCTGCACGCTGATGACTGCGTTGCTCCATGGATCCACATAACTTTTCAAGCTGCTCTTGCATAGCTGGCAAAGGCTTGTCTTCATATATGATGAAGATATTCTCATACAGGTTGACATTGACTCTGTTGAATAAATCCTCCTCTGCTTGTGATAGTTCTTGTGACATGTACTTTGAAAGTGATTCCCAAAATGATGTCGATGTAAAGGATTTCTCAAATTCATCGTAAGCCTTCTTGCTCGCTTCATCAATATCACGATCATCGGATGTTGCAGGTCGCAGAGTACGTCCCTTGAACTTGTCAGGCCACACATACCAGCCGGTACATGGTTCATCCACCAATGGACTAGATAAATGATAAGTAACACATAACATACACGTTTGATGATACATTTATACTTGCCATTCTTCAATGCTTTCTTCAGTAAGCTCTTGAGTCATGATGGAAAGATACTTTTGAGCAAGGTCTTGGGACACATGAACTTCACGTTCTAGTGGATCATCAATGTCTTTGGATATCAACTTGTCACTGTCACCCTGTGCAAGTGTGCGATCCTCAATGTATTGCAGTAGCTGTATTGTGACAGAGACACCAATTCGTCGCATAGGAGAAAGCTCAGATAAAGCGCTTTTGATAGCAAAGGATGCCATACGAGCAGTAGGTGCTGTATCTGGTCGTGTAAATACTTGAATCACATTGGCTGCCATAGTTGAAAATCGCCAATGAAGCTTAGGGTCTTCCAAGAGATCCAATAATGAGCTGATCATATCATCATATGATTCTTGTCGCTTGTGTTGGGTGCTTTCAACTTTGGTTTTGTAAGCTTCCACAAGTGAATTGATCTTGTCGGATTGAGCAAGTTGATCAAGATATCTGTCGTCATCTTCAGGCACCAATATCCGTGAAAGAACAGCAGCAATAGCAGAGGATGATATGAAATTGACAAACAACTTGCGAATCAACTCTTGGATAGAAGGCTATAATAGCATGGATTTGATTAGTTTAGTACAATCTTATCTATCCTTCCTTGTATAATGATGTACCTTGTCCTCGTGTTGTGCCTTGCAAATCGACAGCACAAATTTGGGTGTCAGATCCGAACGATGGATACAAGGGCTCAATATGTTCTTTTGCTGAAGGAGATACAATGCACCTTTCATCTTGTTTGCATATGCATCCTTGTCCACTATTGGATATCAGTAAGAAACACCCTCTGTCAATGATATCTATCGTAATACCTTTTTCCTTTGGTTCCAAGACATCCACAATCAATGGCACAATTTCTTTACGAGCACCACCAAAGTTTCTCAAGGCAGCATTCAAGGTACTTTGACTCAACCTATAAAGAAAGTTGTGAGCAATACAGATATGATGTGATAGACAAGGCATACATACTTTCTGATTTCAGCATAAGAACTCAAAGACAAATCCAAAAGATCACGCAAGAATGTTGATCCCAAAACTGAAGCATGCGTATTCATCTTGACATTGGTACGCAGACGTCGTAAATGCAAGAGATAGGCTCTATGGACTAAGAAGAAAAGATTGCTCAGCTTATGAAATATGATGGTTGTGTTTTGCTATTACCTAATATACCACGGGGATAATGCTTGTGACCTAAAGGAGTCTTGTACATTGTATGTGCCATAGTATATCTCGCCGAATGCCCATCCATCCCCTTCTTGTCGATTCCTTGATCATCAACCAATGTTCTTGATATCTTGATAATGACTTTCAAGCTCTCCAGATCATCCTCACGCTTGCTTTGGAAGAATTGAATTGCCTCATGTGTGAGCTGAATGATGTCCTTTCGCAATTGTCTGGCTCGTTGGTATGTAGGATCTTGTGGATCATTCAAAGGATAATCAGCACTGAACTTTGGTGGATGCTCAAGGTGGTAAATGATGTCATTGTCATCACTAAATAAATCATAGTTCAGTGTCATTGATAAGGAAATGACTGACATCCAATTGTAACACCTACTCCATGTAATCTGCTTCATTCTCAGGCTCAAATCCATTGCAAGGAATCAAACAAGTGCTTCCCATAAGCCCGTTACGAATCAAAGATAGATGTCGACAGAATAGATTGGTCCACTCATGCGTTGCCATGGATGATTCAGATGATCCATAATCGCTGATCAATTCACGGACTTGATTCATTGATGGTACAACAAATGTCTCCAAAAGCTCCATGCCAAAATCAATCTCTTCCTTTGTCGGCACATGCCAATCAATTTGCAGGTCCTTTGGATCACCAGGTTTTCCCCATAACAAGTGGGACTTTGCCATGCATTCTTTAAAAGCACAACTAATCAATCCAAAGAACAATCTTACATATAAACAATTAAAAGCTTACCTTTGCTATTCCATTCCTTGGGTGTCAAGCTACGGAATTCACGTGGATATATGG
Organism: Lichtheimia ramosa; assembly: GCA_008728235.1. Taxonomy (NCBI): domain Eukaryota; kingdom Fungi; phylum Mucoromycota; class Mucoromycetes; order Mucorales; family Lichtheimiaceae; genus Lichtheimia; species Lichtheimia ramosa. The sequence goes on from CP031823.1 coordinate 1,303,270, forward strand.
CAAGTAGCGTTTTGAGCGATGCACGAAGCAATTTTCCAGACCAGGTAAAACCAGTACGACTCTTGCACTTTTCAGTCATCTCCTTCAAAACGTTGATGATTTCAGTCTTGTAATTGAGAAGCTCACTACCCATGGCAGCCACAGTAGAAAAGAGGATGCCTTGATACCAATGCAACGTTGAATCAGATTGAATAGGTGTGGATGTAGCAGAATTGACTATTGTAGAAGCTGCACCATGTTCCAGCTCAGACATAATGTTGCCAATACAAAGTGGGATAAGCTGCTTGGCTGCTTTGGCAGGGTCTGCACTGGCAATAGCGGTACACAAAAGTCCACCTGCATGAATTGCATTTGACAGCACTTGGCCACCAACAAAATCCACCACCATTCGTAATGCCAGATTGTACATGTCATCTGATAATTGGCCAAACAAGGTATCACATGTATGCTACAAAGGTACCATTAGTATATGTCATCATCGTGTATATATCACTCTACATCATACCATGACCATCGTCGTCAATCCAGTTTCATAGGCGCCATCATTCTTTGTACGATTCTGCTGTGGCAGGTTCTCAAGCTGTGAAATACATGTTTGATTAGTACCACCTTGGAACACAACAGCTTGCAAATAAAGAAATACCATTGCAAAGACGCGTCGCAAGAATTTAGCCATCCAATCCTCAAATACACCTGTAGAAGTTTTGCAGAGTCGATCTTCTTCTTCACGTGGCAGTTGTGCTTCAGGATCTGATGGATCGATATCCATGCCTTCATAATCAATTCCTCCACCATATCCATTGTCATAACCAGAAGAGCCTGTTGTAAGATCACTGACAGGTACCAGAGCAACCACTGCATTGATGAATAGCATGGTGATGACTGATTTGATAGGATCATTCATGTCGATACCAGGAGTAGCAAGATCGAGCAATGGTAAAAGATGTTTTCCACCTGCAGCATAGTGATCACGTGCTATAAGTGGCATAGCAGTGTCAGCCAAAAAGCCCAAAGCACTCGTTGTACGATGTGTCTAAGAATGGATCAATGTCAGTTTGGTTGAGTAAAACAATGAGATATACGTGCCTCGGTCAATGTTTCCAATGAGGGATAAATGCGTTCCAATAATCCTGGAAAGATCAAGTTCGGCTCCAGCCCTACCAGTATAGCCATTCCCTGTTATTTGAAACTATCCAGCCATTCAGATTGTAGTGTTTACTAGACTTACAGCATAGATACTTGAGCGTCTTTTGTGTGGTGCGTACAATAAATGAATCCTTGCCAAAGATACTGAGATATGTAAGTGGTCGAATGATCAAAACGAAACGCTTTCGTAATGCAGGTGTCAATCGTCGTGTGGATGGTGTATTGCATGAAGACTCTTCCTCTACAGAGACCAAATTAGTAAACAATGACTCCCAAATCCTCTCTTTGTAGATTACCAACCTTCTTGCCAGCGTTTCAGAAACATCTCAGCCACATGATGCATGAATAATGTGAGATAAAACGACCATGTTCCATAATTTGAAGGATGATAGTATAATTCTGTTGCTTGCACAAGTTCTTCAAGAAGTGTCAGGACATAACTTGCGCCATCTTCATTCTCAGGGATGATAGAGTAGATGATGAACTTTGCAAGTGATCTATAGCGTTCCTAAAGAAAGCAAATGATGTTTGAGCAAGACAAGCATGTAATCTCTCTCATTAACATTACCAATTTCCCTCGTAACAACAATGCATCACCAGCTTTGATGTCATTCTTTCTGCCATTGCTTCCATATCCAGTTGATCCACTTCTTCTTCCACCACCTATGCCACTACCATCTTTGCTGCCAACAGGGATGCTCATCATTTGCAAACCGACTGTAAATACTGCCTTGATCTGTTCACGTGTAAAGAGACCAGTATCATCGATTGATGGATCATCAATGTTTGCTTCAGCAATATTGGCGAGTTGTGTGATGAATTGACTGTCATATGTTGAAGATGCTGTGATAATGGACCACATGGAGAAAAGTGTTGGTAGATATTCTTTGGGATGGATTGCACTTTCACCACCAGGCAATCGTTCATTTGTGATGGAATGTCTTGGGATGGTGGAAGGTAGAAATAGAACCAGATAGCCCTGTGTCTTTGCAACATCTTTCATTGAATCCACTGAAAACATTGGTAAAAAGGTATCCAAGACTTCTTTGGTAGCAGATGGTGGAAAAAAGCGTTGAGCATGATCGGCTAAGCGGACAACGGCATTGATATGTTTCCTAGAAAAAGTGTCAAGTGTCAATAGCGAATGATACATCATCATCATATGAAGCAAGGATCATACTCTGAATGATAGACACGAGCTTCGAATTCTCCAAAGATGAATCGATCAAGAGCTTCATAAAGTGGCTTCCAAGGCAATGTCAAATCTTCTGGTCCAAGTCGATGTGTTTTCCTAAACATAGTTGTATGCATAAATGAGCCATTCTCCTTTACATGTATCATCCAATATATCCTTTTACCTTATCAGACGAACACACATGTTTGCACAAGATTCTACGATTGTAATATCCATTCCTGGAATAGTGACGACAGTATACAATAGCTTGGCAAGTGTTGCTCGAGTGTCGCGTGGAATATCATGCTTGAGTTCTCGATATCTATGACAAAAGAAGAGTATGAATACAACATATCCTATCCTTCTCGTTTATGTTATCTAACATACAAAGACAAGTGCTTAGTCCAAAATGCTACGCCACGGCTGAAATCCCGGGCTTTGATACAAGCGATCAGGTTGGTGACAATGTCGTCAAGCCATTCTTTTGCTTCAAGGTCAAGTAGGTGTGCATATGGCAATGCCTGGTAATAGTACATGGTGTGCTGTTCATCGTCAATGACCGATTGTGGTATAGTTGGCGAGTCGACTTCCATCTTGAAATGTACAAAGAAGAAGAGAGGAGGGCCACGTAAAAGGTGAAGACTGAAAGGGGTTGCGGGAAAGAGAATGCACGAGACAAAGAATCAGCCAAACTTGGCAATTGCCATTTGGTGCTCACGGCTTCTTATACCCGAAGAACTTCTCGTGCCACACATGAATCATAAGCCAGGCAACTGGATGCATCAATATCAGCATAGATAGCTTATTAGTCTGTTTGACCAATGACCAGTAATAAATATCTTTACAAGTATACTTCATCTTCAATGTTGATTCAAGAAGTAATAGTAACAAGAATGATGTCAGGTGTAATTGTACTGCTCCTCATTTGGTAACCTGGGACACGCGTCTAATTCATCATCAATGATACACATCTTTATCCACGTAAGCTATTTGAAATTCCTTAGTCAGCTTTGCGCAGCAATAGTTGAATATCATATTGTCATTCAAATGATTCTGCCCCATTACACAAGAGCAACTTTCTCAGTCAACAGCGCTTTAACAGTTCTCGATAACCGGCGATGTGGACTAGTCACTTTAAGCAGAAACATGTGCATGGATGATACAGTGATCGATTTAGAGAAGCTTAGAAACAATTGAGGATGAATCATGATGAAGATCTTTGTGCAGCATCACTCAGCAACCTTGACTCATTCACGTGATCATGGCAACTACTGGTAGACGACTTGCTTCAAGCAAATTAAGAGTTTATTTGATATTGATGATTGTGAGACATAATTTGGGTGCTATCACATAGTTTGATGTATTCCTCCAAGAAAGTTATAGGATACTATCTAGTCGAATCATACTGAATAGTCAGTGAAGCGTTCATTAGGAGTCAGTCTTTCATGTTCCTGAGATTCAAGTCAAGCCGTGGTAATCTCGTCATACCTTCAATTTCAGGCGCGGCATTGCTTCTTCACGTATCACGACCAACTTGCTTCAGTTGCCAATTCGACTCCAACCATGGATCCTGACGAACTCGATCGCATGTCGAAACAGGTGCAAGACTTGTCTGGAAGACGACTTTCAGATATTCGTGTCGATCTCTTAAAGACTAAAAGTGTGGAATTGACAGTGAATCGGATCTTTGACGGAAGCGTATGTCCTTACCTTATGACGCATTCAACCCATATTAAGCTTTACTTGTAGTTTCTCGAAGGAACAGACCGTGACCCATCGCTACAATCGCATATTATCTTGGATTCGGACGACGACGATCTAGGTGCTCTTCCAGCTACAACGACACCAACACCGTTACGGCGCCAGTAAGTCAGTCCGATATGAATATCATGTTGATAGTGTTACTTGACACGTATTTTATACAAGGATCTCTATACCATCATCTCCTGATCGAGTAGCATCATTATCACCACTTGGATTACCTTCTACACCATCTCCACCTGCTGCACGACTATCAATTTCTCCTCCACTACTACCAGCAACATCATCATCATCACAGCAGCTGCGGAATTCATCATCCAACCATGCTTCCCCAATGAGAGAATCATCATCTTTCACGTTACCAGATAATACATTTGGACGACAATCATCTCCTTCTGACGCATCATCATCACCACCACTTGATTTGATATCACCACCTGTCGCTTCATCTCCACCACGTCACCATAGTAATCCATTAAAACGCCTATCAGTCTTTGATGAAGATGATTATGATACCAGATCTCAATCAACTCAACCTATCATGGGATCACAAGGTGGTACTTCAGTCATGGACGCCATTGATCTTGCATCAAGTAATGACGATGAGGATGATACTTATTCTGTTCAAAGATCAGCACCATCCACACCCAGTACTAAACGACAGCGACGTAAATCACCACCACCTGCATTTGATGCCATGTTACCCCAACGACGTACAACACTTTCAATGGATTACTTGAAAGAATGGGATTATGAACAGAGTAGCAGCAGTAGTAGTGAATCAGAGAAGGATACTTTCACCCAAAAATCCACCAAGGTATGTAAAAAGGATATGTCATGATGCATTCATTATCTTATGTGTATTCTCCAGTCAAAACGTGCCCAATCCCAAAAGAAAAGAGAAGAGCAAGCTGCCAAAAAGAAAGCACGTGATGAGAAAAAGGTAAGAATGAACACTGCATCTATTATATCAGCCAATACTAATCAAAGTCATATAGCGACAAGAAAAGCAAGAAAAAGAAAGAGCCAAAGAACAGCTCAAGGTAATATTGTTCATCAAGTGAAGCAAATGAGGACTGACATGATATTATTAGGCTGAGAAGGAAAGGAAAAAGATGTTTGAGCAAGCCAATCGACTACGGAGAAAGCGAGATGACTTGTACAGTGAGATGATATTGGAGGTGGATAAGGAGTTCGCATCATCAAGTCGTGGTGAACTATTACGCCAGGTGATCATTCCCAAAGAAGCCGAGATCAAACAAGTAGAAACCATGTACTACACCATTGCTTGGAGTCGCAAGTGTACAGCCGAGTGGAATGAAGAGCAGGCATCCTTTATCCCATATCCTGACAAACAAGTGCGCATCATACAAGAACCACAGGTGTTGATATTCATGCAAGTACCCGAGTTATGTGAACTAGTACAGTCATCAGATCGTGATCGTCGTATTGATCGTATGCAAGCTGCTGCTGGAAATGACAAACAATTGCTTCTTATGGTGGAAGGACTTGAGACATATTACAAGCGCAAACACCTGCTCAGACAACGAGATTTTGAACAAGCAGTCATTCGCTCTATAGAAAATGGCAACGCTATCACAGAATCAAGCAGTAGTAGCAGCAATAGGCGGATACGAGATCCTTTGACAGCAGCAGCTATGACTGGTCCCACTAAACAAGACATGGAAGAAGCATTGACTTATTTTCAGCTGATGAAGAATATTATGCTGGTGCCAACGACTGATGAAGAAGATACTGTGGATTGGATTGTTGCTCTTACTGCTGACATTGGAAGTGCTCCATACAAGTATGTATATAGATATGACTGCTTGACAATATGATAGCTCATGATATGATTGGTATAGGAGGCAGCAACTTCGAAAACATGGTGCATTTCGTTGTGGCAAGGATCCTGCAGATACATGGAACAAGATGTTGCAAGAAATTCACCTTTGTACACCACCCATTGCTCAAGCTGTGACACGTACCTATCCCACGGTGCAATCTTTACATCATGCATACCAAGGATTAGCAGACCGGGAAGAACGAATATCCATGTTAGCTGATGTTGAAGTACGTACTCAAAAGCATCACTTATCACATATCTTTTTAACACACATCATTTAGGTTGATCGAGCCATTACAGCTTCTCGTGGTCGACATATCAACAAGTCCATGTCTAGAAAGATTTATACCATATTCTCATCTAATGATCCTATGCAATACATTTCATAATGTGTGTATATATACTTGGTTTATTATCATGTTGAAGTTACTGTACAAATAAAAAGAATCATCCAATGAACTCGTGTGGAAATACACACCAGGTAGCCTTGGGTGTACTCCAGATATAACGTATTTCTTGAGGAGGAGATGGTGATGATGGTGGGTTATCTTGAAGCTCAAAATTCAAATTCTCCACGAAAGACATTCAAGTTACGGCTATCACAATGCTTGGCCAGATCTTCACGATTCATCCTAAGTTCAGATGTTAGTTTTAAATGTTGGAAGGATAAAAGTATAAAGGACTTACATGAACATGAGCATACGCAAGCTATCCCATACATTTTCACTCATGCCACCTTGAACTGGCACCTTGTTGCCTTGCTCATCAATAAGCATGGAAATCTGTGAATCGGCTTGTTGTTGGATAGCAAGTGATGTCAAGAGATGTTCAGCAGCTTCACGGTGTTGACCAAGATTGATACAGCTGATGGCAAGGTTATAACGTGCGCGCACATAGGAAGGATTGATCTCAAGAGCAGTAAAATAGGCATCAATGGCACCAGTGGTATCACGAGAGTTGGCTAAAGTAGCACCCAACTTGTTCCATAACAAGTAATCTTGAGGACGACTCTGCAAAGCTGCCTTGAAACAATCGATCGCTTTGGCATATTCTTCAGACACATTGAATAGTACACCAAGACCCACTTGAACATCAGCATCCATTTCTGCACCTGGTGAACTCCTTGCAGCTTCCAAAAATAAGTTGGTGATATAAGCGTGTCGATTATGCTGATCTACTGGTGCTTTGCCATTGCCGATCAAATGCTTATACTTGTCATTGTTGGTAATCCACTGTTCTAAGGCATCATAGGCATCCAATCGACAATTCTCATTGGTGTAACTCACTGCCAGAGCAAGCCAACCATCTACCAACGAAGGATCCATAGATACAGCACGACGTAAAGCGGCAATAGCAGCTGCATCACGTTCATTTTCTTGTTGCTTGAAACCCAGTTCTTGCCATGCACCTGCATTGGATGTTTGTAATTGTGTCTTGGCTTCCAGAGCAAGAATTGAATCAGCAAGTGTGTTGTGCTCGACACGATCAATGGCAGTTGGATCAAGAAGATAAGGATTATCAGTTGCAAAGTTGTAAGTCTGGTATTCTGGATTGGTGGCTCGAAAAGCTGATGAACCATTGTCTTCTTTCAATCGATCCCAATCTTTTTGCATCTCTTGCCAATCAGTATCTTGAGCTTCCTTTATCCTATCCATGCCGCGATGATATTGCTCAACCCAATCATGCATTTCAGTGCCTTTGCCGAATATATCAGCTTCTTGTTTGCTGAATTCAGATGTCCAATCTTGTGATGATGTTGATGCCATGGTTGGTTGTTGTTGATGATGATGCATTGGATTGGCTGTAGCAAACTCTTCAGACCATCCTCGTTCAGCTTTGGCTGCAAATTCATTACTCCACATGTTGCCACTCGATGCATTGCCAGCTTTTGATGCGAAATCATCTGCCCAAGAAGTTGAAGAAGAAGCACCATGACCAAATTCTGAAACCCAATCTCCACCTCGGTCGCTAGGCACCATCTTGTTGCCTTCAATGGATACTTTACGGTCTCTCAAGTTGCGCATGAGATTCATAAAGTTGGAATTCTTGAACTTTGGGTTGCTGTTCACGTCGACTGAATCCAAAAGCATTCCTGCTGTACGAGCCAATGCTTCCTTATCATGTTCTGATGTGGTTGCTGTGTTACTTTCTTGTTCTGCAAATTCAGCTGCCCATCCAGATGATTCTTGTGCTTCAAACTCCTTTTCCCAATTGACATCCACTCCTTTGGCTTCATCAAATGCTCGTTCAAACGCTTCATGCTCATGTTGTGCTAGGACATTCTGTTGTGCAGGAGGATGAAACGTATCAAATTCTTCTCGCCATTGATGATGTTGTCCTATATAAAAAGATGATCAGTATCTACATTGCATTATAAACAAGTGTGTCTAATAGATCTACCTTGCATAGGACCAGCTCTTTGTTGATAAATCTTTTCAAATTCTTCAAACTGATGAGCATCGGGTGGACCCATCATTTGATGTTGATTCTGCATAAAGTCAGCAGCCCATCCTTCTTGTGGTTGTCGATGAATGTTCTCAAGTTCTCTTGATAATCCACTGAATTCGAATGCTCCTGGTGGTCGATCCATTCCTCCTCTGACATCATCTCGTAAGAACTCTTCAGTGAACTATACATGTTGTATATCAGCCAAATCATATCTTGTTATATTGCTTATCCCTTACTTGGTGATCCATCGCTGCTGGTCCACTAGGTCTTGAACGAAAGCCTGCAGCCTATCCAACACGTTTGTCAATACCTTGCTGTCCATCTCGATCCTCCATCAGTCCTTTACCTTTGAGCTCTCGCCTCGTTGTTCACCGAAACGATCCTAAACCAGCCAAATAAGATAACCAGCACTGGCATTGTGGTACACCTTTGTTTTCCTACCTGTTGCAGGGATCGATCCTGGTGAAACTGCTTCATGAGATTGGCCATTGGGTTGGCAGGACCACAGTCGGCTCCACCTGCAAGTTGGGGAAGTGACATGTTTGTGTTGCAAATGAGAAAGAGGAACAATGACTAATAGGCTTTCAGTCAGCCTGTGAAAGACAACCCCACATTTGGCCGACTGCTCCGCACCTACTCAGTTCTGATGCATTCTGTATCACCAAGCAGTAATAGACATGTGATTGGCCATTTCTTGTTCAATACAGTAGTTTCATATGCAAACATCTCTGTTTTCATTTCATCATGTTATAATGTAGAGGATACTTTATTGTTGTGTACATCCCGTTTGAAGAGCCAATAAGTACATGCAGATACTGTTCATCAGATGATAGTGGTAATACCTTAAGTTGCCGAGAATTTGTGTTGTTTTGAACAAGAAATGCTCTGTACTTGTGAAAGAAAAGGATAATTGAGCCTTACTTTGTGCTTTATAGCTTTCCACATCATGCATATAACCTGCTGCAATTCGATTAATGTGGATGATGGCAATCGAAATGGGGATCTGATATCAATGCTCAAGCACATCATCTGCACAATTCAGTTGTCAAATAGTCGCTACAAGGCATGACAAGGGGGATACAATATGCTGGGACTATCACAGATGTGGATGTGTACGACTTCTAGAGAATAAGGATACCAGTTTTGACAATAGAAGCACTCGTAGAGAAGGTAGTGGAATAAAGTCTCTGTTTATTCTTTTACAAGTAAAGGAGGTTCTAGATGGATTGAACTGATCAGTTGGTCAATCATTTGCCACGTCAACAACTCTTGAACCCACCTACAGCCAAGAAAGTATGTATCCTTCTTGATAGAAGACAACCAAATGTAATCGTGGATAATGAATATGTAGTAAGAAGATATATCAGTGGAGCAAGTACAAGCAAAGGACTGATCAAAGCACTATATCGACAAATCTATAGTAAAGAGCTTTCAGCTATACATAGAATGAAGATCAAAAGCTGCTGTAATTCTGTCGACATAGGTGATTAGGTGGCAGATGAAGATCAACTGGGCAGCAGGTACGTCTTCAAGTGATGAAGATTGGGCTGAAAAGAGCGCGTTGGTCAGTGAGAAAAGTAGCCATCGCGAATGATGCATAATTGACCGAAGTTTGGGAATGAAGAAGTGATTATGGCATGTGACCTATCCTGAAAGGGAAACAATAGCTGTGATCAAGGATACCACTTGTAATGGGACCCAATGTTTCTTGTCACAAGCAAGGAGACAGAGTCAATAACATCAAAGATACACATCATGTGGATCGATCGTCATCTTGTGACGCATCATATACATTTGCACACGTATCATGTTGCATAAGGTATTCGACGCGTTAAAGTTCTCCTGAAAGAAAGGACGCATTTCCTTTATTGTACTACGTACTCTCTCCCCCTTTCTTTTTTATCCATCACACTGGTTGCATATCACACTATTCTTTATTATTGATCCTTTATATCTACCTATACACATATCCTATTCTCGTACACTGTACTTCTTTCTCTTTCTGTGTCTTGTGTTACGACCAATGCCATCATGATCTCGAACGGCCCTTTGCGACAAGTGGAGCATCGTCGAGAAAACAGCAATCGTCGTCGAGCTACTTCCTTTAACCATTTTGCAAGACCACCTCCTCAATATTCCGCTTCTAGTGGATCCTGCTCTTCACGTACGCAAGCTACAGATATTACTCCTTTGACTACACAGTCTCACAGCTCAGTTTTACAAGAAGGGATACCGGAGCATAATAGTATGCGATCGTTGCACGAACGAATGGCTCAACTATCCTTAGAAACCAAGCTTAAGCAACCATCCAATGAAAATGGAGATAATCGACCTCGTCCAAGCATGAGTCAATCACGTTTACCGAGACGACAACTTGTCCGCCTTTCACATAAGACACAGCAACAAAAACAGCAGCGGTCCACATTGGTAGATCAGTCAATACCACGCACAAGCAAGAGTGAAACAACTCAGCATTATCAAGCTGGAGCACCTTATCGACATAATCTACATTCAATATGGGTAGCTGAAGAGGAAGAAGAAGACGATCCTGATGACAATGTCCTTGATCCATCCAATCATGATCAAACCACTTCATCTTTATATCAGCAATTACGTGATACATTTGAAGATATCCTGGATGATCAAGATCACACAATCGAGCAAATCATCCAGCGATTACGAATATGCTTAGATGAGCGACAAGCAAGGATTGAAGAATTGGAAGCAAAGGATCATGGTAAGCATACAAGTGGTGAAATCAAGCTGACAACATTGACTGAATGATATGCATTGAAAGGCACATCTGATGACTACAAAGCCGAATTTGATAGGGAAAAGCGCATATTGCTTGAAAAGCAAAGAGATCAGTTTGAAACATTGAAGCTCAAGTATCGTGTTGGCCTTGAACAAATCGTGGATCAATGGTTGAGTCAAGAAGAAGCCAAGCAAGAGCAATGGATGGATCAAATACAACAAGAAGCTGAAGATCGAGTAGCGAAGATTGAAGCACAATGGAAAGAACAAAACACACTTTTGCAACAACAATTAGCACAATACGAGTCGTCATAGATATATCTACAATGTAATTCATTGGTCTTCTTCTAATACCCATTAGCAGTCTTTGATCTGTTGTTCAATAGCTTATATATACTGTGTGCAATAAACTTCACTTTTGGCAATCACTTTACTTGTAATCCTTTCTTTCCTATCAAGCTGCGCGATCTTGATGTGATACTCATGATGAAACACCACAAATGCTCATAGACACTTCAAATACATTGACTTTTCTGGATACCACTCTTTACTTTGTACTATATCCACCACTTACTATGATTCTCTCTACTGCTATCACCTACTTGCCATATTTGCTAATCACTCCATTGTTTCTATTACAAAGTTGGTATCTGATTGTCAAACAAGATAATGTTCAAGTGTGATTTAATATGAATGTCGAATGACTTTAATCGTTATTTGGAGAAGAATGCCGGGGAATGATCTCGCATGAAGGCAAATGTGTAGTGTAAATGTGAATTGTGCGAGGGGTTATGGTGTCTTGTGAATGAAATGATGGGGATTGGAATAATCTACTACGAGATATCGAGCTGTCGTTTACTCCACTCATATGTTACATAGCTTATACTGATGGCAGGTACAACCTAATATCACTATGTCAACCATCATTGTCCTTGGAAACCACTCTTTCCCCCTTATTTACCTTTAGAAGCGTAGGTCCCAGACCTCGGTAAAACTCTCGAATGCCGCCAACTTTGTAGGTCATTTGAACAGCATGCCATGGTGAATTATAATACACAGGATGAGCTGGTGTTCCCTGAGCTTGTAGTCTAGTTCGAATCACCTATAAAAGAATCAAATTAGAACCAAGGATATTCAATAGCTTGAATCAAGAGAGACTTACGTTCAACGGATAGACACTAGTGGCTCCAATGGATCCGCTAACCATGCCACAGGCCCACAATACAAGCACACTTGGTTGTCGATTTGTGCCACCAGTCTTTTCTTCCATGTACGTCAAATATGTCAACTTCAAGGTCTCGTATATGCCTATGATATATCCAAATCATTAGTTTGATGCATCCAACAACAAGGATAGATCCTTCTTACCTAGATCCAAAGCTTGGTATGGAAAGACGCCAATCAAGCCAAGTGTCTGTAACAACATGAGTCTTTCTATCCATCATCCATCTTTTTCAACTTACCAAACCTGGCCAAAAAGCACGAATGCCACCTTTTGTATACATGCTCTTGATAGTGTCCAAGATGATTGAATGTTGCCGAGAACTGGTAACTCTGCCTTCACGTTGTAGTGACATGACGCGTGTTTTCAATGTCTCGACAGGGTAAATGGAAAACTGAGCACACATGCCAGCAGTACCACCAGCCATAAAACGTGCCGTAGTTGGAATCGAATCCTTATCATCGTATCCAAAAGTAGTTGCAATCAGTCGTTTGCATGTTTCATAGGAATAAAACTTGATAGCTGACTCTGGTACAATCTTCATGACATTCAATCCATTGCCGACAAAGAATCCACGCCAACCACCTTGTTGATAGATATGACTGATGGCTTGTCGTAAGCTGACTGAACTGCTTTGATTGGTGATAAGATAAACTTTCAGACGATCAAAAGGAGCCGTGCATGTTCTGGAGCAAGCGCCTGCAAATCCACCAGCAAGAAGATATCCCAATGCATGACTTGATGTCTCATCAGTAGGTGGAATGGTGACTTCAGCATCGGGTGATAATCTTGTTGATGACTGATAATAGCGATAAACTTCACTCATGTTGGCTTGTGGCAGTAACTAAAAAACATTGGCATGAGTACTGAACTGATCCCCTTGATCCTTTCCCACATTACCAGAAGAAAGTTCTTGAACTCGTGAAAATCAATCACACCATTGCCATCTATATCAATAGCAGTGTAGTTAGTATACCATATCATCCATTCATATAGACATCTTCCCAATCCATTCCTCTTGTTCAATATGACATCATCATCCATCCTTATTTGATTTTCCTCCCCCATTTACCCAAGTCCATAAGCTGCATGAAATCCATAAACTCTTCGCGTGATACCTCGATGCCCTTGATTCGTAATGCTGTCTCAAGATCACTAGGTCTTAGTCTGCCATCACCACTCCTGTCGATAGTCTGAAACAACTGCCATAGTTCGCGCTCCTTATCGCATACATAAGCTTTGAATTCATAAAAGTCAACGTATCCATCATGTTTGGTGTCGCAGCGATCCAATAACTCGTTGACATATTTGTTGCGTGCTGGCAGATGTGTCATTTGAGTGAAGCCTTTACGTATAGCTTCAGCATCCAGTAGTCCGCTTTTGTTCCGATCGAGCGTATCAAACAGATCGCGTATACGACGGTCTCGTTCGGTAGGTGTTTCTGAAAGATAGAACTCGGTGGATACAGGCATTGGAGATGGCATGGTTATTGTGGCATTTAAGCATATGAGAATAAAAGGAGGGTGGTAAATGTACAAGAGAGAAAAGAAAGGTTTCGTGCCGACCCGGCACCTAATGAGTGGGCACAAACAAATCTTCTCCACACTTTCACGTGATGTGGTGGTATATTTTGTTCTATTCGACTCTTTCATTTATTACACAAGGTCCATTATGTATTCACTCCTGCTTTTCCCTCTTTCTTGTCAATGACATGCTCTCTTTCTCTTTTTTAACTTAACCATCCTTGATCTTCCTTATGCAATAACAATGACAACCCCTGCTCCTTCTCGTTTTCGATCTACTACAGCAGTGACTATGAAAAAGACGCTTCCGAAACTGAATGCAGATATACCCAAACTACATCATTATCACTTGCCAACACAACTTGTCAAGTATCATCAGTGACTTTTACTCATGTCGTCAACTAAGCACATTATCATGCATAAACAAATATGCATTCCCCACACACCTGCCATCATGCACAATCAGGAATCAAACCAACTATTATATATACTACGCTACTATGATCTGGTAGCTACCTGTAGACATATTGACAATGAGTTCTAGTACCAGCTTTGTTATAGTGTGATGTATCCATACAATAAAACAACGACTTTTCTTCTCATACTGCATGACAAGATGGTAGTGATAATGTCGTCAATGTCTAATTTAGCTTCACACGGCAATCTGCTTCCGAATACTTTAAAGTAGTCCAATTAGAGACTAGCATTAGTGCAAACACGCTTTCCCATATAGTTTCAAGAGCATCTTTTTGGTTCATTTCCATTGCATCGGCTTTGTGCCGCTAAAAGATAATTAGTCGCAGCACATCATTGCTGCAGCACACCTCGTGGCTTGTCCTACTCGAAATGCAAGGCACACAAGATTCTCTTTTGGTTTTCACTCATTTTCTTTTGGAAAGCGACACAAAACGAGTGTGGAAAGATCCCGATCAGTTGCCGACCAACTACTACTTTTTGCATAACCACCTACATTGAACAACCCCGCTCCAAGGTGTGTGTGACCTATCCTTTTCTTTCCTTTCTTCCACAATGGATGATGGGATCATGTTGACTATTGACAGTTGATCATTCAAGCCAATCATGATTGAAAAAGGGATATATCATCTGCTGTAGAGTGGTGTTTTAAGCTAGTTCAAGTAGAAAGGATGAAGAAAAGTGAAAAGTGGCGGCGATGATATAATCTAGTACACACATACACAGCAACCAACCTCCGCTTCAGATCGGTACATTCATCTTTGTCTCCAAGATAATCCAGGGGTAGACTATCACCATGGGATCAACTCAAATAATGAATGACAAGGAGAATAATAGTACAATGGATCACTTTATTCTTTTCTCTTTCTCTTTGTTTGATAATCAAGGGTTTATGTGTGATTATGGGAGAGTTATAAACCACGTTGCCGGCATGTTAGAGAGTACATCACCACACATGGCAGGTTGCACACTACCTTTTTGTATGTCATAAGTTGCCACCCAACCACCGGCAGGCACCCATCATTGCACTGCAGCGTATCTTGCATCGTTAGATGTGCCACAAACAACAACAGATAGCGGATGGATAACAGCACGTGTATCACTACTGGCTCTCTTTTTTTTACATTACTATCATTTGTTTGCTAGTAGTGCCTTCTCTCTCTCTCTTTCTCTCTTTCTTATTCTCCCTTCCTTAAACAACCCCCTTACTTGCACCCGTTTCTTTTTTCCTTCTCCTCTCTCTCTTACTCTTTTTCTCTTTCTATCTCTCTCTTAACTATTCATTTTATCCTAAAACATCCTCCTCGTATGCCGTCATGACCACCACTCGCGACCGCCAACTCAACTCGGGTCTCAATACCAATACAGCTCCAACAAAGTCCACTTCTACAAAGTCAATGTCGTCTTCTTCAACCAACATTGTCGGTGTCCATTACAGAGTGGGCAAGAAAGTAGGTGAAGGCAGCTTTGGCGTCTTATACGAAGGTATATTCTATATTCCCCATTCCGCCACAATGCATAGCATTCATACAATGGCACTGTATAGGCACCAATCTACTCAACAACCAGTCGGTGGCTATCAAGTTTGAAGCACGTAAATGTGAAGCTCCTCAGCTACGAGACGAATATCGCACATATAAAATCCTATCCGGTTTACGTAAAGTAACAATTCAATTCATCATCATCACTTGAATGACATGTATTCATTGTTGTATTTCAATCTAGCTGGTGTGCCGAGTGCCTATTACTTTGGACAAGAAGGACAACACAATATCCTTGTGATTGACTTGTTGGGACCCAGTCTTGAGGATGTATTTGACATGTGTGGCCGAAAGTTCTCAATCAAGACAGTAGCCATGTTGGCTAAACAAATGGTAATAATCATTGGTGCAACATCCCACTAGAGTCAAAACTTATGTATTATATATAGTTGCTTCGTGTTGAAAAAGTGCATGAACGTAATCTCATCTATCGTGACATCAAGCCTGACAATTTCCTGATTGGTCGTCCAGCAACCAAACAAGCCAATACTGTGTACCTGATTGATTATGGAATGGCTAAGCTGTACAGAGATCCAAAGACAAAGCAGCATATCCCTTACCGTGAACGCAAAAGTCTCTCGGGTACAGCCAGATACATGAGTATCAATACCCATTTAGGAAGAGGTTCGTTTTTCTATTGGACAAGGGGCGGTATTCAAATCATCAAAGGAGCATTTGGGGGGTGAAGGAAAAAGACAAGAACGACATTTCACTCACACACTCCGCCTTTCTAATAGAGCAATCAAGACGTGATGATCTTGAATCTTTGGGACATGTATTCATGTACTTTTTACGTGGCTCTTTACCATGGCAAGGTCTCAAGGCTGCTACCAATAAGCAAAAGTATGAGAAGATTGGAGAGAAGAAACAAACAACAGCAATCAAGGATCTTTGCCACGGCTTTCCTGGTACATAACGGAGAGTTTTCCCAGGGGTTGGTTCATGCAATGCTGATCATCCATACGCATCTTTTTAGAGGAGTTTGCCATCTACATGCAGTATGTTCGCAAGTTAGGCTTTGAAGAATCACCCGATTACGAGTTTCTACGAGAGTTGTTTGACAAGGCTATTCAACGTAAAGGTGAAACTGATGATGGTGTATACGACTGGATGCTTCTTAATGGCGGCAAAGGCTATGAGGTATAAAGAAGAGAATAAGGGGGATTGTGTATACCAAGGGATGATAAACTTGTTTGCTGATGACATAACTCTATCATAGCATCGATCCAAATCTGAACACAGGTCAAAAAGACATCAACAACAAGGTCGTGAAGCAACATCACGCGTAGCACTATCACCAGAAAGCCATGCTCCACGTTCTAGTCGGGCACATAAATCAACAGCAGCAACACCATCTCAGCCTGCTCCTCCATTGCCTACTACTTCAACGACTTTACCTGGTGCTGCAGATACATCCACTACTCTTCCAGTGATGCCACAACCTATTCTTTCAGCTCCGGAACAACAAGTGGCCAATAAACAACATGAATTTACAATGGATGATGATGTCGACCCACAAAAACAACACCACCTGGGAGAACAACAAAAACAGCAACGCGGGCTTTGGCAAGCGTTCATGTCGTTTGTGACATGTGGCACAGTCTGAGATTATTGCATACCACACTTACTTTCTAAATGTCATATACACACACACACACAAAACCAATTCACTTTATTACACAAAAGCACACAAGAAGAGAAAGAATATACACATGCACTGCATACTACACCTGTGTTCTAGCAAGGCTTGCTTGATATAAACATTGCCATTCTGTTTTCACTATATTATCTCTACTAGTTGTTTCTTCCTTTATAATCTTTTGCATCATAATACACACGCACAACTATCCATTTCATTGTAATTACAAATCAAGTATGTCACATGATAAAAGAGACCATGATGAGCGGTGCATGATAATGATCACCAATAAGCGAGTGTTTCTTTTCTTCCAAAACGAGCTGGAATGAGAATGGAAGAAAATAGGTTTGTCTTTAACCTATTCCAGTAAAAAGAAGATAAAGATGTATGTGTCATATGATCAAGATACCTCGACTGCAGACTGGGTATAGGATATGCACCTATAGGGATCTAGATGATGATGTGCTTTGATTTCGACTCCCAACTCCTCACAGATAGATTCATTACCGAACACTGCTACTACTCTTCTTTCAACCTGCAAAGGCAATATTGCTACAAACACTTGGAACGTGGGTGTGTTTATTTGTGTTGGTAATCTCCACATGGAAAGTCATGGTTTCACTTTTGACCCTTGAATAACAACTGATGTATCTGCATTGACCTGAATTCTTGACAAATGTTATCTGGTCCTTGTCATGGAAGCCAATCAAGACAAAGAGATGTGATATGCTGCTGCTGTACCTGCTGATGAATAACCTTAACTTTGTTTCATGATGATGATGGTGGAAAAGAAAGCAAATGGATCGGTACCGGGATGGAATCGGTGCACAATACATGTACCACCCAGCAGCAACTTTCCATTGTGATGACTTTGACTTGTTGATAAGGAGACGATATGCATGAATTCATATCAACAATCATGATGCTGAACATCACCAGTGATGATATTGCATGATGTATTGTGTCAATATGCATACACAACGTGTATCATAGGAATAGATGAAGGTGTACTGTCAACCTACTTGCTCGGTACAAGAGTCATGGCACTTGATTATAGGCAAGTTGATGATCACTTTGTTATAGGGGTAGGTTCCAAGTAGTTCTCCTGTACTGCTGCTGCTCTACACATACACATATATATCCATTTGCACACATAACATTGGCACACAACCCCCCGAAAGTTGCTCCGCGGCACATCACGACCAAGTAGCCGATAAAAGGCAAGTGGCGTACCCTAATTGGCATGAAGCATCCCTTTTACTCTTGCTCTTTGACCTCCTCTCTCTCTCGCACCGACCAATTTCTTTCTTTTTCTTTTTCTTTTTCTCTTGAATCCATCATTTATCCTCCATGAAACCATCAGAACGTGGTCTATCAACTTATTCCAATGATGGCAGTATGTATTCATATTTGACATAAAACGGATCCTCTTCCGACTACAATTCCGTGTAACAAAAAGGACCTAATCTATGCTATAGGCACTCGTTCCTTCCATCTCGACGACAGTGACGATGAGCAAACGCTTCCACCCAATGCGTCCGAAACACGCGTGCTTTTATCTGGTGACGAACACATTCCACGTTATTTAACAGCATCTCCTTGTATGTTCCCCATTGCATTCACGCATAACACCACCTACTTACCTTGTATTCACTCTTTAGTACCTTCTGCTCAACCTTATGACGATGCGCCCAAAGACTTTGTGGATCTACTCAAGAGACGATCAAAGTACTATCTGCCAATCCTGCAGTGGCTGCCACACTATACCTTCAACTTATTCTTGGGCGACTTCATGTCAGCCATGACACTGTCTTGCTTATTGATTCCTCAAGGTTTATCTTATGCAACAGCATTATGTAAGCTTGAAGCTATTCATGGTCTTATGGGTATCGCTTTTCCTGCTATGACTTATGCAGTCTTTGGCATGTCAAGGTAATGTTCATACAGTGATGATAAGGAGAAGATGATATATTGATCCATTGGATAGACAAATGTCTGTGGGTCCAGAAGCTCCACTTGCCTTATTGGTAGGCTCATCGATTGCAATGCAGCAACATTTGCATTCGAATGGCGATCCTATTGATCCGCTCGCTTGGGCAAGTCTTATGACCTTGTTTGTTGGTCTATTTACCCTTTTACTTGGTATCTTTCGACTTGGTTTCCTTGACAGCCTTATGAGTCGCGCCCTGTTACGTGGGTTTATCACTGGTGTAGCACTTGTTGTCATGGTACAACAAAGTATTATCTTACTGGGTCTTGTGGACAAGAGTACTGATTGGGTAAGGAGAAGATCTTGTGACAAAAGAACTGGATCATTGATTCTATTTTGTGATAGGGTATCAATGAAGCATCCTCCAGTATTGATCGCATTGTATTCTTGGTGCAAAATATCCAGTACTCGC
Organism: Lichtheimia ramosa; assembly: GCA_008728235.1. Classification (NCBI taxonomy): domain Eukaryota; kingdom Fungi; phylum Mucoromycota; class Mucoromycetes; order Mucorales; family Lichtheimiaceae; genus Lichtheimia; species Lichtheimia ramosa. The sequence continues at coordinate 1,323,200 of CP031823.1, forward strand.
ATCCTTTGACATCAGGTGTCTCTGTTATATCTGTGAGCATTTTACTTGTCATGCGCGTGATCAAGGCCAAGTTCCCCAGCAAGCGATGGTTGCAACTCTTTCCTGAAGCATTGATTGTAGTCATTGCATCAGTGCTGCTGACCGAGTATTTTGATTGGGAGAATCAAGGTCTTGATATTCTTGGTGCTACTGAAGCCAAAGGTATCCCGATCCCATCCATTCCATCATTTCCACAAAACAAGCATATGAAGGATCTATTGGTCACATCTGCAATGATTGCTGTGATTGGCTTTGTCGAGTCGGTGGCTATTGCAAAGACTTATTCCAACAAGTACAACTATTCGGTTAGTCCCAATCGTGAACTGGTAGCTCTTGGTGCAGCCAACATTGCTAGTGGTCTTTTCCAGGGTATTCCTGCTTTTGGAAGTGTAAGTTGCATAAAATGGGATCTTGTGATGAAACGTTATTGACAACTCTTTCTCATTTATAGATTTCTCGCAGCAAAATCAATGATCGTGCTGGTGGTCGTACACAAATGGCTGGATTGATTGCAGGTGTCATTGCTTTACTCGCCATTCTCTTTTTACTTCCATGCTTCTATTATCTTCCCAAGGCAGTTCTCTCTGCTATTATCTTTGTTGCCGTGCTCTCATTGCTAGCTGAACTTCCTGAAGACTTACACTTTATCTTCCAAATTGGTGCATGGAAGGATCTCGCTTTGCTTTCAGTGACATTTATTGCAACCATGATCATCTCTTTAGAATTTGGCACTCTTATTGCAGTTACTTTGTCTCTTTTGCTCACCATCAAAGAAACCAGCTATCCACGTATCTCTATTATGGTAAGACACAAAGAGGAAAGAGTTTATTTTATGCATACCTATTCATCATGTTATCATCCAGGGACGAGTCAAAGGCACCACCAACAAATTCAAGCCTATCCATGAGGATCCCAATGAGATTGAGCACCTTGCTGATGTACTTATCATTCGTATCGATGAACCACTTTTCTTTGTGAACACTGGACAACTCAAGGATCGCTTACGTCGTCTCGAATTGTTTGGTGACATGTCCATTCATCCTTCAGAATCAAGACGACTAGGTGATTCTTCTTATATCATCTTTGATGTTGGCAGCATGCCTTATGTGGATGCAAGGTAAGTCAATACTATTATACGATGATGATCCATGATATGCTGATATCATGCAATAGTGCTGTCCAAATCATGCTTGAGATTGTGGAAGCCTATCATGCTCGTCAGGTGGCTGTTTATTTCGTCAAACTAAGAGATCGACCCATGAAACTATTTGAAAAGGCTGGTATCCTGAGACTGGTTGGCAGAGATCATCTATATCGCAAAGTATCGGAAGCAATTGAAACAATCGAAAAGGACAAAATGCAACGAGAGCCTGTCCTTATCCAGTGAAGAACGCAATTGTATACCAATGATCCTCCCCAGCATGTTCTTACAAGCTTAGAGTAGTATTATATATTTGACATATTCCCTTTCATTCAATTCCACATTGTCTTTACCCTTTCTTAACTCGTATATAAAGTTGCTTTTGTCTGATTGTCTACAAACAATGATCCTTTTGGCTATCCTGCATTAACATTGATGGCGTGATTGCGCTTTGTCTTTGTTGTATCGAGCTGTATTAATTTCACTTGGTCACCAAATCTTGTTTTGTCCATTGATAGCTACATGAATATTGATCTTGTAAGAGAAGCTATTAATCATTGTACCGCGATAGACAAGTCAGTCATACCTGGATCTAGTAGTACAGTTGATGATGTTTCAAGACGTGCATGATGGTAGTACATGGCCGAAAGAAGGAATCTATCTTTTGCCATAGCTAGCCCGATGAGCAAAGAAAGCTACATACGAGTGTTTGTCCACATCTATATCTGCATGAAACATAGTTCTGCGATTCAACATCAATAAATAAGCACTTTCTTATTCTATATCTTGCATAAATGTGACTCAAATCTTGCTATATACACAAGAACATTAACAGGCTGTTTCCAGCTGGAAATAGGTCACGTGATCAGAAAATCCGCTGTCGTCTTCTTTTTTATGCCACACAGGATAGAAGACGTCCACGAAGGATACCACGAAGGAATAATGTAGAGCCACAAAGATATAGATCACGAAGGAGTAATAGTAATCCACACAAGAATAAAGAGCCACACAGGCAAATAGTCAAAGAATAGAGAGAATGTAAGATGCTGTTTATTCTATGTTATGGACCACTATTTATAATTGTTCTATGGGGCTAAGTAATGATGGTGGAGCTAAGTGTAGACGTGGCGAAGTAAAGGTGATGTAGCATAAAAGTGTGTCAAGATAGCTAAGCCAAAAGATAGAGTCTTCATGAAGAAGTTCCGCTATCTTGCTGCGACACCGCCAAAAATTCAAAAAGCTTAGCTTTCGAGTAGCCCTACGGGGGACTCGAACCCCCAGCCTTGAGATTAAGAGTCTCACGCTCTAACCAATTGAGCTAGCAAGGCCTGTACCTTAAAGGTCTTCTTATTTTTTCGCGCGCGCGGTACTATATATGTCTTTTACCTTCCTTATTTGGAAGGTAAACCAAAGCATCTTGTATTTGGTGTCAAAATGTAGCGGAAGCAGCGTAACGTGTGATAAAACAGTAAGCAAAGTATAAGGGAAGGTGTGGAGATAGCAATTTGTGTTCAAAGTATTTGAAATCTCATCATTGGCCAGAAACGTAGGTGAATCCGACCATGAATTCATGTCCGACGAAAGATTGGAAAGTCCGGTGCCTTGGAATTTCAGGCCCAGGATTGAATAAGGTGGGAACCAATGCTTCAACTGTACACTTTCTCAGTTTCCCAACACCCCGATGCACGCTTCAGTTACGCTTCAGTTACAGGCACAGCACCAATGAACTTGAACATTGAGTGACAAGACGACGTTGAGGAGCAAAAGTTACTTGGACGTGGCCATTGGTTTGAAGCTTTATTCTTTTGAACGACTATCCAACATCTACTTTTACCATTGACACCAACCAACCATTGCCAACACAGTTTACTCTTCAACCTAGTTTAGCACCAGCTGTATACAACTACAAAGCACTGTTTAGACTCGTGGTGTATTGGTTTTCTCGTGTGAGAGATGTCTTTGTGTTTCAGTCAGCCTTTTGTTGTATCATACTCCTTTCCTTCTTACTATGCTTTGCCACTTACGAGGATTGTCTACAAGCAATATTGCAACATCAACATGATGAGAAACTGGAAAACATGTACTTTGGATTACTGGTAAGGTAATGGATGGAGAAAAGGGTGGATCACCAGCAAGGATTCGTGTACTTCAGTCTTTGATGTGCAGGCAATGAATGAGATACAACAGCAACATGACGATATGTTTCTGATCCAAGCAGCATAGAACCATTACACGCTGGATGATGTATCAAGCAAAAGGAGTGCATTCACGAGATACCATGTATTGTTGGGAAAATGATACATATCACGCATTGTTGGTGCTGGTGCCACTGTTATCAAGCTGGGTCGTCCACCATCTTTCCATTCTCCTGTACAGTATCGAATTGGCTATGCTAGACTAGAGATTCACTGTATACATCGTATTGCCAACTCTACATCATTTGTCACCCATTTAAGATCCACCATATAAAAACAATAACTCATTATCCTTGAACAATCAATGCCATAGATGATGAAGGATGATCATGCAATATGTATTTAGCTGACATTTACTGGTGTTGTTTCTACTTTCATTTGAGCTTTCCTAGCAAATAGTCCTGAACAATCGTGGCAACATTTGAATTACTTGATGGGAAACAATGGCTATTATTATGCATTAATGAGGAAAGAGGCTCAATATAACACAACGGATCAATGATGATCATTACTCATATGCCACCCGTGATCTGCCATGGCGCATCTTATATAAGCGTACTGCTGCATCCCAGAATGTCATATCTTGAGAAAAAGTGTATGAATGAATCATCCATGATAGGGAATCATTGTTTCTTACATGCATTTTCTATCCTTTGTAATGCGTGATGGAGTTCGATAGCATAAGCGTCATTTTCAGCGTTGATTGCTCTATAGCAACAGAATATAAGCATTATGTGATGCACTCTTGTTGTAGGATGATATGTACTTTTCCCATGATGTATCCTTGTCAGACGATTCCTTCTTGTTGCTGTTTATAGAAAAAGGAATACTTGATGGTTGGTGGTGGAAGGATAACTGATTGCATGTATGTACCTAAGTGCTTTGGCCCTTTCAGTGTGATGATCCACATACATGCGCAAAATCTCCCTGCTTTCCTTCTCGCCTTTGCTTGCACCCGTTTGAACAACTAGCAATCGCTATTGCAAGTGAGTATATCTTTTCTTCCTCATCACATGTGATTTACCTTTGCAGCATATCAATGTCTCATCATTATCATTCTGATTATCCAATTGCATCATTTCTCGTCTAGCCCATCCTATCACTTTTATACAAGACGTTAGCGATATAGAAAGATAAAGAAGACAAATAAAGACCTCGGCCTGTGTATTGGATCAAATAGCTTGCTTCTTCAATGGCTTTGCTTTCCACCACGTCAAGATTAAGGCGTCTCTTTTTTGCATTGTTGTGCTCAGGTGATATACTGGATTCAATAGCTTTTAGGCGTTCAGGGATATGTCGATGAAGGATGGTATCGATTTGGGCAACCCATGTTTCCTTTAAAGCATCCAAAAGTGACATGCAGGCAAAATGATCATCAAATGAGAAATGACGAGAAGAAGGAGGTATTGATAGCTGTGATATCCCCTTTTGTGTATACATAGGCACATGGCTGTATCTGATTTGCAAAGTCAATGACATTCTGAAACAATCCTTTCTCATTGTTCATATATCTGCACGTGAAAGACACCAAATATTAGCTGATGTAATGATACTACTAAGGCACTATTGAATCGAGGATATACTGGGATGATAGCACAGTAGATATATGCTGCCCATCATCTATCATAGTCATAAGCAGTGTGAATGTAAAAGAGCTACACGCTAATGGACAAGTGTCGCATGATGTTGGCCACGTTTAGCCTGACACATATCAATCTAACAGCGTACACTTTCGGCTTTTGTGCAATATGGATGGTGGGGGATCTCGATTTGTGAGACATAAGCCATCTGATATGGACCAAGTCCTTATCGATGGGCAAAGATATGCATCATTGTTGAAAGTGTATTTAGTGTAAACATTTAACATCGTTATCAATGATGAAGGTATATGGTGATTAATCAACAACGCACAACAATAAAGATGTGTAATATGTATAGGCTAATAGGTTTCAAGAGGAGGTACTACTACTTGTACTTGTACGTCGGTTGGTATAAGAGGAGAGGAATCCTGTGAGTGAAAACAAAAAGGTATGCAAGCGGTCTCCATCAATATGAGCAAAGTGCTTACTCAATGTTGGATACAATGATGCACGTCGATTTTTTTCCCACTCTGCCAAACTTGCTAAACGTAAGCTCCAGCGACTAAGAGTAGCTACCCAATCCACAGCAGCCAACCGGCGACGTGCTATCGTCCACAAGCGTTCTGGTACTACAGTATGGATCATGTCATCCAGTAATCGGATTGCAAGGAAGAAGCAAAATAAACACGTGGTGACAAAAGCAATGAGCATTATGATGGCCAAATAAGATATGGTGACAAGTACATAATGACCCAGTGATAAGGATGATGATGATGATGATGATGGAGACATGTTCATAGGTGTCCAATTCATTTGATAATGGTGATCGATATCTGATGCAAAAAGAGTTTTGATCTCCTCATCATTGACAGTGGTAGCGGATGATGAAGCTGTAGAAGTGCTGTTACTACGTGAAGCTGTAGCTGATGATGATGGTGTTGACATGTGTTGAGTAGAAAAAGAAAAAGACACGGATGGAAGAAAAAGAGAGTGAATCAGAGACGCAACACCTTAAACAGAAGTTTTTTAGTGGAGCAGGTCATGCGAGCACAAGCTTTTCTCGGCACCGGATATCCGTGGCACGGTGCCACATGCACTACGAACACGATAAGCGATAATAGCAGAATACACCTGTAAGTTCTTCACATCAATCAATATTTAATATCATGGTCCGTGCACTGATCAAGTCGACTCCACATAGCTTACCGTAATAGGTTCTTGTATATGTACCAGTATCAGAACGTGAACGTAATCCAAGTCAAGTAGGGTGGCATGCTTGTATAGCACGTGCTACACACGTCGAAACATTTTGAAAAAGGGCGCTCCAGTGTGTGAACAGCTCCAGCTTTCTTTCTTTTGCTCCACTTTATCATCGAGTAACCCCCTTTTGTTTCAACACCATGGACAAATTGCGCGAGGTATGTTGCATGTCACCTTTAAACGCGTTCAGTTTGAGCTCATAAGCCAACCTACTTGAAGAAAATTAGCAGCATTCGTGCTGAAGCTGAAGCAGCCAATGCCAGAGCAGACGAGTTGGAACTCAAGGTCAAGGCTCTTGAAGAGGAACTTATGGCTCGTGACCATGAAATCATCTCCTTGAACAACCAAAACAAGCATTTGACTGAAGATTTGGAAACAGCACAAGACAAGATCACTCAACTCAAGAGTTTGGAGGATGAAGATGATGATTTGAAGAAGGAAAACGATGCAGCACAACGCAAGATTACTCTCCTTGAACAAGAGCTTGAATCGTCTGATAAGGCATTGAGAGAAACGACCAAAAAGTAAGTCTTTTAGGAGAGGATGGGATAGGATCATCTAATGAAGTGTGTTCCTGAAATAGCTTTCGTGAAGCGGATGTCAAAGCTGAGCATTTTGAGCGAAAGGTGCAACAATTGGAAAGCTTACTCTTTGAACAAGAAAAGAAAAATGAAGAACTTAAGCAAAAGAATCAGGAATTGCAGCATCAATTGGATGAGTTCAATGCTCAATTGGATGACATTTAGGTTGGTCTTGTCTCTCTCTCCTTATCCTATTCCCTACACCAATTACTACAAGTATAGCATCAAATAGCATATTTATACCATCCAATCCCACATTCGAATAAACATCCAACACAATTGCATGATTATGATCTATCGGCATGACTTGTTGTATCCAATAAGCACTTTATTGTCATGGACTGCAGCTTAGATCTCAACCATCTCACGAAGACGACGAACAGTGGAGCGCACAGTGGTAGCAGCAGTAGTGGACACAGTATAAGCACCACCAGCCAAAGTCTTTTTGCAGCCCTTGCACTTCCAGATACCAACAGCAGTACGCTTAACAGCATCCTATATATACAAGTCTTAGTCGTTGTCGTTTTGATATCTGGTATTGAGTCATACCTTGCCACAGAAGGTGCAAGTATAAGTGGCATGCTGGGTGATTTCCATCTTCTTGACCTGCTTTCTCAAAGAGGCGCCATAACGGGTACCGTACTTGCCGGTGATTCCGACTTTTTTGGTGCGCTTAGCCTATTCATCCACAGCATCAATCCATCCATCCATTTCCATATCATAGTCATCCATCCTTGTTTTCCTCTTGTACATCTTCATCCCCTTACTTACCATTGGAATATGACACACTAAAAGGGGGGAATCAACTTGATACACGACTGTGATACTGCTTAGACTACCGGAATAGCTCAAGTGACACTACTGAGTTGGAATCTTGTCTTCATGCAATGCGCATTAAATGACATAATGGGCGCTATCCATTCATGTGTATATGACTCTTTTGGATTTGCTCATCATCTTATTAAGCTCATCTTAGTACTTTTCAGTGTCTCGAATCCCTCTTGAAAGTGCTGCAATGGTGAATATCCATCTCAAGACACTCTGAATAAAGTCACGTCTTGGATAAAGTCGACATCAATATGGCAGTTAGGGCATGTTTGAAACAGAACAAATGACATAGAGATAAAGTTACAGCCAGATAACTGCACAACAGCAGTAGCAGTAGTTGAATCAGCACAATACCACCTTCATGTCGTAATGTAGAGCATGTTGTTTTACATATATACATACTAAATGTTATTTATTTACAAGTAAACAGCAGAGTTTCTTATCATCAACATTACTCATTACCCTGCTCTTGATGACGGCGTTGACGTCCACGAGCAAGACCACCCTTATGACCAGCTTGACGAGCTCTTTCGCTTCCTTTTTGGAAATGACCAGTTGATGCATGTCCTCCTTCAACAGCAATCTCATGCTATACCAGTATAATGTAATCAGTTATCTGATGTCCGATATAGAATAAAGATACATACACGTCGTTCTGGGCTCATGGATGCAAATCCACCATGGTGTGTTTGGCTAGCATGACCACCTTTGGATGCAATTTCATGCTACACATACAATCAGTATAAGCGCATTGCCAATTTTGATTAGCTTTTTACATACCTGCTTTTCAGAGTCCATGTTGGCAAATCCACCATGATGTCCATGGCTTGCATGACCACCTTTTGCAGCAATTTCATGCTACATGACAGTTAGACAAGAGATATTGGTACTTGTATTGAAAGATAAGATAGCATCATACCTGTTTCTTGGGATCCATGTTGTGGAAACCACCCGAGTGACTAGCATGACCACCCATGGCAGCAATTCTTTCGACTTCTTCATGGGGTCGATTAGCAAAATTACCAGGATTATTAGACTTGTTAGAAGGCATATTGAAAAGATAACAATGATTGATACAATAACAGCCAGCTCCTGTATTTAATATGATTTCGTGATCGTTTACAAGGGTTTAGGCAAGAATTGGCGCCCATAAAACAATAAGCTGCAATTGGCGACACCAATGTCTCTCTCAGTAGTTTCAGCATGAATATGTTGCATGATGCGCAATTATGCGCATATCACATGTTGAATCACCCAATAGCTGTACAGTGACGTCAAGGCACGTCAAGCAAAGCACACAATGACTGGCTATCACATACAGTGTTTAACAAGGGGCTAATCGGCCGTTTCAAGGTACAAGGCAGTAAAGATGCATGTGTCATGTGTTGTTGATTGGATACAGTGACTGTACTGAAGGTAGATGTTCCTTTATGCAGATCACTGCTATTGACATAGACTCGTATCATCATGTAGCACTACATTGTAGCTTTAACTTTTGAAGTCACCACGAGATCTAGTGGAGTTTTTAACAATGTCCCAATCAATCAAACAGTCCTGGGAACTTTGCAAACTGTTCCCACGAGGAAAAGGAGGACATGCTGGTCACTCTAGTGGCTTACACAATATGGATTCGCATTAACAGGCACACATGACAAAAAGAATAAAGGAGTATCTGACATAATGCCTCTAAAGTGGTCATGTATCAACTAGTCATCTTTAAAAAAGATAGCCAAAGAGCTATGGAAGCTCGGCGAAAAGATGCTCTTGCTCATAATCATTGTCAACACGAGCAACAAAAGGAGTGAAAAGTATTGGCCAACAAGTATGCAAAAAACTTTTCATCACTCTTTGTAAACATGATCCATAAACATGATCCATAAACATGATCCATAATACATTAAGCACAACTGTGAATGAGATTACAAATGATGATTGCATTGCTTTATTGATGACAAAGAAAGATTTGAAGATAAAAAGTGTGGGTATTTCGGCATAGTACCTATAGTCTAGCGCCACGATGACAGGCGATAGTCCTCAAACAGATGCCATTTTGATATTGCAAGCGCTAACAAGTAGCAGATACGCAGAAGGCTATAGAGAAGCCAACACGTAATGCGAATGAAACTTGCTTTGTGTGTGTATTACTACTTCTATTGGCACGTGTGCCAAGTAGAATGTAGGTTCCACGCTCTTCATGTCACAACAAAACACGCAGCCATATTCAAAGTAAAGAGATATACCTTTATTGTACAACAAGCATACTAACCAAGAATTCAAGAGAAGAAGAAAGAAGGAATAAGCCGATTGCATCCGACGTGGGATAAAAATCTTTTTATCAAAGCCACTCATTCTCCGATTTGACCTACCGATCTTTCTTTTATCGCTATTGCTGTTATCTCTATATCTTTTGAAGCGGCACTGAAGGCGGGTTTTAATGATGATGAAAGGGGTCAATAACGTAATATAGGTGAAATTGCATTTGTTGCATGGCTTAAAACTCCATTGGGGTGTATTCCTTCTTTCCAGGCACTATTGTATTTGGCAATGCTCATTATCTTATCTCCTTTTTTCCTCAATCCACTCTTATAGTAAGCTGCTCATGTAAGCAAGATGTACAAATCAGTGCAAAAGTGAACCGCCTGCTTGTTCTTTGTTGTACACTTGCCAAATGAGGAGGGATACATTTGACAGGTGTAATGCATAATCAGATTGGTCCATAATATAGCATCACAGAAAAATAGCCAGCTTTTGGTTTGGCGTTGTGTAGTTGGGGGGTGAAATCAAAAAGTAGATTGACACAAAAGGGGGATCATGAGATCATTACCCCCACATTCATAACAGGGATAGCATGACGTGGGTGAGAAAACTAATGCTTGTTTCATTCACATCTGTGAGAGGAGCACAAGATTGGTTCTTTGTCTTAAACAAGGAGGGGCCATGAGTGGGCCAGGATATGAATCCAAGTGGTCAATCCGGTCTCCGCATTAAGTATTTGCCGTCCATTTTGGCATTTTCCAAATGCCAACATGCTCAAGGTTTCAAGTGGTATATTTGACTTGGGAACAAAATATAGGGTACTACTTAAGTGCGCTGAGCCAATAAATAAGTTCAAGCGGGAAAATCACTACAGAATATCCCGCCTAACAGGTTTAACTACTCATTGCTACATTTGCAAGAAGTGCAACTTTTTATATAACAAAAGGTAAATTGTCAAAGAAATAAGCCGTCAAGAGAGAAATGGGCATTTCCGGATCCATGTGAAGATGAGCTATTGTGCCATGTGATGCATTCCATTCACTCTTACCAATTTTTTTTTTACAACTACTTGCAACGACTCGGTGGAACAGCCGTCACCTAACGCCTTCCTCATTTGTCCCCCACACAAGACGACACTTTCCGGATGATCCGAATACTTGCACCTATAAAACCACGTAGCATCTTGCTCAACACTAAAACACGTTTTCCACATATCAACATGTCTACATCTACTCAAGCTACTCCTTTCAAGTCCACTGTTCCTGGTGTTGCCGTTCTTGGTGCTGTAACTCCAGAACAGGCTACAATTCTTACTCCAGAAGCACTTCAATTTACAGCCACTCTTCAACGTATCTTCAACCCTACTCGTAAGGCTTTGTTGCAACGTCGTGTCTATCGTCAACAAGAACTTGATCGTGGTGTCTTGCCTGATTTCTTGCCTGAAACTGCTTATATTCGCAATGATCCTAACTGGAAGGCAGCTGCTCCTGCTCCTGGTTTGCAGGATCGTCGTGTTGAAATTACTGGTCCTGTTGATCGTAAAATGGTCATTAATGCTCTTAACTCTGGTGCAAAGACCTTCATGGCTGATTTCGAAGGTATGTTTATGCTTATGAGAATCTTCATCATCATGCATAACTAACATGTGCTTTTCATTTTCACTTTTCTTTATTCCCAGATTCAAGTGCTCCTACTTGGGACAACATGCTTAGTGGTCAAGTCAATCTTCGTGATGCTAACCGTGAAAACATCACCTTCACCAATCCCAATGGCAAGCGTTATGCTCTCCGCACTGATGGCAAGGCTGCTGTCTTGATCGTTAGGTAAGCATCATTATGAATTTCATTCATGCATAACTCCGATCATCCGCTGACATGTGTCTATCACAAATAGACCAAGAGGATGGCACATGCTTGAAAAGCACGTCCTTGTTGATGGTGAGCCCATGTCTGCTTCCATCTTTGATTTCGCCTTGTACTTCTTCCACAATGCTAAGGAAACTGTCAAGCGTGGTCGTGGTCCTTACTTCTATCTCCCCAAGATGGAATCTCACTTGGAAGCCAGGTATGTTATAGTCAATCAAGATCTTTTTTAATCATGTCTAACACTATAATTCTAATTCTAGACTCTGGAATGATATCTTCAATGTCGCTCAAGATATGCTTAACATTCCCCGTGGTACTATTCGTGGTACTGTTCTTATTGAAACTATCATGGCTGTCTTTGAGATGGATGAAATCATCTATGAGTTGCGTGATCACTCCAGTGGTTTGAACTGTGGCCGTTGGGATTACATCTTCAGGTATGTGTTGAAAGGATTGAAAGTCTGGTAGAGTTGTTGCTGATTTCAAGTCTTGTTGTAGTGCTATCAAGCGCTTGCGTGAACATCCCCAATTTGTTCTCCCTGATCGTTCCAAGGTTACCATGACTGCTCCTTTCATGGATGCTTATGTTCGCTTGTTGATTCAAACTTGCCATAAGCGTGGTGTTCATGCTATGGGTGGTATGGCTGCTCAAATTCCTATCAAGAATGATCCTGCTGCCAATGATGCTGCTATGGCCAAGGTTCGTGCTGACAAGACTCGTGAAGTCACTGCTGGTCACGATGGTGTAAGTATTGAATTGGATGTAAAGAGATCTACAAGAATGCAATGTTGACATGTATCTTTTGCATAATAGACTTGGGTTGCTCACCCTGATCTCGTCAAGATTGCCATGGCTATCTTCAATGAAAAGATGCCCCAACCTAACCAAATCCATGTTCGTCGTGATGATGTCCGTGTCAACCGTAATGACTTGCTTCCTAACTTCCCTGGTAAGCCCACTGAAGCTGGTATCCGTGACAACTTGCAAGTTGGTTTGGGCTATATGGAAGCCTGGCTCCGTGGTATTGGCTGTGTCCCCTTGAACAACATGATGGAGGATGCTGCTACTGCTGAAATCTCTCGTTCCCAACTCTGGCAATGGGCTCGCCATGGTACTGAAACTGCTGAAGGCAAGAAGGTTACTCCCCAATACATGCTTCAACTTTTGGATGAAGAGACCAACAAGATTAAGCAAAAGTTGGGTGCCAAGTATGCTTCCACCAAGTTTGAAGCTGCCAAGCAAGCTTTCGCCACTAACATCACCGGTGAGAAGTATGATGAATTCTTGACTACTTTGTTGTATGATGACATTGTCTCCACCGTGTCCAGCGCCAAGTTGTAAATATCTTTCACTCTCTCCTCCTATCTTCATCTCTACCTCTTTTCATCCATATTGCGCGTTCACACATTTGATAACTCACCTTTTACAACCGCTTGTTACCCTTTGATTCTTTTTCTGAAAACGCTTTAATGCGACACTGTAATATCTTTTCAAAATAAATGCTAAAAAGCTGTACAGATGCTTTTGTGATTAACTGAATCCACTGCATGTATTCCATTGTAATGTCATAAAGGATGTGATATCAAGGGGAGTCTTAAAAAGTAAGGGGTGCCTTGATGCAATTCAGTGTGGATGAAGCATGTGATTGATTGTGGACTTGAATCATGTGCGCTGATTGATAGGCGAAAAAGACATTGAAAGGGTTACTGGCTTGACAAAAGTGACCAGATCTTCATTGGTTAGCTATTTGATACACCAATGATGTAGACAATGTGTGGTAGATGATGATGTGAGTGATGCATGATGGTGATGGTGAGTATGATAGTAATAGGCATGGCGCCGAATCGATATGTCATCGTACATAGTTGGATTTCCCTTTATTGAAAGTTGTATAATCAGATATCCGGGTAGTCTACAGTACACTGCATAGGGAGATGGCACAATGTATAAGGATATTCAACTAATCACCAAGTCGATACTTTGGATGGGGAACTTGTATGCTGTAGATTCACCTGCAATACCTGACTCAAGGTCATGTTCACTATCACCCTGTAGATCCACACATGATCATGACGCGATTCATTGTTCGTGGTTGAACTTGCATCCTGTTCAAGTCGTAAGGTACAATCGTGCTTGTTCATTGTCATGATGGTGATGTTTCAAGGTTGACGTCCCATATGTGTGTAAATCAAGGAATTGCAGTAGTGATTGCGACTCTAAACAGATAAAAGTTAGCTTTTTACTCATATGAATGAATCATGATCATGCCAATATACCTGCAACTTTTCCTGGTATGCATTGATATCTCCAGATAAAGGATCCTCCCTTCAATAGACAGCACCAGAATGCTTCAGTTCATGCATGATTACAGTGTCACCAGATCCAACTATGCAAATGCACCATAGGAGAAAGCTACATCAAAACAAGTGATTAGCATTTGAATGTAGATCCATCAAGCTAATTCATCAGGTTCTACCTTGTACAAGAGAGTCAATCATCACAAAGACGTCCACGACAATGAAAAGTAGGATAACAATGAAACACTATGAATGGCAATAAAGTTCAGTAAGAGATCCACAGGGATGCTGTAAAGGCTATTATCACCATAATACTTACCAAATGCTGTTGACAGTGTTTGCAATTAAGAGGTCTGATGGAGGGACGAAATGTGTGGATGGGTGACAAAGTTCTGTTGAAGATGCCCCTTAAGATGACTGGATGGCCGATGAATCGGAAAAGATGTTCCATGAGCTGATAAAGTGATACATGAGCCGATAAAAAGTGATGTATGATCCTCCAAGGGCCAAAGTGTGATGATTGTCCAAGCAAGGATCGACAACTGATACAACTGAACTAGACCAAGTGGTACCTGCTGTTGTATCAATCAAAGGTTCGTTAGTTAGCTGTGGTAGATGTACATACCCCAATGCTATACGTACCAGTAGACAACATGTAGCTTTCATTCTTCAGTGTCGTTTATTCTTGCACTGCCACGGGTGTCACCATCCAACATCATCCTAGTAGAAATGCAATATGAGATAACAAGCATACCATCCACCTTTTCGACTTACACAAGAGCAACAATGTTGGGCTCCTTTGTGGATGATAATGAGAAAGCACACGTATGAAGCCCCTTGGACCATGTATAAACGAGAGAACAGCAGCCTACATATGAACTTGGCATCAAAACGTGTTCAACTTAATAAAAGTAGCAGTGCGAATGTACGTACGTGTCGTGTTGAAATGAAGGGTACCAGTGGCTGGAAAGCATCACCAAAAGACTTGAAAGGGCATTGGTCACCGATTGGTTGACATGTTGACTCTTTGGTGTCGTAGGTTGAAGGTAAGGACTGCAGAAAAGGCTTTGTAAGAGTGGAGTCAGTGTTGACTTTGTCCAGTGGAAGAAGTGGAAGAGAGGGAGCTCTTTTTGTTCCCTTGTCGCCCTGCTATAAAATTGTGCCCTGCCATGTCACGCATTTTTCTGCAGCTGCCATTGTGATACTCTACGCTGCACATTTGGACCAATAAGCAAAACTACAAGCCAATGTATATATTTGGTAGTTAGATAGCAAATATACATCCTACTTTCGGCGGAAGTACAGTTGACAGGTCCGTGCACTACATCCAGCTGTTTATGCAGCTCGTCTTGTGGACTTAGATAATCAACATATGTAATCTCTGCATCAAATCTACAAATGCAAGCTGCTGAATGTGTTATTCGCTCATAAACCTTGTTTTCTCTCACACACGATAGTTTCATCCTTGGATGTTTTAGCAACTCTGACCTAAAGCAATCATCGTCCATTTGTGCTACCTGTCAAACTACTACATGAATGTGTCACCATCACTGGCAATTCTTATCTCTTTTCAGTCCGTTTGAGTATCCATATGTCTCAAAAACTTGTGAATGAATGTCACTAAGCATATATGTATTTGATTTTTAAGCTGTTGCCGCTTGTGGATGCTTTATATGATCATGTCGCTATACACATGGATGATCTGAAATCACATATGTTGTCCAGAGAACAGGTCATTTGATAACTTCTACACACTATACGATATTATCAGTTTTGGATGAAAGTGGCAGTGTATCGATATGATATTAAAAAGACACTATCATATCATGCTTCATCCAGGTATAACAACGTGATGATGTCAGTCATTATCCAATATCGCACGCTAACATAGACTTGAGATTCATATATCTTGTTTGCATCACTCCATATTATACCAGCAATGCATCATGTACGCGTGTTATTCACCACTATTGATAGTCTTCTCTTGTTGCCTTCCTGTCACAAAGATCATCATAGTATGCAATTCAAAAGGAGTAGAGAAGCACCTGGCATGCATGATTGCTCTATAAAGGATATCCATATCTTGGGGTTGGTTTGATGTTTGTTGGTCACCCCTGGTTTGTGTTTTTCTTTTTCATTGACTCATTTTTCTTTCGGACACGGTGAAGGATGATGTATTCCTTATCCAGCGATCTCGAACCAATCATGCTCACACCGCCATCCAATCTTCAGCTCTCTCTTGGCAGCTTGATACTTGCTAGATGCAAACTGTGCATCATTTCAAGTCGTGTTTATGCGTATGTGAGATATGCTTATCTGGTTTACAGCAGCCGTGGATGTATAATACCACTTGCCATGTCTTTTTACGTCAAGTACATGGTCCAAGCACACTTGATTCCTTTTCTTCTCCCCCCAACAGGGTCCCTGTTTCAGCTGGGATTGACTCATTAGAAAACAGCAACAGTGTCCGCGGAAGTAAAAGTAGTTGTATGGGGTAGCTGATTTGCTTTGATAATAGCAATATGCTGATGACAATGGATAAAATATGTACAAGAGAATGGGTGAAAACTATGCTAGTCCTGATTTCCCAGTATAGCCAAATATGTCTTCCGAGGATTGTTGGATATGCAGATGCAGATGTCAGGCTGTCAATGAAAGATTTTGAGATGATCACCTTGAACAAGGTCATGATTGGTCAATGAAACTGATACTGAAAAATGTTCAAGCCACCATCAGCAAGTATTTCAGCGGTGAACAATTTCACCCATCTTGATCTGCAACTCAACCTTTTTCCCCACACCACTTATACATACAGCTATGGCAGTCAAGCCCGTTGATCCCTGGAACACTTGCCTTAACACCACTCTTGAAGAAGAGGACAAGGAAGTCTTTGCCATTGTCGAAAACGAAAAGTTGCGTCAATGGTCTGGTTTGGAGCTTATTGCTTCTGAGGTATGAAGAAGACAAAAAGGATATGAGAAATGGGATATGCGAGTACAAATACTAATGTGTGATAATAGAACTTCACCTCCCAAGCTGTTATTGAAGCCAATGGTACTCCTTTGACCAACAAGTACTCTGAAGGTCTTCCTGGTGCTCGTTACTATGGTGGTAATGAATTCATTGACGAGTTGGAAAACTTGTGCCGTAAGCGTGCTCTTGAAGCTTTTGGCTTGAATCCTGAGCAATGGGGTGTCAATGTGCAGCCTTATTCTGGTAGCACTGCCAACTTTGCTGCTCTTACTGCTCTTATCCAACCCCAAGATCGTTTGATGGGTTTGGATCTTCCTTCTGGTGGTCACTTGACTCATGGTTACCAAACCAACAAGAAAAAGATCTCTTCTTCTTCCATTTACTTCCAATCTATGCCTTACCAAGTTGATCCTGCCACTGGTTATATTGACTACAAGCGTCTTGAGGAGAATGCTGCATTGTATCGCCCCAAGCTTTTGATTTGTGGAGCTTCAGCTTACCCCCGTGAATGGGATTATGCTACTATGCGCCGTATTGCTGACCAACATGGTGCTTACCTTATGTGTGATATGGCTCACATTTCTGGTTTGATTGCTGGCAAGGAAGCTATTTCTCCTTTTGATTTCTGCGATGTTGTCACCACTACTACTCACAAGACTCTTCGTGGTCCTCGTGCTGGTCTTATCTTTTTCCGCCGTGACAAGGGTGACGATCTTGAGAATCGTGTGAATCAAGCTGTCTTCCCTTCATGCCAAGGTGGTCCTCACAACAACACCATTGCTGCTATTGCTGTTGCTCTTAAGCAAGCTGCTTCTCCTGAATTCCAACAATATGCCAAACAAGTCCGTGCTAATGCTAGCAAGCTTGCCGAAGCTCTTGTTGGTTATGGCTACAAGCTTGCATCTGGTGGTACTGAGAACCATTTGATCTTGTGGGATCTTAAGCCCCAAAAGTTGACTGGTTCCAAGGTTGAACGTATCTGTGATATGGTCCATATTACTATCAACAAGAACTCTATTGCTGGTGATAAGTCAGCTGTCACTCCTGGTGGTGTTCGTCTTGGTACCAACGCTCTTACTTCGCGTTCTATGAAGGAAGATGATATGGTCAAGGTTGCTGAATTCCTTCATCGCACTGTTCAAATTGCTACCAAGATTCAAGAACAAGCTGGCTCTAAGCTTATGAAGGACTTTGTTGCTCATTGTGATGGTAACGAGGAAATTGCTCAACTCAAGAAGGAAGTGGTCGAATTTGCTCGTTCTTATCCCATGCCTGGCTTTGATGCTACCAAGATCAAGTCTACTGTCACCATCTAAATTACGCGACATCAAACATCCACATTTTAACCCATTAGATCTCTGCTTTGCACGTCCATAACCATATCCCTATACTTCCTCCACTTTCCCATGTTGCATTTTACACGTGCTACGTTCAACACGCTCTCAACCCATTTGTATAAAGTTTTTTCAACACAATTTTTGTATAAACGTTTTCCGTAAAGAAGGCTTTTCTTTTATCCCCCAAATACTGTGTATGATTGTATTACAAATTATTGTGAGAAAAGTGCAGTTTGCATGAGCGTGAGAAGATATATACATCATATTGCATAAACATAAACAACTAAACTACTCGGCAAGGCCAGCTTCGTGAGCCATTGAATAGAAGATGGAGCTCTTGTTGTCAATCAGGTGCTGGGGAGTGTCAAACTCGGCAATGTGACCCTTATCAAGCACCAAGATACGATCTGAATCCATCACAGTGTTGATACGATGAGCAATTGTTAAGATAGTACAATCAGCAAATTCTCGTCGAATCGTTTCTTGGATAATGGCATCGGTTTCCACATCAATCTACATGATACGTCTCATATCAATGATCACTTCCCATGGATAGCTTTCTTCACTGGATACTTACAGCAGCAGTGGCTTCATCCAAGATAAGAATAGTCGATCTTCGAAGCAATGCACGAGCAAGACAAATAAGCTGATGTAAAAGAAGTCATTAGTTGTCATATACAAGTGGATGATCGTGTATACTTACTTGTCGTTGTCCCACAGAAAAGTTATCACCACCTTCAAACACTTCAGCATTGAGTTTGCCATCCATTTTAGAAACATGTTCCTTCAAATGTGCCAATTCCAAAGCTTGCCAAAGAGCAGCATCACTTGCAGTGCCAAATGGATCCTAATAACCAACTATATCAGCCTTGTATCTTGTAGCACATATGCAAACATCACACATACCAGATTTTCACGAACTGAACCAGCAAAGAGCATTGGATCTTGAGGAATGATTGTAAGGCGAGATCTATCAGAAGAGATAATGTATCGAGTGAGCAACAGACATTTCTTCAACAACAGCCATATCCATTTTTCTTACCTAAGGTCCAACAAGCGCAAGCTGGCAATATCTACACCATCAATGGTAATGTTGCCTTCCACTGCTTCAATGATTCGGAATAGACTTAAGCTCATGGAACTCTTGCCAGCACCTGTACGACCGACAATGCCAATTTTCTCCTTGGGCGAGACATTCATTGACACGTTGCTTAAAACGAGATCCAATCCAGGTCGATAACGTGTGCCATAGTCATGGAATTCAATTGCACCTTTTTCAGGCCATGCGACATCCACTGTATTCTTCGAGTCGTATTTTTCACTTGGAAGATCAATGTACTAATGAAGCGTGGGTATATCATTAGCTGACAGTCATCTGTACCTTAATTCTCACTATCTTACCTCTTTCACACGCTCAAGAGCCACAATATTGGTCTAAACAAGGATAAATATGTGAGACAAAAGCAACCAGTAAGGATATAATGCAATGTACCTCGATGTCACAATAAGTGCGGATCAACCAATTCAAGCCCTGTGTCACAGTCAATGCATAAGACACGCTCAAGCCAACCATACCAGCATCTATGTATGATGTGCCATATAAAACACCTAGCACAGCAAAGATAGCAGCACAAAAGATGACGATGGATCCCATAAATTCGAGTCGTACAGCAAGCCAACGATTGCATGAAATGGATGGGAAGTAGGCACGTTGATTGTTATCCAAGCGAGTCTCATTCTCAAAGATAAAGCGACGCTGTTGTTCATATGCACGAATTGTTGATACACCAGCAATGGTTTCTTGGAAGTGCGAATACATTGGACTTTTTCCAGCAGAATCAAGACGTTTCAGCTCACGAGATGTAGCAAGATAATAGCGCTGAATGTAGAAATAAAGGAAGCCTATATGATTGCACATGTAAGCATAGAATGAACATAACATGTACCAAACATAAACGTACCAAGGGGAATGATTGTTGTAAGGAAAAGTGGTGTTGTTACTGCAATGACACAGATAGTGGCTGCAACTGAAAAGAAGATTCGAATATATGCTTGAAATACACGAGGCAATGTTGCATCCACAGTGTATTGGTCTTGGCTGAATCGATTAAGAATGCGACCGAGTGGCGTGGTATCAAAGAATGACATGGGTGAATGTATAACGCCGTTAAGCATACTGGTGTGCAATGTACGTGCTGAGCGAATAGCACAACGAATCCACAGTATCAAAGATTGCACCACGCTAAAGATCATTGATGACCAGCCAATAGCTGCATAAACACCAAGATAAAACCATACATGATGATTGGTTTGTTCACGTTGGTTGCTGCTGCTCCAATATTCAAGCCATACATTAGTGCCCACTTGTGCAGCTTGTGTGAGCATCTGGAAGCCAATCACCATGGCGACACCAGTAGCCGAACATGCCTTGATATACTCCTTGTATACTTGTTTGCTGACACCACCTTTGGCTAATTCCTCAACAGTAGTCAAACGATCTTTTCCATCACCTTGGATTTTCCTTGGTTGATTGCTGAGTGGTGCTAATGATGCACGTCGTAGCGTTTCAATGCTCATATCACTACTTATACTGTTAAGGTGCTCTCGTCGATGGGTGTCTTGCAATTCTTGATCCAAAGATGTTTCCTCAGTAGCTTCTCCAATAGTCTCATCAGTTTCATTGTCGCTGTTGCTGGTACTGTGTTGATTGCTGAACTCTGTGATCAATGCATAAAACTCGGAGCGCTGATTCATCAATTCATCGAAATGTCCATTCAAGATAATCCTGCCATCACGTAGCATAACAACATTGTCAACCTTGTGCAAGTATGCAATGCCATGTGTCACTAAAACACGAGCTTTGTTCTTCAAGATGCCATTGGGACCAATCACATGTTCGAAGATATGTTTGCCAACATGAGCATCCACAGCACTGAGAGGATCATCCAAGAGATAGATATCAGCACGAGCATAAATAGCACGAGCAAGTGAAACACGAGCTTTTTGACCACCTGACAAGTTGATACCACGTTCACCAATCTCAGTTTGATCACCAGCTGAAAGAATAGCAATATCACTCTTTAAAGAACATGCTTCAAGTACGCGATCATAAAATTCAGGATCCCATCGATGACCAAAGACAATATTGTCACGTAATGTTGCATTCATCACCCATGGTTGTTGAGGAACATAGGCAACAGATCCACGTAATGTTGCATTGCCACCTTGCTTGACCATATCACCAAGAAGTGTGCTAATAAGGGACGACTTGCCAGCACCAACACGACCAACAACAGCAGTAACTTCACCTTTCTTGACTTCGAGATTGATATCTTCCAACACGGGCTCTCGATGAGTAACAGACCACTTGAAAGTGCCATTATGGACTTCAACCAAAGGGACTTTGGGTGACCAATCGCGCAATGTACGATAATCCACACGAGTGACTGAATTAGGATCCAGTTCTTCAGAACATAGGTACTTTTCAATACGAGTAAGTGATACAGATGCTTCAACAACAAATGCAATAATCATAGGCAAGGCAACCAATGGGAACTGAAGCAAATTAAAGAGAGAAATAGAAACAAAGGCAATCTCGCTTGTCAATGGTGTACCAGAAGTAGTAACAAAGACAGCAAATGTTGTCAGTGTGACGAGGAAAGGCACTGAGGACATTGTGAAGTTTTGACCAGCTGATAGCACACCAATCTTTTTCAGTGTCGCCAATTCCAAATCGTTTCTGATGAAGGAGATCTATCACAAGTGATATGAGTGACATGTTGTACATAATCTTCACGTATATATACCTTCTTCATGAATGCATTCTCCCAGGCATATAGCTTGATCACCTTGATGCCATTCAAAGTTTCATTCTACATGACATTATGAATTAGAATATCTGGATACACTCTTTCTCAATAAAGCTTGCCCTAATTACCATCAATTTGACTCTTGCATCTTTGTTTTTCATTTGTTGCTTTTGGAGCTTCATCATTCGGCTTGCAAGGTATCCATTGAGCGGTATAGCAAGAATAAGAATGGCTACACCTGACCAAATACTTGGGCCCATAGTTTTCCACAACAAGACCAATGCCAGAAAGATTTGAAATGGACTTCCCCAGGCTATGGAAACAACAGTTAGTAGCATGTACAACTACTAAACATGTGAAAAGGAGACATACCAATATGGATATAGCCACAAACGTCCATCAATCTTTGCGCATCGACACTCATATGGTTCGCTATCTGTTTGAGAAGCTATCATAAGCAATTGTATGCAGCTTTATCCACACAACTTACCTCGCCTACAGTGGATTGTTGACGACTGCTATTGCTTAAAACCAAAGTCTTGCGATAAATGGCTGTGACCAAGGCAGCACGAACTTGCATACCAGCTGTATAGCATAGCTGGAAATACTGTTGCTGGAATAACATCTGGACAACAGCAGCCACGAACATTCCGACTAAAGAAAGGAGCAACAGGTAAGCAAACAGTGTCATTCATATGATGACACAAAGTATTCACTCACTTGCAATAAGAACACCACGAGAAGCATGTACAGCTTCGCCATTGGAAGTGCCATATTGAGCCACCCAAGTGATCAACTCGCTCAAAAGCATAGGTTGGATGAACTGGGTAATGTCTTGGATGACTTTCAACATCTAAAGATATAAATAAGTCAGTAATGTTTTCCTGGTCGAGTAATAATGTCAACTCACAGCAGCAAAGAGCATGGGAGCACCAACTAGCTTGACGAGCACTCGAAGCAAGGAAGGTCTACACAAATTAGAATCAGTCGTATATCTATCACATGCCTCTATCCCACTTACTTTCTGTGTCTTTTCACTTCAGCTTCCCAAGCTCTCTGAAATATCTCTCCAACCATGGCAGCTTGATCTTCTTTTTTGAGATTCCTAAATACATGATCCATATAAGATATGGCTCATTCCATAACCAAAGATACTTACCAAAGATCATCCATGACCAAAGGCTTTTGATAGCCAAGACGCATCAAGGGTGTCATCCATGAAAACGTGAGACGGCCAAAAATGTTTGTGTTTGGTTCTGGGCACTCGTGCTACGTATCGTCATCAGTTATTCACTGGATCATGCATATTGCTTCCTTTTCACTTACTTCATCCTCTTCCAGCATCACATATTGACTCTTTGGACGATGTACATTCTCGAGAGCAAACATAATAGCACCAAGGGAGGCAGACACAGCAAATAAAGTAAATTGTGTTGGATCAATCTCATGCTGATGCATCATAAGCAGAGTGCGTAACTTGATGACATTGGCAAACAGGACAAACAACCAGTAGAATAGCAAAACAGCTGACGCAATGCGATTGCGAGTATATTCGAGATGATGCATACCAGTAGCAAACAACTATCACAAATAAAAGAGATATGTGGTCAAACATTATCCATTTTTCTTTATCTATTGAATTCTGCTTACCAGTATAAACACATTGACACCTTGAGCCAGCACTTGGGCATTTTGGATCCAGTCATCATCAGCCATGACTTGCATTATCAAGCTTGCAGTTGATATCAATAATAAAAGAATCAAAGTTGCCTATAAGATGAGATGTGTTTGTTTAGTGATCTACCATCTCCACAACGATTGTATTCTCGGAATGATCGGGCCGATGAGTTGCCGACTGCTGTACATCATCAAAGGGGGATGTCATATACTTGCCATCTTTACAAAATAGAGCCAGTTGCGTGTCATATCAGCAGGAAAAGCATCACGTTTGCCAAGGATGTAGAGTCGAATAGCACCAGCAAAAAGCAGGAAAATGGATGGCGCCAACATCACCACTCTAAAAGATAATATGTGAGCTATACATGGTAGTCATACGCAGCAATGTGAAGCAATGCTCCACCCAAAGCAAACACATACGAGTCTTCAAAGCACGGCGTGAAGTCAGGTTCGCGTAATGACGAGAAAGGTCCCTAATGCGACAAGGCAGTCAGCATGAGCTCCCAAGGTACCGCGATCTTGCGAGTTTCACTTACCCAACCCTCCACGTTATGACACATGTCAGTCCATGGATTTGTATAGCTCATAGTATCTGACGGAACTGAAAGAACCACTTGGTCTGTTTCATACATGACCATATTGTGGACGTTGAATGAAAAAAAGAGAAGGGGTGATGATAAATTTCGAGAGAGAGAGAGAGAGACCTTGCCATTAAAAGACATTTCGGCGCACGTACCGCATTTATTGTCAGCTTCTGTACTCCAGCTATACCAGCCCAGATGTCGCTGTGTTACTAGATCGCATGTTGCACAACTTGACTACACCGCCCACTTGTTCATTCACATTGACTACTTGATCCACTATGTGTAAATACCAAGAAAGATAATGTCGTAATGATACATGTGACGTGAAGATGGGGAAGACATCGTTTATTATGACGAGGACAGCTATGAGGACTTTGTTTCTTACAAGGAGTGATTTACGCTATAGTAAGATTTACAGTAATGACAAGGTGTCGCGTCTACTATAGCAAAGTGGCAAAGTCTTTTGATAGCAAAGGACAGCACAACTTGGGAGATGATCCTATTACAAAATATTGGCCTGGCTTAATATGTCAACTACACCTTGATGTATGTTTACTCACCATGATCCTTAAGTAAACTCGATCTTTTGACAATATAGACAATCAAAAAGACATAGTAAAGAAAGAGATATGTGGGATGTGATGGTGCATGGGATGTGTAAATCTTCATGATTACAAAAGGAAAGAGTACCAGAAGAGATGATGCATGGGTGTTGATAGGTTGGTACAGTCTCTGTTGGGGATACTCAATGTGTTTTATAAGCTGAAATGCGATCCATGAGCTTGAAAAACTAGTGGGACACCATCAACAATGATGCATTGTTGTCTAAGAAGCTTTAGATGTGTGATAGTCTCCCATGCATGGATGAACATATGACATGACTCAATATCTTCAAACAATGATACTAAGCTGCTATCTTCTACAGTTATATAAAAATCACCTAGTGCATGACCATTACAAAAAGGCCTTGTCAGAGTTATCTTTTCACTTTCGATATGCATTGTGTTACTATTATGGCATGTAGTACAGCTAAAACACACTGCAACTTCGAATCCATTTATGGCATCAGCAGTAAACATTCATCCACATGTCACATCAGGAACAACAAATTGATATAGTGTATACACATGCGCATGAAAATAGATTTACAAAACAAATAAACAAATATATCTCTCCTATGTATGATCTTGCTATGCTTTCTATTCTACAAGACCAGCTTCGTGGGCCATCGAATAAAAGATAGAGTTCTTATCCTCGACAAGACGTTGTGGCGAATCAAACTCGGCAATGTGACCCTTATCAAGCACCAAAATACGATCTGAATCCATCACAGTGTTGATACGATGAGCAATTGTTAAGATTGTGCAATCAGCAAATTCTCGTCGAATCGTTTCTTGGATAATGGCATCGGTTTCCACATCAATCTACATAATATGTCTCATATCAATGATCACTTCCCATGGATAGCTTTCTTCATTGGATACTTACAGCAGCAGTGGCTTCATCCAAGATAAGAATTGTCGATCTTCGAAGCAATGCACGAGCAAGACAAATAAGCTTGTTTGAAAGAAGTCATTAGTTGTCATATACAAGTGGATGATCGTGTATACTTACTTGTCGTTGTCCCACAGAAAAGTTATCGCCACCTTCCAACACAACAGCATTGAGTTTGCCATCCATCTTAGAAACATGATCCTTCAAATGTGCCAATTCCAAAGCTTGCCAAAGAGCAGCATCACTTGCAGTGCCAAATGGATCCTAATAACCATATAAGCATCATGTTGAGCAACATGTGTATACTAGACATACCAAGTTCTCGCGTACAGAGCCTGCGAAAAGTACAGGATCTTGAGGAATGATGGTAAGACGAGATCTATCGATAAAGAGAGTAAGCAACACTTGTATCTTTCTAATCACACAATGCTTACCGAAGATCAAAAAGACGTAATGAAGCAATGTCTACACCATCAATGGTAATGTTGCCTTCTGCCGCTTCAATGATACGGAACAAGCTTAAGCTCATGGAGCTCTTGCCAGCACCTGTGCGACCAACAATACCAATCTTCTCCTTGGGCGATACATTCATTGACAAATCACGTAAAGCAAGATCCAATCCCGGTCGATAACGAGCACCATAATCATGGAATTCAATCTCTCCCTTTTCAGGCCAAGCAGCATCAACATTTCGCACAGACTCGTACTTTTCGGTGGGAAGATCGATATACTACAGCATAGAGATGTGTTATGTAAGTTGACTCAGCCATATCTCCTTTAGCCACACTGTTTCTTACCTCTTTAACACGTTCAAGAGAGACAATGTTGGTCTATAAATAAACACATAGGACTATAAGTATATGGATCGGATATGGAAGCACATGTGCATATAAATCTTACCTCAATCTCACAGTAAGATCGAATAACCCAGTTCAATGCTTGTGTGACACTAAGTGCATAAGAGACACTCAAGCCAACAAGACCAGCATCCAAATAGGAAGAGCCATAAAGAACACCGAGTACAGCAAAGATGGCAGCTCCAAAGATGATGATGGATCCCATAAATTCGAGTCGTACAGCAAGCCAACGATTGCATGAAATGGATGGGAAGTAAGCACGTTGATTGTCATCCAAGCGAGTCTCATTCTCAAAGACAAAGCGACGTTGTTGCTCATATGCACGAATTGTCGATACACCAGCAATTGTTTCTTGGAAGTGGGAGTAAATTGGACTCTTGCCAACTGAATCTAGACGTCTCAACTCGCGGGATGTAGCAAGATAGTAGCGTTGGATGTACATATAGATGAATCCTATAAATCAAGTCAATGTTAGCACTGGTTATACACATGAATGAAAAGAAAAACATACCAAGAGGAATAATCACTGTCAAGAAGAAAGGTGTGGAAATGGCAATAACACAAATAGTAGCGATAACTGAGAACAACACTCTAAAGTAAGACTGGAAGGCACGTGGCAAAACTTCATCGACAGTGTGTTGATCCTTGCTGAAACGATTGAGAATACGACCAAGTGGTGTAGTATCAAAGAATGACATGGGTGAATGAATCACAGTGTTGAGCATGTTGGAATGAAGAATACGTGCCGAGCGAATTGCACAAAGCACCCATAATGCCAAAGTTTGTGCCACGGTAAAGATAGCCGAAGACCAACCAATTGCTGCATAGATACCAAGGTATAACCAAACATTATTGTTGGCTTGATCACGCTGATTGTTGCTACTCCAGTGTTTGAGCCACACATTGGTGCCAACTTGAGCAGCTTGTGCAAGAATCTGGAAGCCAAGGACCATCACAACACCAGCAAATGAACATGATTTCATATATTCCTTGTAAACCTGATTGCTGACACTACCCTTGGCAGTCTCTTCCACAGTCATCAAACGATCTTTGCCATCACCTTGCACCTTTCTAGCTTGTTTGCTAAGAGATGCCATAGATGCACGACGTAAAGTTTTGACGCTAAGTTCACTGCTTGTGCTGCTAAGACGTTCACGACGAGTATATTCTTGTTCACGATTCAAAGTAGCTTCTTCTTCACATTGACCAGCTGGAGTGGCAAGTGATTCTTCTGCCAATGCATCAAACGTTTCTTCAGTGTCATCATCGCTGTTGCTAGCACTACGTTGATTGCTGAACTCTGTAATCAATGCATAAAGCTCAGAGCGCTGATTCATCAATTCATCAAATGGTCCATTCAACATGACTTTGCCTTCACGCAACATCACCACATTGTCAACCTTGTGCAAGTATGCAATGCCATGCGTCACTAGAACACGAGCTTTGTTCCTCAAAAGACCTTCAGGACCAATCACATGTTCGAAAATATGTCTGCCAACATGAGCATCCACAGCACTGAGAGGATCATCCAAGAGATAGATATCAGCACGAGCATAAATAGCACGAGCAAGTGAAACACGAGCTTTTTGACCACCTGACAAGTTGATACCACGTTCACCAATCTCAGTTTGATCACCAGCTGAAAGAATAGCAATATCACTCTTTAAAGAACATGCTTCAAGTACGCGATCATAAAATTCAGGATCCCATCGATGACCAAAGACAATATTGTCACGTAATGTTGCATTCATCACCCATGGTTGTTGAGGAACATAGGCAACAGATCCACGTAATGTCACGTTACCACTTTGCTTGACCATATCACCAAGAAGTGCGCTGATAAGGGACGACTTGCCAGCACCAACACGACCAACAACAGCAGTAACTTCACCCTTCTTGACTTCGAGATTGATATCATCCAATACAGGTTCACGATCAGTGTCAGACCACTTGAAAGAGCCATTGTCAATTTCAACCAAAGGAACCTTGGGAGACCAGTTACGCAATGTACGATAATCCACACGAGTGACTGCATTGGGATCCAATTCTTCAGAGCACAAGTAGCCTTCAATACGATAGAGCGAGACAGATGCTTCAATCATGGAAGTGATGACGTTGGGGAACACAGACAATGGGAATTGAAGCAAAGTGAACAATGAGATGGCGACAAAGGCAATTTCACTGGTCAATGGTGTATCAGTCGTTGCAATAAAGACAGCAAATGTTGTCAATGACACGAAGAAAGGAATAGAGGACCAGGTGAAGTTTTGGCTGGCCGTCAATACACCAATCTTCTTGAGCGTTGCCAATTCCAAATCATTTCTAATGAAAGAGATCTATTATCATAGATTAGTGATGTTTCATAAAGTAAGTCTCCAAAGCATCATACCTTCTCGATGAAAGGATTCTCCCAGGCATATAACTTGATAACTTTGATACCATTAAGGATTTCGTTCTAATGAAGAAAGTCAATATGTATACCTTTACTATAAAGCCACCTGCATACATACCATAAGCTTCACTCTTGCATCCTTATTGCCCATTTGGCGTTTTTGAAGTGTACGCATCCTCTTTGCAAGGAATGTGTTGAGAGGAACAGCAAGAACAAGAATGGCCACACCAGCCCAAATGCTAGGACCCATAGTTCTCCATAACAAGACCAAGGCAATCACAATCTGGAATGGACCACTCCAAGCTATATACAAATAGTTAGTGAATGCGTAATCATCATAAAGTTTGTTCAAAAAGACATACCAATGTGGAAATAAGTGCAGAGATCCATCAATCGCTGTGCGTCAACGCTCATGTGATTCACAATCTTTTTGTATAGCAATTAGCCTTCTATGTTGAATCAACCCCATCCATCCACTTTCAATAATTACCTCTCCAACAGTAGATTGCTGACGACTACCATTACTTAGAACCAAAGTCTTGCGATAGATGGCAGTGACAAGAGCAGCACGAAGACGCATACCAGTAGTAAAGCATCGGTGGAAATACTGGTGAAGAACCATTGTCTGAACAACTGCAGTAATGAACATACCAACTAGAAAACCATTACATATGAGAAATGATGTCCTTAACCCTTGAAGCTAAGAAAAACTCACGTGCAATAAGCACACCACGGTATGCAGGCACTGCTTGGCCATCCGATTCGCTATACTGTGCCACCCACGTGATTAGTTCGCTCAACAGCATAGGTTGGGTAAACTGAAGGATGTCTTGAAGACCTTTGAAGAACTAGTGATGATCCATGATAAGCATTCAGTGATTTGCAAGGTATTCAAAGACGAAAAGACTCACAGCAGCAAAAAGGAAAGGACCACCAACTGTCTTGATGAGCACTCGAAGCAATGATGGACTAGAAAGAGTTGACGATTAGTTTCAGGTTGATATGTGTTGTGCTTAATATACCAAACATACTTTTTCGTCTTCTTTGCTTCAAGATCCCAAGCCTTTTGAAAGATATCACCGATAACAGCAGATTGATCATCCTCCTTCAGGTTCCTGGATATCCAATGATGTAAGTAAAGGGTTGTTTTTGATCCAAGGATACATACCAAAGATCATCCATGACCAAAGGCTTTTGATAGCCAAGACGCATCAAAGGTGTCATCCATGAAAACGTGAGACGACCGAAAATGTTTGTGTTTGGTTCTGGGCACTCGTGCTACGTATCGTCATCAGTTATTCACTGGATCATGTATATTCCTTCCTTTTCACTTACTTCATCCTCCTCCAGCATCACATATTGACTCTTTGGACGATGTACATTCTCGAGCACAAACATGATAGCACCAAGTGTAGCAGACACAGCAAATAAGATAAACTGAGTTGGATCAACTTCAAGTTGATGCATCATAAGCAGAGTGCGTAACTTGATGACATTGGCAAACAGGACAAATAACCAGTAGAACAACAAAACAGCTGATGCAATACGATTGCGAGTGTACTCGAGATGATGCATACCAGTAGCAAATAACTGTTGCACAGCAGAGGTGCAGGTGTGATGAGACTCCGCTTCTTGATCATGGACATGCGCCCCCTTTTCCACTTACCACAATAAACACATTGAAACCTTGTGCCAATACTTGTGCATTTTGGATCCAGTCCTCATCATCCATAACACGCACCACCAAACTTGCAGTGGATGTAAATAGCAACAGAATCAAGGTGGCCTATAACAGATTTGCATTGTTCTTTAGTGATCGACTGTGCTTACACTCCGCATAATCTGACGGGTTGGTTTCCGAGGATATCAAAGGATGTAATACTTACCATTTTAACAAAGTACAACCAATTACGTGTCATATCAGCAGGGAATGAATCGCGTTTAGCGAGAATCCAAAGTCTTGCTGCTCCAGCGATCAGCAAAAAGACAGATGGAACCAACATAATCACCCTAGGAAATTATACAGTGTCAGTTATATCCACGTTCACATATGAAAACACACACTGGCATCATCCAACAATAACATACGTGTCTTCAAAGCATGGTGTAAAGTCTGGTTCACGTAATGGCGAGAAAGGACCCTAAGAAAAGGTCAAGTGAGTAAGGCTTACTAATACAAATGGTGTGCTTCTCATTTACCCAGCCTTCCGCGTTATGACACATGCCAGTCCATGGAGGTATGTCTTCTGGCACAGACAGGACCAATTGGCCTGAGTTATGCAGTGCCATGATAGAAATGTCGAGTTGGCGTGTTGTGTATGTAAAAGAAGACAAAGTGGAAAAAAAAAACTGCTCCAAGAAACGCTTTAAAGCTTGTCGTTTCGGTACCACTCACTCCGCTCATTGTCACTGTCGCCACACTTTAGTGTACCACCAAGCCCCTTCCCTACTATAGATAGTGTACGCGCGTTGCATTTACCTTGATTTCCTTCTACTGAAGCATATAGAAGCTGTCAATACAATGTATTTGTCAGCAAGGATCCCATATACTTTTTCTGTGTTACTTTCAAACCTTTTGTTATCAAAAGGGGATCATTTCATTAACAACGAAGTTGGGTAACTGGTCATGCAAGCATTTGTCAGCAAAGATTTCATTTTGTTCTTGCATTGTCTTTGAGAAGTTTCTTCATAAAAAAGGGAGGAGAGGCGGATATGAGCAACTGGTTACTGGATCTGATGTACGATCCTTGTATGTATGATCCATTTAAGTAATGCATAACGTATGCAATGCAAGATCTCTTAATATCATGTGCTGTACCTTCATCTCGTTACTGTGTGCATGTCTACTCCTTGGTTCAGATACGTGCATGATTCTCGTAATGATCTTAACAGGATATGGTTTCACTTCCTCCTAATATAACATGACGCATTACTACGTGATGTGACACCATACCCCACTTGAACTGTCATGAAGGAGAAGCAAGGTTACGTGCTGATTGCGTGATTCAGTAACACATGCTATCCTGGTCACATGTCACGTAATCAAGATATAGGGCTTCATTGCATTGCCACTTTTCATTCTGTCATTTATACCAGATGTTTCTCTGGCAAAGTGGATGAACAATAGCTGGATCTCTTAGACACGCTTTAAAAGATACTAAAGCAAGATGTATGACTATTACCAGTAGTAGTTATGTATGATACACAATATCGCGTCAACATGTATGCTATAGAAAGCCTTCACAAAATCAGTCAAATGCTATGTACATCCCTTGAGCCCAAGTGAATCTATCTTTATAAACTTTGCACTGAGTGACAATGAATGAATCTAGAGCTGTCAAGCTTTATAAATCAAGCGATAAAGTAGGATTGTGGAGATATCGGTCAAATGTTGTGGAATACATGCAGTATATGAAGGGTGAAATGCTTTCTAGAAAAAGAGATGATGCTGATTGATTTGTTTAGGAAGTAGGGGGTGGAAAGGGAGGATCTGTACATGGAATAATGATATGCTGAGAAAAAAAAAGTGAAAGGGAGAGAGGATAGAATTAGGTGTACATCCGAGAGACAATCTCTTTGAAACCCTTGATCTTGGAACATTCACGCTTGACATTATCAGCACGAGGAGTATCCCATAAACCAGCTGCAATCATGGTACGTGAATAACGCAAGCACACCTCTTCTCGGAAATAGTCATAAAGCTTCTTGTTATACTTGCGCTAAAAGAGTCATTCATGTCAGTAAAGTCCATGTTGATCTTTTTCTATGATCCCTTACCTCCTTGGCACGCGTCTCCTCAGGGTAATGATGTGTTTGGTGAATCAAGAAATCATGTGGCAATACCCAATAATCAATACCAGCCAAGTAAATCTCATAGAGACAAGCTGCCTTGTTTGCACCATAGCCTACAAGATATCAATAGTGAGATTTCATTGTCATTGGCAAATGAAACAAAGACAACATACCAATGAAGCGTTCCTCACACCAAGGAGTGCCTTCCTTTTTGAAGATGACATATGGCTCATAGGAATAGTTGTAGTCAACAACCTTGTAGGGTTCATCTGAAGCATACCAGCGAGTATAATTGGTTGATCCATGACCACGCACCCAAGATCGATGGAACATGTCAATCTTATCAGCAGCAACAATCTCTTTAAGAGCTTCTTTGTCCTTTGGAAAGTCACGCCAGTCCTCACCGTCTTCTTCATTGATATATTCGAAAGCAGGAACAACAACAGCACCAGTACCACTGCGCAAGACATCCATGAGCATAGGGTGTTGCTTAAGTGATTGACGAAAATCGGTACACAAGTGGAAGTCAACATCCAACATGATGATATAGTCCGTGCGCGCAAAAAACTTGGCAACGTTACGCCACATGTTGAATTGTCGATCAAAACG
Organism: Lichtheimia ramosa; assembly: GCA_008728235.1. Classification (NCBI taxonomy): domain Eukaryota; kingdom Fungi; phylum Mucoromycota; class Mucoromycetes; order Mucorales; family Lichtheimiaceae; genus Lichtheimia; species Lichtheimia ramosa. The sequence continues at coordinate 1,356,767 of CP031823.1, forward strand.
ATCCACCACCAAATGAATATCCACATAGCGTCCCATATCAGGATTGGCATCGTACATGCGGTGAAGATCAGTAAGAATGACTTGTTTGCTATCATCATCATTAACATGGATAGCTACTGAAATTGGGCCCTTGTATCGTGTTGCCAGTCGACTCAATACATGGAATCGATTGTGTGTCACCAAGGTAGAGATTGTCACTTCCTGATTGTCAAACGAGCTCTCTGTTGCTTTCAAATAGTAAGGAATCACTTTGGATGGTCCCATGGCATCAGAAAACACCTTTTCCAACATTAAGTCTTCACTGATGAATTCCTTTTGAGAATTGGTGCCTATCCATGTCAAAGTCAGTATCCATATTCGGTAGCATGTCATCCAAGGTATAGATAGATATACATACCACTGCCACTACTCCAGCCAACGAGTTGGTTGCCATTGTAGCGTTCTTGCAATTGAGATACAGTCAAAGGTTCCACTCGTTTTGTTGAACGTGGTAATAGTTGGCCAGTAGACGAGTTGGCTTTCTTGATCCCAAGCAGATGAGCGGTTGCATACAGCAGCGAGAAGCAAATGTAGGCAAGTGCAGCGATCTTGAGGACTTTGACGAACAATGACTTATCACGCATGGAATAGAAAAGGAATGACTGATACAAGGGTGTTGCTGTTGGTGGTGTGGACTAAAGTATAGCAAACAAGAAAGAAAAGGGGTGATGGGATTGATTGATAGAATGGAATCGTTTCGGCCGACAATCACCTTTTTGGTACTCAGAGGATCTTCTTGTGTTCCAGCCCATTAGCGTTCAATCCAAACAAGTGCTAGTCTAAACAATAAATATACATCGCATCATGTCTTATATTCTCTTTCTATCATCATCACCATCACCATCATCGTCATCAAGGAGCAGGTAGTAAGAAATTTCCCCAAGGTGACGATCGTTGTTATCCTACGTTAACTCTGGAACAGCCCTTGAGCAAATGTAGTAGTAATATTAGTGTAATAAACAGTCGATCTCAGTGCTTTGGCCACATGTCTATAGCTTATTCCAAGTTTTCCATTTATCGCATTGCATCTGCCATCGTTGGCCCTTCCCATGTTTGGTCATGTTACAGCACCACCACTTGTTAAATACCCACTACCATTATCACAAGACCAACTTTATAAGTCACTCTTTTATTAGAGCAACATTGTAATTCGATCATCTATCATGATGTATCATAAACTGCTGGTGTCAATAGTTGTACTTGGCTTAAGGATTCACCATGAGTAGGTAGAGCGAGAGAGAGAGAACTAGGAGTTGGCATTTGGCATTATCCATTTTGGGCATTTCGAGAGCCGCCAGTAAAAACGTGATATGATTCCTTGCATTTGACAGCTCCCGTGATTGTTGAAATCTAAAGACACATCATCCCGATGAAAAAGATAAAGTATCTGGTGTCAGACTCCTTTCTTCTTGAATGCGTTCACAAACATCATGCGTTCTGGCTGTGGATATTGGAGGACTAGATCCATCGAAGGCAGTTATATCGCGCTCATGGTGCTTCTGATTGCTAATTAGATCACCATTGCTGCCTACAGCAATCAATTACTTAAACATGCACGCATAACACTATCAGGTAGCCTGACAAAGATGTGTTTATGGCAGATTGATTCATTGTTGAGTGGTGGATATTGCCAGCTGCTTCCGAATTTAGTTATGCAAGTTGCAAGTATGCGTTAGCTTTCGATTACACTGGGACTCGTTGACATAGAGGACCGGACCTACATGATGCTAGTATGGACACCTTATCACTTTATCAAGCACATTCAACACTTATCATTCATGCATCACCCCCAGCTTATCCTCTTATCTTTTTTTGAGCACAACCTACTTCGCACGCCCATGCACGTGTAAAGGATGTTGTCATGAACCATCATATTCCACACATCTCTTTCCTCCATCAAATCTTTTACTTTCTGATACGGCCAAAGGCCCAAAATTTTGTGTAAGTATCAAAATGGGTAGTCTTTTTTTGCATGTACGGATCCTTATTCCTATTCATAGTGTTTCATTGTTACCCTGCTTTCATTGTCGATGTCGTCATTGTGATATTTGACTCTTGTTACAAGGTAGCGTCTGGTCATCTGGTTTGATGGATCAATTATCCAAATGATGACTACTGATTTTGAAGTGGCTTTATCCTATGATGCATCAGCAAAGTTAGGAGTTGATGCAATGACCAACAACCATCGATCCTGAATTAGGCATAGAAGTCGCCTTCACCACGAAGAAAGATCAAAAGTGATGCTGCCTTCTCTAGTATTTGATCACCAATCATTGTATTGAAGCATGTGCCATTACTCTTCTATCTTAAGTGTCAAGCAGGATATGTCAAAGTGAATTTGACTGAATGAAAATGATAAGGGCGTCACCGTTGGATAGGGAGCTATGAAGATGGTACCAAGAAAAAAGTCATTCTGGCGTATGGTGTTTGCATTGTCTTAATCCTGTTACAGCACCAGCACATCATAAGAAAACTCCATTTCGCCACGCATATACACTACAACACTCTTTCATTCAATAGACATCGAAACAATATATTGGTAGTATAAATTGCTAGTGCTAGTAATCATATGTGGAATTGACTACATCGATGGATGATCCTTGGTGGATAGAGCATGCTGTAGCTGATCATAGTAATTGATGCTGGTACATGTTGTTGGCTATGATGCTGGATCAATCTTCAATTATCTACACAAATGAGAGTGAAAAGCACGAGGAGCCATAGAGAGGGATCATTGCAAGAGAGAGCCAGTGATAGCAAACATGTCACAAGATATGCTACTTGGATACTTGACAACTATGCCCTACTAATGTGAAAGACAAATGGAGCCAATGTTGACCAAACCAAAGCATGTGCTGATCCAAGCAGTGTTGCCTTTAAAGGACTTGTCGATGCTGAAGATGGGTAGTTTGCTTGTTGGGATGGAAGAAAAAGAGAGAGCGGTGGAGGAGGGAGAAATTCAGCTGCACACACGTGCCTGATTCCACATAGACATGATACATCCAGAAGCAAAGTGGATGATGGCTCAATATATACATGATCTCTTAGTAAAAGATGATAATGATGTCTATATACCACAATATATACATGAAACATGAGCATGGATGTCTTGCAAATCTCACACGTTGGAGTGGATCGACAGCCTGGACAAAGACATTCTCTAGTTTGAATCTTTAGTTTGACTACAACAGCAAAGCAATGCATTAAGCACCATGTTACTCTTGTTATCCTGTCATTCAACTTTTAAGGTGACCTTGAGCAAAGTGAATTAGAGAAAGTTTCGCAAAACAAGCATAGGTTTAGGCAATCAACATGCTGTTTTATATGATCTATCCAGATGAATCTATTGGATCTTGACTATTAAAATGCCCAAGATTCTGCGCCATATACTTTTCCTTCTTCATCAATACTCTGACTGGAGAACACTTTGAAATCAAACATTGGATTGCTTGTAGTCGCTAGGATGCTTCATCCTCTATCATTTCTGATTGTCACCCGATCATCGCCGAAGTCATCCAGTAGGTTATTCCGGAATGCCTTTTGTCCAAAAGTAGATACAGGAATCATATAGGACACTATTGTAGGAGAGTCATATAAAGCAGCTATGCACGTAATAGCGTTACACATAAAGCAGCGCCTCGATTACCACAGAACTGTTATTCTTCGATTGCGTCTTTACGTACTGTCAGAGTGAACATGAATCATGAAATGTTGCAACACGTTGACTACTACTATACATGAAGCAAGATATGGTTATGCTTTGAAGCCTATAGTAGTTTTGATTCATTGATGCAATGCAGTAATTGTTGATCCAAATAGCGTACTTTATGTGGACAATGTTAATGAAGCTAATTAGTAAAGGTAAACGTGGGGAACTAAGTAGCAGGAATACAATCTTATAGGTATATAATCGGGTCTACTTGATCGCGTGTGTAGCAGCACTTATAGCTTGAATTCGTGCTACATGCAAATATACCTCGTCGTTTACCGAGAAAGCTCTTCCCATGCACCAACTATAGCTTGATATGGATCATTATGCAGGGTTTTGGCATACACAACACAATAGGATAATGTCTTTTATCCACCAAATGTTTCATGTTATAAGATGGGACACAGCAAGAAGTATAAGTGACGACATATTGTAATGTTCGAAATAGATAAGCTCACACAATGAGATCCGAGCAATGCATTGGGTGGGACAAACATAGCGGAGAAGACAAAAAAATTTAAGGTGCTCTTGGGTTTGACAGCTCTCCTCCTCCACGAAAACCAGATCTCATCTCTTTCTCTTTCTTTTCTCTATCTTAATACGTACGTGTTACTCAAAAGATGACTACTTTATGTATACTAAGATGATATTCTAGTCTTTTACATGCTTCGACAAGTCTGCAGATTATCTACTCGTACCAAGGTTCAGCCATCGAGATTGTACTTGGTGTCGCGTGCTGCTTCCACTGGTACCAAAGGTACGTTGATACTTGTTGGGAAACAACTGGTCGAAATAACACAAGGTGACAAAAGGCAAGGTTTTGACCGTCGAGTCTATGAATCCCCAAATCCGCAATGCCGAATATGCTGTTCGTGGTGCTCTTCCCATTCGTGCTGAAGCACTTAGCAAGGTATGGCTTGGTAAAACGAAAATACAAAACTTTGGCGTCTCATTTCAAAGGTGCTTTTAGGAATTGCAAGCCAACAACAACAAGGCCTTTGATCGCGTTGTCTTTTGTAACATTGGCAATCCCCAACAGTTGAACCAAAAGCCTATCACTTTCTTCCGTCAGGTACGTTGGCGTAATTGTTTGACGCAAGCAAGGGATTCATTGTTTCTCTTTCTTTAGGTTGCTTCTCTTGTTGACAATCCTGATCTTTTGAAGCCTGAAAACCGTGAAACTCTTTCAAAGTTGTATCCTTCTGATGCTATTGAGCGTGCTGAACTCTTGTTGAAGCACATTGGCAGTGTTGGTGCTTATTCCCATTCTCAAGGTATTCCTCATATCCGTGAGAACGTTGCCAAGGCTTTGGAGCGTCGTGATGGCTATCCTGCCAATCCCGATCACATTTACCTTACACAAGGTGCATCCTCTGGTGTTCAGAATGTATTGCAATTGTTGACTCAAGACTCCAACAGTGGTTTCATGATGTAAGTACTTTTGTCATATCAATTCATTGTCATCTTACACACCTTATTCTAGTCCTATTCCTCAGTATCCTCTTTACTCAGCCACGTTGGCCTTGATTGATGCTGCTCCTGTACCATACTATCTTAAGGAAGAACAAGACTGGGGATTAAGCGTTGCTGATCTTAAGACTTCTGTTGAAGAAGCACGTTCCAAGGGTGTTGATGTGCGTGCTCTTGTCATCATCAATCCTGGTAATCCTACTGGTCAATGCTTGACTGAAGAAAACATGCGTGAAGTCATTGATTTCTGCCACAAGGAACGTTTGGTGTTGCTTGCTGATGAAGTCTACCAGACCAACATTTATCAACCTGATCAACGTCCTTTCCACAGCTTCAAGAAGGTGTTGCGATCCATGGGTGACAAGTACCAGAATGTTGAACTCTTCTCTTTCCACTCTACTTCCAAGGGTATGATTGGTGAATGTGGACGTCGTGGTGGTTATCTCGAATGTGTCAACATTGATGAGAAGGTTCTTGAGCAATTGTACAAGGTTGCTTCTATCTCTCTTTGCCCCAATGTTCATGGCCAAGTCATGGTTGATTTGATGACCAATCCTCCCAAGGAAGGTGATGCTTCTTATGAATCTTATCAAAAGGAAGTTGGTACTATCTATGAATCTCTTCGTCGTCGTGCTACCAAGTTGGCCAACTGCTTCAACACCTTGGAAAACATGACTTGCAATGATGCTCAAGGTGCCATGTATCTTTTCCCCCGTGTCCGTTTGCCCAAGAAAGCTATTGAAGCTGCCAAGGCTGCCAACATGAGCCCTGATGCTTTCTATTCTCTTCAAATGCTTGAAGCTACTGGTGTTTGTGTCATTCCTGGTATGTGTAATGCTTAATGTTTATATTCAAGTACTTACATGTGTGATACAAAACAATAGGATCCGGTTTCGGTCAAGAAAAGGACACCTGGCATTTCAGATCAACATTCTTGCCTGAAGAACATCTCTTTGATCAATTCTGCACAAACATTGAAAAGTTCCACCAATCTTTCATGGACAAGTATAGAGATTAGAAGCCCACTTGTTTTCCTATCTGTACTTTATCGTTGCATTATTCACATCTATATTCCATATTCAGCATCAGCAGTAAATATATTCTCCACAGTTTCGGAAGCAATATTACAATATGTGTCGCATGATGTTCATTGGGATACTATAGCACGGACCACTACTTTTATAGTCATGTAGTCAAAACTGAGCTTACTGGGTGAGAAAAAAAAGAGACACACATTAGCTAGCGAACCCTTGCACACACGCATCCAGTTTTTTTCCCTCTTTTGCCACACCGCACTCCCAACACCCACACTGTCGGTTTATTTCCTCTTCTTTACAGTCCTCAGCGTATCATGCTAGTATTACGACACAACAAGCTACCTGCCAAAGACCTTTTTGAAATAGAACAAGTACGTATAAGAGACATTGGTCTTCCATTATGCTCATGGCTTCTTTTCTAGTTGATGCTCAAGATCGCTGATCCGGATGTACCAGCCCATTCGCCACTTGACTATACCTTACTGGATAAGTCTCGTAGCGAGATTTATGGGATGATCCTTGGCAGCGTACAGCGATTACATATATTCAATGCACTTGATATTACACCATCAGACTTTCTTGACTTTCTGATCGACGTTGATCTCGGCTATCTTCCCAATCCATATCACTCTTTTTATCATGCAGCTGATGTTAGTCTTGTGTTATATCACATGTTGGTGCACTGTGAAGTGAGGAATTACTTGTCTGGATTGGATGTGGCAGCATTGTTCATTGCTGGTTTGTGTCACGACATCGGGCATGTAAGTTGCTAAATTGTTTGTATTCCCATCTTTAACCACGCATTGATGATCTCTTTTTATGTAGCCTGGTTACAATAACAACTATCAAGTCAAGCTCAAGACTGAATTAGCAATTCGTTATGCCAACAAATCCGTTCTGGAAAGCTATTCATGCACATTGGCAATGGATCTCCTCTCGAAACACAAGTTGCTCCGCAACGTGGAACAAGCCAGTCGACGTCAGTCAATACCGACAACTGAAGATCGTTTTCGCACCTCCATCATCAAAATGATCCTTGCTACGGACATGGTCTTTCATTATGAGCTGCAAGAGAACTTTGCTAGTCTTCTTGAGATTATGGTGGATCGAGATGAGCATCAAGGAGGATCTACAGACCACTGCTTTCATTCTGGAGACAACAACAATACCAACAGTAACCACGACAACAACACCTGTGGACACATGAAAGATATTTTCGAAAGCGACACAAGCCCACTATGCAACTTCCAATCACAGACATTCTTTGATGATGGGGCATCTTCACCACTACAGCCCAAATTTCTGGATCACCAAGAACGACAAATGTTATGTCAGATCATTTTGCATGCAGCTGATATCAGTAACGCTCTAAGACCATGGTCTATTTGCAGCAAATGGTCCGAATTAGTGTGTGAAGAATTCTTTCGTCAAGGCGAGATGGAAAAGAAACATGGATTACCAGTATCACCAAATATGGATAAGGATCAAGTCAAACAAACCACCATTGGATTACAGTTTGGAGACTTTGTCGTATCACCTTACTTTGAGATCTTTGCAGCCATGTTCCCCAAAGCAGAACACCTCTTGACTATTCTCAAAACCAATCGACAAGAATGGATTAAGCGTGAGCAAGAAGAAGAACAACATGGTCAATTATCACCTCATGTCGAACATGTGGATCATGGATGCCAGCCAACAGATATGTTGCCCGATCAGCATTTATTGAATCCATCAGGTAGACGTGTGAGCGTGGCAGCAGGTATGATTGTGATTCCAGATGATCTTGAAGAACGTGTCATTGGATCGGGTAAATCGCGCCGCAAATATCTTGGATTACGAAGTGTGAGCGATACTGGATTACCACACGATGACCTAGTGTTGGATCAAAGTGCACAGGATATCTTATCAGCTGATCGACATGATGATGCCAACAAGAATAGGAGGAAAAGTGAAGAGCCAGCTTATTATTTGTATCGTCATACACTTCAAGTCGACAAAGGAAGAAGGATGAGTAGAGGCGATATTGTTGACAAGTGTCTGGAACGACAACGTCGTGTGGCTTCTCCTCGGTAAAATAGTTCCCATTTCCGTACTACATTACTTTTTGTATATCTACTATAATAACAGTGAAACATGCACATGTACAAATGCATAAGATGATGTTATGTGTTGATGATGTGGGAAAATGGGTGAATTGGAATACATATTGTGGGAGAACATGACATGAATGAGCAATCATGATGACTTGATCTGCTATTTTCTCTATATGGAATGTGGATTTATGCAATCAAGCACATGGTGGATCCAACAAGAGGTCTGTGTACGTTCTTTCTCCTGAACGGCTGTGATAGAAAACTTTTTTTCTTTGTTTCATGAGACATCTATTGACTCATTGTATTCCCGAAGTTGCAGACCAGTTCTTTCTAGTACTTTCATCATTTGCTTGGTCCAGGAAGTATACTAGATGCTGTCACTAGCGTTATATTATAACAAAGAGCAATTGTATCTCTTGGATGCTGGGATAACTTTGGTCATTGGGGTGCAGGGCTGATGATGCATGCCTTTTATTTGCCAACCGGGAAAAGTTTGAGGAAGGCTCAGCCGTATCGGAATAGTATTGTGGGGTTTATATCAAAAACGATATACAAGGCAACAATCGCCTTGTTGAATATGAGATCCCACATGCATGGTTGTATTTTCCCACTGAATAATATAGTGACTACCAAAGAAGTACAAAAGGATGACAATACAGAAAACCTTGTTTATTGTTGTAGTAACTCTCTGCAACCGGAGAATTAAAGCGCGGTGAATGAGACAGAGAGTCAAAAGAAACATTTGATTGTTGTTCTATGATGTGCCTTTTCAACAAGGTCAGACAGTCCAATTTGCTCACAGAACATGATTGATTTTCCCATCTTCTCTTCACAAGTAGAACAATAAGACTTCACGTGTTGAGCATTAGTCAAGGTTACGCAACGATAGTACACTTCTCGGTAACTTGAATACGCGATGGGGCGCTTATCGTCATTACCAATCTGATGTTCGATTGGCACACGGAGTAGGAAAAAATTGCACCCCGGTGGTTTTTTATTTTGTTCAGAGGCGATTTCCTCTAATGGTATCTTCTTTTTCTTGTCTTCTTCTCCCCCCACTCTTACGTGCAACTTTTATTCTTTCTATCTCCCTCACTTCATTACCAATTCCAAATGGAGGTTGCACTTGCCCAAGCCAAAAAATCGTGTCCTTTCTTGCACGTTGCTTCAGCTTCTTCGTTGCGTAGACTTTCAACCTTGCAATCCAAAGCTGCCAAGCCTGGTAGTGCTCTTTTGAACAAGGCCCAGCAATGTCCTGTTATGAGCCAAGCTATTCAAACTCGTGGTATCTCCACTTCGCGAGTTGTGACTCAAAAGCCTACTACTCCTGTGAAGGCTAAGGCTGTTGAACAATCTGAAGTTGCACCAGGTATTAAAAAGACCCAAGACCCTTGTTTGGGGGAACATTTTATTCACCCATTCTTCTTGTTGTTGTTGTTGTATAGTGCGTCCCCCTGTTGCCACCGTGACAGAAACAACACCTGCTTCCTTTGAAACCAAGTCCAAGCATTTCGACTATGAAGCATTCTATCAACATGAATTGGAAAAGAAGCACAAGGACAAGAGTTATCGTTACTTCAACAACATCAATCGTCTTGCCCAAAAGTTCCCTCGTGCTCATACTGCTCGTGTTGAAGATGAAGTCACTGTGTGGTGCGCCAATGATTACTTGGGCATGGGAAGAAATCCAGTGTTGACAGAAGCCATGAAGTAAGTATTTGTATAAACATCATGATCACATGTACACACATACTTATTCGTGACGATAGACGTACATTGGACCGCTATGGTGCTGGTGCTGGTGGTACTCGTAACATTGCTGGCAACGCTGATTTGCATTTGCGTCTTGAATCTGAATTGGCTGATCTTCATCACAAGGAAGGTGCTCTTGTTTTCTCTTCATGCTATGTTGCCAATGATGCTACTCTTGCTACTCTTGCTGGCAAATTGCCTGGATGTGTCATTTTCTCTGATGCATTGAACCATGCTTCCATGATCCAAGGTATTCGTCATTCTGGAGCACAAAAGAAGATTTTCCGCCATAACGATATGGCTCATCTTGAAGAATTATTGCAATCAGTGGATCCTGCTACACCAAAGATCATTGCTTTTGAGTCTGTTTACTCAATGTGTGGCTCCATTGGTCCTATTCGTGAAATTGTTGATCTTGCTAAAAAGTATGGTGCCATCACTTTCCTTGATGAAGTACATGCAGTTGGCATGTATGGTCCACGTGGTGCTGGTGTTGCCGAACACCTTGATTTTGATTTGAATGCCGCTCATCCTACACTTGGCAATGGTTCAATTCTTGATGAAATTGATATCATCACTGGTACACTTGGCAAAGCTTATGGTGTCGTTGGTGGTTACATTGCTGCTTCAGCTTCATTGGTCGACATGGTGCGTTCTTATGCACCTGGTTTCATCTTTACCACTTCTCTTCCACCAGCTGTTGTCTCTGGTGCCATGCAATCTGTCAAGTATTTGAAGGTGTCCAATATGGAACGTCAAATGCAACAGATCAATTCACGTGTAGTGAAGGCTCGTTTGAATGAACTTGGTATTCCAGTGGTACCCAATCCTTCTCACATTGTTCCTGTTTTGCTTGGTGATGCTGCTCAAGCCAAATTGGCATCTGATGAATTGCTTTCTGAACATGGCATCTATGTCCAAAGCATCAACTATCCTACTGTTCCTGTTGGTGAAGAACGTCTTCGTATCACTCCCACTCCTGGTCATAACCAAGGCATGATTGATCATCTTGTTGACTCTCTCGAAACAATTTGGAACCGTTATGGTTTCAAACGTGTTAATGACTGGGTTGCTCAAGGTGGTCGTGCTGGTGTTGGTATGGCTAATCCTCCCAAGGTTACTCCACTTTGGACTGATGCTCAACTCGGCTTGGATAAGCAAGTTATCCAGCAAGAGAAGGCTGTCAAGCAACAGTCATCCAATATGCTTTAATGCAGTACGCACACACATGTCTCATTTGATGATAAGAATAAATTCCAGTGTGTCTATTTTGTTGTGAAGTATCTTAATAACTTGTTATGGTCATGTGAGCTTATTCTGGTTGGATGGTGACATGAAACGCGATGCAATGCCCAATTCTCCTCCTTTCTCTCTTCCACCTTTGACACACCCTTTTTCCTTCCCCATTCACTTGATTCCACCCATGCCACCCAAGAACAATAAAAAGCAGCAGACTATTGAAGAGCAACAGAAGCAAGCTTTCACAACGTCCCATTTCTTTTCTGAAGGTGTGTAATGACACTTTGTATACCACTGGACGCGTATCCTTCTTTTATTATGCCATAAGCGTAACTTATGATGGTTTCAGATAGCAAATGCGTCAAAGAGAGACCAAAGCTTGTACACTGGCAAGAAGTCATCATACCAGACATTATCAAGGTTGCATCAGTCGTGGCAAGTATTCAAGAGGAGTCAGCTTGTCAAATCATGCACAACTAACACCGACATCAATCTAGGATCGCTTACGTATCAACCATCCACAAGAAGCTGAATCGAATGATGATGATGATTTTCCTTTGAACGATGAAAAGGACCAGGCCAATGACACAACTCCAGAGGATGACAATAACACATCATCAGCATCATCACCTGAAGAAAGGTACGAGTTTTCTTTTTGTCATGAAAACGATATGCATGCTTATCTTCTATTTGTATTTCATAGTCAAAAACTGGAAGTCGTACACAAGGAAAGCTTTTTCAGTGAAGAGTTGACCGAGGAAGAAAAGATACTCGTTGCAAAGAGAGTCGCACAGCATCAACAGCAGTTTGCAGCCTATGAAAGACGTGAAAGAGCTCGCAAAGCAAAGAAGATTCGTGCCATTTTCGATCACGTGGATAATGAAGAGATCAGTGCCATGCTGAGAGATTGTGACAATGATGAAGTATGTTTATTCGTGATATCACGTTATGATTCAGAACTAAATGAATTGCAATAGGAAGAAGTTGTTTATCGCTTGACACAGCCTGGATATCTGCATGAGATACGCAAGTCAGTAGCTTCCAAATATGTGGATGAAACATATCAAAAGAGTAAGTTCTTCATCAAAAGAGAAAGTAAATGACAAGATTGACTTACCATTGTAATGTTAGCTTCCACAATGACTGATGCACAAAAGACAGCGTATGATCTATTGGTGAAAAAGCGATCCGAGACATTGAGAAAAACTACCAACGACAATGCCAAAAGGTGAATACATAGTCCAATCATAGACCTTATTACTGATTCATTGATCTAGACAATATCGTATGGGTGGTCGTCTTTGCTTGGATGAAGCTGTTCAACAGGCACAAAAGCATCAAGAAGAGGATCCTGAGAAAGCATTTGAAGGATGGTCTGAAGCTCGTATTCGTGCATATCAAATGATCGATGAGAATCCCAACAGCTATTATTATCGCTTCAATGCACCTGGTGAAGTACAACGCAGAGGACAATGGTCTAAAGTAAGTCATGTTGTATATGGCATATCACATGCTTATTCATATATACACTTTACATAGGAGGAACAGAAGTTATTTTACAAGCGATTGGATGAAGTGGGTGCGAATGGTCAATGGGGCATCTTCAGTATGGCAATTCCTGGTCGTGTCGGCTATCAGTGTTCCAACTTTTATCGACTCTTGGTGGAAACAAAGCAGATTCATGATCCCAACTATGTTCTGGATGAACGTGGCAAGGCACATTACTTGTTTGACAAGAAGACAGCTGATGGTGGAGTCAAAAAGACATTTCGATCCCACAATAAGCATTCTTCAGCACGAAGCAGCAACAGTAATAACAGCCATGGTGCAACTGCAACTTCCTCTTCATCAAGATCAACAAGATCTAAAACCAATAGTGCAGCAGCAGCAGCAGCAACACCAACAACAACAGCTTCCGGTAGTAGCAGCAAAGGGGATAGCAATGGTGGACGTAAGAAAAAGAAACAGCAATCAGCAGCAGCATCAGCATCTCCCAAAAGAACAACACTTGGACTTAGAAGACGACGTGGAAAAGATCGAAGATGGGGAGCATCAGATTCACCTGAATCTTCTGATGATGATTATATCGGCTATGACGATGATCGTTCAGGCAGTTATACTCTTCGAATTGATGATGATACATCTGGTAGGCGTCGTAGCAAACGTCAACGTCGACCCACTGCAGCTGCCATTGAAGCAGGTCTTGTTGACAATGTATCACATAACGGCAGATCAAAAGGCAAAGGTGTAGCCAAAGATGGTGATGGAAAAGAAAACAATGCAACTGGGTGGGAAAACAATGCCAACGTGACGCATGCGAACAATCCTTTACCTGGTTTTATTGATCCAATCACTCTTGAAGAAGTTGTCAAGCCTGCCATTTCAAAATATGGTCATGTCATGGGGTAAGTCCTACTATGTTGTGTATACTTTGAAAGCTGATGCATTCTTTAATATGCAGGTATGAAAGTTGGGTACGCTGCTTGACAAGTTGGGAAGGTCAACGCAATATCTGTCCATTAACCAAGAAGCCATTGTCAAAGCGTGACTTGGGCAAGTATGTTACAGCAGCACTATTTCATGCACTAACCACTTGGTTTCCTCTTTTGGTATAGTTGTGTTGGATTTTGACAATATTGAAGAATACAGGTAATGTGAGTTAAATACATGGTATGTGACATTCATGCTGATGCATTTTATTGTGCAGATCTCGTATCGTCAACATGTGATAGTAGCTAGTTGAATCATTGTTGTTGCTGGTCACTTTTTGAAATACACACACATTGATACTGTTGACTGTTTGTCTTATACTCCACCTCCGCTTCGGCTGCATAAACCGGCTCATTTCGTTAGCATGGTTATACTGGGGTGATGATTGTTGCACTCACTTGACATCACGCAAACCAATCCCTTGGTTACGTTCTTTCCAGTCTTCTCGGATGTGTTCCAATTTTTCCGAATCATGATCAGCTTGTCCAGATGGCTCGAACTTTAATGGCTGGGAATGGTGACCCTTGTATTTACAAGAGTTGTAGTAAAAAGCCGCCCCAGTCATCAGTGCCAATGGTACTCCCCTTTTTATTATGAACTAGTGTTGAGAAATACTTGTAAAGGTGCTTATTCTTATTACCATTTAACGATAGTTCGAGGCATGTTTGCAATAGATAGATATGTAAAAGGGATGTTGTGTGTTGGTTTACCAGATAAGAAGAAAAGAGAAAGAGGAAAGAAATGGGAAACCGTGAGAAGGGGGCACAAGGAATATTTACTAACAGCCAATCTATGCACGATAGCTTTTCTTTGCTTCCGCACACTATATATATAAAGGAGCAAGCACTACATCATCAGATGCTGTATCGTGATATTCACATAATCAAATGCTTTTTTAACCCTTTCGATCATTACTCTTGCACTATAGCCATAACTTTAAATGCAGATGCATAAAGTACATTCTATATTCAAGCAATAAACTATTACAGGTATATCGTGTAAGGTTGTACTACTATGTGTATCGTTTTATTACCAAACACCTGGAATGAGACGCTTACGGTGTTGAAGCAATGATCGCTCATATTCACTGGATAACTTGGAAGCGTACCATTCGTGGGTACGAGCGGAGCGGAGAGTGAGATACACCATTGGGAAAAGGTTGAGCACGATACCAGCCATGTTTTGGCACATGAGCATGATACCAAAGTATGACAACTGCTCGGCAGCATAATGTGGAGTGATGCAGTATTCGAAAAGTCCACCTGAAGGCAAAGTGTACTTTCTCTGGTCATCAATCTTCTTATTGACAATAGCTGTGTTACCACCTAAGATTCGAAGTTGACGCAGTAGCCAATGATGATATCCATTAACAAGCTCTCCTGTGATAGTGCACAACATGCCGAGTGCTAGCCATCCTGAACCAAACACATCTTCAGGAACACGTCGTAGATTCAGCAATGTCAATGTTGTCGTTAAGAAATAGGTGCTTGATATAGTGAGCATGGTACCAACATCAGTCTTGGATGTATATATATGCACGTAGCTGACTTCCATCAATCGTTTGGCAAAATGAATGAAGTAAAATGATTCAACCAATGTGTATCGTGAAATAACGCCATCAACAACTTTTTCTCTCATGGCAAGTGCTGATACAAGTGCAGGAAGATAGATAATATACATTGCCACTTTGCTGTCGAGCGATGCTTTTGGACCATTACCAAACTTTGAATAAGGTGTTGGTTTCGAACTTTCACTATGAAAAGCAGCTGCTACAATAGCCAAGCCGTATATCACGCTTCCGATAAAGAGGTACGATATGTCGTTCAGGTAAAGACCAGGCCAAATCGACAAACCCATGGGGGACAAGTAAGATGTGTTGAAAAGGAGAGGAAATGGAGGAATAACAAGAACAAAAAGCTTTCTTGTATGTTTGTCTTATGTACCTGTCGGCTGAATTGGCGGGATCAAGACTTGTCTCACGTTTTGGTATTTCCCTGTTAACGATTCGTCACTCATGTATCAATGTTTTGAACCCAGGTAACACTGATTTCTCTATTGTCCCTGGTACTTTCAGATGATACCCAATATCATTTGTAAAGAAGCGCTCCTACCATCAATGATATAGATAGTAGAAACCTTGTTATAACTGAGTGACAATGACTTGATGTATCTCCAAGACTATATACACAGTGTTTATATTCTTCTCATGGCAAAATACTAGTACCACCTTGTACTTGTATCTTCTCGTGATATCAAGTAGCACAAGCGAGATGCTGTGGAATAAGCGAACAAAGGTGATATACCATCACTTGAAGGCTGACAACACCAATTGGAGCTATGGTATAAGCTGCAGATACAAAAAGTACAGGTGAACTTTATTACTATGATGCTGGAGAAGGCGTATCGATGTGACAAGCGCTGCTCATACATTCTTGATCGAGGATTGGAAAGTCTGACGCCTGGAATTTCAGGCTCAGGATTGAACAAGGTGCGAATCAATGCTGCAACTCCACACTTTCTCAGTTTCCCAACACCCCAATGCACGCTTCAGTTACGCTTCAGTTACTGACACGCCACAAATGAACCTGAGCATTGAGTGACAAGACGACATTGAGGAGCAAAAGTTACTTGGACGTGGCCATTGGTTTGAAGCTTTATTCTTTTGAACGACTATCCAACATCTACTTTTACCATTGACGCCAACCAACCATTGCCAACACAGTTTACTCTTCAACCTAGTTTAGCACCAGCTGTATACAACTACAAAGCACTGTTTAGACTCGTGGTGTATTGGTTTTCTCGTGTGGGAGATGTCTTTGTGTTTCAGTCAGCCTTTTGTTGTATCATACTCCTTTCTTTCTTACTATGACTTGTCACTTATGAGGATTGTCTACAAGCAATATTGCAACATCAACATGAGGAGAAACTGGAAAACATGTACTTTGGATTACTGGTAAGGTAATGGATGGAGAAAAGGGTGGATCACCAGCAAGGATTCGTGTACTTCAGTCTTTGATGTGCAGGCCACTTTGCCGACTATGAGGATTATCTATTAGCATTACTACAACGTCCACATTTCAGAGCAACAAATCGGCTTTCACTAGTTACATCATGTCCCTTGCATCCAGTTTCCAGTATCAAACAGATGCTGATATCAATGTATTTGGATCATTACTGCTTACAGTACTCGAAGACGCAGATCTACAAGCACACGACAATGGAGTATAATGAATAGCACATCTCTTGGATATATGGTCATTGTTTGATGATGTACTTTACCAGCTGTCGATTCATGGATGCACAAGAACCACGCTTTGGACCTTTGATAACGAGAAGCAATGGCAGTGAAGGCATGCAATCACTCTTTCATCTCTTGCACTATCCCCAACATAGCTTTATCACTCTATCCTTTATGTAAGCGATCCAATTCACATCCTTGATAAAATCAATGCTATCCACCCATCATATCCTTCCTACAATATCATATTTCTTCAATTGCTCACACTTTCGAGCCCAAGTTTATGTGCGTATGATGATGGATAGTCTTTAATGTAATCCTGTATATATATTGTAGTCATTCATTAGTGTTTCATTGTTATCCTCTTTTCATTGTTCTGGATGCCATAACCAAAGATCCAAAATAAACAAGGATTTCTGTTGCACGAGCAGCCAACTTTAGAGTCTTTGGTTCAATAAGGGTCAATGATCCAGGATATAGAGCTTATGTAAGGTGAATAGGACTGAAAACTGGCAATAATGGCCGATCTTGGTATACAGGCACGCCTTTTAATATTCCAATCGGATCTATCTCCCCGCCATGACATTTTGGTGACACAAGATATTGTGCACACGGACCTGACAGCTTGCATCTGCCATACCATTTATGACAGCAATTCTCCATCCTGATGACCGAATACAGTAATAGCTCAAGAATTGTTTTTTGCACATGTGTTTCACTGTGGTATATTTGAAAAGCATATACCACTCATGTATAAACGCGTTGTTCAATATAAAGACTCTTGATCATGGCGCCTGTGCGTTTCAATTCCCACATGTAGAAATGTACCCGTGAAACGATCACGGCTGGGTTGCAAGAGCACATGTCATGGTAAGACATAACCTGGGTATCTGACGCGTGGGAGAGAAAAAGGTACATGGTATGCCTGTATGCTTATCTTTCCATCCAGTGATAAGGATCATCATCATTCAAAAGTGATAAATCTACAAGTGAAAAAGCAGCAGTGGGAGCCTAAATATATTGGATCCTTCATTAAATGCTCTCTTGATATGCATGTAAGGAGACGAGTGTCTTTGTATGTAAAAAGCTCTTGCTGCTGTGTTTATATGCATCGAACTTTCCCATAGAAAGGATAAGCACGCACTGTAATGCTTGTTGCCTGACATCATGCTAGATTCTCAAGAGATGTATGATTACAAGTTAAAGTGTTGCAGTCATGTATCCTAGATGATCCACTTTTTCCTTTGACACATTATCATACGACAAGTATGAGTATGATGGGACAATTTGAACTCAATTATGCAGTATCATTGTTCATCGGACATCTAATCACTATCTTCAAAAGTTGTAAAGAACAGCGAGTTTTTGGTATTGTCCCACGCTTAATATCAGATCAACTTTAGCCATGGATGTAGTGGAATATCAATGAAAAGAAAAGGGATATAAAAATCACGCTTGGAACCAGCAAAGTGGACCCAAGTGACAGGGCATGTGGTGATTGAAAGATGAGTTACTGTTTTCGGATGATGAGAACAAGTGCTGCAACATGCTATTGATCCAATTCAAGGCAAAAGAGTGATACTTGCGTATGTAATGCTTAAATGGGGGAGATGAACCCTTGAGACGGCAGACGCGTTTTTCGATTTGCAATTTGCCGATCATCAGAATAGTGTGGTACAACAATACAAGAATGGCGCAAATCGGACACAACCGAGAGTTCACGCTCCTCCACGATGAAATTTCCTGATGTGTCTTTGTATTTGGAAAGGGGTCAGATTATGATATGTATGAGAAAACGTGTATGTCTTGAATCAATATGACCTTGGTCTGATGATAGGATCACGTCAAGGAGTGTAAAAAGTCTTGAAAAGAATGACAAGAGCATTATATCACTCAAGTTGCACTATCTTTTAATCTCTTATATCAAATCAACATGGGATATCGTATTATAATAGGATGTAAAAGGGTAATAAATAGTATCTATGTGATGCAAGATGCACGTCTCCAATGCAACTATTTTGTTCAGGGCAGGAAGAAACTAACAGAACGATTAGCACGTGGACAGTGCTTTCTCCAACAGCGCCGCCGTTTAATAGTATTAATTTTCAAACTTGTCCCGGATATCGCTCTTCTTCCACACGACGACGCTTTGACTCACTCTACTACTCGCTCTTTCCTTTTTGTTGCTGTCACTTTGACACATGTCAACGACCACTGTTTCCACATTCCGTGAAGGGTGGCTCTACAAGCTCAGCTGGCTGAACATTCACAAGACATGGCGAAAAAGATACTTTGTACTTAAGGATAACGAACTACGCTATTATAAACAACCTGTAAGTGTACCCATTGTGCTAGTGTATGTACAAGTGTACTCATTTGAAAGGAACCTTTAGAGCGATGTGAAACCGGCAGGCGTGATTGAGCTGAAACACTATCGTAAAGTGAGCAAACACCCAGTCAAGCAGTCGCCATATGCTTTTCGAATTGAATCAAGATGCAGGCATCATTTGAACCAGCTTTTATATGCAGAGAATGGCATAGAAGGACAAGTATGGATGGAAATGATTCAAGCACATCTCGATGGACATCTTCCAGTTCAACATCAATGCGGTAGTGGTAGTGGTGGTAGTGGATCATCATCAACTTGGCACAATACCAGCATGACTTCGATTGATCAAAACTTGATTTCCAGCAACAACAGCAACAATGATAATGACAACAATGACAGCGTACTTGACAAGTGGTTGGAAAGATTGGATCTTCAAGATGAGAAACCCAACAATAGCAACGAGGAGCTGGCTCCTTATCATCAACAGCATGATACATCATCTGTCACTTCTTCTTCCTCGTCATTTTCATCTTCACGTCGTCCAGTATCGCTATCTTTTGCTCTTGGATACCAGTCAAATGATTCACTTGATACCATTGGTAGCAATAGTGTTGTTGCTTCCTCATCTTACGATTACTATTCGTCAAATCTACCACCAACAACCAGTATCAATATCAATACTACTACATCATCATTGCCTTTATCACCTGCCTTATCTACTTACAGCAGTAACGATACCCAGCGTCCTTCGTCTGCGTTGCTGGCCAATGCCTTTTCACAAAATGCCCAAACTCGTTTACGTCGTCGATTGACTACAACTTCAGAAAGGATGGTATCATGTCGTCGTCAAGTACAACAACATCGTTCACCTCCCTTATCACCACAATCATTGGATACATCAACCACTATGCGACGTAGAGACAATCATATTGAATCATCATCATCATCAGCAGTGGATCTTTTCCATCTTGAACATGAAGATCGACCTCCTCGTTATGCACGTTATTCCATGGATGCTCTTATGATGCCACCAAGACATCCTCCACCTACAACCCCTCTTCCTCCTCCTCCCCCTACTACTACTACTACTACTACTACTACTACTACTACAACTACTACTACTGTTCCTCCTCGTCGTTTCTCTACGCATAGTAGTGCAAGATACTAAATCGTGATTTCTCTTTTTTGCATTGAAAACTGTCACTCATGGGAAATGTGTATTGTCATTGGATGATGTGAGAAAAGGGATCAACCACGTGAGCATATTGAAACGACTCTTGGCATCACCCTTGTGATTGGATAAAGTAGCTGCTTGGACTTTCCTTTGTTTCACACCGGACTCAATTATCCATAACCCAATAAACCAGTCTATTGAATACCTCTTTTGCTCTCTTTACACTTTTTCAATATGAAGAATATCTTTTCCAAAAAGATAACACCAACCACTATCACTACCAATGTCGGCAAGTACTCTTGTAAACCCTTTCATAACAGCAAGCTTATTCATGTATACAACATCTAGAGAAGGCAACTGATCCCTCCATGCAAGAAATGGACTGGTCACTCGTCTTTGCCATATGTGACGTAGTCAACAATACCGAACAAGGTGCCAAAGAAGCTCGTAAGCTATTGCAAAAGAAGATGTTGGCTGATAATCCACAGACACAAGTCCTTGCACTCGAGGTATGTTGATATGGGTCTTGTTTTGGCTGGGTCCTTTTTGGGTACTCCATATACAGCAAGATAGCATGCTAATTTCATTGTGCGGATGATGCTTTATGCAAACAGCTTCTTGATGCTCTATCACAAAACTGCCAAGCCAAATTCCAAGGTAAACTATTCATATGACAGGTAGAATGATAACTGACATAATACATAGGCCAGTTGTCTGCCAAATCATTTGCTGAAGATCTGGACACGTTAGCTACAAGCAAGGTATGTGGATGGATGCCGAAATACAATATAGAACCCAGATTAGGAGAGGTACACTAACCCCGTTCAATCATAGTCTTCCAATGATCAAGTCCACAGCAAACTGATTATGTGCCTACAAAACTGGGTGACGCGATATGGTGCTGATCCAGGCTTCATTGGTGTACATCGTGTATATGAAAGATTGACTCTTGGAACATCACATGCTCCTCCTCCAAGACGTGGTAATCAGAATCTTGTTTTTCGTCTTGCAACACCAGCACAATTCCAGTTACAGCAACAGCAATACCATAGACAGCAACAACAACAACAACAACAACAGCAACAGGTAGGATTGGGGGAACAATATGACATCGGGATGTTGTGCCGAGAGAGATACGCGTCATGGCTGATAGAATGAGTCACTAACTAATTCCATCAGACTTCTGCGGATCCAGCAAGCGATGTGTTACTAGCCAAGAACAACGCGCAGTTATTCTCACAGACACTATCATTCACAGATCCCACGCAAGAAGATATTACAAAGAATGAGCTGATACAGGTATGTCTTTATGTCTTTTGAAGAATATATGACTTATAGGATGAAAATGCAGGAGTTCTATGGCAAATGCAAAATGTTCCAAAAGATCCTGGCACGACATTTGGAGACTTGTAACGACTCTGATATCATTTGTAAGTTGGTGTGCCGCATGTACACAATATAGCACAGATGTTGTGACACAGGAACTTTAACTCTGATCATGTATCTATGCACAGCATCCCTATTGGAAGCCAACAGTGAGCTGGTGACAGCATTTAAGGCGTACGATGATATGTTGGAGCGGCGTGCTATGAATGAAGCAACAAGAAATTCCGAAACGCTGCACAACCGAAGCACACGACCGGTAAGACCGGGTGAAAGGAGAAAGGAGAAAAAAATGACACGATGATGGAAGCACTTATTATCGGGGTTACTGACAAAACCGATCTTTTGCAGCATCAACAACAACAACAACAACAAGAAGCTGATGTTGATTTACTTGGTCTTGGCGATAGTAGCAGTGGAAGCAATCATTATCAATCCAGACCAGCTGATAGCAGCAACAGTTCATCACAACTACAACAACCTGCTGTGAATTTTGACCTGCATGGCGGAGGTGGCAACAACAAGAATGCAACATCAAAAACAGCACCCTTGGTGGCAGTTGATCCCTTTGATCCATTTGCTGATACGCAACAGGCTGCAGAAGGCAATACATCATCATCATCGGGTGATGCAGGGTGAGTGAGACACAAAAAAGACATCTATTATAATCATTTACTCACACAGCTTTCTAGTCGTTCGACGAACACCTTGCCTCCGCCACTTACCCCTCAAAAGATGTACGAGTAAACAGCCGAATATGAATAATTTATATGCGTCTCGTGAACCAGCAAATGTTGCGTCGGGCCGTGCGATATACTAGTTATGGGATTCCAATGCATTTCCCCTTGCACCATGCTAATAAATATGGATTCTTGTGAAAAAGGAACGTGTGCTTCAATGTGTAACCTGCTTCGCATATTGTCAACTATGGTCTTGTAAAAAAAAAGTTGTTACGCTGCCCTAAACCTTACTTTTTATTTGATACTTTGTCGAAACGGGATCCGACTCCTTGCTCTCTTTTCTTCTTTTCTCTTTCTGTGAACTCTCTTTCTCTCTTTCTCTCTTTTCTCTTTCACTTTACACATCCACTTTATATCACATTCACTCTCTTTACACTACTTGTCATATCACTTGTTTCTCTACTTTTATCCCCCCTTTACGCATCCCCTTTAAAACAAGGAGTAATACTTTGTGCCTTGATTGCTACATCATCATCAATCAGCCTCTCGTTTACACACACTACTGCTACAGTCAACTTTTTCATCTTTTCATCTGTGTTTGCAGCACATAGCCCCTTATTTTTGTACACCAGTCTGTGTGCTCTCTTTTGTGTATTGCGCGTGCTTGTGTGGCGTAAGCCGAAACTGTATATGCGTCTTTCTTGTCGGGGTCAACCCTGCTACGTGTAACCAACACAACGTGTAAAATATGCACAAGATGCATGATCGCAGCAAAGAAAAGAATAATCCCACCACAACATCTAAACAAGCTCATTTATCGAGTAACAAACGCACGGGCCCTTTTATTGCCCAATCATCATTATCAACAAGTCGTCCATCATCTTGCAACATCAACAACAACACTACTGTAACTGATGAGCAACAACATCGTATAGCTTTAAGAGCAGCCAAGGCCATGGAGAAGCAATTACGTCGACGACAGGATCGTAGGTCCATGTTTGTGTGGGGTGATCGTAAAAAGGTACACAACTCAGCACAAGCATTATCACTATACCAACCTGCATCAACAATACAAAAACCCCATTCTCCTCTTTCTCCTTGTTTCTCCTTTACGTTTCATCCACTTATCAATGGGCTTCCTAACATCACAGGCCGCCATACAACGCTTTCCAGATGGCACATTCGAGATTCATGTTCCTCAAACATTGACTCCAGAACAAGAACAATACGAGTTTCCTCCACGATCACGTTTACTGAAGAAATTAGCAAGTGCAACAGCTGAACGAAGACGAGTATCTCTAACATTGCTAGAAGATGACAATAATTCACACATGCCGCCACCACCACCACCTATACCAGCACCACATGCCAAAAAACCAGATCAACATGCCATGGATGAGTGGTTTTCCAGTTGCAACAGCAATAATGCTACTACTACTACAACTAGGAGGAGGCAGACAAGAAGAGGATCCATCTTTGATCCATCATCATTTACCACTTGCAACAATTCCAGCCATATCAACAATGTACAACAACATCGTCCTCTTGTTCCTTCACCAACAACTCATTGTCGTCATCCTACACAACAAAATTATGCTAAGAATGTTACCATGGCACCTTTACAAAGCATAACAGGTAAAGTGTTTCTCTTATTCTGCTTTGACCGAATCAGCCCCTTTGGTCTGTTTCATGAGATTGAACAAGAAATTGATGATAAATGTGCTGCTCTCCTCTTTTGGGCAAAACCCCTTGTGTTTCATTTGTAATAGGACAACGCTGGACTCGTTACTCCTCCTTGATCCCACCATCGGAAGATGATCCCGCTCGTAAACATTATGTACCACGAAAGTTGTTACGACCACCTTTATCTTCATCCTCTACAGTTACATCTTCGTCATCATCAATATCTACCATGTCAACAATATCTGCACAATGTCGTCAACGTCCAGATGAAAACAAGAAGCGATTTGTCAGACTAGTGGATGTGTTTCATCAGAAATTACATGAACAACAGCGTTTAGCACATCAACATGTTGATATGACAAGTCCACCTTCACCACGTCCAACTACTGTTCTCAACAATCAATACAAAAGCAAAGGAACTACCAGTATTCGATCTACTTGTAAAGGCAAATATTTGACCTTTTCTCAGCACCATAACAACAATCAGCGTCGTACAGCACCTACTGCCATCACTCGATGATTCATTGTGTCTGTTCCTGCATTGTTGATCATATAGCACTCACACATAACAAATCCCTTTTCTTTCTTGTCCATACAAACACACTGTAAATAGATTATACACACACGTGCTCTTCCATATACACACTTTCTTCCCGTAAATAGGGTACTTTTTGCTTTTACATGTACTTGTTCACTGCAGTGTTGGAAACAATACAATCACATGACCAAGTCTTTTGTGTATTTTCTTTTGTCAACAAATCATAATTCCTATTCTTTGATTGTACTACTTTAATCTCTGGCTTCTTCAGGGCTACATGATGAATGTCTTTAGTTAGTCATGCCATTTTACAACATAAGAAATTGATAAGCTTACCTGCGAGAAGGAGAGCGAGAAGGAGTACGAGAACGACTACGTTCATCTCTACGAGCTTCATCTTCAGGTGTACGAGAACGAGAACGTGAGCGAACATCTTCATCTTCATGACGACGACTGCTACGATGACCAGATGAACGACGTGGTGAACGAGAACGTGAAGGTGTAGCAGAACGAGAGCGAGAAACTGGAGAACGAGAACGAGAATATCTGCTACGACGAGACGAACGACGACGTGGTGAGCGACTACGTGATACAGAGCGACTACGAGAACGACGTGAAGAGCGACGATCCTAAAAACAGTGATATGATGAGATGTTATGTATCAAACAAGATGTAAAAGTGATAAATACATACCTCGAACAATCTAATACGTTGTCCATTAAGTTCAGCATCATCAAGCTTTCTCAAAGCATATTCCATATCAGAACGATGAGCAAATTCAACCACACTAAATAGGATGATATGAATAAAGTGACTATAGATTGCATGTGTCATGACTTACCCTTCACCAGGACGACTACGAATGATATCAGCAAATGTCACTTCACCAGCTTTACGCATCAAGTCCTTGAGATCCTATTGGTATGGGCAGACAAGGCAAAAAAAAGAGAGCCGTGGACCAAGGGAAGAGAAGATTTGATTTTAGAGAAACGCTGTGTTGTCCCAGTAACATTTTGCCCAACAAGAAAGGAAAAAGAGAGAAGAAAGGATCCAGGAGAACATCCATTCAGAAAGAAAAAGGAGGAGTAGGACCAAAAGCCAACACCAATCGACCAAATGGGAACAATAAAAGAGGTCCAAGCAAGATAGAATCTCACTTTGTCACCCTGGTTTTCATCATCCCTCTTCTTTTTTGTGGGCCTATTGCAATGATTCGTACCTGCCAGCTGGTGCCACTTGGAATATCTTCAACAAAAAGACGATAGGAACGACTAGAAAGATGACACACTGCATTAGTCATTGTACTAGACTTGTGCTTCTTGCTCATACCGATCATCACGACGACGACGTTCTTCACGGCCACGACGAGTACCACGAGCTATCTCAACAATAATTCTATAAAGTCTATCAGTATCTAATTCCTTATTGATATAGCTAATAGCTTACCTTTCACCTAAAAAGTCCTTGCCGTGGAAATCGTACACGACGTCTTCAGCATCTCTTGGATCCTTGAATTCGACAAAGCCATAGCCGTTCTTGATATTGATTTCACGAATGTCGCCATATCCCTTGAAGAGACGTTCCAAATCACGTTCACGTGCGTCACGAGCAAGACGTCCAATATAGACACGAGTAGCCATGGGTGCGTGTGTGAAGAAAAAGACGTTCTTCCAAGCAGCAAGGATTGTTTTCTACACTTGGCGGACTTGTATGACTTTGAACCAATGGCATGCCTCCATCAATCAATGCATGGCTAGAGCTTGGATTACAACCAAGGTGTGCTTGTGCCACACAAATGCAATGTTCGTATCATCATGCTTTTCTTTCTTTAGTGGTGTTGTGCTATAACATTTTCAACAAGTTTGTGCCAGCAGCTAACAAGGTATCAACGTGCTGACTATATGTACCAAATAGAGCATCATGCAGCTAGTATAAGTGTTCCCATCACCCAAATCGTGTCCCTTTGTATTATAAAGTCAAACTCTTTTGATTTAACACTACATAACAATGCATTCAATGTGAAGACTTTTATAAGGTTGACATGTTCATCCAGACATTGATTGTTATCTTTTGGCCTTATACACATTGCACATTGACGCGAATATGCTTAAAGATCCGTGTTATGCAACTTACAAGGAAGTGTTTGCTACATATTAACATCTCATCTTTATTGCAGTGATATTGAGCTGCCAAACACGTCTTTAGAAGATACATATGCTTTGGCTTTTCGACTTTCATCTAAGAATAGGATTCTCTTGAACTGAATCATTGGATTGTATCAGGGATCAGGATCGATTTGCTGGTAAGATATGCAGTTGGATATCACTCGTATGGGAGTTATATCAAAAGTATTATAAGACATCTTAAAACGAGTAGTGATGATGGATCTAATCAGAATGAAGGCCATATTGTATTTCTCATTATGCCTGTATTCTCTATGTCAAGTTTCAAGTTGTCATTCACAAAGGGTTGTAAAACAGCAGCAGTATCCATCACTAATGACTTATACAACAAATGAAATGACGCAAAACATATTCCACATTTATCACATACAAGGTAAGAAGGAAAGAAAAACAAGTGTGCTGCATTACTGTGATGGAGGGGGTCTACCATAAGGACCGCCTTGAGGAGGATATGGTGGCTATTCAACAAAGATGATTAGCAACACTTGTGATAAAGCCCAATTGTATCTTTTTTACTTACCATGCCAGGTCTAAATCCTGCTGGAGGAGTACCTGGAGCGCCTGGAGGTGGTGGTGGAGGTCTAAAACCAGGTGGTGGTGGTCTGAAGTTCTGAGGAGGCATACCAGGTGGTGGACGGAAACCAGGTGGCATTGGCTACATTATAGATATCATGTATGAATATAAGATCTCATATTATAAATGACCATTTGAATACTTACACCTTGACCAGGTGGAGGCATAGGTGGACGACCATAAGCAACAGGACCAGCTTGAATACCACCAGGTCTTGGTTGCATCATCTATACATGTTATTAGTATCAAAAGATATATATCATACACAAATAGTATTCTTTACCTGTGGAGAAGGACCACCAACACCTCGTACAGGACCTGCTAAACCAGTCATTGGAGCACCTGGAGGAGGAGCTGCAGGCAAACCACGTCCAGCTGGCTATATACAAGAGTATCATGAGGATGACTTGTATATTTCATATCCAATGCATTACTTACTCTGCCAATGCCTACACCAGCAGCCATTGCAGGTCCTCTTAACTTTGATTCTTGTGCTTGTGGTGGTGGAGGACCATCAATACTTATACTGACAATCGTTTCGCCTCGTAGGATAACCAAACCGAGTGTTCGCTTTTGTTCAAGTTCTTCTTGGTCTGTCTTTTTGCCCTTTGGCTTGATCTTGCGAAACTCTTCACAATCGGCTAGCACCAAGTTCATGTGTTTGTCGAAAGCAAGCATTTGGCCTGTTAACGTACGCGAATCCGATAGAGTGATACGGAGACGGTAGTTGATAATACTCGTCATCTTGGATCCCTTGGACGACTACAAGACAAGGCATGCGTGAGTCGTTTGCAGATAGAGTCAGTTTATAGATCTGATACTGTTGAATAGAGTGTCAAAGTCTTACCATGGTTGGCTATATATTTTCTTTCAACTGAATGACGATCGATGGGGGGGCGCTGCTGCTGTAAAAGGAACCACACACACCACAACCAGATCTCAGTCGCGTTTCCACAGCGAGACTACTATTGATTGGCTATTTGGTGGCTGAGCAAGTGATTTGTGCCTCAGTTGCATAGATGCATGATCCCACTTTGACATTGACACACACACACAGATACACACCTTCATTCTATAGCTTAGCTCTATCTTTATTCACTATTGCATTATCAAATACATAATACTGCTGATAATTGTTTTCGCTTTAAACATCGTTTTATTGACGCGCACAAAAAGACAAGTCGATAAACTTATTTGTTGAGGATGATACCATCGAACTAGAAAGGAAATCACATGTTAGTCTTGATCATATCACCTTTCCTTCATCTACTTACGCGAGACTTGAACCATTCCATAGATTCCTCCTAATAAAACATCATATCATGTTAAAGCAATGTTGATGAAATGTATCATGAATCTTGCATTTACCTTCTTGATACGATGGCTGAAACCAACGGTGCTCTTTTGGTGCTTACGACGAGAGACACGGTAACCAGGACGACCCATGACAACAAAGTAATCCATACCATAGATACCAATGGAAGGATCATACTTGATACCCAAATCGATATGTTCGTCGATACCAAAACCAAAGTTACCAGTCTCAGAGAAGTTGCGAGCACGAAGTTCATATTCCTTGACCTTCAAACCACGTTCCAAGATTTCCTCAGCCTTGGGACCACGAACAGTAACGTGAACAGCAATCTTTTCGTTACGACGAATACCAAAGGTACGGACAGTGTAACGAGCCTTGGAGTAAACAGGAGTTTGACCAGTCAATTGTTCAAGCACCTTGGCAGCACGAGTAAGTCTGTCACCAGACTCGCCAACGGAAATGTTGAGCACAAGCTTCTCAATCTTGAGCTGGCGCATCTTGTTGGTTTTGGCGGTTTGTTCGGCACTCTATGTAAGGGTACACAATATATAAATGTATCATGTTAATCCATCGGCTTCATCCTTTCATCCTCTTTTCATCTTGATCGCATCTCATCCATCCATCTCATTAAAATATAAGAGAAGAATGATTTGGATGTGTTGCTGATAATCATCGTACCATTGCTGATGGGTGTAGCCTAGAGCGTTGTCTGTTGGCGGAAGAGAAGGAGCCATCATTTCCACCAGCGTGTAACTTATTGGCCACCACTGCACAACTGGGGTTGAAATTCAATTGCCTGCTTTACCACCACTACCCTTACATTTCACTTGATCAACATCATGAAATAAAGATTAGCAATGACATATTGATCAATGAATAGTCTCTTTTATGGTATTACAAGAGATTAAACAATCAATATGACAATACTACTACAACACCATGTCATCATCTATAACAAGTATCATGCATGTTGTTCACTACTTGTACCTTCTTCAAGCCTGTTCACTACAATACATTCATCATCAGCTCTTCAAGTTACTTATACAATGCATAAATGCTTCAATTACTCTTTGATTGGATGCATTTTTGGACTATTCATGCATGTAGGATAGCACTGCTGTTATTTGTTACTGCTGCCACCAACACCACTGCTGCTGCTGATTGTCATTTAGAGATCTATGGAATGCAGAATGATACATTAGGCTTTTACCAGATATCAATCCAGGTTCTTGTCGATCATCAATGCATGGAGACAACGTCATGCATGGTATGCATTAATCCCGCTTTCCACTCAACTACCTTTCCTTTAACACATGGCTCATATTTATTGTATATATGATAAAGGCTAATACTAGTCTCATTATACTACACTTGTAAGAGAATGAAGCAGCCGGGGGAAATGGCTCAAATTGGGCGTTTTAGCTTTTGGTGTGCAACAAACGACATGCAGGACAAGTGACACAAAGAACTCCAACGTCGCTACAATTTCTGGAGCCGCGTTTCAAGCCCACCTTGTATCTTTTTCCCTTTCCACAGCCTTGCCATGTTGGAGCGAGATGTCAACAATACTCGTCTTGCACTCGCCAGTCCACGTACTTTAGGACTTACTCCAGATCCAAATGCGCCTCCTTTGGAACCACGATGGTAATACCAATACAACCGATCGCCTTCTTTCCTACTCAAGATTGTTTCATTTCCAACAGGTTTTATGCAGTCGACAGTGCGCGATCCAAGAAACTCAAGTGGGTGGCATTCTCAAAAAGGGATTCTGAAGCACTGGAGAAAGCTCTAGAGGTAAGTTAAAGATATCCATAGCAACAAAGATAGCTGATAAGAGAGGTGTGATGACTAGTCCAAAGACATGTCAACTACTGTACCAGTCAATGAAGATCATTTATTTGATGTCAAGGTTTTCTATCGTACATTATCACCAGTCTACTGGGAAGGACCAACATACCCCGTAAGGCGTGCAACATGGTTTATGCAATCGGATGGGTCTAAATGGGTGCCATGTGAGGAAGCACTTGCTCAGCAAATTGAAGCAGGATATCGGTAAGTGTCAATACCATATGAGATGAAAGAATGATGTTACCTGACTGGTCTTCTCCTTATTTAGCAAGTACAAGCCTTACAGTGATCCAAGCCTTGTCAATGGCAAACGTAAGGAGGAGACAGCAACAACAGCAGCATCCACTACAACACTTGAAGAAGAAAAGTTGGAG
Source organism: Lichtheimia ramosa (assembly GCA_008728235.1). Classification (NCBI taxonomy): domain Eukaryota; kingdom Fungi; phylum Mucoromycota; class Mucoromycetes; order Mucorales; family Lichtheimiaceae; genus Lichtheimia; species Lichtheimia ramosa. The sequence goes on from CP031823.1 coordinate 1,387,915, forward strand.
ATTGCATTGGCAAGTCAACCTGTTGAGAAGCAGTGGAATTTACTGGGACCTTATTTGGGACAATACGTTGCATACACTGGTCCACATAGTGCATGGCTTTTATCGTAAGGTATATCAATCTATCTTATCAAGAAGAGGAACTCATCAAACGACGTCATATTACAGAAATAGCACAAGCAGCAAATTGGCCAAAAGCATCATTACACGTCTCACCAACAAGCAAAATCTGGGTGGTACAAGGCTGGTGCGTGGATATCAGGCGACTACTGACAGACAACTACGAGGATCCAAGTCATCTCCATCACTATCAACATTACGTAAAGCTGCTGAGGAGCAAGATGGAGAAAGTATCCATGATGATGATGCTATTTGTATCGAGGCACCAGCGGCAGATGATACCATCAAAGTGGGTGATGAAGATGGTGAAGAACCACGTCAGATTGATCATTTGGTCTTTGTTATTCCCGGGTAAGGTGAAAAGGAGAATCAAGTGGATAGTGAGACTCATTTATCATCATATGATCTAGTGCTGGTCAAAGATTTGCAGGCCAAAGTTTCATTGACGGTAAGTTGATGCAAAGTGGATGCTGGTTATACCAGTCTAATGATGATTTACCTTTTCCACAGATGTTGACAATTTGCGAAGAGGAGTAAAATTGGCTTATGCTGCTGCAATACGTTCTGATCGACCCAATGGCATTCAGTTTTTACCAGTACCTTGGCGCCAAGAGATCAAATTTGGCATATCGCAAGAAGAAGGATTACAACATACTGAAGCAGATCTTGGCATGCCTGATGGTGATGATGGATGTCCCACTTTGGAGGAATTGACAGTCGACAGTGTACCCAATATCCGCTCACTTGTATCCAACGTGATTATGGATAGTAAGTGTATATGACTTTAGAGTGAATGTGACATGAAACTTATCCATCATCATCTTAGTTCCTTTATATCTCACACCAAAATACCGAGAGCAAATGACGACATCGATTTGCAGACTTATCAATGGCATCTATCTTCAATACATCAAGCGAAATCCAGACTTTTTGGAGAGAAATGGGAAAGTATCTCTTGTCGGTCACTCTCTTGGTGTAAGTATACCTTTCAGATAAAGCCATTCATGGATTGATCATCGACTGGATCTTGTAGGCATTGATTACACTTGATATGCTCTCTTTACAACCCATCACACCACCTCCTGATAAACAAAGCATGTTGGCTGCCTTGAAACGACCCGATCTCTTGAAGCAGTATCAGAAATCCAATGCATTGCTCTTTTCTGCAGAGAACTTTTTTGGACTTGGATCTCCAGCAGGTGTCATGCTATTAGTCAAGGGTACTCGAGTCGCATCAAGAAAAAGCAAAAGCTTTCAAGGTCGAGAGTCATCTCAATGTTGTTTCCCTGCAGTCAACAATTTGTACAATATCTTCAACAGGGTATGTATAGTGCTTATTTACCAGATATACAAGATGACTCATATCTACAATGTAGTCTGATCCAGTTGCATATCGACTTGAACCGCTTATTTCACGCCAATACAGCACAAACTTCAAACCAGCAATGATACCACACATCAAAGAACTCATCATGGATAAGAAGAAAGGCAAACGAGCCAGTGGTTCAGGTGGACTAACCAATCGAGCAGGTGCCATGTATGAATCCATCAAATATGGTCTTACAGCAAATCTTGTGATGCGAGGACTTGGCTTATCCAAACAACAAATGTATGAAGATATGCAATCAGCCAATAGCAGTGATGACGATGTAGCTGTATTTGATCCACTGACAACAACAACAACAAATGGAGCAACACAAGATTTAAGCGTTCCTGACAACATTCGATCCCCAACACATTCACGATCCAGTAGTGATTCAGCTGTCATGATTTCCATGTGGAACAATTCACCAGCACGACAATCACCACCGCCTCCTTTATCAGATACATCACCTTATTCAGATGGTGCACGTCGTTTACGATTGCTCAATGTGACTGGAAGAGTCGATTATTGTTTACCAGAGAACAATCTAGACAATCCTTATTGGAGCGCATTGGCCACCCATCTTAACTATTGGAAAGATCCAGATGTAGCAGCATTCTTGGCAAAAGAAATCTATAGAGATCACTGATTCCCCTCCCCATTGTTTTGTTTTCTTGCATTCATTCTTATCATTGCCCAGTTCATATATAGACACCCATATTACACCTGTTGTATATTCTTGAGCTACACTAGATCACTTTACATCTTCTTTTGTGGCAGAGTAAACAAGATGGATTTTCTTTTTTACATCACGTGTCCTAATCCTGTCAAATGCTCCATATATAACAATCCTCCCATTGTCGATAAATAAAAGTCTCGAAACATTGTTCTAGATATGTACATTTTTTGAAGGATATAAAGATAATGGTAATGGGATGATGTTGCTACCTAAAGTCGCCGAACTGCACGATAGGCACCTGAACGTTCTCCAACAATATCAGCATTCACACTTTGTAATCCACGAAGAAAGTCACCAAGGTCATCTTCGTCTTCTTCCTCCTTGTTCTGATGCATGGATCGTGGATCAATGCAGATTGATGCAGGACGACCTTTGTTGCGTAAATTGATGATTTCTGGTGGATGATGTATCTTTTGGCCAGTAAAAAGTGATGATGTAGAGCTGAGAGAACGTGCCAGTTTACGATTTTCTGAAGTGATGGTATTGGGTGCTTCATTACAAGAGGATGATGTAGGTGGTGTTGTCTTTGGATTGAGACCTGGTAGTGGCGTGGAATTGGATATAGTGGGAAAAGTAGTCGAAACGATAGGACGTGAATGGCTAATAGTGGGTATTTTGGGTTCTTGATGATGGTGCTGATAATGTTTTCCAACCATCCAATCATGACTGATATCCAAGCTACGTCGATTGTTGTTTTGTTGCTGAGCAACAATGGGACGAATGATGACACTGGGTGTTAAAGAGTTGCGTCGATTGTTGCTGGTACGATCATATTCATCTGCTGTAGCTGCATGAGCTATTGCCATACTATGCAAATCGGCACTTTGTGATTTACGATGCCGTAAAGTGCGTGTACCAGCTGCTGATGACATGGATACAGATCGATAATGCGTTGAACTTTGTGGACCAGGTACATTAGCTTGTGGAGTTGTGATAGGCGATGAGCCAAAGGATGTGGATCGTGTTCGGATATTCTGTAATTTTGGTGAAAGTGCTGTTGGTGTTGATGATGTTGAAAGAGTCGATAAGCTTGAATTCGCATCATGCAAGGAGAGTGGATCAGCTTTGAGAAAATCGGATGCCGCTTTAAGCGTGACAAGTACAAAACTGCAATATAAAAAAGTCAGCCAAGGGGGGGAAAAGTGAGGATAGGAGATGATTACCTATGCTCAGATCTTTCAATAAGAGAAAGGCGAAAGTGTTCCATATAAAAGGCAAGACTTGCAATACGAGGAATACGGCTGTGTACAAGGATATATGCAAACAATGGTATCATTTCATCAGCTGTCACCGGTGAATCATCTTGTTTGGCTAGATTGGTCAATGCATGTCATTTCTCTCACCCTTATTGAATAAACAACTTACCATCTTTGATCATACTGACTGATGTACTTTGAATATAATCCGAAACTGCTGTAGTGATAAGGTCTAATGTCATACGAACACATGCAAGCTTTTCCAATGGGGTGAATGCCAGTTGATCACCAGATGTGTTTTGCAGCACTGGCGCAGCAAGTCTGTCATCATCCACTGAAATAGGTCCTTCTGTCTCGGTATCCACTCGGCGTAGACAAGTAATAGCAGCTTCAAAGCATTCCAGTGGCATATCAGCCATAGGATGACTCACAGCATAGCGATCAAGGGTGATAGTCTCTCGAGCATACGCCCTGCATATAGAATCCAAGTAGTTATCCTGAGATTGTAATATAGCACGCAAGGACTGAACCCAAATCTTCTCATAAAGGAACCCCATGACAACACTATTAACATGTGTTTTACATCAGCTCCACTGTATGGTTCGTTTAGCACAAAGTATACTTACTTTTCCACTAGTTCCAAAAAGTGATCATGCTCAGCTTGGATCCGACATGCTTCTCGTAATCGGCTATTCTTTTGCAAGATGGTCTAAGCCGATATAAGTCTTTTGGACATGTATATAATGATAGATGTATCCACTTACTCGATAAGCTTTACCATACATGTGTTGAATCTTGTCGACAGTATATGAATTGAATCCACGAATGTAGACATAGGTATTGACAAACTTTTGGACGCCCATTTGTAGCTCATGCATTGCTTCAGCATTCTCTGGGAGCATATTGAGAAAGTCAAGGTCACTGGATCAAAACTGAGTTGAATGTGCGGATAGATAAACATCACTTGACAAAAGAAACTTACGTTTTCGAGTTGCGCACGGTTGGGATTGAGAGCGTATTCGGGCTTCGTGGTTGAGGAGGCTAAAGACACGAATAAGTACTTCTTGTTTATCAAGAGATATCACAACTTACCAAAGGATCACCTTCTAAAGCTCTTTCAATCATCAAAACTCGTATCTTTTTCATTCCAATCAACACCACTTCTTCAGCCATAATATAGACTGCTCTTGGATCCTTGAAACCTATCTCAAATCAGGATCAAATCGACATTGATAAAAGAAGGGGGTGCACATGAGAGGATAAAGTAGAGATCAGCTTACCCGACACAGTGTGGATGATCGGAAATTCAATAGAAATCACTTTGCCATTAGCTGCTTGATACTGTCCTTGATAATATGGTGATGGATTGTAAGAGTGTGTCTCTAAAGAAGTTTACAAGAACTTGTAATCAGAACCAGCGAGTTTCCTTAAATGGGTGCTAAGTAATTTATGCAGCGTTTACCGATAAAGTCTTTGGTGAGTATCATGCCTTCAACGGCTCTTGAATGAGGAATACAGACGACAGTAGAACGTGAGAAGACCAAGTTGAAGTGTGATCGAATGTAACGATAAAAGCGATTCTCGTCCAACTCTTCTGGTTCCAGTGACATTGTTGGATGGGCACCAAGGGAAGTTGGGCGGGATCGCGAGGTGGTTGAAGAAGTTGGAGAAGGATTCTGTGAGCAAGGTGTGCCTCTAGACTGTGTCATGGCAACCAATGTAGGATAAGGTTGATCTCTGCTGTCGCTGTCGCTGCTAATGCCTGAAGAAGAGGAGTCGACTGTCGTAGTTGGTAGAATCCCTGACGTTACAGGTGGTGTTGACTGCAATGACTGATGCGTGGTGACATTGTCTCTTTTCTTTTTAACGCTGCTTCTGAATAGATAAGGAATAGCAAAAGACATGTATGGGTGGTGAAGGAAGAAGAAAGAAAGGGCCAGGGGCTTTCCAACGGGAATGAAATTGCCGCAGCTTGTGAGGACGCCCCATCCAAATAAAAGATCAGAGTCATTTTTAACGCTGCCTTGTTACTATATCAACAATCCCCATTATGCTTTTTCATGCCAATCCCTTTTGGAATCATTCAATCAAACACATTATCATTGTCCTAAATAGCTGACAACCTGATTCATGGATGAAACAAGTTTCTTGTCCCCAACGTACTACAACGAACCACAAACTGATCCGAGGAACAACCATTTCTGGGTGTCACAAGAGGTGTTGCCGGCACAAAAAGGGGGCCTTTGTCAATAGGGTACTTGAACACGCTTATCCTCCTCCTGTTATGTCTAACACAAGGTTCATTCTATTCACACGCCCTAAAATACTACACAATGAGACAAATAAATGTGTACCAAGCCTTGTCTAAATGCTGTCATGTAAAACTAAGCCGTCTAAAGAGTAAAATGGCAATGTCGTTCTTCCGTGTAATGCCGTATTGGCCACGAGATCTTGCTACATACACATGGACACAAATGGGCGGGCAAAGATGATGTAAGTTTGGGGGAATAGTTTCACGTTATTTACGTTTCATCATGTGTCTCGCATCTATCCTACCACATGCCATCATCTTACTGATAAAAGTATACAACATGATGATCGACGCTTTGTTTCCTATATGTTGGAGTAAAAGGGGATATGCAAAACCATTAATTAGAAAAGGGAGCCATTTTCCACATGCGAATATGAGGCATTTCTTTGTTATCTTGCATCCTGTGTGAAGTCTATGTGTGAGACACTGGTGATAGCAGCAAAACAAAGGCACACAATATACTGTATATGTATTAACCCGCCTATTTCCAACTGCATTTCATTTCTCCTGCACCTGTTGTGTTTCTAGTTGTACCCAAGATACAGGATTGGTAGCTTGATAGAGCCCGGTAACTTTGCATCACCATGTTAGTAACAATCCCAATGTAACAGATAACCAGTCAGCATGATTGATTCACTTTACTGACATGTATGCACATGAGCAAAAAAAACATTTCACTTTGACCTTATTTGTTTTGGGGATGACGAATCCGTGCATGTGTTGTTATTCATGTCGTGACTATAAGAGCCTGCAAAATGAAAGAAGCAATCTCCGGTCCGAGTTATGCGCTATGCTCTGCTTACTATATGGCATGTTACACTCGTTTTATGTCAAGCTCCCAATTGGAGCATTGTAGCAACAAATAAGCGCATCACACAAGATGTTAAGTGAATCATTACATTCATGAAAGTGACAAAATCCAATGACGATTCCCCACGTGTGAGTCAGCGTCAATGTGTGGCAGTGATTCATCTATATCAAATGGCAACGCTTTTCATGATTCTAATGACAACAACTCTGTTTGAAAAAGGAAAGCGTATCACTTTAAAAGTGCCTTTTTTCCAGAAGATGCTGGAATGACTGTTTGTAATGTGTGGATGATGATGATGATGTTACAGTGGAATGATTTATTCATATCCAGAGTTGGATAAAGGGATTGGAATACATTGAATCATTATAGTAGGGATAAGCACTATCTATACATGTTTACCATAGAAAGAGAGAAGGAATGATAACAAACTTCTTTGACAGGTCCACAGTAGAGGCGTAACGTTTTGATCACCGGTGAGGAGGGCGGGAATAGAAACAAAAAGAAAAAGGTGGATGCTTAAACCCCTCGTCTTCTTTCAAACGCTTCAACGACGACTATCATGGTCAAGTGTACGCATAAAGGTTGCAACCAAGACTTTTCCGAACAAGATAACAAGGACAACGGTAAAGCAGATCAGTCATGTACGCCAATAAAACACCTGGCTCATGTTGCATTGGATAGCTTGTCAATTCCATCCTGGCGCACCCGTGTTCCACGAAGGTAAATGGTTTGACGCCATGTATCGAATCCAAAAGTATTGACATGGTTCATAGGTCTCAAGGGTTGGTCTTGTTGCGACAAGCGTGTCACGGACTTTGACGAGTTTCTTAATATCCCTGGATGCACATTTGGTCGCCACACGACTGAGAAGCCTGTTGAAGAAAAGAAGCCTGAAGCTGATAGTGCCACTACCACTACCACTGCTACTTCTGTGACCAAGGATGGTGTAGAAGTCTATGGCAACCAATCCAATGCTCCTCCAGCATCCATGTCTCCTGCAGTACCCAAGGAAGAGCCCAAAAAGAAGACTGTTGAAGAGATTGTGGAAGAAGACGATGATGAAAGTGTTCCTGTACCAGCCAATGCTACTTGTAAACGCAAAGGATGTGGTGTTCAATACAAGGATGATGCTACATCACGTGGTCAAGGTGCTGAAGCCAAGTGTGTTTATCATCCAGGTGCTCCTGTATTCCATGAAGGCTCAAAAGGATGGAGTTGCTGCCGTCGTCGTGTACTTGAATTTGATGAATTCTTAAAGATCCCTGGTTGTAAGGAAGGCAAGCATCTTTTCGTGGGACGTCAAAACCAAGTAAGTTGTAATAGGATGTGATCATGGCTTGATATTGACATATATGGGAAATAGAAGGAACAGCTTGTGGATTGCCGGACAGATTGGTACCAAACCCAAACCCATATCATCTTGAGCGTCTTTGCAAAGAACAAGCTTGATACCAAGGTCACTTTTGAGCAACAATCCTTGTCCATTGATATCAAGATGAAGAACAATGAGCGCTATCAAAAGACAATCCCCTTGTTCCATGTAAGTCGAAAGGTGTTCATTTTGTTGAATTACATTATCTGACTCTTTGTCTATATAGACAATTGATCCTGAACAATCAAAATACAATGCTCTTACTACCAAGGTGGAGATCAGCATGAAAAAGACTAGTGGCGTTTCATGGGCTACTTTGGAACCTTCAGATGCCAAGTCTTGGACCACTTTTGGTGTAACTGGTGGCGGTGGCAGTGTTGGTGCAAAGGAGATGATGTACACTAGTGATTCCCCATTACACTTGAAGCAATAGATACATCGAGAATAACACTTTTGATTTTGCATGCAAAACATTCTGTTGGGTTTATGGATGAAAGGGATACATGGGGATCATTCATTATTGGTACATTAGTTTGATAATGGGCTCATATTGATTACCGGCAGGAAGATGATGCCATTTGAAAAACCTTCGACACCTTTCAATGGAAGCATTTTGTGCAACCATGTCTTTCAAGTCTATGCATGGATCTTGACAGAACCTGATGAAGCTTCAAACATCTTTGACACCCTGTAAACAACATTTAGGCGCCTATTCATGACATTCAATTCCTTTTAAGGATCATCCATTTACTCTTGGAAAGGAAAGTAGGTTCTCGATTGTGCTTCCACAATGATGCATGCATATGCAAATGCAAACACGAGTCTGGTGTTGCGTTTGCAGCTGCAAGAAGACATCCATGACATCTTGTAGTAGTTGGTTCAAGCAAAGCATACTTTTATATCGCAGTAACAATTGCCATCATCATCATCATCATCATTGTCAACCTTCAAAGCTTTCAATTCTCTTTTGTCATATGCTATCATTACAGCCTAAAACGACTGAGTATATATGTCATATTTCACGTGTAAGTCGGATCTCTTGAATAGAATCGTTTTAAGACTATATGCAAAGATCTATGAATCTCAAAACAACAAAAGGAGAATCCGGTAGGATAGAAATAATATGTATGTCATAAAAGCTGTTTAATTAGTCTATGTGTGTGAATCTAGCTATGGGTATTGGGAAAGAGAAGCAGCAGTAACAAGAATGTATTACCTAAACAATGGTAGGGATACACGAATTCATCTCAGAACACTTTACGTGATAAGGATTGATCATACGATACAACAATTTTGTGTTCAGCTTATCATCATATTCTGATGACAAAGAAGAGTATGCAACGATAATGAGTAGTAGCATAGAAGAAACAGCAATGATAGTAGTGATAGCAATAGATGACAACCTTTAGGGTGATATCTAACAAGGTTCAATATAACAACAATAGTTGCAATGGCAACGTGGCACTTGTACGAGTCTCGACTGATCACAGGCAGGTTGTTTCTTGAAAGGAGAGAGTGAAATGGGATAGCGGGGGCTGGAGGAGAATGAAGCACGGGCATATACAGAATGGGCGCAGCCCAATTGCGCGCATAATTCTCTTCTTTTCCTTTACCTTTCGTTTTTCGTGCTGCTGCATATACTACAATGAAGCTAAAGAGTGGCAAAACACTCGACATCACTTTGAACGAAGAGAAGTTTTACTTTCCTGGTGAACACTTGCGAGGTGAGAATACGTTCATGTACTCCTTGATAAGAGATAGGAACATTTCTATATGCTATACACCCCACACCAACTATTTGCTCATCGTGTTCAAACTACATAGGCAATGTCGTGGTGCATCCCAAGAATCCGACCAAGACAAGCTATATCATGCTCAAGTTTATTGGAGAAGTACTTTTGACTATCAAGGACAAGGAGTCTATTGTCTTGTTTCAGGAAACCAAGCAGCTACGATTATCTGGTGATGATAAGACATTTGTACTTGAGGCGAAGCCATACACTTTCCCTTTCGAGTTTCAAGTTCCTCAGAATGTGGACTTGACTAGTTCAATGGAGGTAAATAGACAAGGATTTTGGTGTTGAATAGGCTGCTTTTGTACTGATACATTGGTTCTTTTTCTTTCCAAGCTTGCCAAGAAAGCGCGGGTACGCTACACTTTGACGGCCATTCATCATCGACCCATGGTGCCAGAGACATTTTGTAACAAGGCAGAATACGTAGTTCCTATCCTGGAGTATCTTGACATTGAAGAAGCCCAATTCAAAGCATCACAAGAGAAATCCGTAAGCGTGTCCAAATCACCTACCAAATTATGCCATCTACGGGTCACAACACCACACATTGGATACGCTAGAGGTTGGTGCTAAAATTTCATACTGTGTAACATTATTGACATCATTGACGCCCATTTGCAGGGAGCATTGTTCATGTTGGTGCAACCCTGAACTTTGTGGAGCCATTAGTGGTTACCAAGGGATTAAGAGTGTCACTTGTTAGGATTGCTGATATAAGACATGGCAGGTAAAGTAATGGGATGACCCAAGGAGACGAAATGACTAAAAATAACCATACAATAGACATCGTTATACCAAGGAGGAAGTGTTAAGATCAGTCGTGCATGATATCAACATCTATGGTCCTTTCAACTTTACCCAAGCCATCAGTTGTCAATTACCTATTCCAACAACGACACCACCTACTATTGGCTTCCGAGGAACAACACTTCGAATGTATTATCAAGTACGAGTACGAGCCAAATTGAATGAAGAAAAGAAAGCTGAAGTGAACCTTCCAATTGTGGTGGGAACATGGCCAAGAGCTGATATTCCAATTGATGACGATGATGATGAAAGCATTACATACATGTCTGATACCCAAAGTGAACCTGCATCAGAATCATTTCGACTTAGTCTTTCTGGCAACTATCGAACATCATTTGCAAGCAGTGCAACCCATATACGATCTACTACTCATGCCACTATCAACACAAGTCAACACCAAAGTGTGGATCGTTCTGATTCTAATGGCTCTTCTCGTCAATCCTACGCTTCATCAATCCAATCTTGGGATTCCCTTTCACGCAACACATCTTTATCTATGCCTGATACACCACAATCACGTAATGAAGACCAATTGTTGCATATTCGACGATCTTCTAGAACACCTTACGATCATGCCACATCATCATTTCTATCACAACCACCACCAACTACACCACCTGCATCCGCCAATAAACACGTTCCAATCCTTCAACCTATTATTGCTGGTGGACTTAACGATATGATTGATTCTTCTTCATCCGATGATGATGACGATGACGGCGACTTGTTGAGGATTCTACAAAAGAAGAAGCGATCTGCACAGAGAATGCAACGACAGCAAATGATGCATGGCATGTAGAGAGACACTAATTTCCTTTTATATCCCACTTTATATTCTCCCACCACCCAAATCCCCCCACACTTTATTCTCACATTGTATCTATAGTTCACACACATTCTCGCGCATTCACTTTCGTAATATATACTTCATCCCATTTTACCGTTTGTTTCTACTATAATCGTGTTTGATATGCCTTTTTTAATCTTATGTTGCAATATGAGAAGGAATGTCAAGGTGAATACTATATGCTAAAGGTGTGGAGAAAGAGAGAGAAAGAGATTTACATGCACATGGAAGGAAGAAAGAATGCAAAAAAGGAAGGATGCAAATGCTTGTGTAATACTAAGTGTCGGTGGGATAACTAGGGATGTGATGGTAAGGTATGTAAAGTAGTGGTGTATGTGTCATGATGATGATGATGTTTTGTCAAGTCCATTGGCTGAAGGAATGGATGGTTGTACTTTCCACATCCACCAAGGACCACCATATTGTTCATCACCCCAACGTCCACATAAGCCCATGGGCAAGAGGAATCTGCCAGCATATTCCCAGGTCTCGCCTGAATCAATGTAGGTCTTTTCCCAAGTCACTTGGCCATCTTCACTGTCATCAATCAACCCCGTGACATGAAATCCTCCAAGATTATCAGCTCCAATTCCTTCAAATCGGGTCAAGGGACACGTGCGTAAATGGCATGATGGAAAACTAGTAGGTCGGCTGATCATGGATGATGATTGTACTTGTTCATCTTCATCATCCAGGGGTACAATACGTAAAGTCAACCGCATGGGACCATCAAACCAATCGGATGCTGCTGTTGCAATATCATTGCCATCATCATCTTCATCCACATCCAAGAATGAGTAATAACCCATCCATTCGCCTTCAATAAGATAAGCTTCACTGACAAAATGGGTGGATGATGCAAATCCTGTGTCACTGTAAATGTTTTCTAATGCACGATTGGTGTTGGATGCAGCAGGTGTCTTGTAATGCTTGTTGTGCCATTTATCACGTGATTCTCTTAAACTTGCATGAAACAATTGGCGTTCGTAACGTCGCAAGAATTCAACATCAAACATATCAGAGCGTATAGGAAAGAGTGGAATAGGTGAGCATTTGGGAATGGCTTCGTATGGTGCAGGATGACATGCAAAGATGGTGGTAAAGAATAAATGAAACGCAGCTGTAAGTGGATCTTGTGATGGGTAAAAGACTGCTGGATCCATCATGTTGTTGCTTTCATTCATCAATTGATCGTCATCTTCTTCATGTAGAGTGATTTGCGAGTGAAATAGTCGTGGTGACATGTGTTTGGTGATAAGTGTATCTGCTTCAAAGTCATAAGCAAACTGGCTTAGTTCATGTGATACAATGTGTGGTGATATGTCTGATGTAAAGAAGCGACTGATGGAGAAGTCTAAAAGAAAAAAGAGACAGGTTAGTTTGGGGGAATGTTGTGGGGGGAGAGGAGCATTTGTGTATTGTTAGTGCAGGGAAAAGAATAAATAGAGTACCATAATTCACTAGTAGGGACAAAATAGGCAGGACCACAGGGTAAGCTTCTCGATCACGAAGGGATCCTAATTGAAACGCAGCACCAGCTAACAGATGCACTTGATGGTTCAATAGTTGCGGAATGTTTAGCTCATCTGTAAAATGTTTGAGCAATAATGGTCGGTGTGAGAATGGCGGATGTTTCTCATTAGGTGGTGTGTGCGCAATATTGTCATTTACCATGCTCTGTAATCATATCCCAAATGATCTCCCAATCGATTTTGCTGAGCTGTTCTACAAGATCTCGTGGTTGTTGTGTTGCTGCTGCAGCTGCCACTTGATGGCATGTTTTAAGAGCTCTGCATCTACGCTCTAAAGCAGACTGCCAATCGAGTTGCCGATAGAGTAGACGCCGGTAAATTGCCGAGGTATCAAAACGTGCACTAAAAGCTTTAGGCCATAATGTTGCTTGTCGCCATGGATCTTTGTGTATAAGGTAATAGAGATGTCGACAAGTGATTGATAATTGTATCAATGATGATGGATATGCATCGTATAGGGCGACATTGGATATGATTTTCAATAAAAGCTCCTTAGGGAGTGATAAAAATGGTGTTTGGTTGTGATGTGCTCGTGAAGCAGACCACAACCACATGATGAAAAAGAGGAGAAGAAGAGAAAGAAAGAGCTATAAAGTCCTCTAATATGTAGAAAGAGAAAAAAGAGAGAAGGAACAAGAAGGGAGTAAAGCAAAAGGAAAAAAGCTCATTGCAGCCCAACATCCAAGACTTACCACTTTTGGCCTAACAGCGGTTCATCCGACCCAGCTTCCATTTGTTCTTCTCCTTTGCCGCTGTTGTGCGTTGGTCTGATTTCCCCCAGCCCAATACCATGTTTTAGTGCATTAGCTATTCCAGCCTAAGAAAAATCTACTTCTTTGGGTACCAAACATCTTCCCCCGCTCAATGCCCTAAACAATCATCCCACCAATATGGAAATAACATGTAGGACGACAAACTATCCTTTCTTTTCTAGTACAACATCTTTCTTTTTTATAATGACTTTCAAGTGAAAGGTACTCTTTATTGATACAACTACACTTTGCCATTTCGCCATTGGGAGACAACATGGAGTTGCTGATCAGTCAAGCTTGCTCATGGAACCACTATACAATCTGTCTGTGCGTTGGAACAGAGCTCAGCGGTAAAACATCTCACTGTCGGCAACATTAAAGGCGTAACCAAGAAATGACTGAGTCTCTTTTTTTAATCCATGCCGCCGCCGACCTAAAAACGTTATTTGAAGTGAAACTAGCTCGAGTTGTCAGTACCACCTTGATCATGTGGTATCCATATAGCAGTGTGCCAACAATTCAATACACATATCAAAAGGAGAAACAATCTATTCTTCAAATACACATCATAAGGGATGATTAAGAAAAGGGGGTTGATAGTGTTGCTGAAAGGATATACAATAGTTGGTGTGATTTACATTTCTATCTTTTGGTACACATCTGACAACGGCCCTGGATCCCGGGTACTGTACAAGGTAATGGTCATATGCGTTACTCCTTGTTGTTGCTTTTGCTGCCATTCAACCAATAAACAACCTTATTCGCCATGGATTGTGTTGCACCAGGATCTATAGCATATCGCAAATGAGAACCAATGACAGCATGCTGGGAATGAACAATAGTCTAGCCCCCATTCATCATCTTCCAATTACTTACCTAGGATAAAGCTGTGTGGTAATCTTTCTTCACATAAATAAAGATGTTCTATCATACCATAGTAAGCAAGAGATCCATATCATTATCACTTTCAAGATGCAATTACCATGTTCAGGATAGGATTGTTTCATGTACTTGTAATGTTCAATAGGTGCCCATTGATCGTTTTCAGAGTAATAAATGATGAACTTGTCAAGATGTGTAGTATAAAAGTCATGATCCAGTTGTTGCACATTTTCCATTTCTTGTTGAGCCATTCTTAGCACAGATCGCACATAAGGTCCATTCAACAATGTTGCTGTCACTTTGACAGAATGTCCTTGTTGTCCTGTCAAGAGTCGAATCAAACTTTCAAGAATAGGTGGTGAAATGTATGAAAGGGCGCTTGCCATAGTAGAGACGACACCGATAGGAAGCTTGTTGAATATACGCTAATAGTGACATAGTTCAATGCCCCTGAATAAAGGATCCTAACCCCTGAATCCTTTCTTACCGTGAAATGCTTCCCATTGGGTGTGAGAGCAATGTCATACAAGCATGGAAATAGTGCAATCAATCGATCAATGTTGAATGCATGTCGTTGCTTAAAGACTTCAACTGCAAGATAGGAGCCGATCGAATGTCCCATCAAGACAAATTTGGTATCATCAGCTGAATAACGCTCTTTCAACATATCAAAGCATTCAATCTTGTGGTCAATCTGATCTTGGAAAGAATAAAGCGCGTTTGGATCATCACCAGTTGACACTCCCAAGTGAGACACTATCCACATTGGACACTATCCACATGAATACACAGCATCTACAACACCCATTGACAACCAAGTACCTGCAAAGATCTCTAGATTGGGTGAAGCTTGACAGTGGATGCGTTCCAGGAATTCAGCATAGTATTCAACAAGACCAGGATTGCCAGGAATGAAGAGCAGTACAGTTGTTGGGTTTTCACGAGCAGGCCACCATAAAGTATTCGTAAGATGACCAGCCACTTGCCAGTCTCCTCGAAGTGGCGTACACAGTGTATGGGGGCGCATGAAATGAAAAAAGTAAGCCTTGAAGCCACGGGGTGGAAAGCAACTGTTCACGAGAACTAAATATATCCATCCGTCAGCTGGGCTTTGCATTTTCAAGCAAGCTGTGTGTCACATTTTACTGTTCTCTTTGGTCGGTTTTCTTTTTCTCCTTCTTCTTCCTTCTTTTTCTTCGTTTCACTCTTGTCATGTTTTCGGTTGCTCAGCAAAAGAAACAAGAAGAAAAGAACTTGCAGTAAGTGTTCCTATAGACAACTTGACTCTTCCAATACGTACCTTGACTCACTCGTTTGTATGTTAGAAAAGTACGGGACCTACTCCGCTTACCAGCAAACAAAAAATGTTTCGATTGCCCTACCAAGGTAAGATGTCCTTATATCTTTTGCACTATGGGATAACTGATATTCATAGGCTTGTATAGAGTCCTTTCTTTGTCAATGTTAGTGTCCAAACATTCATCTGTAGTCGTTGCTCCGGACTTGTGTAAGTATTTGGATATATATGCCAAACACAAAAGTTCCCTGACATCTCCTGTTACGCGCTTTTGGGATAGCCGTGAAGTAGGACATCGTGTCAAGTCAATCTCTGCAAGCAAGTTTTCTGGTGCTGAAGTAGTGGCATTACAACAAGGAGGAAATCAAGTGGCCCGTGCCATTTGGTTGAGCAACTATGGAAAGGATAATGTTGATCCAGAGACTGATGATGAAGTAAGAGCCTTTATTCGTCAAAAGTATTGTAAGTAAGGATTTCAAGTATACAGCATGGGATATTCATCTATCTACCTTACTATTATAGATGAACAAAAGTGGTTGGATCAAGAAGGATTGATGGCTCACACGAATCGTGTACGTGAAATGATCAAGGCTATGTTTACAGAGGTTTGTTATTTTTGGGATAGGAAGAAACAGCGGATTAGAATTTGGTGTCATTAACTTTACCTTATCACACGACACAGGAAGGGATTAGAAGACCGGGTGCCAAGACTCCACCTCTTCCAAATGATGGAAATGCTATTCTATCTCCACCCAAAAGACAACAACAACGACCTGCTTCACTACAACTGACATCATCTTCTTGGAAATCAGCCAATGGTAATCATGTTTCATCCTCATCATTGCTGGATGATGGTGACAATGTGTATGAGCCACCCATGTCTGCAAGAGAAATACGATCCACAGGTAAGCGAACAAGTAAACAAGTAACAAGAAATGTCTAACACGCCATATCATGATTACTGTTTTTAGGTATTGCACCCTTTTCTCCCACTATCGCGTCTCCAGCACCTGTTACACCATCACGTATTGTCCGGGATCCTGCACCAACCACTCCAACTTTTGTTGCTCCTACTCAATCACCTTTCCCCACATCTCCAGCACGACCAACATCCAATACCAACAACACTACTACTACTACAACTACAACTCCTACATCAAGTATCTTTTCTGAATTGGCTGGTCTTGACATAAGCTCCAAACCTGCTCGTAGAGCCACTTATACAGGTGGTATCCTTACACCCGCCACACCTGGCGCAGCTAGTCCAACTCGTTCAACACCTTATTCATCCATTATTGGAGGATTATCTTCAGGTACATGGTAGTACTATTCATTGTGTAACCCTTTTTTTGAAATTAACCTTTCATGCTGTAGATTCATTCAAGACTACACAGCCACAAACATCCACCTTTTCTCCATTGTCACCCACGAATCATCATCATCAGTCTCACTCGTCAATCTCATCTTCAATCACAACAGCTCCTCCTTCACAATCACCATCTGTTGAAAAGGATCCCTATGCAGCTCTACGCAGTCTTAGTATAAGTAGTACATCAAAAGAAGAACCACCCAAGCAAGAAATGATACCCGATGGTGTGCATGAACGTCAAGATTCAGAAGATACTGCATGGACAGGTAAGGAAAAAGGACACATGATGTAACATGTGTGCATCTTTGTTTGTATTAATGCAGTTTCATATAAACAGAATTCTCGACATCTACCACAACCATTGATGACTTTGGTGATTTCGCTTCAGAACCTTTGGATGTGGCAACAAAACATGATATTGCTCCACCCAAACCTGTCAATTACTTTGATGATCTTGATCCGCTAGCTCAATTCAAGCGCTCGAGTCGTTAACATCCGCTATAACCCCACATTTCCCCCCACTTACAGTATTTAAGAAGAATATATCATACCATTCAATTGACTGGATAACAGATGAACATAAGTTTTATGGTGATTGAGTATGTGTTGTGTCGTGTGTGTGTGTGTGCAAAAAGTTTCTAAAACAAGGAGGGGGAAAAAGAGACTTGTGTGTGTAAAGGGGGGATGTTGTTGTGTGTAAAGTGTGTGTATGAAATGGGGATAACGGGAATGGTTCAACAGGAAGGGTGGTGACGAGATTTGCGTATTTTTCTCTCTCTTTATTGTTCCTAACTAGACACCATATCGTTCTCGCAATAAAGCTCTTGCTGGTGGCTGCATACTTGCATCTAACTGGGTCCATTGTTCCTCTCCAATCATGTTCTTGTATCCAGTGAGAATCTGGATATGATACACAAGGTTAATCCACTGATATTCATCTCTATGTATCCAGCTTACCTCTCCAAATGACTGTGCTAAAGAAGGGGGTGTATCAACGTAGGTAGCGACAGCAGTGGCAAGTTGTCCAATATCCTTGCAACCTTGTGGATTGGCCTTGATCATTTCACAAAGACCACTGAATGCTGATGCCTTTTCATCATTGGAGCAGATGGGAATAAGGGCCGAAAGCCATGGAGTGATGAATACAGGAAGATGTGGACTGACAAGTTGAGGACAAACAAGACCAAGACGACCAATGGTGATAGCAACATTCTCCAACAAAGTGCGCTGGACATTGGGATTAACAATCAACATGAACAATCGTTGAAGCATTGGCTCCACATAGGGTTGAATCTCTTGTCCTAAAGTATCAACATTCATTAGCATTCAAGTCATATAATACTATGTAAGATACATACCCCATTTAATAGCAATTTCACCAGCTGCCCATGTAGCATTGTTGCATACAGAAACGTGTTCGGCTTGGGGATCAATCTGACTCACGATATGTGGCATGAATTGGGGCACAACGTTACGAATTTGTTCAAAGCAAGAGATGGCCAAATCACCAAGAACAGCATATGCAGATTGACGTACTTCGGCCACTTCATCCTATAACATTGTTAATGTCATATCACGAAAAGACCTAGTCTTTTTCCTTACCTGAATACAAATAGAAAGGAATTGTACCACAGGAGGATTGGTACTAGCCACCAAAGGCTCAGCTTCAGTGTTCAAAGCTTGAATGATACCAGAAAGCAAATCCAAAGCAACAATCATGAAATCCTTATCAGGAATATCTTGAGCGGGATCATTGGCAGCCAATCGACATTCTTCAATGGTCTTGCAAACCAAGTTGACGCATCGTGCATAGACTGGTTCTGCAAAAGGCTTGAAACCTTTACCAAGAGCCGTGGTGATGGATGACAAGCACTATTGAATTGTGATTAATATATACACATATGAATGAAAAGGAGCTACTTACTTCAAGCAAGGGGAAAAGATCAGTGCTGTCATCTGGAATCTGTTGCCATTTCTGGATAAGTGGTGGCATAATGATGCGAATGAATTCTTCTTGATTGATAGCTGGGCCAACAACGTCAGCCAAAGTGCCAACAGTGTCGTAAAGAAGCAACAAGTTGCGATGCTGATATTTCTCGAATGCTGTGGCGAGTGTCATAAGGATAGGGTGAAGATATGGAATAAGATCAGTGGTAACATTTTCCTCGAGAAGTGAAAAGGATGAACATGCTGCTTCTTGAACACGCTTATTGTTGTCTAGTATACGCTGCAACAAATTCTGAATCAATGGCTGTAAAAAGTGCTTGCCGTGTTGAATCCATGATGCGTAACGACCCAAAGTCCAACAAGTAATGGATCGAACAAGAGGCTAATAAACAGAGAAATGAGTAATCTAGTTTCCTCATCATGCATGAATTGGTATATCCTTACCTTTGGATCATTAAGATTAGTAAAAAGATAGGGAACAAGTTCTGGAAGATGAGGAGCAATCTCTTGCATGCCACCTAATCCATATACATGCATGTCAGTCATTAATCATCCAATGTCTACCAATCTCTATTACCTTCAGCAGCAGCACCAAGTGCAAGAATACCACATTCACGATGTAACCAATCAGTGCTCTCGAGTTCAGTCTTGAGAAGTGGCATCAGTAATTGGATCACTTCGCCTTCAAATGATGTACACAAGACGTCCAATGTAGCAGCACTGCATTTTCTCAAGTTCCATTCGCCATAAAACTCATCGTCCAAATCATCGTCGTCATAATCATCATCGTCTTCATCGTCATCCTCATCATCGGTACCATTCTTTGGCTTATCACCAGCAGCACCTTCAGCCTTTTCAGCATGTTCGTTCTCAATGACATTTGCCTTGTGATGACGGGGTTTGATATCTTGTTCGCTGTCGGCAACATGGGCATCATCCTCATCACCACCCAATGTAAGCAAGTCCAATTCTGAATAAACCATGCCCTTGAGTAACACGGGAACAATTCGTGGAAGGAAAGGTTGCAATTGCTCGCGTAAATCATCTTGTTCAGCAAACACGAGCCAGAATTCGCATGCTTCCAAGGCCAAATCAGCGTCATCTGATTGAGTGCAATAAAGCATATAGTCGACAATGTTGGGCATATGAGGGAATAAGACAGTAGCGCACATTTCAAGTAAGCTGACCAAAGCTTGACAGACTGCCTTGCGAACTTCAAGACTATCATCAGTGGCACGACTAAAGAGAGCACCCAAGAATTGATCCATGTTGTTCATAAGAGGAGCAGATCGTAAAGTGATGAATTGACTGGTCGAATTGATAGCACAAAGACGCAACTTTTCTTGTGGATGAGCAAAGAAAGTGATGAACTTTGGGATCATGAACTCCAATGGATGTACACCACCAACATTCTGATCAAGTTCACGTGAACAATCCTCACAAATCTTCTGCAAAGTAGTGAAAGCATTCTAGAATACCAAAACATGTTAAATCACCCATTTTCTTATCCAAAATATATCAATTGTTACCTCAACAACAGTGGGATTAGGATCATCGAGTTTTCCCATCAAGACTTGCAAAGCTTGCATCCAGTTATGGACTTGACCACGTTCAACAATGGCTGCAATCACAATACCAACAGCTTTGCCAATCTCTGGATCACCAATATGCTGCAAAGAACATTCCTTGATATATGCCACAACTTCTTGAGGAATGGCGGGGAAATGTGCACGGATGTTGTTCTTGAGCGTAAGACCAGCTACTGATCTCACATATTGATCTTCATGTGGCATTTGTGTAAGAATATAGACAAGATACGAGTTGTAATCCGGGATCTTGTTGAAGTATTCCAATTTCTACATATCCCAAGCATGAGTATGACCTGTTGTATATATCCAATCCCACTTTTACCTCTTGCACAGCATGGCTGTCGCTTGGGTTAAGTGCTTCTCGTAGAAGCTGTAAAAGGTCAGAAAGTCCTTGCTCGGTGGGTTGCCAGGTGTTGCTCATGGTCGGTTAACAGTGACAAGTCAATGGATGAAGGGGAACGTTATGTGTTGCGTGGTGTGTGTGTCTGGAAAAAGATTGAACAAAGAAAAAGTCAGCATGACGTTGTAAAAAGGGCTTCGTAAAAGGGATCGCTTGCTTCCCCCATCCCAAGCACTACAAGAACTCGACACTCCCATCCTTTTCTCACGGCTTCCATGTCACTTTCTTGTGCCGATGGACCCTTTTCTCTTATTCTCCCCATGAAGAAAAAAGATTTGTGGCTTGCCTTTTAGGTTGCGAATCGGTAGAGAGACGACTCAATAGCGATAGTTGTGTTGTGGAGTAGAATGTGGTGTCGACTATAATAAACCAAAGGGGGGAACGTCTAGGACTCTTCCTTCACCAAGTCGTTTTCTTTGTGCTGTGTGTGTGAGCCAGAAAAGCTGTGCGGACCAAAACGCCACTCACTTTTTTTTCGTCTGCAAGCGGACTTGTGAAACCCAAAAGCCATTGGATGACGTTTCCTGCTATTCGAAAGGAATGCTGCTGCTACTCATTGTTCATGTGATCCCTTTAACAATCCATTACAATGAAAACATGTTATTTGATACTTTTATTACAATCTATGCCAAATAAACAATGCGCTTCGTGTCTATCATGAGGATAGTCAATGGGAGTCTTTGGGAAACCAGTCTGTGCATGGTCATGATTGATCCATCAACTGTTATCTCGACATAATGAAGACAATGTAAAAGGGGTCAAGAGTGAGGAGAAGGTACACTTGCATGAATTTAAATAGGCTATTTGCCATGCAACTTACCATATGGAGGTGTTGATTATCCATGCTGTGTTTGTAAGCATCCACATATGTATGTACATAAGCATCAACTTACAATGAAAGTAGTGCTCCATCCATAAGCAAAACAACATGCTCCCTTATAATCAAAGCATGTGCATCCATGTTTACATAGATTCCTTTAAAGACAATCTTCACAGCCAATCCTAGACGAAAATAGATACTAGACATAGCTTCCTAATACACAAAGGCTATTAGCTTGCCATATAGCGATATCCTTTTTCACTCAAATACAAGTGAGTTCTTTCAATCATTACACAGACTGACATTCTTATAGAGCAATGCGCAAGTCCTCAACAAGCATTTCCCCTGTGACAATAATAAAGTTGCCCAGATGCATCATTACACATCTTGTCAATCTTGCAATGATTCAAACACACCATAAGCATACATTACACGACTATCCTTCGGGATGTCAAGTGTCTTTAAGCATGAAGACGATGATGGAGAGATTTGGTCAATGCCTTAGCACTTATCCAATTGGCATCCACAAAGGATATCCAATCACACAAGGATCCATCATGTATCCGCTTCCTTGGAAGACAATTAAAACATCCAATCTTATATGCGACATATGTACGCATACCAGTACTTGTGATTATTAGTGAAGGAAGAAATGAAAGTAGTAGTGAATGTTGATGTAGTAAGTACTTTTATATTGGTAATGCCAGGTACAAAGGCTGATATCTGTAGACATCTTGCTGCATATGATTCTAGATCATGTATGTATGTAATGCATCATGCATAGAATCATCGATGTCAACTATGATGTATATCATTTATCAGCATAACAATGGATCACACGGTGATGATGATGGCAATAAGCAGCAAGTGAAGATGGTGTTAGGTCAAGTGACGTGTTGATGAGCGGCATATTGCAGCATTGTTATCGATACAAAGCATCCAGTGCTGATCATTTAACTCAGGCATTGGCTAAAGATGAAGAAATGCTCTTGGCAACCTGAAATTTGGAAAGCATACAAGTCGTTTTCGGAAGTGTGCCTATGTTTAGCCGCGTCTTTTTGTACAACCTTTATTTTGCGCTGACTGTGATGATACTAGCAAGATTCCGAAGAAGCAACCGAGCATAACGCGTTAGCGGGAAAAGAAGATTGATGCACGATGGCAATTCTTGCATCTTGGCAAACCTATATTCCACTCTTAAAATGGATGTGAATAAGCTCTAGTCTGCTTTACACAAGGTACAACTGATGAGATATTGCTGTGTTGGATTACATGCGCCACATTATTATACACATGCATATGAAGCATTAGGATGGCCTATCATCATTTGGTAATGGATATGGTTTTGTAATAGTGCATATGTATTGAAAGAGTATAATCCGGGAATTGGCATACAAGAGTAATGATGGGGTGATTTATATAGATGATGGTGATGATGAGCAGGTTTAGTAGGGGATAAAGTAATGCAGGTGGCGTGCACATGTTGGCACATGACTTGCTGTTTAGGCATCAGTGTTTGTTGTTCTAAGAATATATCATTCAAAAGTATTGGTTGGAGAAGGAGTAGGTTGTACTTGGTATAGTTGTGTTTGCATACGTTGAATGCGCCATACACGTGAGGACATCTATTTCTTTCCCTTACTCTCCCTCTTTCGTTTCTTCACCCCCGATTCTAAAGACCCCCTTTTTCTTACTTCTCTTTCACTTTACTTCTCTTTATTCATTTACTTTATATATGACTATGGAATTTGCTGAAGAGCTGGAAGCAAACATTTATGAACCTTGGCGTTTTCAATATGTATCTTTTACAGCCATTCGCAATGACATGTTGACTCGCCAGGAACATCATGGATGGTCAAAGAATGATGAAGCCGACTTTGAACGCACATTACGACTAGAAGCTGATAAGGTGGATCAGTTCATCACTCGTAAGCAAAGGGAGATCGATTCACGAGTCGCCTATTGTGAACGTACACTTGTGCAACAAAGACAGCACTTGACGGCAGCTTCAGCACGCCAAGTTTATGACACCATGGACGATGCGTTGACTGACATCTTGATTGACCTGAACGACTTGTCCAAGTATACCCGTTACAACTTTCTTGCATTGGAGAAGCTGATTGTAGAGCACGACAAGTACACACACACCAATGGGAAGCAGCTCCTGGTTGACATTTCTAGATCCAAGGCACCCCTTGACCGACAAAGATTTGATACAACACTCGTCAAGATATCAACGTTACACGACATTTGCCGTTTGAATGGTGAAGCAAGAACTGGCAATGCAGCTGCAGGTGCTGATCAGAATGCTTTTGAAAGAGCAACAGCCAAATACTGGGTTCATCCTGACAACGTGACGGAGCTCAAAGCAATCTTGCTTTTTCATTTGCCAGTACTCATCTTCAACAAGGACAAGCCTATTGAACCCAGTGACAGTGCCATTTCTTCAGTATACTTTGATAATGGCGATTATGAGCTTTATACTGGTCGTTTACAGCGTGATGAAGGTGCTGAAGCTATTCGTTTTCGTTGGTATGGTCCCATGGAAACACCACACATCTTCATTGAAAGAAAAACACATCATGCTCCTTGGCTTGATGGTGCATCAGTGAAAGATCGCTTTAGATTACATGTCAATCAAGTCGATGACTTTATCCATCAGCGTTATACTGCAGATCAGTATGCTCGAGATATCAAAGGCACCATGTCTGATGATCTTGTACGCCAAAATCATTTCATTGCTTCAGGTGTTCAGTCTTCAATTCGTGACAAAAAGCTTGATCCTGTGATGCGTGTCTTTTACAATCGCACAGCATTCCAAATTCCTGGTGATCAGCGATTACGTATCTCTCTTGATACCGATTTGACATTTGTTCGTGAAGATGGTAAACGTCGTCAAGGTGGATGGCGTCGCCCTGACATGGGAATCGATCATCCCTTCTCTTATTTACCATCAGAAGATGTATATCATTTTCCTTATGCTGTGCTTGAAACAAAGCTACAAACACATCTTGGTCAAGAACCACCTGAATGGCTGACTCGTTTGCTTGATTCACGTTTGGTGTATGAAGTGCCTCGTTTTTCAAAGTACTTGCATGGTGCAGCTCATTTCTGGAAACCAAGCTTGCCACTATTGCCATGGTGGCTCACTGAGATGGATTTGGATATTCGTAATGCCAAGCAGCCTACTGGCAACTTTTCTGGCTTGTCACGATCCAAAAGTCTTAAGCCACTTATTGATGGTCGTTATCGTATGGGCTATCTTAACACACAATTGGAGAAGCGTGCTACTTTGAAACGCAAACCAAGCGAGAAACAGCCACAAGCTACACCACGTTCAACATTTGCTGCAGGAGGCATGGTCAATGGCAGTGGAAAAGATCATCAAGCATTAGATGTCAGCAATCCATTTGAAGACCCTATTTGGAATCGTAGTGAGCTACTTGATTTTGAGCGTGATTCAGAAGTATCAAGATCTTACAATGATGGCAGCCAAGTTGGCGCTGCAAGTGGAATGCGTAATCGAAACTCTCCTTTCATGGCTAGTAGTACCAATGGCATGGTAGACAGCTCTTCAACTGATTATTTGGTGGAACGTCCAACATTAGCACCTATCAATGAAAAGAAACAACAGCAACAACAACAACCAGCAACCATGTTATCGCCACCAGCCATTACTCAACCTGATCAGGGACGAGATTCAGTATTGATGATTGATGATGACAACAATGGCAAAGGCAACAAGAAAAAGAAGGATATCAAGCAGATTGAGCCCAAGATTTATTTCGCTAATGAACGCACTTTTATCAATTGGCTTCAATTTGCAGCTTTGATTCTTATGGCAGCATTGACATTGATCAACTTTGGTGACAAGACTAGTAAGATTGCTGGTGCAGTGTTCTTTGGCGTAGCTATGATTCTGGCATTGTATGCATTTGGCCGATATCGTTATCGTGCATGGCAGATCACCAATCATCCTCGGATACGATACGATGACTTGTATGGTCCAATTGGCTTGTGTATTCTTCTTGTTGGAGCATTGATTGTAAGGAATTAGTCAGCATAGTCTTGAAAATCTTTTTGCTCACACTTTGTTTTCACTTTTGATCTAGCTCAACTTTGTTTTGCGTATGATGCAACCTGTCGATCCCAGCGCTACATATCTCAACATTAACAATAGCACCGGTCGACAACAATAGTAGTAGCATTATATTAGACAACTTATTCCCTTGCCCATGGATACACATTGTAATGAATTTCCCGAGACAACATCTTCTACAACCCTTCTAGTGTCCTTTTTTGGAGAAAATTCAAACAAATAAAGCATGTGTAATGAGAAACCAGGTACCGACATTGAAGCACAGACTCAAATGACAGCTGGTTTACGCATACTTTGTGTTACAACGATGGCATTAGTCAATGCTTATAGCATCCGGGCCGATGTTTCCATTGCGAAACATGTCAAAAGCCATTGTTTGGGACACGATTCCACCGCCATAATCCCAGCAGTCAAGGGTTTCACTGGCAAAGTTCTTTCTGTATGTGAATTTCATGGATATACTTTATCGCCGTAGTGAAGGGAGGGGTGATTGATATTCGTTCTTTGATCTTCTCTTTCTTGTTGCTTTCTCTTTTGCTTCCTTTTCATCATGAAATTTGGCGCACAATTGCAGCAGGAGATTTTTCCTCCATGGCGCCTTTCCTATATCCAATATGACATGCTCAAGACTGAACTTAAGATGAGACAGATGGATCACCCCTGGTCTGATGAAGATGAAAGAGACTTTTCTCACTTGGTGGAAAGTGAACTTCACAAGGTGTATGATTTTGTTACTGCTAAAATGCGTGAAGCAGATGCACGTATTTGTTATTGCGAACGTACTGTCAAGTCTTTTATGAGCAATCCAAGATGGGCATCTGATCAAAGCTGGCAAATCATGGATGATGCATTGACTGAAGTGTTGTTTGACATCAATGATCTTGCCAAGTTTACACGTATCAACTACACTGGCTTTGTAAAGATTGTCAAAAAGCACGACAAGTGGACAAACCTGAATCTCAAGCAAAAACTAGTCGATTGGTTGCGTGTAGAGCCATTGGATAATCAGCGATTTGATGTTGCCATTGTGTTTATTTCTGCTCTGCATGATATCTGTCGACGTCAAGGAAAACCACGCACTGGCAATGCAGCTGCTGGTGCATCACAAAATGCATTTGAACGTGCTACAGCCAAATATTGGATCCATCCTGATAATGTGACAGAGGTGCAATCGATTCTGCTACTTCATTTACCGGTGCTCATCTTTAACAAGGACAAGCCATATGAGCAAACTGATTCAGCCATTTCATCTGTTTACTTTGATAACGAGGATTTTGACTTGTACACGGGAAGACTGCAACGTGATGAAGGTGCTGAAGCAATCCGATTTCGCTGGTATGGACCATCAGATCAACAAAGCATCTTTATTGAGCGAAAGACACATCATGCTCCTTGGTTGAATGGTGTCTCTATCAAGGATCGCTTTCGACTAGATGCAAAAGAAGTACCAGACTTTCTGGAAGGCAAACTATCACCACAGACAATTGCATCTCGTTTTCAGGATAATCCACAGCAAGCCAAAGACACTGAATTTATTGCTACTGGTGTTCAACAATCGATTCACGAGAAAAATTTACGACCTGTTGTGCGCATCTTTTACAATCGTACAGCATTCCAGCTACCTGGTGATCAGCGTGTACGTGTTAGTCTTGACACAGATCTTACTTTTATTCGTGAAAAGGCTCCTTCTTGGCAAGAATGGCATCGTCCTGATGTTGGTGTGGATTATCCTTTTAATCATGTGGATGAAAAGGATATCGTACGCTTTCCTTATGCTGTATTGGAGACTAAGGTGCAAAGTCATTTGGGTCAAGAGCCACCAGCATGGTTGGAGAATCTTATAAAGTCACATTTGGTACATGAAGTTCCAAGATTTAGCAAGTATCTTCATGCAGCAGCCAATCTATATCGTGATAGTCTACCTTTGCTTCCTTGGTGGCTGTCAGAGATGGATATTGATATCCGTAAGCCACGTGAAACCAATTTTGGATTAAGTCGCTCCACTTCATATAAGCCTTTGATTGATGGTCAATATCGCACTGCTATGCAAGCTGAAGAGCGTCGTATTGATGTTGTCAATGCACATGTCAACAAGCAAAAGGAAGAAGAGCAAGCTGCAGAACAACAGCAACAACAGTTAGAAGATAAGGATGCAAAACTTGCAGTACCAACACAACGCACTTCAAATGGCACTTTGGTTGATGAAGGACAAACAACACAACAGCAGTCTCTAGCACCACAACCACCTACTACGGATCAAAACAAGGCATCACAAGAAGCATCCTATTTATCACCAGGATCGGCTATTGGTCAACATCCCAACATGTCGCTTGGCACATTATCATCTGCTGGATCCACCACTTATAACGAGCCTGTTGGTGCTACTGTGATCAAAACTGGTGATGCTCCCAGAAATTATGGTACTCCAATGCCTTCACCAGTGATTGATGACAAGAACGAGTTGGGTGAGGATGTACAATTGGAAAAAGGTGATATTGTATTGGATATGGAGAACAAGCGAGTGATCACCAAAGAAAAGGAAAAGAAGAAGAAAGACAAGGAAGCAGAAGAAGAAATGATAGCTCAACGTCCAATGCAATTATGGGAGCGTGTGCTTTTCGGCAAAGGTGCAAACAAGAATCTCACTGTGAAGAATGGTGATGAGCGAGTGCCACTGAAGAAAATCAAGATTGAACCCAAGGTGTTCTTTGCCAACGAACGCACATTTATCAGCTGGCTTCAATTCTGTGCTTTGTTATTGACTGTGGCACTTAGTTTACTCAACTTTGGTGACAATGTCTCACGTATTGCTGGTGGTATCTTCATTGGTATTTCAGCTGTTGTAGCCGTCTATGCTCTTTATCGTTTTGAAAAACGTGCATGGTATGTATTCTTTTCTTCTTGTTTTAAGCACATATGACTTACCTTTATTATACAGGATGATCAATCGTCGTGTACTTGGTCGCTATGATGACTTGTGGGGTCCAGCAGTTCTTTGTTGTCTCTTGGTCGGTGCGCTTATTGTCAATTTCTACCTGCGATTCCGCTAAAAGCCCCTGTTCACATACACACCCATTATACTTGATAGACTATAATCATAACATTCCCTTTCAATCATTAGCATACATATAGTAGTATCATCCTTTAATTTACATCATAGAAGCTTCTAATCAATATACCGGATACTTGGTTTATTACACATTTCCCATAGCTCTAATGTTATCATATTGACTTTGTGGAAAGCGAAGATGGTTGGGGATAGTATCTAATTGACCACCAAACGAGTTGTAGACTGTGTTCAGCAAGCTGCGTGGATGATTGTTCTTGTGATCTGCTGATAATTCCCAAAACATGGCACCACCAAGACGCATTTGTTTGATGTATTCGCATTTGGCTCTGACAACTTCAGGTGTATCATAGGTGACAAACTCTCGCTTTGCAGGATCATAGGATGAAGAGGACATATTCTGAAGATCGTTGTATTCTGTGGCACCAGGTTTGGGAAGATCCTTGTAGTCATACATGCCTTGCTCCCAAGATCCTTCTGGCATGCCTTGGAAACTGGAATGGAGTCCTGATGTGTTTGAAAATGCTCTTCCATAAACTGGGATACCAAGTATAAGCTTATGGGGAGGAACACCTGCTTGCATGTAATCGGTGACAGCTTGATGCCCATTGAGTGATCCGCCATACATAGCTGATTGATTCCCTGTTTGGCTATCCCAAGAGCCTGCAAAGTCATATGCCATCAAATAGAAAAGATCCACATAAGGCTCCATCTCACGCAGTCGAAGCAATCGATAGTTGTTTGGTCCACATGCAACAGCCAAAGTGAGTAACAAGCGTGGTTCGTTTGTTTGTCCCAAGCTCTGCTGATATCGATCAAGAGCGATACGCAACTCGTAGAGCAAATGCACAAAGTTGAATGCTTCTTGAGGATCTTTTGGATATTCCCAATCAATGTCTATTTATGACAACATTAGCTTTCTTGTAATGTTTCTCTTTTGATATACTTGCCTATGCCATCCAATCCAAGATCAGCAACATGCTTGATAGCTGATTGTACAAAGGTAGCTCTTTTCTGTGGATCCGCTGCAACAGTGCCAAAATTGGTAGACCATGTCCATCCACCCACGCTTAGTGTCACTTTTAGATGTCGATGACGTTGCTTGAGCAGATACAGTTGCTTAAAGTTGCCATACAAGTTGTTGCCTTGATCATTCCAACTATCAGCTTGTCCATCAATCGTTTGTTCGGCAGGAAAGTGTTTGTCTTTGTCAGCCCATACATCCTAATGTAAATAAGTGAATGGATAGTCGTATACATCATCATCATCTCATACATACGCCGAGTACAATGTTGCCAGAAGGCTCTAGGTTGGCGAAAGCATATAGCAAGTGTGTAAGCTTATGAGCATCGGGTGCCAGATCGACGACGTTGTGGTTTCTTGCATAAATCCCCCTGAATGGAAAAGAAAAGTGGTTGGCTTGCTGTTGTTTCAGTACATGAGAACCTACCAATTGACAAAGTAGCCTGCAATGACAGGACCATTGGTAGCTGGTGGTGGTGGTTGCATTGGGACGTGTATAATAAAGAAAAGAAAGGCTGGTGCATTAATGTGGCAAGGTGTATCGGACTTGGTCGCGCTCTCTTGGCACATTTGGTGCTAATCTCTTGGATTTGTATCTATGTGATACACAAATAACATGTTAGAGCCAAGACATTATTAGAGAGTTCCTTGAGACACAATGACACCCTTCATTTGATGGTTTTGTCTCGAGATTAATCCACACATCCCCCTTTTATTGCTTGATTGGGCAGTTAAACAATGAGCACACAACATTCATCCACTGGTCTGTTTAAATACATACTTGACCCAGCAGTAGTCAATTGCATTCTCTAAAGACTCATATCAAAAGATCCAGGATGTGCATGATGCATGATTGATGGCAAGATGACGCAATATGCATAAGAGAAAAGTGGTATTACAAACATAAAGACTACTGCAGTTCATTGTATATAGTTCATAATCAAGTCTAATGGTATACATGTTGTTGTATGTATTGAAAATAGAATAGATTGATGCTAAGCTATGAAGATGAAGATGATGAAGAAATGCAACTAGATCAAGGTATGCTGTGCTTTAGGACGATGTGTTGTACTAGCATCACAGCAGCATTCTGGAGAATACCAAATAGTGCCTTGATTCGATGATTCGCCTGTAAATGGTTCAAACAATCCTTCCACAAAAGTTTCACGAATAAAGCAATTGACGACGCCAGGAGCTTGTAATGTGTAATCTCTCCAAAAACTACTTCCGTGCTCAGTACCATGACGACCTATAGCATGCAATGCAAACTTGGGTGTATGCCGCAGATGACTGCATACAGCATGTGTCAGTTGAATTGCATCACTACGCATAGTCAACCTGTCAAATTAGGAACATTACCTAAACACCTGGCCCAAGCCAAATTCATGGTTCGTCAATAAGCCCAATGTCTTTTGGTCGTTGACAGTAACAATCGAATCGGCATCATATGCAAACTTGTCTCCAAAATGCATGAGAATACGTCGTTCAAAGCGCATATCAAGGTTGCTCTTCAGATCGTTGATACCGGAATGTTGGCAAGTATCCTCGTCATTGTCCGATCCTGACGATCCAGCTTCACATGGCACCAATTCGTTCTTGATAATAGTGACACGACTTGGTATGTTAAAGTAAGCGGAGAGAAGACGTTGCAAGTTGCCTGTTGTTTGCAATACCATCCGTTCCAAGGGCGAAAAGCCATCAGGAAGTTTGACAAAAACACGGGATGCAGTGACTAGAATAGAGAGATACATTAGCTTTATTACTCTTGTCTTGTTATATAAAGAAGCACCAACTTGCGTTCTTGATCAAATTCAAAGGGGATTCGGGTATAATGACTAGTGCCCTTGGGATCTGGGATAGGAAAACACGGCATGAAAAACAACAGGATGATTTTGTAAGACAAAGGAGTGGTGTTTATTCAGTGGATTGAATCTCCCCTCTCTCACAACAAGCATCCCCTGCATTCAAGTACGTGTCCAAAAATGAAACTCGGTAAATTATTTGATCATATGTTTCACTGGCACTTTATTTACTACAAACATAGTATGTAACTCATACTTGCTTTACATTTATAAACATCTGATTAAGCATTGTCATTGGTACTAGTACTAGTAGTGGTTGAATATTCAGGATTGAAAGGCTCCACCAGCAGTGATTCTTGTGGCACAAAGGAATGACTCCATGGATGGATGATAGGGTCGTGGTCGAGAATGGATTGCATATTACTAGCAGCATATGCTTCCAAATCGCATGATGGCAAGGATGAAGACGACAATGGATGGTTGTTGTTGATGTTCCACATATCAGGAGAAGAAGAGGATGATGATGAAGATGATGATGGACAAGTACATTTGTTCATGCGAGAGATGCCACTGGATAGATCAAGGTTGTAGTCATCATGACCAAGTGGTTGTGGATCCCACACTGGTGTGTTTGAAGTGCTTGTAAGAGGATTATCCAATGGTGGCAAGTGGGAGGAAGGAAGAGTGGGATCAGGTGATAGCATGTAATACTGAGATTGTGGCATATAAAAAGCAGAATCTTGGTGCTGCCATGGAACACTAGCCATATGATCAAATGGAGCCAAACGCTCAACAATACTGTGTTCTTGATCGAATCGAGGCATCATTTCTTGTTCTTTTTGCTGACGTTGCTTCTTTTTCTTGGGCGAATATTTGTAGCCAGGATACCTATAAAGATATACATCATTAAAATCAAGCTTCCATTACTTTACATGTATGTTGATGATGCTTACTTGTTACGATGTTCCAATTTGGCCTTGTCAGCAGCAGCGCGGAATACTTCCTTGATCTCGCTGGTTTCTTCATGCCACCATTTAGCTACAACCTTTGATATTTCTCGGTGATTGGCATAGGGACAATGCTCTCGAATATACTTTTGCATTTCGAGACGATACTGCATGAAGCAATTGACTGGTCTTGGAATATGATTGGGATCACATGCACGTATACGTATGCGTCGACGCCTTTGGTTTCCTGCCCTGTTCATGGTTTGCTCAGCAAGTAACTTGACATCCCTCTTTTTGGTATCATCAATAATGTCAGGGATCAGTTTATAGATAGGACGAGTAGTAGTTTCTTGAGACATTGGTAAAAGGAAAGTAAGAGTAAAGGATATAAATGTATGATGGCTGTAAAGGATAAAACGAAAGGAGAGAGAGAGAAATGTAGTAGTCGAATTGATTTGTAAAGAGAGGATAATATAGACAAGTGTAAAGTTGTACTGCCTTTTTATTATTCTAATCCCAAAATGTGCACATTGTCTATAGATGAGGAGGCGAATACAAAAACAATGAGTGTGTTGGAGGATAAATCATAACTTGCATGAGAGATATATGCGGATTGGGATAAACAAAGACCATTTTCACATCCTTGCTTGTACTGCTGTTCCTGTGGACCCTTGGACTTGTTCACAGACATCCTTGAGTTCCAATAGCGTTTTGCGTAAAGTTGCACCAAATTCTTTAGCAGACACTGTATCTGGCACTTGCTTTACTTCAATAGTGTACTTGACTACTGTAGGAGCAGCCATGTAATTGACACCATAGCCATCTTGGACTGCTGAACCAAAGCCAGTACCCATAAGGCGAACTCCAGAATGCAAATTGGATGTACTAAGCACCCATGTTTGTGATTTGCTGAATATAGGATCTTCAAACATTGGATGCATAGGTGCTGGTTCAAGCTTGCCAGTGATAGGAGATACAATTTGGTGATCCATGTTGAGTAAACGAAGTACCATCAGGTGGCGATCACATCCATGGCCATTACTCGATGTTTGGGTGTATTTGCGATGTACATTGATGGCATTTTTCAAAAAGTTGTACTTTGTTTTGGCCTACAATGCCCAAATTGAATATGAGAACAAAGATCCCAACAACATCAGCATCTTTAACAAAGAGTACTAGTGTCAAATGACTTACATCATTTTGGTCATTCATCCACTCTTCACATAAACGTTTGCTTTCCACACTGCATGTGCGAATTGTATCTGTTCTGCCATGCAAGAATTGTCGAGTCGATGCTGTTTCATATGTAGGCACAACCTTGCCATGAATACGGTAATATGCAATCTGAATCACCATTTGATAAAAAGCATCAGGAGGCAGCTTGGCTACCTTTTTGATCCAATCAGTGCCATAATCTTCAAACACTTCAACATATGAATCTGAAAATGCTGCTGTATCATCTGCTGCCTTTTGAGCATTCTCCAAGCACTTGTTGATAACTGGATCGACTTTCCATGTGAGATGTTGAAAGCATGATGTATCTTGTACAGCGTTTGGTGTCACAGGGCGGATGTCAAATGGTGGTGGACATGGTTCAATGAGCATGTGATCAAAGACATAACTGACAAGAAGCGCATCTGCAGGCGAATGTTCACCAGTATATACACATTGGCCATTGCTTTCCACCAAGACTGTGATGCTTTTGTCATACCATCGATTGTGCCCATTGCCAAGTCCCAAATGTCCACAGAAGGCCATTTTGGTACGACCACCCATATCAGCACCATTACTGTAATCATCCAAAGCTACAGCAAAAAGACTGGATTCAATATCATGGTTGGTAGCCTGGTTGATTGTGTCCAAAGCAAGTAAATGATTGCGTGCCACAGCCCAATTGTCTCGATCCCAAGATGTAAGTAGACCAATAGGTGGTTGTTGCTGACTGATATCCATGCGCTGTACATGGCAGACGATAGCCAAAAGAGCACTGCATTTGATTGTTCCAATAATGAATCTGGCATGTTCCTTTTTTCATATACTTGGAAAGGGATGTCTTACTGCTCAATCTCTTGTCGTGTCAATAATCTCCATGTCGTATCAGATTGCTGTTTGTAAACAGGAAGCTTGTAGACTTGATCACGCACAAGAACAATGATATGCTTGATGGATGCCATGTCATATTGGACCAACTTGTCACAATGGTGCATTGGAAGGCGAGTCAAACAAAAAATACGACTGTGTTGCCACATACATTGTGCCTTTTCTCCTTTGATCATGTCAACAGGGATATCTTCACTATGTGATACATAGATGTCAGTCTTACATGCCGTGAGAAATACTGAGCTGAAGGTGCGGATCATCTTTTTAACTCACTTTTCAAGAATTTCCTTGTACTCCAATCCACGATGAATCAAATGTGCAGCACGATGGATTTGAAAGTGAGTAAACTCCCCATTTGGCAAAACACCCCCGTTGGTTGTCAATAGTTCTTGTGGATGATTTGGATCATTGACGCCAAGCATATACCAATTGCTGTTGACCATGAGTGGATCCCGCCATTCCAGATAGGCTATCATGTGTAACCTTTGAGTCAGGAACACGCAATAAAGATGCTTTTGTATCGTTTATCACCTTTTCTCAACCAAAAGTTGTCTTCAAGCCAATTGTAAGGGGAAGCATGATCAATATCAACAAGTCTTTGTTGCAAGGATTTGCCCAGATCACTATTGACAAAGTCATGGACCAACTTTGCTGATTTTGTGTATTCTTCGTGTGACAGCAATGGACGTAAGGACTGCAGATAAAGTGCACAGGATTCTTCCAATGAAGGAATGGGGAGACGAGGAACTGTGTGTTGCATAGAATAAGTCTTTGCTGTCATTGTTGTAAAGCAGGGTGGAAAGAATGAAAAAGGATAAAAGAAGAAAGAAAGAAAGAAAGACGAAAAGGGAATGAAAAGGGCATAAATACTTTGCGAGAATCACATGCAGGAGACACATAGACAACAACAGAGCCGATAGGTTGTGTAAGATACCTTTTATGCGTGTGCTCTATAGGAAAGCTCTAAATAAGGCCAATGCGTGTTCCAAGCGGAGAATGGTGTGTGTATATGGCTCTCTTTCTCTTTCTCCTCCCTTTTACAACCACCAGCCATGTCCTTTAAAGATCGCACTAACGAGTTTCACTCCATGGTGGACCGTATTCGGTCACGAACAAACGCATCATCGACTCTTGAAAGACGTTCACTCTTGTCATCCCCCAGGATGGCTTCCAATGGGAAACAGAAACAACACCATCCTCGAAGCGAGTTTTCCTTGATGGCAGCAGAGATCAGTCGCAATATCACCAGCACAGCAAGCAAGCTAGAAAAGTTGACCAAATGTAAATATGGATTCTTTTCATCTACAAGTCCTTGCTAACGTTATCGATAGTGGCCAAACGCAAGACTTTATTTGATGATAAGCCGGTCGAGATCAGTGTATGTGGATGAAACAGGACATAACAAGATGATGGAGCATTCATGGATGATATGTAGGAATTGACATTCATTATCAAACAAGATATTGCCAAGCTCAATAAGCAAATTGCCATGTTACAAGATTATACCAAGCATCAACGTCAATCATCCAAGCAAGCAACAGAGCATACATCCAATGTCGTTGTTGCCCTTCAGAGCAAGTT
The DNA here is from genome assembly GCA_008728235.1 of Lichtheimia ramosa. Classification (NCBI taxonomy): domain Eukaryota; kingdom Fungi; phylum Mucoromycota; class Mucoromycetes; order Mucorales; family Lichtheimiaceae; genus Lichtheimia; species Lichtheimia ramosa. The sequence continues at coordinate 1,424,481 of CP031823.1, forward strand.
GGCTGATACGTCCATGAGTTTTAAGGATGTACTTGAGATTAGGACAGAGGTAAAGTTTATGAATGTAGATGAAAGGGATAGGATGAACTAAGTTGGGAGATGTTTAGAATATGAAAATGTCCAAGGATAAACGCGATCAGTTTCTCTTTTCGGCATCCGAGCAAGCAGTGGATCCATCATTCGGTAAGCTGAGAGAGAGGAAAAAGGTATTATTGAATATGGTTGCTGATGGAGTGTGTGTGAAAAGGAAGCTCACCCTTGCTCAAGTCAAGGCGGCGTGATTCACCACCAGAAGATATGCAGCAACAAGTTCAACAACAGCTACCACCCCAACCACCACCGGAAGATTCAACATTATCTCTGGGTATACCCATGATCACACCTGAACAACAACAGCAGCAGCAGCAAATGGTACTTGCAGAACAAGATCGATATATTGAAAACAGATCTACAGCCATCGAAAGTATCGAGAGTACGATTGCAGAATTGGGTTCTATCTTTCAACAATTGGCTACCATGGTTGCTGAACAACGTGAAACTGTACAAAGGCAAGTCATCAGGATGAAAGGTGCTATATAAAGTGGTTATTGACTATGGAAATGTAGGATTGATCAAAACACAGAGGATATCGAGATGAATGTCATGGGTGCACAGCGAGAATTACTCAAGTATTACACCAATATCAGTTCAAATCGATGGCTCATGATCAAGATCTTTGCTACCATTATATTCTTTTTCCTACTGTTTACCTTAATCATGTAGAAACAATATACACTGTAAGACAAAAGAATATAAACATCTTGATAATATTAACATGTATGATACAATGAGGAGATGATGGTGGTGGATAAAAAGTGTAATATCTTTTCTACAAGGCACTACTGCTTGTTATATATCAATATCCTAAAGAAGGTGGACCATCCACAAGTGTATGATAGCCATTAGGTCGTCGATGTTGTATACGTGCTGATCCTGGTGTTTGCTGTTGTTGTTGCTGTCTTAATGAACGACGATTGTATGATCGATACAAGGCAGTCTCATCTTGATATGCACTTTCTGAAAAAGGTGGAGCTATAGGATAATGTGGTGGTGGACCCCATCCAACAGCAGCAGCAGCAGCAGCCCATTCATCATAAAGTAAAGGTGGTGGTGGTGGTGGTGGTGGTGGTGGTGGACCAGCTGGTGTAGCATGGGGTGGTGGTGGAGGACGAACAGGTGGATGATGTAAATGCATGATTGTTGTTGTTGTTGCAGGATGATGGCGTCGTATCCGATGATGATGTGGACCTGGTAATGACATATAGGTTGCTGCTGTATCATCATGAATAGAAGATCTTGCTGCTGCTGCTGCTGCACGACGTCTTGAAAATGATGACATGTGATCATCTTGGTCAATATGATCTCCTTCAACAGCTGAATGATATTGTGGAGATCCAGGTGCTGATCTTCGACGTTGGGGTCTTTGTATTCTTTCAGGTGTAGATGAATCACTATCATCTTCTTCGTCATGTTCACGCGGTAAAGGTCGTATTGAGATACGACGTCGATTTGATGAGCTACTATTGCTACTATTACTGCTTACTGCCAAAGCACGTTCAAGTTGTCGCTGAGTATCCATAATCTTATCAAGCATCACTTGTTCACGTTGTCGATGTTCCAGTTCTCTTCTTTCCCATTCACGCCTTTCTATTTCTCGTTGTTGTTGAATCATATCTACTTGCCGTTTTAATGCTTCAAGGCTGATAACATTGTGTTCTGGTGGAGCAGGTGGTCTTTGTGGTGTCATTTTTTGTTGGTTCATTAAAGGTGGTTGATGCATATTGCTCACAACACGTTGATGACGATGTGCTTTCGGTGTAGAACTGTCAGATGATAAATGATGATGTTTGTATTGATGATTGATGGGTAGTGCAGTGGATGAAGGATCATCATCTGAAACAAGGGGTGATTGTGGCGCTGAAGTATATTGCAAATTTGAATCTTCACTGCTTTCTGCCCACTGTTCAGAGTCATCTATCAGCAAAGGTCCTTCTGGTGCAGCCATGATTTGCTCTCGTTGAATATGATTAGGAATCTCTTTCCAATTCTGTGGCAATAAGACAAGCACACTTTGTTGATCGCTATTGTTGCTCTCTGCAGAAAGTGGTGGAGGAGTGGCAATGTTGCTGTTTTCAATTTGTGTCTTATCATACTCCTGGCATTGAAGAACAGAATCTTTTGGAGCAAATGGTCGACGTGGATTAGGCATAGCAAGGATAGGTGGTGAACTGATAGGTCGTGGTGGTGGTTTCTCATCATATGCATTAGATCTTTCTTCAGTGATAGAGGATGCCTTTTTATGATGATGTTGATTGTTTGTTGCTGTTGATGATGAATTATTGTAATGACGGCCAGTGAGCAGTTGATCGATTTGGTTATCAGTGAGATTTGCATTGTGTATACCTCCCACGAGAGGAATAGGGATCTTAAGGTCACCAGGTCTCTTTTTGCTCTTCTTCGATGGTAATATTCTACGCATCAATGTGTAGCAGCGATAGTAAGGAAATAAAGAGAAAGGAGGAGAAGAAAGGGATAAGGGAGTAAGAAGAGAGAAAGGTAAAAACTGCATGGGCCGTTCTAGTAGCCAATTTTAGCCATTCCCACGGAGCACCAGCCGAGCGTTCCGAGAAGTTATAATGTCATTCTTATTGCTTTTATGTACTTGCTTTCTATCCTTGTGTATGTAAATGAAAACATTAAGCGTGTTGTTTCCAACGTCATTTGTATGCATGTAATCTTGGATCTTACATCAACATACAAGCTTCGTGAATCTTGACTGGTGCTATACAGTGTAACATAAATGTTACCAGACAAGGTCTGATGGACAATAACATGACACACTCCTATTGCCTTTCATTTGTACATATCTTTTTTGGCGGGTGTAATAGACAATGACACATAGATCATCGTGCAACAATCAACACTGGGAATCGTGGCTGATGCTGCTACACTTTTGTCATGAACTTTTTTGTTACACACACATCTTTGTCTACATGTAATACCACACATCCACATATGCTAGATAATTACCACTAAATAGCGTGACGAAGAAAGGATGACAGAACATTTTTAGTATGTGTATGCTTTCGCAGATACGCTGATGTGGATAAGAAAAGACTACGTGCGACAAAAGAGAATAAAGTAATATGAAACAAGGGGAAAAGGAATTGAAATATGTGTGTGTATAAAAAAGCGATGCTGCTAATGTAAGATGCTGTTGTGATATGAAATGCTGTTTACGTCAAAGGGGTATGGAATAGAGTTGTATACGACTTCACCATTATTCTTCTTCCTCATCTTCTTCAATGATTGCCTTGGAAGCAAAGCTGTTCGCACTACTACCACCACTCATCCCATAAACATTGAGTCTTGATCGTGGCATAAACTCGGGACGTCTAATACTAGTGCTTGTCTGCATGTGCTATATACAACATAAGACTATATTAGATCATGTATTGGTTTCAGCAGATGCAAGATACTTACACAAAGGTTGTTGGATGATGCAGCAGTTGGGGTAATGATCTTGGATTGCTTTGATTGAGAGACTGGAAGTGATAAAATAGGTGAAGCAGGATCATCTTCATCAGTGGAGGATGATGTGGATGAAGAAGGTGAAGGTACTGAAAGAACTGGTGATGAAGGTGTAACGATCTGTGGTGGGCGTTGATGATGTTGTTGGGATGATGTATTTATGACAGTTGTTTGTTTATCTTCTTGACGATGAATAGGTTGATTTGGAGGAGGTGTGGATAAAGCAGATGCTGCAACAGGAGGTGCACATACCAATTCCTCTTCTTCAGATGCACGATCAGTAACCGATGGTCGATAAGGCACAGTCGAATATCGCTTTTCATGCATATCCACTGGAGTCGAATCAGTTTCAGTCATCAAAGGCAAGATTTCAGTGGCTGGCTTGACAATTGTGCGTGCTATAGGTGGAATCAGTGGTTCATGACAAGATGATTGTCGTTGATGCATTGAAGTGTGACGAATGTGAGCTTGCTGTGATATACGATGATCCTTTTGACGCATAAGATGTGATTTTTCATTGCTGTAATTGAGCTGATCTAGTTCACCAGTAGGTGGATCTGAGAGCTGTAGCATGTGTAGCCTGTATTTGTGATTCATGTTACGATGGGCAATAACATCCTTTCCATTGTATTGCTGCTGTTGCTGCTCTGAATCATCCCAATATCGCTTTCTGGAGCTGCCATTGCTTGAAGGTGGTGCATCCACATTCCTAAAAGTTCTTGAACCTCGACGCTGTTGTCGTTCTGCTTCATTGTTGTTACCAGTAAATAATGCCTTGACTGTAGCACTGAACCATCCAGTTTGCTTCTCTGGTGGATGACGATTGTTGATTGGCATAATGCCACCTCCTCGTACATGATTCATTGTATTGCGCTGTTGTTGTGATGATTGTTGCATGGTAGCACAATGACGTGATGGTGTTGTGGATGATGCATGATATTGATCAGCTGTTTGTGTTGTAGCATCAATCTTAATACGTGAAGCTGATGTTTGCTGATGGTTCTCATCTATTGCATTGCAGTTGGTGGCGTATTTGGCTGGTAATTGAATTGGGATTCTTGATGCATTGTGTTGCTGTTGTCGTTGTAAAACAGTAGCAAATCCTTCCTTGGCATATTTTGCTGAAGACTTCTCAAGCAACATGGTCCACAAGCCATTCAATGAATCACAGGTGCCCTTGCGCATCTCTTTGATTGTTTCACTATCCACACCTGCAGCTGTTAATGCTACTGCCAAATGTTGTTCGTTGGCTGTCATAGAAGGCACATCATGTCGTGGTACATCACAAAGCGAATTGATAAAAGTGGACGGCAAAGTGCTCGGCATGGATGATCGGTTGCCCAAAGGTGAAGATGGTGGTGAAAGTGGTGACTTGATGTTCATTGTACTAGGTGCAGAGAATCGTGGTGATCGTGGAGCAACATTACGTTTCATATCATCACTTCGCAGCATACCCAAGCTGTGGCGAACTAGAGGAGAGAACTTTGATGCAGTTGCTGATTCTTGTGGTGGACATAGATTCATGTTTGGCTTTTCACACATACTCGAATAGCTGTCGTAACTGGAGATATCAGTGCAACCATCATCTTCATCCAATGCATGTTTTCCTGAAAATACAGAATCAAGGTCATATTGACTTGAGTTGCGTGTCAAAGATGTGTTGGATATCCAGTCATCAGTATCTTCTGAGCCGTTTGTTGTTGATTGCAGCCATGGATGTGCCAATATCTGGTCAATAGTGATACGTTGTGATGGTTCTTTTTGAAGCATGGATCGGATAAGATCGGCTGAACCTGAAAAGATCATTTTTAGATTCGTGCTACATGATGCATGAACTGTCAATTAAGCTTTTTCACAACTTACTTGAAGAGAAGTAAAATGGCATCTCGTAAGTCCCCTTGACAATCTTTCTTTGTGTCACGATTTCAGAGTCATCGTCAAAAGGTAATTCGCCTGCCAACAACGTGTACAAGATCACACCAAGCGACCAAATGTCGGTTTCTATAGAGATACATTAATTAAACTGTGTACAATGACGTATTGGCCATCATTCTTACCTGGCCCTGTATATTTTTTCCTTTCAATGACCTCTGAAGAGAAACTTGTGAGAAATCATCACTCGTAATATAGGCTATTAGTAGCTTACCTGGTGCAGAATAAGCAAGACTTCCACAAAAGGTTTCCAAGAGCTGTCGATTGTCTGTTTGCCTTGCAAATCCAAAGTCGCATATCTTGGCATTGTCATTCTCATCCAGAAGAACATTCTCCAGCTTCAGATCTCTGTGACAAGTGACGTGATGAGTCAAAACAGGAATGATACTCTCTTGTTGGGATTATACCTATGAACAATGCCTTGTGCATGACAATACTTGATTGCACTTGCGAGCTGTAAGAACCATTTTCGTGCATAATGTTCTGGACATCTGCCATGTGTTGCTAATGCATCGAACAATTCACCATTTGGGCAGTATTCTGAAACGACATAGATGGATGATTCGGTGACTATAATCTCATACAAGGTGACGATATTGGGATGACGAAGTTGACGATGGTGATGAATCTCACGAGCAATCATGGGAGCATGTTGTTTGCTGATCTTTTTCACGGCGACCCTTTGGCCTGTCAGTTGATGTGTGCCTAATTTGACTTTGCCAAAAGTTCCCTAGAAAGGTATCTAATTAAAAACTAATGTCTTTTTTCTATGGGAAAAGTTAACGTACTTGGCCAATGGTGTCTCCTAATCGATAATAGCCCACAGATGACATTTCAGTTGAAGATAACTCCTTGAGCAATTCATTGTAATCTGCTGCGAGCTGGATCAAGGTGGATGTTAATCAATCAGTACATAACCAGGACATTCCTCTCTCTCTTTCCCATACTTGATGTACCTTTGCTTTTTGGTTACGAGAAGTAGATCGTGGCATCATGGCTTATTGTGTTGATAGAATGAGATATAGATATATATGGAAGGAGCGGAACGGAGTGTAGATGATATTGGAACGAGTAGTAGTAAGTATCGAGGACAATGGAGTTGAATGAGTGGGTGTGTGTCGAATGCTGGTATGAACGAATGTATGTAGGAAAGAGAGAAGCTTCACTGACACGTCATTTAATGAATGGAAGACACCATAAGACAAGAAGGCGATCAAGGGAGGGATGAGAGAGAAAAGGAAGCTTCAATGCAATAGTTGAATTAAGGAGACTATTAAAGTCAGCTTGCACCTTTCCTCGTTTGTCTTTTTGCCCAGAGACTACACTGGTAGTTGTGCACATGTCTATAAGCTTGTTCCATGTAACTTGTTCCCTGTTCAGTTATGCAAATGCTGTCAAATGTTGTGTCACTTTGATGCCAATAGAAACCTTTTCATCAATGTACCACGTGACTAAACTACTGCCCAGTATAACAGCTTTGTTTTACCCATTATCCATGCCTAGAATAGTGGTAATTAGGCATTCATTGTGATCCCTTTGCTTAACTTTGACACAAGCACCCAAGGTTACATAGTCAATTGTATGCAAATGTATCTTTATAAATGTACTACATGCAAACATTCTACTCTTTTCAATTGATCTAGTAGCTACAGCTAACTGATAAAGACATGTCATCAGGATGTAGTAGTCAGGTGGGAGTGGTACTCATATTTGACTAGAGCTGTCAACAAGAGAGACTGGGAATGAAAAGATTGGTTGAGATTTTAGACTTGATACAACATCTTCCCCTTTTACTTATCATGTCAGCAGTATTACTTGCGCGCTTGGGCCGATCGACTCTTTCTTCTAAAGCGCATTGGGTGGCAAAAACAAGCTATCGACACTTGGCAAGAGCAAGTACTGCAGCAGGTCAAGGTGCACCAGCTACCGAGGATAACAGTAACAACGCAACTGCAGCAGCAACACCTCCTCCACCTTCTTCTTCACCAGAACTACCCAATGACGAGACAAAAGCTTTCCTTCACTCCATAATCGATCCCAGTGCACCCAATGGTCCGAAGGGCTCTTCAGATTCGTCACGAGGACGCAAGATCTCACGCAAATCCAGGCGATCGTTGTCTGTTCTTCCGAGTAAGTATATCTTGTAACCCCTTATTTTGGTCTATATCCAAGTAGATATTCATCATACGTATACAACTATAGAGTCCTTTCTCAACACCAATTATACACCTCATTCAGCAATCAAGATACAAGCTTTGCATCCAAGCTATGCCGAATCGTTTTCAGAGGAACTATGGCATGAGTTACGTTTTGCAGTACAAACTGGTCTGGCACCCAAAGGAACACTTGCATCATCCAATCATGCCGATCATCTATTACTCAATGTCCCCAGCCGAGGAGCAACTTATATGCAAGACAATATCGCCAAAAGACTTGCAGCTGATGCTGGAGCAGATCTTATTGTTTTTGATCCACAAGACTTTATTGCATTGGCACAAGCAAGTGATAGTAATGGACAAGGTAAACAGTGCAATGGACTGAAATAACAATGATGATGATGACCAACTCATCCATGTTTCTAGGCATAGCATCGACGTCACATCAGCAATCGATTGATTCCAAAGGACAACCTTCTATTGTTATGTTTGCAACACGATTAGACAAGGATCAGACAATAGAGCTTGATGATGAAGCAATCGTTGGTGACGAGTTTTCATCAGATTTCATGGGCAAATTGAGAGATATGGGATTTCCACCACTGCAAGAGTTATATGGTCGTCTTGAGCAATTGCAATCAGAGGAGAATGGAGATACGACATCATCAACAACAGAGAAAACAGCATCATCCAAACCATCTGATGACATGTATTCGAGATTCAACACCATGTTCAGTCGCATGTTGATGACAGGAGATGACAAGAATCCACCATCATCCAAGATTGTTTACCTTCGTGATTATGAAAGAATGGGAGATCGTTTATCAAGCACCTTACGAGAAGCATTGATGGATTCTGTGGAACAAATGCGACAAAAAGGTCATCGAATTGTTGTTCTTGCTGGATATTCACCATCCTTGACAACAAAGTATCAGAATTACAAGAGATCGCTATCCGAGAATGATATACCCCTCATGCCAGGTATGAAATGTATCAGTATACCACCACCTATGCATGATACATTTCTTTTCCGATCATGGGAAGCACAACTAGAAGTGGATGCAGCAAAACGGATTGGCGAGATCAATGCACGTCAGATTCTTATGGCTCTCAAACAAAAGGATGTGATTGGTATCAAGGGATTACAAGGATCTCAAGCCAAGTTGATAGCCGAGTTATCCAATCTTGAAGGAATTCAGAAATCTTTATGGCAACCAGCAGAGATTGATCGTCATGTGACATGTGCTATTGGCAATGCATTATCCAACAACAAATCGACAATGACTCTTGATGACTTTGTTGTAGCCACCAACTTTGTTCGACACAATATGGATCAACGACAGCATGTAAAACGACTACTGGATAAGCAGCGGATAATGATCGACTTGGATAACAAGGAGCCCCTGAACATATCTCAGCTGCACAAGTACTGCGATTCATACGAGAGTCGTTTTCTAAGCCGCATTGTCGATCCATGTGAGTGTGTTGCGTGATACGAGTGGTAGTAAATCAGCTGAAAAACTCATATGCTTTTGCAGACAAGGTGCATGGTTCATTTGCAGATGTCAGAGTTCCACAAATGACTATAGACACTCTTCAAAGTTTGATCACTCTGCCGCTGGTTCGGCCAGATGTGTTTCGCAAAGGAATTCTCAAGGACAACTTTATATCAGGTGTATTACTCTTTGGTCCACCAGGAACTGGAAAGGTATTGTTTATCAACATGAATCATGCACTTTTATAGACTAATGTGAATGATATCATTAGACCATGTTAGCCAAGGCTGTTGCCAAGGAAAGTGGAAGTCGTATGCTCGAGATTCAAGCCAGTGACATGTACGGGGTTTTTGTAGACAAAGGAAACAAAAACACAAATAACTGACCCTTTCCATTTTTTGCAATAGCTACGAAATGTATGTGGGTGAAGGAGAAAAGAACGTCAAGGTAAGAACAAACCATCATTGGTTACACGGCATATCTTCTTTAGGCAATCCACTAACTTTTTCATTCGCATGCAGGCTCTTTTCTCACTTGCACGCAAGCTATCACCCTGTGTTGTATTCATTGATGAAGTTGACAGCTTATTGGGACGACGAAGATCTGATTCCTCATCCAATTCACGTCGAGAGATTATCAATCAGTTCATGGTGGAATGGGATGGTTTATCCAGTGACAATCAAGGAGTGATGGTGATGGCTGCTACCAATCGACCTTTTGATCTTGATGATGCAGTGTTGAGAAGAATGCCACGTCGGATATTGGGTAAGTAACCGAGTTGTTCAGGGTGCTTATATGAAAGTTATCTGCAGTTTCCTAATGCATAAGATTGTTTAGTTGACTTGCCGAAAGAGGAGGACCGCATGGAGATCCTGAAGATGTTGTTGCGTGACGAAGAGCATGAGGTGTCATTGGCGGAGCTGGCTCATTCAACTGAACACTACTCTGGTTCGGACTTGAAAAACTTGTGTGTAACAACTGCCCTGCGAGCTGTGCAGCAAGAAGTATCAAGCAAGAAGAAGAGAATCTTGACTCAAGCTCATTTTGATGAAGCCTTGAAACTGGTGCGACCAAGTTGTGCAGAAGATATGGATTCAGTAGTTGATATTCGCAAGTGGGCAGCCAAATACGGCGATGGTGGTAGTGAACGCAAGAAGCAAGCTATCGGATTTTCCTAAGTCATGTGCAATTCGCAGAGAACAGGGGGACACGCGGTGCTTTTTTAGACACGACTAGAGTTTCTCTTCTCCCTTTCTTTTCTTTGTTTGCCACCGTTTTCGTCTCGCACATCATAAACAACTTTTCTTCTTTGTTCTCTTCTCTATCATGGTAAAATACATCTTATATTGTCACTTTGTCCTTTGTCTTTGTTATTAACTTGCTGTTTCTATTATGAAAAGGAATCGGCTATACCAGAAGATTTCATTAAGCCGGAACCATTTCCGTCAGTCTCAACACCAGCATGGATGACAAACCAGCATCCATTGTCATCCGACAAGGAACAAAACTCAATTTCATCACCCAACTCTGCAATGTCTTTATACCCAGAATCCTATTTTGAAAAGGAACAAGATGATGATGATGGTGAACAACAAGAAGCTTTCAATCGGATATCAGGCATCTTGTCCAACTTGCTTGAAGAAGCCAACAACGCCATCCATGGTGTGGAGAATGAAAATAATAGTGATACCGACGCGTTTGAAAAGAGAGAAGAGACAGATTACAACAGCTGCAACATCAGATCATCTTCACCAACACAACATAGATCTCGACATATGCATCCTTCTCGATTACCACGTCCAATATACACACATCCTCGACGACTATCCAATCTATCAATTGCATCTTCTTCATCTTCAGTTCACTCACAAGCTGATCCACTCTTTTCTCCAACACCTTCTATATCATCTCGTGCCACATCACCTACAATGTCAATTGAATCAAGACCATCATCTCCCCAAAAGTCACCAACAATGATAGTCAAAAAGCGCACTTCAAGACCACTTTCATGCCCAATGTTGATGGCACGACGTCCATCTGGTGAAGGTACAAGACAACAACAACAACGCATACGACGTGCTTCTGCAGTTGTGTTACGTGATCCACTTGTGGAATCTTACAAACGACTCGATTCATCCATGGCTCTTGTTGAATCCTTATCGCGTGATCTTGCAGCAAGTGACAAGAAAATGCAGCAAACCAAACAACATCAGTCATCATCTGCACTTCGGTTGTCTGCACTACTCATCTTGCCATTTTTACATATTCCACATGCACTTATCTCGATGGTATTTGATTCATTGTCAACCAAGAATCCCAATAATCTTACTGGTATGATTGCATGGGGAATCTTTTTTGCTTTGGCCAACGTCATGGTTGATCGTGTGATTCGTTTGCCTTATCCCACGCGTCAAAAGATGGATGATACCAATACTACAACTACCAACACTACCGATAAACTTCCTCCACAGCAGCAACACACCCCTGCCATGTACATAGTCAAACGACGATCCAGAGTGGTTCGCAGACCATCTGTCTATAGAAAACAAACCTATTCCTCTGCTCTTGCACGCTCTCGTACACAGCCATCACATTCATCCTTATTGACTGAAGAGCAACAGCCTACTCTTTTCTCAACATCACGCATGATGATCAAACGTCGTTATTCTTTTTAAAGCAATCCTTTATTATATTATCTCGCACATACACATACACATATATATATAAATACAATTGCAGGTCAAAAAGATGGATGTTAATGTCAATATGGCGTGAGATGGGAGAAAAAAAGGGGGGTTGACACCTATTATGTTTTGTTTGGTAAAATGGAGGAGGCACTAAGAAGGAGCCATGCATGCATTACTCTTGTCAAAAGTTCAACTCAGCACGCAGCAGCTGCATGACAGATTACCAACTTCATTTGTTCCCATGTTTAACAAACATGAGAAAGAGAAGAGTGTTTATATGTTGTGTGTGGGGTGATATTCTTGTAATACCTGTGGTGTAGTCCATGTACAAAACATTTGATGCACCAGCCAAGTGTTATGCATAGTGTAGATCCATTCTTGCATGGATACCTTTCTTTATCATGTACAACAAGTTATGACTAGTGAGAAATGAAAAAAGTCAAAAGCTGGTTCCAATTGTCACAAGACTAAAGTGCACAGACGAGTGGATATGGGAATAATAACAACAAGCTGGGATTTGACTCGGGCGACCAGAGTTGGTCATCTGTTGTTGCGTTGTTGGTTGCTCATCCTACTTTGACTCTCCGCCTTCATCACCAATTATAGCTTTTCCGCATATGCCGCGGATCCAATGTCCGCACTTGACTAAAAGAACTTGATGAAGAAGCTTTATTTTCATTGTGAACAATGTACGTCTTTCTTTCACTTATGTCAGCATAAGCACTTTCTTATTAGGATGTCAAAATGGCCTGTGTATGACTTGAATGCAAGCATAGTTTATGCCAAGCCTACTCGCATAAGACTTGTTTATGATTGGATGATATCTTCGGCATACCAGAGAATACGCTCCTTACCTTTGCATCCAAGAAAAATGACACATATCTCAGCCTGTGGCATGTTGGTACAAACGAAGCACACACATAACACATAAATTATGTGAGACAATACATTGATGATGCTCTTTTATAATAAAGGAACAAGTATTTCAAATGATTGCTTTACAACCGTAGTAACATGACGTCAGGGTTTCAGTTTTAGATACGATAATAATGTCCCATTTCATGCGTGAGAGCTTCAGTCATTGGAGAACGCGTTCGGGGCAGCTACCAGCGACACTTTTTTCCTTCTTTTTCCTTTCTCTCCACCTTTTCTTTTTGCATTTCCATCTCTGTCGATTTTGAACTCGATACTGCTTTACGACTTGTATACTACTTTTCAATTCTTGCTGCCATGTTCAGCCCAGCATCCAATCGACTACGGGATGCCACTGCTACCGTTCGAACGCGTTCACCGCTTGGTACTCCACCACTATCAGCTTCAGAGACAAACAGCTATCGACCCCCAACTGAATCACCTACACTGGCACCACAAGATAAATTGACTCATATATTCAATGCTGTACGACAACAAGTATGTGGGAGATTTTGTTATTCATCACTAGTAAACATCTTCCCGAAACATGGATACTCATCTTTGTTATTAGATTCAACGTTGGGGAGATAATGCAAAGTGGAAGATTGATCTTGTACTGCTTGATAACAACAACAACAATGACAATAATACAACTACGGCAACCAAGAGTAATATGACTAGTGGCAATCGTAGTCTTCCGGGATCACCTGCTCCAATACACCATCATCACCATGCTTCATCTTCATCATCACCACACGCTTTTATGCATCCACATCCAGCTCAATTAGCACCACAAGAACCTAGTGGAATGGGACATCAAGGATATATGTTACCAGTGTCAAGGACAACACAATATCCTGTAAGTGATAGTGTGGCGTTTTTGTCGGATAATAATCTTAACAGTCATATATTGGAATGTTTCACTCACACTAGATGGACTATGTGACACCTACAGTCATACCTACCGAGGCATCAATCGATGAACTAAAGCAACAGGTAACAAGGAGACCTTTCCTTTTATTGTGTTCAACTACGCTAATTGCTCCGCCTATGCAGCTGCATGATTCATTTGAGAGACAGCGCTATTTGGAGAATATTGTGCGCTCTCAAGCTGAACAAATCCAGGAATCCCAGATGTATCCTCCCGACGCGAATAAGGCAATTGAAACCATGCGTAGTATTTACATGATGTCGGTAAGTCTAAAGCTTTTCTTCTTCATTCCTGCCATCTTATTGGATGTCTTTTTAGGAAAATGAGCAGAAACTACGATACCTGATGGATACAAAGACTCTGCACAAAGACATGGAAGCTTTATCAAGGAAGCTGAAGCGATTGACATCCACATTGCACAACATTGAAACAATGAAACTTCCAACAGAGGTATGACAATGAAACTAGTCATCTTCTTTATGACTTATGTCGACTATAGGATGAGAAACTGGATAGAGACACGCTATTGGAGGAACGCAAGATATTGAAGCGCAAGTTACATTTGGCTGAATTACGCTTGAACACACGTGATGCCGAGCTCGAGTATCTGTATCAGGTGTCAAAGTCATCCAATTCACATCCATCCTATTATCCACATCATGAGATATCTTCACCAAAGTTACAACATCAACAGCTAGCTTCTTTCACGTCATCACCACGACGAGGACCACCTTACTTGTTTCAGCAACAATATTCACCAAAAATGAGACATGAAATTCGTCCTCCACCACCTAAACAATCTCAATCACCTTTACCACCACCAGCACAATCTCCACAGCAACAACATTCTACTACCACGACAACACAATCACAAACAACTGCTGCATCCTCCTCACCCACCACTCAACAACATATGTCAGCACTTGAAAGTCTTGGAATTGTTGCAGATAGAATGTTGAATGATCCTGATTTCAGCAAAGAAGAACATGAAGCTACAAGAGAAGCAAGACGATCCAAACGATCTATTGATTCAGCCAATGCACTTCTTTCAATGCCTATATTAAAGGCTCCTGTACGAAAGGATAATGAAGGTAAGGAGGAGGAGGATGGATGATAGGATGATAAGATGATACTAAAATCATGTATACACAAGTGATTATGGAAGAAACAGAAAGTACAGGTCCTTCAACCAAAGAGCCATCATCCAAGAAAGCTAGAATTGATTCACCAAGAGTGGGACAAGTACCTGATGCAAGACATTCACCTACTATTGCTGCACTTCTTGATCAACCAACATCATCTTCATCTTCATCACCAACATCTTCTGCCAATGTAAGTAATACATCACATCCTGTTCATGTTTCTCCCCATGCTACACCACCTTTGGCGCATGCACATGAAGCAAAAGCAACAGGTGCACCAGGAGGAGGAGGAGGACCAAGTAGCAGCTCGCGTATATCATCTACTGAGCCAGGTTATCGACCACCATCCCCTGCGTCAACACCAAAAGGATTAAGACAACAGCAACATCAAGCTCGTTAACACATTACATATATATTTGTCCCCATTTCTTCATTGTTAGTAGTTAGCAGCAACAGTAGAACACACAGAATATTATACACGACTATCATCCATCTCTTTCATTCATTGTCATCCATCTCTTTTGTATCAAAGAACAATACATTACACAATTGTAGTACAAATCAATCTTCCACAAGTAGTGTCGTGACTTTCGACGCATGGCAAAGTCAAAAAGCCGCTCACTCTGTCCTGTTGTTTCCTTTCCTCCCTTTCCTCCATTCTCAACCCTACTTGACATGAAGAAGAAATACAAAACCAAATTCCCCGTGGTAAGTGAATAGTGTCTGTACTTGTTTACTCTTTAACACGTTCCAATGGGGCTTAGGCTCGCATCAAGAAGATCATGCAGCTCGACGAAGATGTAGGCAAAGTAGCCCAAGCAACACCTGTACTGATTTGTAAGTCTTGATGGCATACAAGTGTCTCAATCCAACCACCATTGACCATGTATCTTGTTTATATCTCTTTTATAGCCAAAGCATTGGAGTTATTTATGCAGTCTTTGATCGACCAAGCTTGCCAGGAGACCAGACAACGCAATGCTAAACGCTTATCCGCAGCTCATTTGTAACGTATCCCGCTATGAACTATCTCTCCTTTTTCTTTGATTGCTTATGATGCTTTTATTGTAGAAAGAAAACAATTGAGACAGTGGAACAATTCGATTTTTTGAAAGACATGGTAGCCAGCATTCCCGATCCAACAGATGCTATGGAAGAGGATCCTAAACCTACACGGAGGCGCTCTGCCAAATCTGCAAAGCAACAACAAGAAGCAGCTGTTGATACAACACAACCTGGCCAAGAAGAAACATGATAACAGTCAATTACACTTGTTTTCGTCGTCGATGAACTTCGGGGAAAAAAAAGCAACATGCAATCCATCCACTTCCCCAGCAGTTTTTAGACCAACAACAGCTACCTTTTCATCCCGTTTGTGTATAGTCTTTCTCTCTCTCTTATTGTGCCTTCGAGTGGATCACTACTCTTATCATCACTCTACAACATGCTTCCTCCCTCTTTCATTTGCATATATATTATATTATACAATTGTCTACTTTCCAATATGCATGAATTAGGCGTTTTATAGTGATGCGTGATTGATTCAAAGAATGCAGTGTAACATATGTGATTATACATCAGTTCCTCCTAGTCGTACTATTATGTGATGTTAGTTTTATGCTCTACATGGATGAAAAAGTATATACTTGCAATAAAAGTTGAATGAAACAGCCAAAATCAACACAATACAGAGAACAGTAGGCCCTACTCGATCATCATAAGGTGCTGCTTCACGTTTTCTGATCTTGTTGGCACGCCAAAGAAACGTGTAAAGGGAATAAAGCATGACACCCATAGCGACTACAGTAAAAAGAGCAGCTGCCATACGACTGACACGATCACCAAAGTTAAGCAAGCCAATAGCAAGACCACCCAAAACGACTGTGAAGTTAAGCCATGATAGAAATGTGCGTTCGTTGGCAAAAAAGACCTTGGGTTCGATGCGTATGGGTAACGCTATCCTTTTATTCTGCTCTGGCTCAAGTAAGCGTTCAGTCGTTGAGCTGGATGCAGCAGCTTCCATGACAAACAAGGGAAAAGGGAATGAATGAATGGGCAAAAAAGTGGATCTATCGGCGATTTTCACTTGTTCACACACACAAATCCTCTTTCTTGTCATTTACAAAAACCCTAGTATAAAGCAGATGTTGTGTCGGTGTATGTATGCATCATATGTATAAAGTATACATCTGCTTGTTGGATAAAAATGCAATTGTGACATTCATGCCTAGAAATTGTAATGCGTATACACTAGTCTGATCATCGTAAACACTTGCATCTAATGATATACACATGTCACTCCTTTGACTTTATCTTCCCACTTGAAAGCTGTATGCTTTCGGATACTATTGAAATCATCCAAGTCATTCCAGGTCTACACATTGGATGTTGGCCATCTCAGAAGAAAAAGAGCACACCTAATAGAGAGACTGCTATATGCGATTGATTGGTGTTTGACTAGTCTATCAATGTCTTTAGCTGAACCAATGATGGATCCAAATACATGTCTTGTCAATGTAGGCTACTTTGGAAGGCATCTCGAGCATTCTCGGAAAATGCCACCATGATTGTCACATGCATAAACCATAGGCTAAAGGTTGATGTGAGCTGTGTAGCACATACCATGACATGGTGCCATCATGGTTTGATTTCTGATAAATGAAATTCTGTGTGATGACAAATGCTTATTTTGTGTAGTATGATCGATCAGATTATGCATTCACTGATATATCAGTGTTACACATTATGATTAGATCAAAAGTGCTTGAAGATACATGCAGGGATGGACCATGTAGGACACGGTTTTCCTTCCGACGTATTTGAAAGCGCCCTTATTGCATTGCTCGAGACAACACCCGCGGGGTTGAGTGTGCATGTGTGTGTACGTTCTCACTAATGTCACAATGTCTGATAGTTCCTTTAGCCCAATATCACTCATTCCAGTATATAGTGTGTGTGTATGTGTGGCAAGTATGCTGTTTCTAGCCTGGCATGGAAAGAGATAGATCGTTCAAGATGCAGGGTAAAAATAAGGAGATCTTTTTCACCCTGCTGTCTTCTTCTTTTTCACGCACGTATATATAAACAGGCATTCTACCCTGATACTTGTTGCATCCTAGCGGCTTTCACGCATCTCTCTTTGACCCTATCCATTCTTTTTTCACGCATACACACCCTATTAAATCATGAAGGCACTTATTCTTGTTGGTGGTAAGTGATGATTAGAATCACCGTTTCACTTGCTACTATCATGCTCATCCCACTCTTCTTGTATCGATGCAGGTTTTGGTACACGTCTTCGTCCTCTTACACTTACACTTCCCAAACCACTTGTGGAATTTGCCAACAAGCCCATGATCTTGCATCAAATTGAACACCTTGCCAAGGTAAGAACCGATCACTTGTGTATTCTTTAATCAAGACTAACTGATCATCAATACATCAAGGCTGGTGTCACAGACATCGTGTTGGCTGTCAACTATCGTCCTGAAATCATGGTATCCACATTGAAAAAGTATGAGCAAGAATTTGGTGTCACGATTACATTTTCGGTTGAAACAGAGCCTTTGGGCACTGCAGGACCCCTTGCATTGGCAAGAGACATTCTCGCCAAAGATGACAGTCCTTTCTTTGTTCTCAATAGCGACATCATTTGTGATTATCCCTTTGAACAACTCCGTGATTTTCATTTGGGACATGGAAATGAAGGCACCATTGTTGTAACCAAAGTGGATGATCCATCAAAATATGGTGTCATTGTCAATTGTCCAGGTGGTAGTACACAAATTGAACGCTTTGTGGAAAAACCAAAAGAGTTTATCAGCAACAAGATCAATGCCGGTATCTATGTTTTAAGCCCACGGGTGTTGGATCGTATCGAGGTATATATGATGATATCCAGAGAAAGAATGCGAATCACTGATGCATGATGTGTATCTAGTTGAAACCTACTTCGATTGAAAAGGAAGTCTTTCCTTATATTGCCAATGATGGCCAATTACACACATTTGATCTTGAAGGCTTTTGGATGGATGTTGGTCAACCCAAGGACTTTTTAAGTGGCACTTGCTTATATCTGAGTCATCTTTCCAAGAAACATCCTGAACAATTAGCCAGTACTGATACCGATTATGTCTACAAGGGCAATGTCATGGTGCATCCATCTGCCAAAATCGGAAAAGGATGTCGTATTGGACCTAATGTAGTGATTGGACCTGATGTTCAAGTGGGTGATGGTGTACGTTTGCAGCGCTGTGTCATTCTTCAAGGTGCCAAAGTGAAGGATTATGCTTGGGTTCAATCTAGCATTGTTGGATGGCATTCATCAGTGGGTCGATGGGTAAGTTTATTGGGATTGGATCAATGAGTGATCAGTGAATTCTTGCATGACGACAGTGGGGATTGAATGATTGACTGGAATGTATTGTGTAATGTAGTCGCGTCTGGAGGGCTGTTCTGTTCTTGGTGACGATGTGACAATCAATGATGAGATCTATGTCAATGGTGGATCGATCCTTCCACATAAGGGCATCTCATCCAATATTACGGAGCCCAAGATCATCATGTAAATAAATGAACAAATGTTTATTGTATATCAAAAAGTGATGCTTTTCGACATGATGACATTACCAGTCATCCTTGAAGGATACTCGATAACAGATATTGAATTACCCGGTTATTTGGATCAAGCAACCTTGTGTTTGTGTGCGTATTATGTGAAGCAAATAAAGATGCATCAATGAACCAATGCCATCATTCGCATGGTTATCGGCTCAAACATTATGCAAGATGCAGCAAGAATACCATGTACATGCATGCAACAATGGACTTGTCAAACATTTTGATTGATAATGGCCGTATCTATGCCGCACTTTATTGAATGAACGCGATAGGCATGTATACGTATATCTCAACATATTACGTGATCATGATCTTGTCCAGTTTAGCCATCACGTGTCATTGTCATTGTTCAGCTGCTCATTCTTTGAAACAATCGGTATTCTCGGCGTCTTTATATCATTCGAGTGATCTATCCAAGCCCTTCTGTATATACTACATGATCTGTGAATGACACACAGTCGCGTTAAAAAGATGTCCACTAAGCATAAACACAAGTTTATTCCGTGTCATTAGCTATTGTCTCCCAGCAAACATCCGAAAGTTAAAGGCAAGGTGTGTGGATCCAGCACAGCCATCTTTACTTGAACTTCTTCTCTCTCCTTCATTATCCTTCAACTAGTTTATAACCTTATGATGAGATCGCATCGGCTTCTACTGCTGTTGATCGGGTGTGCATTGTTGGTTGTTGTCCGCAGTGCTACCATAAGTAATGTTTCTTGGTGTAGTAGGGATGTAAAGGTATTAACATGACATTTATTATAGATGCCGGAAGAGAGTGTCTCGTAGGATTGAAGGATTGCCCTGATGGCCAAACATGCATAGAAGAAGATAATGGTTATGGCCACTGTGGATAAGCAATAGCACATCAAGTAGTATCCTTCTTATTCTTCTCCAATGTAGCTTCAATCATGTAAAATGACTCTTTGTTCCTCTTCTTGTCTTTATTTTTCAAAGAAAACTTGTAATGATGCTATGCAGCGGAAATCCAAAGTTGCGTGATTGTGTACATGATACGTGGAAAGGAGTGAAAGGGCTTCTATCTTAAACTACTTGTAGTATGGCACCACCCCGTGAGTTGAAGATCAAGACCAACGTTGTTAAGCGGTAAATGAGAAGCTGTCAATGCACTAGTCGCTTATCTGACCGAGATTGGCTACTTTATCAGCATCCACAAGGAGCAAATCGCTTATGGCAAGGAAGCCGAGCAACAACAAAAACGCATTGACAAGCTGATTGCTGACAACGCCGATGAAGCTGATGTGCGTAAGCAGGTACGAAACAACTTGTTTTATGGATGTGCTCTAGTTCGATACGCTGAAACAATTTGGTGTTGGTGTTGTGTAGAAAGAAGTCTTGAACGAGACACTGCAAATGATTCCTGATGTCAAGAGACGCCTTGCTGAAGCTTACAAGAACTTGCAAGATGCAGTGGTTAGTGTGGATACGATTTTACATGTCTCATGTAGTGGTAGTTCTTACACAGGGTTTATAGGAAGATCCACAGTATGCTGGTACCACCGAGTTGGAAGAAGCACGCTCTGTACTTTCTGACATCGAGGTGTCACAGTAGAACATCGACACATCACCACTTATTCCAGATACCAAACAAGTCAATGTTATTACAATACATCACATTGTACAGCATGTACTTTTGAGAAGAGAAGCAATAGCTTGTTGATACGTGATTGGAGATGATTGCATGTGATTAATGATACAAATGTAATATGGGTGATGACTAAAGTACAAGAATGCTATGGTGAAGTGATTGTGCTGGGTGACATGGCTTGATTAGAAGGAGCAGGAGCAGCAGATTGAGTAATGTGAGCGATATAGTCAGTGGTTGCAGTACGTAAGACATGACGGAAAAATGCCATCTCGGCAGGTATCTCATGGTATGGCGTAAATTGATCTGCTTTGCCAACTGGTCCCAACTCCAATGTATCATAATGCTCATTGATAATGCCTAAAGTTATGTAAGATATTGAGTCAAGAATCGCTTTTCCACTCTTGATGCTGATCCTTACCTAATACTTTATCTGGTGTCAGAAAGTGTGCCTTTTGTGTTTCCTGCCATTCATCCAGCACTGGCTTGAAATGATTGCATATCAACTTGACATTGGCGAAATCAGATTGTGAGAGTGGAGAAGATCGATCACCTGGTGCCTTATGGAAAGTTGTTTGACTCACTATGGCACATAAATGTTATCCTATGCATACACATCTGTTGCAAATGATTCATACCATAGGATGCAAGCGTATTGAAATCGTTACTGGCACGAATAATCTCGTAGATCAACATGTCGAAATTGGTGGTATCTGATAGAAATGATTCGCCATGTGCTGTGCATAGATTGATCACATCCATGATCTATAAGGGAACATTATCAAAAGTGAGCATTTTGAAATGTCAATGTCATCATGCCGTATTGTTACCGAAGTGACTAAGCTGTCAAAACCATCCCGGAGCTCAAGATCTTGGAGATGCGTAGCGATAAAATGCACTGTAGATGTAATGATCGGCCATACTTCGATCCAATGATACTCTACATCCCACTGTTAGCCCAATCTTTGTCACTGCTCTAAACCTATACTTACGTAGTTGGATGTTTCGATTGTTGAGATAAACCAAAATGCGATGCATGCATGCAAAGGCCAGTCTAGAGCATACAAGTATGAGTCACGGATATATCTCAAATCAAGGTCAACTTACTTGTAGGTGATGATATCAAGCTTTTTGCGGATATTGTATTTCAAAAAGATAAGCATGACGTCCAATATAGAGCAGAACAGCGATCGCTCCTTTTTGATAAGTGGTAATGGTGTTGGGCGCTACACATTATCAGGAACCTTTCAGTAAATGAATGATCCACAAACTTGATAATCACTACCTGTCGACATATCCTGACGAATTCAGCGTTTTGTTCTTTGGCCATGTAGTTCATGATAGACTGGTTCTCGACAATCGATAACATGATAGTCAGCATCAATCTTGTATATAAGAATGCCCGAGGATTTCGGTTGTGTTGGAAGAGATAGGATGCGTATGACATGAATGACGCGAGAAAGTTGGGACTTGTCTTATCTTCACGAGCTGATTGATGTAACATGATGGCAACGAAATGAGGATTGGCAGTGATCAGGTCATATAGAACCAAAAAGAGCGATGACTCGTAAGGAGGTCTACCGGTTAAATCAGTTATCGAGATGGCTTCTGTGGATGATATGAAAAGAACTTACAAATCAGCTGCTGCTTCAATGTCATCAAGATCCATAGTCGTTGACTTTGCTGGCCCAGAAAACCAACTTGCCATATAATTCACCATGGACTGCGTGAAAGTCTCGTTGTCGTTCTTGAGTAGAATGTAGCGACTACCATTCTAGTGGTTAGTGCATACAACAAATGATCATTTCCTCAATATGCTTACTCGGTCATTCGTGATAGCACATTCGTAAACAGAAAGACAAAGCTCTATTATGAATGGTGATCACTATTAGCAATCATGTACTGCCTTGACAATCCTTATGCCTTTACCTCGAGAACGCGTCCATTCTTACAACGTGTGAGTCGTGTCAAATATGGATTCTTGATTTCACGCTTGTTATAATTGGCCAACATTCCCCAAAGCATAACTGTATCATTCACTTGATCCATGGTGCTTTGATCATCCTCCATGATCTATGCCAAAAACATGAGTAATCTGCTGTGAGCGATAACAATCAAGTGGGATCTTACCTTGATCAATGCATCCGATATGTCGTGTTGCATAAAGTATCTATAGATACAAGAGTAATAAGCGCATTACTCTAGTAGATATCAGGGTAACATACGTGTTGAGATTGTTCTGATTGACATTGTCATTGCCTGCTGAAAAGTTGATAGCCAATAGTAATGCATTGGATCGAGTGGATGGATTGCCAAGTAAGTCATGGATGTTCTTCACCAGTTCCCCAAACACAGTATCAGCTCTGTCGAGACCTGCAAGAAGCTGGATAATGTTGAAATGGCTTAGACGTTTCTTGAGGAAGAGTTGTCGCATAAGACAAGTGAGGATCTGCATAGCGTGTTGTTGCCGTATCTGGTCACTTTTGCTGCTGTCATTTGGTTCCTGGGTGACTAAACGAGCCAGACACGTCTCAAAGAGTCTCGTGATATTGTTGCTAACTGCCAATAACGATTCTTCGGGTTTCAACTGGATCAGTTCTGCAAGAGCGCTGGTGTTGACGGGGAGCATCAAGTATTCATCCCAAAAGGCAGCTTGGTCGTTGGTGTCGTATGGCTCATTGGACTAGAACAAGGGTGCATGAGCTTGTGCATGTTTGCATTTCAAAAGCAAGTTATCTCAACTTACTTGGAAGAGGTGTTCTGTAAGCACGACAAACTTTTCCTTCAATGGGGGCTTCTGCTGTGGACTACTGAGCATCGCAATGGTGGAATACAGCAAGTAGTAGTGGGACAAAGAACAGTATGCTGCTGCTGCGATCCAAAAAGGAAAGCCGCCTTCTTTGTGTCACTTGTTCCTTTTTTGAAGCTATACACGTGACATTCAGGCACTCATTGTTCACCAGCATGTATGCATTTTACACTTGTAAGCTTGATCATCGACTTGGATGATATGGTATTAGAGAATTAGATATATCACACCTTAGTATAAGTTTCATGTGGTAAATAAATGTTGATGTTTACTCTATTAGACCAATATCAAGCTACATTAGATCAATCCCAGTTTTACTTTTATGAAGTAGGGGTGAAGATCCCCCTGGCAACAATAGAAAAGACTATTTTGTATCTAGATGCATGTTTTCATTGTTCAAAGTTACAGTTGTTCTAGGGTGGCTTGCCGTTAACAAATAAACACTTGTACAAGAGAGTCAAATATCCCCTTTCTGCTCATTCTCTTTGTGAACGACTGGATTTCCACTCTACTGATTCCTATCATCTTCCTGTTGTGTCGGGATTCTTGAATACACCTTGACAAATCCTTGAAACACATGATTGGTAGCACTGAATCACCCTATGCAGCACAACAAGTAATGTATCATTGCACATGATGCATCTCCACCCATCTTTTTGTCAATGAATGTATGTAAACAGCAAAGGATAAGAGTCTCCACATACTTACAGGACCACATGTGGTTCCAAAACAGTACTGGTATGCTTCGGAACCGGTGATCCCTTACATGCAACATATAAGGATCATACTCTACCCGGCATTGTCACCTTTGCTGTAACACCATAAGCAACTAGCGTTCAATATGGGGCAAATGATGATAGTCATCCTTGTCTTGTTATGCTTATTGTGTGCAAGTGATATTGAATTTTAGATAGATCATAGATCTGGTGAAATGAAAATGATCTAGGTGATGTAGTTAAAAAGAACTACCCCTGGATTACATCAGCGTCAAGCTTCTAGTGCATTGCATCGGGCATCATCAAAAAAAAAAAAGAGAAGAGCGAGGATAAACTAAGAGCCATGTGGCTACAATGTCAAAGCAACCACGTGGAAATGATGATATGTGAACGAGAGATATTGTGTGGATCACTTTTGATGCAGCAGGGGAAAAGATGATCTCCCGCCAAACGATGTAATCATCATTGGTATAAGCACATGTCCATATATCAGAAAATGGTAAAGACCGAGAAAATTACACATGTGGTTTATGTGAATATATATGTGCAAGTACATTGTGTGTGTACTATGGATGATTCGCCGCATCTACATTGGAACGTTCTGTTATGTAGCCAAAACAAACGAGGCGTCTCCCCTTTTGCTCCGCTAACGAACCAAAAGAGTGAAAATGACAATACAACAAGAAGCCAAAGAGAGAGCAAGACATGATCTCCGCACACGATACATGCTCTGACAACAACAACAAGGGAAGACAAGTCCTTTTTGAAACATATGTTCTTGCTCTATTGACGCGCGCGTACCACCAGAGAGAGAAAAATAGAATGTTTGAAGAAGCAACGTGGCAATACACAAACAGGAACATTCGATTCGAAAAGATTGTCCCTTCCACTGTTGTTGTGCCCCTTGTCTTTGATGATTGATTGATACATATAAATCCACAACAGATGATTCAATCATTTACTCGCTCCTCCCTCTCTCTCATCATCCTTTCATCTTATTCCCTTTCATCATCATCAAAATCTTTTGCAACATCCGAATCACAGTGTCACAACAATAGCACATTTCTTTTATTCAGTCTTTAATCGCCTATTCACTGCATCAAAGAGAAACTCATTAGCATCAAGAAAAAGCTGGTACTGCTATCACGCAGTCTTTGGAGCCCTAGAATAGGTGTGGCACACATGAAGCGGATCGTGTACGACAATGTCTTGCCTGGTGCAAGTCAACATCAGTTGTTTGGTGGATGCGCTTTTTTTTCATCAGGGCGAGTCGATCATGATAGCAAATAATGTCCATCTCGTATCCTGAGGACTATAGCATCCAACAGCAATATGATCAAGGTAAAGTGATAATAAGCATGTTGTATGATACAATAGTCAAGCTTACATGTAAGCATATAACATAGTTATACTTTCCGTGCATGTGTGTGTGCACTTCTTCTATCTCTTTGTATAGTTCTTGTAGTTTTTATGTACTTTTATCTTCTTCTGTTGCATCTTCCTCTCTTTTCTTTTTTTGGATCTGGCCACCATGAACAAGTCTCTGCTTATTTTCTTCCTTTTTGGTCTGTGCTACAATACGGTAGATGTTGATACAAGGTTCAATGGGCTGTATGCGATCGCGTATATTGCACGCGGACGCGTCAAATGACCTTGTATCATGTACACAAATACCGGTTGTCTCTACAACACGACTCCTACCCCTTACGCTCGTTTTTATGCTCTCCGGCTGTAGTATATGTTTCATCACACACAACACACACTACCTCTGATTCTCCCTCTCATGTATGCTTTCTCTTTTTTTTTTTGTTTCTTAACCCGTCACCTATTATTCTCCCTCACCGTAACAAGCTTTCTTCAGATAAAGGAAAAAGAATGAAAAAGACATGACTGATATGATGATAAATGGACGAAAAGAAGGCTACTATGAAAGTTTATCAAAGACGCGGCGTAATTGACACAAACACACGCCAAAAGAAAAGCCGTATGCAAAAAGAATGTAAATATACAAGAGATAAATAGGGGGTATTGCGTGGTCGGTGCGCATCTACATGTGTACATGGAGTAATGATGTATGTGTGTGTGTAAAATGATGGTCAAAGGTAATATCTATGCATGTATGTGTGCCTGTTTACCATTGTAATGCTGATGTGTTACTGCCATTGCCATCTTCATCAGTGCCTGGAAGCGTATTCCCTGAAGGATCCGTTTGACCACCCAAGAATCCAAGCAATGATACACCACTCTTTGTCTCTGGAATAGCGATACCCGACAATACATCCACGTTATCATCATTATGTATCAGATGTTTACTTTGCTGCTGCTGTTGTTGTTGTTGTTGTTGCTGTTGTTGAAGTGGTTGAAGTGGTGATGGATCATGATTGGAGAAAGACAAACGTGGCTGGAAATATTCATGTGATGGAATCAATGGCTGTTGATTGCCTGTAGCATTAGCTGCCTGCTGTTGTGTATAAGCTCCTATTGTTGATGGATGTGATGCTGTTCCTGTAGCTGTTTGCTGCTGCTGTTGTTGTTGTTGTTGTTGTTGTTGTCCACCAAAGTAATTATTCCATTCATTGATATCCAAGGATTGTGGTACACCCCAAAATGCAGTGCCTAATGGATCAAATTGTTGTTGTTGTTGTGAAGGTGGAGGAATAGTGTCTGGTGCAGCAAATGGATCCACAGTGGGTACAGGAGGACGATAAGCAGCAGGATGGATCCAAGATACATTGGGATATGCAGGTGGTACACTACGTTGTTGCTGTTGTTGCAATGAATTGTTATTGCTTGTTGTCACTGTATTCCAAAATCCTTGTTGCAAAAGCCCTGGTGGTTGCATTGTATTTGCTGATAAAGACATAGGTGAAGGTGTTTGAATTGTAGTGCTTCCAGCTGTTGCATCCGAGTGTTTGTCATCAGTCTCCAAGTTGATTTGACGTAATCCAGCAAGATCTCCAAGAATGTCACAACAACGACCAGCAGTTGTCCATGTCAGTTCCACTTCATCAAGAGCACACATGATTTGTCGTATTTTAGACTTGGCTCTCATTGCCTTATCCGCATCCGATGCTGCAGCTGCTTTGATAAACATGATTCCTGCTGTAAAGATGTAATATACACCAAAGTTGGTCACACACTTGAGATGTCGATTCTGAAGCATTCCATCCACAATCTCTGAAATCGACTCTGCTGCTGACATGCATACATTATAGGATGGAAGTGATGCTGGTGGTAACTTTGAATAAGGTGGAATAAATGATCTGTGAAGCAGGATTACTGTTGTATAGTAAATCAAGTGTAGTTGTGACACTGGAATGGGTGGATCATGGTCATTCTTTTTGTTCAAATCATATCCAAGTGCTGATGGCAGATTGTGATACCAATTGGTAAGTTGTTGGTTAAGTGCTGCAAAAACATGATCAATGTGCTGTGATCCAGGCGTATGATGTTTGGCTTTGGCGTAATAGTTGCTCTTCAACACATGTCCCAAGATATCACAGATACGAATCGTGTGCACAAACGAGTCTAAGAGTCGTACTGAAGACTGCTGGTTGTCCTTGGGTGATGTAATAGGCTCATCGTCATCCACAGAAGGGAAAGGCACATCACAATCACGCTCTTCAAAGAGAGAAGCACGACCAAATGTTGCACTGAGCAATCGATCCACAATAAAACAGCACCAAAACACACGCTTTCGACGTTCTCGATCTTCAAGTGAAATGTCCCAGTGATCACAATTGCGATGTAGTCCCATATCTTGAGCCATACGAAATGCCTATAATTCACTCAGTGTGGTAGTGAGCACCGTGATCATCATAGAGTCACCTTTTTCTCTTATAATCCATTATAGAATGCTTACCATGCCACTATATAGCCATGCCCTTGGTCCTTTCAGCATACCATGTTGATGCATAGCCATTAACAAGAGTGCTTGTACTGTTGATATTCGAGGCACGTCATAATAGTCATCCAACAATCGTTTGGCACGTTCAAAAAACACCTCTCCTGCAGTATCAGGTGAAGAAGGATCAGATCGAACTCGTGTATCAGGAGAAATACGTGATGCAACAGCATATATTGCATTGACCAAGAGTGGTGATACAGCATCAGCAGGACCATCTTGTGGCAGTGTCAATCGTTTCTTGTAAAACATGGGCAATACAGGATAAAAATGAGCAAAGTACAACGAGATCAAATCAAAGGATAGGTCTTTGGGTGGCATTGCTAATGGATCCAAAGGTGCTGATGATGTTGGACTATTGATAAGACCTGTAGCACTACTAGCACTTGATGATGACTTGTGATGATGATGTCCATAGTGTGATAAATGAAATGCTCCATCATGATACGAGCGACTGTTTTGCAATAGATAAAACCCTGAAGACTTGCCAAGGAAACGTACTTGACCAGATTCATCCATCGACAATTGACCATGGCTATCATTCACTGTGGATGATGATGTACCAACAGGACTACCAGGTGCTGATGGTGGCTCATCTTCAATTGGACTATCCATCAGCTGTGTCGATGTGATGTTGCCTGTAGTTGATACTGTAGGTGATGAAGGTGATGAAGAGGATGATGTTTGCCAAAAGAAGGTGCGATTCTTTTCTTTGCTGCGTCCACGTCGTATAGGTCTAGTTTTGATCTGTTCTCCATAGGCTGTTTCAAGAGGTGCATGTAACTCGGCAAGTACTGCTTTCGATCGTGCATCATCACTATGGTCGGCAATATCTGCAAGTGTTTGCTCTAGCTTGTACAACCGGTTCTCAATTGCTTCAATATATCCTTTGGGTGGTCCTCGCTTTACTTGCATGTTAGTTTACACTGAAATAAAGGAATCCCTTATCAACTAGTACCTTTTTGGTCGTGTCGTTATAACTGCATTGAAGCGTAAAAGCCTGACAGTTGGTACAAACAGGCAAAAGCCCATCGCATTTGATCTTCTTTCGTCTACACTGATCGCTACAACTGGAATGAGCCGAAGCTATCAAAACAAGTCAAACATGTTCTTACCAAGCGCGACTGACTCGTTGTCTCTTCAGAAAGGAGCCATCGCTCGCTTCGCCACTTGACATTGTCACAAGAGGTCGCCAGTATGTGTGAATGTAAGTGTAGGTGTGTTGGGCGTGTGCGAAAAGAGGCAACAAAAAGAAACCAGACAAGAAAGAGAGAGAAAGGAATCTTGTGAAACACAGTCCAGTAGACTCTTCCAAAACCGTGGTAAATGTTACCTGTTGAGCCCAATCAGTGCTACTTTTGATATTCCATGTGCTGGTTGATATGCTTATATCATTTAACACATGTGGTAATGACAATGAGATACATAATTTATTAAGGAGCAAATGAAGGAGAAGAACAAGTCTATTACAAGACAAGTGCACATGGGTGAGCAACACGGGCATATCGGCCAAATTTATATCAGTTGCACAGCACCATGTTATATATACTTTGCATACAAGTAGTAGTCGAATCCTTGGATACATGTGTTGATGTTCACTTGATGAATCTGACATCATTCTTTGTCATGCAAAGTCCTCTGCCAAATCACAGATCATCCAGAAGAGTCACATTGATTCAGCATATGTTGTCACCCCTTGAATAGGAATGCCCAGTCATAACATTGACTTTCTCATACAATCTCTGATACTCTGACAAAGGATATATCCTCCTTTAGTGAATCGTTGACCACATATGTCTTTGTATTTGTGCAGCAAATTCCTTATCATATCATTTTCTTGCAGCCATTGGTATATAAATAAGATGTTCTCTTTGTTCTTCTTCTCTTCTTTGTTTACAACGACCCATCATGACTTGATTTGTTCAAAAGTATACGTAACAATGTCTTCGTTTGACTAGTTGGATGACATCACTTACTACTTCCTCTTGTGATGATCCACATTTCGGTTTGTGGAATGCCTAATTTCGAAGATACATGACTTCTAATCGAGAAGATGAAAGGCTATTCAAGTCCACTGACTATTGTATGTGCTTCTGAAAGTCTTGTTGCACATAGATCACCATTTCAACAACACAAGCTGTATATATAGAAAAGGAAAACCAGTATAATGGATTAAGAAGGATCGATTGCTATATCAATAAAGTTTAGCCCCCATCGTGTCATCTGATGACAGATATCAGCTGCAATGCAGTGTAGTGGTAGCTGCTTTGCAAGATTGTAGGAATGGATGATTTTGGTAATCCGATGGAAATGGTAAGATGTGCAACAAGGCAATCTGGAACCCATTCATCGTTGTGTGAACAGGGAGAACCTGTTGCAAGTATATGCGCATGCTCCCATGACCAAAGGTATCACAAGGTGCTCGGATCGCTTGCAATCAATGATCAATGACGCCCATGCTTTGTGTTACTTTGTCCTATTCTTTCATCATCCCTTTCATTGTTCCAAGTTTCCCACCTTGAGATGAGAAGAATACTCTTTTGTAATGCATATAGGCATCAGTAAATACAGCAGCAGATCAATGTTAAGACAATCAACTTTATAAACGTGTGTTTACCGGTCAAGAACGACATGTTGCATGAGTGATGCATGTCACAGCGCCCTAACTAATGCATCATTACTTGTTGTTGATTAGCTGTATACAGGTCATGCAACACTTTCATGCAAATTGTAAAGGATACGGCATCCGAGAACAACAATACACATTATAAACATTTCAGTGCACATGATGTTATTGAACAAACTTGCTTTAAATGCAACAATTGGCATCACAATGTATGCATGGCTGACGAAGATGCATGATTCAAACAAGATTTTCTCAGTTCTTGTAGCTGCAGCATGTTCATTTTCCCGCTGCATATCCCGATTGCATATCCTTCTAGCATATCACCATTGCAGGAATGGTAAATACATATGCCGTAGTACATAGTTTTAGTTGAAAGCTTATATTAGAGTAAAAGAAAACACGTATCGGATATATCATCCGCAACATAGTAGCCTAAATGATGACAATAACGATAAGTGCATATCGACTTTGACAATGAAAACAACCTTGCAATCACATACCTTCATATGTATACAATACAAAGCGGACTTTTCAAGAATGCTATGCCGATCTCTCATGGTCCGGGCGTTCTTCTCCACACATATAGATCTTCTATACATAAGTACCATAAACGCACATCAATCAAGATCTGGGATCGACTAAAAGGAGAATAAAGATGGAGTCAAGAAAAGATATAGCATTAAGGAGATATGTCACCACAAGAATAAGCTCTTTTTACTATCCCTTATTGCTCATCATAGTGTAAGGAGTGCACTTGTGTAATGGATGTTGTCAAATCACGTCGTGGCAATAGTGACAAGCACATATGATATCTTTTTCTTGCTTGACAGATGACAAAGATATATGATGAAGATGATGTGGACCCGGGATTGTTAACATTATCGAGAACAAAGTCGGGTATGGCTTCCGAGAAGATGAATAAAGTGGATTAATGCGGTGAGGAGTGACAATAAACGCGGGCTAGGTGGCACAGCTTTTCCCATGATCTCTTGTTGTGGTGTCACAGGGGGTGATTTCGGATACTCTGGTCATGCTGCTGCTGTTCTTGTTCAATATCCACAATATCTAGGGTGCCCGTCAAAAAAATCAGTGTCCCCCACTATCACCATGCTCCCGGTATCAACCGTTTTATTTCAAAATGCTCGTCGTATCATGAATGCAACCATCACACAACTACTTTATATACTTTTGGGAGAATGCTGCTCATTGTGGCGACTGTTAAAAGCTATATCATATGTTGCTGTAAGAACCAACAAGGATGCAATGTTGCTGTGTGTGTAATATGTGGATGTGCACCGACACTACCCGAAAACAATCACTCCCCCTCTTTTTTTTGCAAACATACACAAAAGCACATCTATGCTCTATCACCGAAAACACATACGCACATCTTTTTGCTCCCCCAAACTACCCATGTTCTCCTTCTTTTTCGCGCCGCCAGCATCACTCCCATTTGCTTGTGCTCTTTTTTTTTTCCTCTTGTGACCTTTTCCTTTATTCCTTCTCTTTCTTTCGCTTTTTTTAATTGTCATGACCCAACAACATAATGTGATAGCAACCAAGGCATTGCCTGTTGACAAGACACGACGTAAACGTCTCAAGGTAGTCAGTGCTTGTAGCGAATGTAGACGCAAAAAGACCAAATGCAATGGGGAACAACCTTGTACAGGCTGTATAAAGGCTCGAGTAGAATGCAGGTATATCAGTTCACCTACCAAAGCATCCACCAGTCATTCATCAAGCCGGCAATCACAACAACAAAAGCAACAAGTCATATCTCATACTACAACTATCACCAATACCAATGCCACCACTGCTGGTCAACGTGCGCATCAACTATCTCGGCATCAACAACACATTGATCCAGCCAATAGTAATCATTATACAATCAACAACAACAATAGTAGCACAACAGCCATTAATGCAACATCTATTTCTTCATCACATCAGCAACAACGATACAAAACATCACATATTCAAGCTATTGAGCATCGCTTGGTAGTTATTGAAGATATCTTACGTGCCATATTAAGCTCCAATCATCACGGTAGTATTGGCAGTGGCAATGGAAGTCATTCTTCTTCTCCTTCAAACAGCACATTGCTACTTGCTTTAGATCAAACACAGAACAAAAATACTGCTGCCAGGTGCAGTGGTAGCAGTGGTGTAATGATGACATCTTGTGGAAAGGATCATGAACAACAACAAAGTGAGCCAGATCGAGTCACAGTAGGATCCATGTCATCTTCTTCATCTTCATCTTTGCCATCGTCTCCTCCTCATTATCACCAACATTCTCCTCCTCCTCTTCACAGCAGCTCTGCAACAGCATCAATAGGTGGTGGTAATACTGCTATTGCTCCTGTATGTCCTCCCCCTTCTACTAGTGCCCCTGTTGCTCCTGTTCCTAATGTATTAGCCGCCGGTGCACAACCGAAAGGAGCATATCGTCATTTACCATCATCCTACAACAGTATGACAACACCTGGTAGTAGTATATCATCAACATTACCCCTGTCATTATCATCAACGACTTTGGGCGGTTATAAATCCACATCATCTATTCAATTGGCACCTATTCGTCATAATCAGGGTGATCATCATCAACAACAATACCCGCCTTCATCATCTTCTCCACAATTTTTGTCGATCCAAGCTCCTACTTCCTCTATCAGCAACTTGCTCAATAATAATAACAGTGCACAACAACGCACGGATACGCATCAGCCCACAGTAACGGCACAGTCATCTCCACCCCTTGTTTACTCCTCATCATCAGGCCCCCAATCCAACACAGCAAGTAATGCTGCTGTTACTGCTGCTGCTGCCAATATATTGACATCATTTGAGCAGCAATACAATTCAAATGATACCTCCCTTACTTCTCCTTTGGCTCCTCATCATCATCGTCCACCAACATCTCCCATTCACCCATCCGCTTTTCAACGTGTCAACACTACACCAACCACTGCTACTAGCAGTCTTTCTTAATTGATATACTAGCATAATTGAATAAACAAAGATCCCCAAATGTGCATACAAGGCATTGTGTAACAAACCAACCAAACAATGAAGAATAAGCTTTTCAATCACAGCAAGCGGAAAATGACTCGGCATACAAGCTGCATGAAAACAAAGCAGATCCGATTTAAGGAGAATGTATGTATGCAACAAAGGCATCCAGCCATGAAATTCTATTACAAGACTATGGTATAATACAAGTGAAACATGTACAAAAAGTATAAAGAGGAGGAGGAGAATGAACAAGTAAGTCTATGTGTAAATGTGTGTGTGATGGAGTAAGGGAGATATGTGAATTAGTAAGGGACAATCATACGCTTAAAGTACTTGTAGATTTCCACAATGATACAGTAAACAAAGCAAGAAGCAGCCACCATACCCCATTCCCAACCAATGCCGTGTTGCTTGAAGACCACTTCATTGAGAACAGGCACGTAAAGTGTAATGATGAGAAGGGCAATAGTGAATGCAAAAGCATAATAAAGATACCAGTTTTGACGCTGATTGAAAGCCTTGGGCACCAAAGCAAGATACCAACGACGTTCTCCGCAAAGGAAAGAAGGAAGCCATTGTGGATTACGTAAATCACGGCATGTAAAGCTGTGCATGAGCAACATGCAGCAAATGGTAGTAAACAAAGCACCACGTGCACGGAATACAGTTGAACATGTCTCATTGTAATTCTTGCTGCAATCGATACCAAAGTCATTGTCACCCCAAGCATACATGGATACAGCAAAGTTGCATAAGCCAATACCACCAACAATGATACCATAAATGAAGATATCGCATAGATTGGATGCACGGAATAAGCCATGGCTACGTTTACGAGGAGGTACTTGCATTTGAAGTGGATTCACTGGTTCAAGTCCTAAACCAAGTGCTGGTGGTGTTCTGTATTTGAAAAAGCAAGGTCAGTTGCATGATTTCTCTTCCTTGCAAAGGTTTACTTACGTAGTCAAACAGTTGGCGAAGAGAATCTGAAGTGGAGACAAAGCAAATGCAGCCTTTCCAGTACTGTCACGGAATGCAAGACCAACAATAAGGAGGAATGCAAGAGCCACGTTGGCAGTGATCAAGTGCACACAGAAACGACTAATGTTGGCAAACACACGACGACCTTCTTCAATGGCATGGACAATGGTGGAAAAGTTGTCGTCAACAAGAATGATATCGGATGCTTGTTTGGCAACGTCAGAACCAGTTTCACCCATAGCAATACCAACATCAGCTTCCTTAAGACTAGGAGAGTCATTAACACCATCACCAGTCATGGCAGATATCTTTCGTCGTCGATAAAGAGCTTCAATGACTTTGACTTTGGTTTCTGGAGAGCAACGACCAATGACGAGTGGAAGTTCAGGTAATGCATCAATCTGTTCTTCAGATAACTTGTCAAACCTTTGAGCTGACATGACAAGACCATCTTTTTCAGGATCCTTATCCAGACCATAATCAGCAGGAAGAATAGAGACTTCGCGAGCAATAGCAGTAGCAGTAGCAATATGATCACCAGTCAACATGTGTACAGTAATACCAGCACGATGACATCTTTCAACAGCAACCTTGGATTCTTCACGAGGTGGATCATAGATACCAGCGAGTCCCAAAAAGATCATATCACGTTCAATCATATCACGTGCAAATGTATCTTGATCAACAACATCTTTCTCAGTCTTGACAGGACGATACACCAATGTGAGCACACGTAATCCACAACGAGCCAATGCTTCGACTTGAGGAAGGATCAATTCTTGCATATCACTCAGATTCATGTATTCGACTTGATTCTCGGCATTAAGGATACCAGCACAACGATCCAACATACGTTCAGTGGCACCTTTTCCATATGCAACATGATGTCCATCTGGTGTACGCATCAACACGCTCATACGTTTGATAGTCGAATCAAAGGGATATTCTGCTGCCATGGACCATTGTTTCTCCTTCAATGCAGGTTTACCCATCTTCATCTTGTGTGCAAACACTTGCAAAGCAATTTCAGTGGGATCACCAGACACTTTTTCATCCTCTTGGACATCGCTCATGTTACACAAGGCAGCACATTGGATGAATTGTTTCATGGCATCCGTCATTTCAACAGGGGCATTTGTCTCTTCAGCTGTTGCTTCACCTTGAATGGTAAATCCCAATCCAGATACAGAATGAAAACCAGCTCCAGGACGCCAGAATCGTGTCATGACCATTTTGGATTGAGTCAGCGTACCAGTCTTATCAGAGCAGATATTGGTCACTGAGCCAAGCAATTCAAGCGATACAAGACGACGCACCAAAGCATTTGCCTTGGCCATTGCATGAACACCAAACGCTTGTGTGAGAGTCAATACCGCCAATAATCCTTCAGGAACTGCAGCAATGGCTGTTGTGATAGCATACAGAATGTCTTGGTCATCCAGTCGGAACTTGGAAACAGCGAAAATGATAATCACCACAATGACAGCAAAGACGAACAAGAACATGGCAAGACGATCAATAGAGCGTTGAAGAGGAGTTTTGCTGGCATCATCACTATCCATCAAACGCTGAGCAATACGACCAATCTCGGTTTCCATACCAATGGCAGTGATTATGGCTATGATGTTGACATGTGAGTATGATGCAATATAGCAATATGATATGTGTAGATAACTTACCTTTACCACGACCCTTGGCCAACGTAGTGCTTGAATAGGACATGTTGACACGATCACCAAGTGATACTTCGGCATTGGGCAATGTTTCAGGATTCTTGTTCACAGGGACCGATTCACCAGTCAAAAGCGCTTCATCCACATCCATATTAGATGCCCTAGAATAGATACAAGTTAGATACAATTGGAAAACAATAAAGCAATAAACATACTCAATGATACGACAATCTGCACCAACAACATCACCACTCTTGAGAATGATAATGTCACCAACAACAAGTTCACGTGTAGGGACACTTTGTTCTTTGCCAGAGCGAATCACAGTACTAGTGGGTGAAGCCATCTTACGAAGTGATTCCATAGTCTTTTCAGCCTTGAATTCTTGCATGAAACCAACAAAAGCATTCAGAAACATGATAAAGCAGATAACACCGCCTTCGATCCAATCATGATAGACAAAAGAGACAATCTATGAATCGATTGGATGAGCATTTTCTTCATATTCGCGCTTTGTCAACACTTACAGTAGCAATCAAAAGAATCATGACCAGCAAATTGATGAATTGCTTGATAAACAATTGAATAGGATTAACACCACCAGATCCTTGCAATTCATTAAAGCCACATTCAGCACGTCGTGTCTCGACTTGATCATCATCCATGCCACGTTCAAGGTTGGTTTTAAGCAAACTGCACACAGTGTCAAGATCCATGGTGTGGTAAGGAGGACCTTCCACTCGCATTACTGGTTTTTTGCGATTGAAAGGATTGATCTTGTCCTTGATGGATGTTTTGCCGGATTTGGACTCGGTATCGGTTGCCAATGTCAATGTCGAGTCATTGTTTGGGATCTTTTTCTCGTTTGTAGTAGTTGGAAGTGTAGTTGTGCCACCATCAGCAAAGCTGATAGTAGTGTTTTGTGGATCAGACATCAAAAAAGTGTGTTAAAGAGAGAAAGAACCAAAGATACGTCAGAATCAGTTGCCCTTATATTTGACACCCATATGCCCTTGATCGACTCTAGAGACTGGTTCAACGTGAAAGTGCGCTGGTGTTTCTGATGGAAACAGCAGAACAGGTCTCGATAACCCAGCAAGGTTTCATTAGCCTATAGGAAAATTCGCGCATTCTCGGCTATCGGTACTTGCTCCACGCTAAAGAGTTCCTAGCTTCAAAGTTTTTTCTTGGTCAACTTGTTGCTGATGAAGAGCAGAGTGTATAGTAAGGGTAAAAGCTACAAATGCAGCAAGTATGTTATAATGTGTATATCCCAATCTGGTCAAAATAACAGCAGTAAAGATCATATGACTCCAATGTATGTTGATGTGCATATTGGTACCATAAACGTGAGTGATGGCACGCTATGCATGTTTGTGAAATACCCGGTGTTTGCAATTGGATGAAATAGGCAACCAGATACCATGTGTCCCAATCCCTGGTGCAACCAGCCACTCATCATCATCTTCACGGTAAAACGCTACGAACAAGCGTATATGCTTTGAGCGGTGTTTTTCATTTTGGGGGTCTAATCGTTGATGCGCGAAAAATGCGATTCGTCAAGTCGATAGCTGTGTATTGACATCGGGGATGAGCACGGTGGGGAAATCTTCAATCAACAAGGTGGGCACTTTTCTGCAACATGATTCGCTGCCTTCATTCCTCAATAAGAATGCTTCTGTGTTCTGTGTTACACTGATCCTGATTCTCAACTGTCATCATAGATCCAATCCATGTTAAGCACGTGCGGACACGATTGATGTAGCTCATCCATCTCACTTCACATTAGGATGTCATTCTTTCTGCTTCCATATTGAATTCCTTGAGCAATGTATCACATGCATGGCGTTGCAATCAATGTGAAAGTGTGTGGATGCATGAATTACACTTGTTGAATCCATCTTCCGAATCAGTTATATTAGTAAAGAGCGACATGACACTAATTCAAAGGTGGCAGTATTGGCAATCCATTCACAACAAGAACAATGTATTACTGCATTTGTGAGTTACAATTGAAGACTTCATAATAAAGGGGGATACAGGGATGATCTTCTAGCTATAACGACTTGAATACTGTCAAAGGCATATCTTGCATGACCATATAAGACATAACACTGGTCGATTTGAGCTGTTCTAAAGAATGAAAGCATTATTTTCCATTGCCAATTCCAAGTAGTAAGGTACGTATCTTCCAGTCAAGTAGCAGGAATCTCCATCCATACAAAGCAGATACTTCTTGGACCAAAAAGTGAATACTGCGCTGTCAGCAATTGTTCAAAGCTCATCATGACCATCCACTTTAGATGAGAGGGCGTTGTATGGATATTCAATAGCTACTGTGTTGGCGAGTCAACGACAAAGGTTCACATGGGTACAATGAGCTTGTCATACGTTGCTGGTGTATGTCTGACGATCGGGTGTCCGCAAACGTTCCAACCCTTGTCTTCACTCATGCTGCAAGTCCATGTCAAGATCGCAGTGGCGATGGGTAAAGAAAGTCGCGAATGCAAGAAAAGGGGAAGACAGGAAGGTGAAACAACTGTGCCAACTATCTGGCTTGGAACCACTTGCTCTTGTTGTGTCCCTACATATACATGTAGCATTCTCCACCACCCAGTCTCCTGATCGCAGATATGTTTGAATATAGTTTATTGATATGGCTTTGAACATAACTTCACTTTATCGTTTAAGCGATACTTGTTGGAAAAGGATGAAATATGGGGAATATAGCCATGGAGTGCAAAATTGGGAACAAGTCGCTTTCAAGCGCGCGTTTTCAGGTTTCCCATAAACACTATCAATATGATTATGACAGCACGGCTTTTCTCCTTCATTCAAACAAGTCTTAAGAGTTGTCTTGTTCATTATCATTTGCTTTTCATCAAATAAAGTCAAGTGATACAAGTCCAAAAGGACTTTTGTACTCAAAGAAAATCTCATTCAATCAAGAGTTCAAGTACTTAAAAGATTATCATTTGCATTGAAAGATCAAAAATAAGGCTGACAATTAGTTTCCATAAGCTCAAAAAGAACTTATGTACTCACAGGGATGACCAACGCGAAGGTTGCCAGCTTCATCCCCTCCCACTGCCAGGTGCACTAAGCCTAGCCTGGGGAGCTGATCCTGGGGAGATCAACTACTTGGGCTTTTAGATGAATAGCATACCAGAAAAGTGACCCCATATCACTCTAATGATATCCTACCATCAAGTGCTCCCGGGATTATAGAGAAAAACAGAAAATGACCTGGGGAAAGGCCTCCTTTTATAACTTTCTGATTGCAATTCCGCTGTCATTGATTGGTGGGACCCAGATTTTGGGAATCATGTGGATGGTCTGGGGACCTTCCTTTATTGGCATACACAGCGATAATATGTAGTTGATAGCAAAAGTATGCTTCTTTTGTGTGTAAAGGATACTTTTTGAAAGAAAAGATGAAATGTAGTATGGGATATGCATGGTAAGACATAACAATGAAGCGGAGACAGCTGCTCCTTACTATATAGAGTAAAAGAAAGTGCACAGACCATTGTACTTGTGTAATGAAACGATATATAGCTCTGCATGCTTGTTCGTGAGCGCTCTACTACTCAACTTGTCTGTTCTGCTCCTAATCTTATATCATTTGCTTATCAGTTCTCGGTATTTAAGAGCAAAAAAGAATGAAAATGATTGACTTATGAATATGAATGCATGTTACATAAGAGGTATTGATATATCATGGCGATAGTGTGACAAGATGACCTTAATAGCAGTGAGCTGGATAATAAGTTATAGATCCATATACAAGCTGATCATGGCTCAAATGAGCAGCAGGTGAGAATGAAGTAATCAGACAAGTGTTGATATTAAGATGAAAGGCTTTATGAATACAGACAGGTCGTTGAAAAGAAAGAGAAAAGAGGAGGATAATGCTAACTAATCCAATGCGAGATAGTCCAGATACAGTGCCATTATTCTTGAAGTGCTTCCAGGAGTGTCATAGTATAGCTATTCAAATCCTTCGTAAATGCACTCGGATATGAGCAGTTCTCATAATGACTATTGTACCTTTTAGGATGAACCATGCATTGAATCTCCTTTGCCAACATGAATGCCACCATCAATATCCTAGCAGTACTTGTAACACCACCACCAGAAACAGTTGAAACGATCCACTGCACCTTTGTAGCATGTATACAACTTCAATCCTTGATATCAATGTCCTTGTACTGCCATATGGATCATCATCCAACATGTCCATCCTAGTAGAAGAGCAATATGAGATAACAAGCATACCATCCACCTTTTCGACTTACACAAGAGCAACAATGTTGGGCTCCTTTGTGGATGATAATGAGAAAGCACACGTATGAAGCCCCTTGGATCATGTATAAACGAGAGAACAGTAGCCTACATATGAACTTGGCATCAAAACGTGTTCAACTTAATAAAAGTAGCAGTGCGAATGTACGTACGTGTCGTGTTGAAATGAAGGGTACCAGTGGCTGGAAAGCATCACCAAAAGTTTTGAAAGGGCATTGGTCACTGATTGGTTGACATGTTGACTCTTTGGTGTCGTAGGTTGAAGGCAAGGACCGCAGTAAAGGCGTTGTAAGAGTGGAGTCAGTGTTGACTTTGTCCAGTGAAGGAAGTGGAAGAGAGGGAGCTCTTTTTGTTCCTACCAATGAATTGTAGCTCTCCATATCACCCCACTTGCTGCAGCTACTGTTGCGATACTCTACACTGCTCATTTATACATAAGTAAAGCTACAACTCGGTATTCTTCATTTTCGTATAGTCTTTGAAAGTGGTGTCCTATCAATTGGCCAAATCAGCTCGGCTCCTCTTAAATATGTAGCCAAAGGTGAGTATCCTTGCATCAAACATGGATATGTAAGCATTCAAGTGATATACGCGTAGTGATGACTTGTTCATCATTGAATAAAGACTATTTTATATCATGTCAACTATTAAAGTACAAGTGGAAGAATGAAGAATAGAGATGCGACGCATAATGAGTGAGGACAGGTGTCAGCTTATTTGATTGGCTGACAGTCTGTAAACGGCTGAGGATGCTCACCGAAGCTTTTCAGCTTTTGGTGGAGCAACACACTCTCCTCCTTTCTTTTCCCGGAAACAGAAAAGTACAACATGGATCAACAAGCATGTAAGACCACTCTTTATTCAACTTGAAAAAAGTACTGACACTCTTACATTGGTCGTTTTCTAGCCGCCAGTGTAGATATCAACAAGAAGCAGAACAAATCGTTTACAGCACCAACACCCCAGAACACGCCCATTAACCCTGCACCCATCACATCCGAATATCGTCCAAGCATATCTAGTATTTCAGAAGAGAACAACCAAGGTATGTTGTCGGTTATGGTCAAGGTGAACATATTGAGTGGTGGTTTATGAGAGACAAAGTGTGTGTGTGTGTGCGTATGTGCTATGGGTGTGAAAGGGATATTGGATCAAGATATGTGTATCAAGGAGACAATAGGACTAATGAACATGTTGTCAGGTGCTTTGGCTACGATGCTTCAAGGTCGACTTGGTTCTCTTGCAAGTAATCCACTTCCTGCCAGTGTTCAACGTCGTATCCATGGGCTTCAGTATCTGCAATCACAACATGCTGAACTAGAGGGCAAGTTTCAAGAAGAAATCTTGGCATTGGAGAAAAAGTATTTGGCATTGTACACCCCGCTTTACACCAAGCGAGCTCAAGTCATTTCTGGTGTTTATGAACCTACCGAAGAGGAAGTTGAAGCTGGCAAAAAGGTTGATCAAGAACAAGATGAAGACAGTGATCAGCAAAAGAATAAGCAGCCTGCAGCATCTACCAGTGACAACAAACAAGAGGAAGAGGAGGATGAACAACATGTAGATGGTATTCCCGAGTTCTGGTTGACTGCATTGAAGAATCATCCACAAATATCAGAGAGCATCACTGATCAAGATGAACAAGCATTGAAGCATTTGGTGGATATTCGACTATCGTACATGGATAAACCTGGTTTCAAGCTGGAGTTTGAGTTTGCCGACAATGACTACTTCACTGACAAGGTGTTGACCAAGACCTATTATTACCAAGATCATGCTTATGGTGGTGACTTTGTCTATGATCATGCAGAAGGTTGCCAAATTCACTGGAAAGAGAACAAGGATCTCACTGTCAAGGTTGAAACCAAAAAGCAACGCCATAAAGGTAAGTAGCACATTGTGTATCGCATCAACCCAGATTGCTAAGCCTATTATAGGTACCAATAAGACACGTGTTGTCAAACGCACAGTTCCTGCCGATACGTTCTTTAGCTTCTTCAGTCCGCCAAGCTTTCCTGGTGATGATGAAGAATTAGATGAAGAGGAGGCTGAAGGTCTGGATGCCAAGCTTGAAGTGGATTATGAGACTGGCGAGGAATTCAAGGACAAGATCATTCCCCATGCTGTGGATTACTTCACCGGCAAAGCTTTAGAGTATGAAGGATTTGAATCTGAAGATGAGGAAGACTTCTTTGAAGAGGATGATGATGATGACGATGATGATCTTGACGATGACGATGACGACGATGATGATGACACGGTATGATTTGATCCATGATTGGTTTCGATAGTCACTGACAGCTTTCTTTTCTATCAGCAGCCTGCAAAGAATGAGAACGCTCCTGAATGCAAACAATCGTAATACAGTACCTTGCCATTTGATTGTAGCTTTAGCTTCACCTTCACCTTCACATTATACCATGAAAATACATTTGGATGAAACACTTGATATAAAGAGTGACATTATATGACTGGTTCGCGAATCACCTGCTATGCCATGTATCATTTTAGCCAAGTTGGAAGTGTATAACTTGTTCAAGATATAAAAAGATCAGTTGTGCAAACAAACATTTGGAGAAGATCACATAAGGTACTTTTTCTTTGGTAGATAGCAAACAACATAAATGATATGTACAATCAAGGTGAAGATGGTCGGGGTGGTGGCAACTGACTGTATTGCTCTTGCAAATCAACAAGTTTTGGAATGATGGCTCTACGTAAATGACGTCGTAAATCGATGTTTGAAATCCTCTGTATCAGTCGTGTAAAGGTGTTTGTGCAGTCATGAATGGCTTCATATGCCGTAATGCAGTCCCCTTCGTAGTACAACGACCCCATTGAATCTTGTGCAAAATTCAACTATGCAAATGTGTTTGTTGCATGAGCAGGTTGTAACGCGTGTTTTTCTTCTTTCATAAATGGTGATAGCTCTTCTTACCTCATCCAGTGCCAGTAGATACAGCCTTTGAAGATGCTCAATCTCGTTTGTTACGTCATTATCAGTCAAGTCAGAAGTATGGGAGCCACGTTGTCGAAAGAGCATGGAAATCAGTTTGTTGCCATCTGTGGATGATGATGACATTGCTGGTGCTTCAGGTATTGTACTGTAATTATTATCTGCCACAAGTTTTCGATAATAGGGCGTATAATGATAGGCGTGGACATGGTTGTCATTGAGCCGTGTCGTACCATGTTGATGCTTTCGTCTTCCACTACGAACATTACATGCAAATCTTGCAATAAACGCGATACATTTTGCTTTGATTGATACTGAGCGATAAGTTATAAGCATAATGGAGGAAATATCAATGATAAGAAAGGAAGATGTAGAGGAGAAAGATGTAATGTACTGCGTATAACTGGCATGATGTGTGTTATAGCAAGTGAAAATAGGGGGCAAGGTGCAACATCCAGGCTGGGAATGCGAACAAAGCCCTGTGACATCCATATGGATGTTGGCAATCAACTGATGGCATACTATAACAACACTTGATAGACCCCTACACCAACAAGCTCCTGCAGTTATTGGTATTGTATTGATGTATAAACATCAAGTACCATTTTGGTAACAAACAATAAACAAGGCATTACATCGATCTTGAAAGGACGTGATATCATTGCATAGACCAGTGATCATGAAACGATCTAGATTGTCAAATGTGATGATCGAATGGCAGGTTGTAATCTCGTGTGTGGATCCATGCATGTAAGAAGTGATAAACCAGTTGCTTGAACAAGTGCATACAATGAGATGCATGATACCATATTTATGGCTATTTCCATCACGGAACCGGAATGTATTAGTCCGCTTTTATTTGTGTACCTTGAAGCGGCATAAAAGATGCCTGGTTGCATACATATCCTAATGCATCCCTAATCCTTTCGAATCCTTTCTTTACATCTCAATTAAGACAC
This sequence comes from Lichtheimia ramosa, assembly GCA_008728235.1. Taxonomy (NCBI): domain Eukaryota; kingdom Fungi; phylum Mucoromycota; class Mucoromycetes; order Mucorales; family Lichtheimiaceae; genus Lichtheimia; species Lichtheimia ramosa. The sequence continues at coordinate 1,469,474 of CP031823.1, forward strand.
TATTTATAAGAAAGGCTATAAACACATGTGCACTTGATGTATATGATCGATTTATTTCTTCTCGCGCAAAAACTCGCTAATGGCTTGATCTACTGCTTCGTGTCTTGTTATCAATACATCATGACCAGCTCCATCAAAACGCAGCAGTTGGCTCTGGGGTATGTATTTTTGAAGTCGTGGTGCATGGCGGAAAGGCACAGTCTATATATAAGCCATTTGTATCAATTGGAATACACAAGTATCCTTCATCCATGACATACCTTATCCTGATCACCCCAGATAACCAGTACTGGCAAATTTGGGTTTTGTTGTCCAATTCTTTCATATCGTTCATGTAAATCATCTAGTGGATAATCCATCACAGTACCGAGGAAAGCTCTAAAGAAGCCAGAATGTCCCTGAAACTGAGAAAACACTGCTGTAGCAAGGCGATTAAAGTCTGGGGATGATTTCGATTCCTGTGTACGCGAGTTTTTGAAGAAATGAGCGACTCCTTGATGGGCAACCCATTTGAACCAGGATTGTTGTGTCAATGATCGCACCATGGATAACTTGAGCAATTTGCCATAGAGTGGTAGATCTGTTTCTGGATCCATTAGACCAGCTGGAGCAATAAGAACAAGCTTGTTGACTATCTCAGGGTAAAATGCTGTAAAGGAAGTGGCAATACCACCTGGGAAATGCATATGTTTGTCAGCATTATCATATATGTCATACAAGAAAGTGGTTGTTTTACCTCCTAATGAAACACCGACAACGTTGGCTCTTTGCCAACCCACTTTTTGAAGTAAGAGCACAAGTTGGGTAGTGTATAATGATTCATCATAATAACCAGGAGGAGCATCTGAATATCCACGTCCCCATAGATCGAACACAAGCACATAGTATCCATTATCTGCCTAAAGTGGATGGCGTCATTGTTAAATTCATGGGACAAAGAAAGATAGGTGGATGTAATCTTACTAAATGTCTTGCAAGCTTGTCATATGTCACAGCACCACTGCTTATACCATGGACAAGAATTACACGTTCACCATCAGGATTGCCAAAAAGCCAATAACGCATGGTGCCTTGTGGCAGCTCTAGGAAATGTCCGCCAGGATAGAAATCAAGGGTGTAAGTGTCAGATGGCTGAACACGTAATGAAGGAAGAGTCTTTTTGAGAAAAGGATCGGTACGAAAGAACAATGCTGACAATATGCCGACAATGAAGATGGAAAGGAATTGTTTCCTAGTGAATGACATGCTGCATGTGTTTTGTGTTGAGATAAAGAAAGAAGGGAAAAAAACAATCGAGCGACTTTCCTCTTTTTGCAGAATGCATGTTGCACAAGCGGGTATTGATTTATATCCCCTTTTAGGATACAATATCCACTGAAGCTCTGGTTAATTCATGCGTATACACTGTCACTCCACCTATCCTTGGTATCCATTTCTTTGTTTGATCATGGTTCATTCAATCTATTCTCCTTTATCTTTGATGTACTAACATTTCATTCAATCATGACAGCTGTTGGATGCTACATCACATGGTTGCAATGGCACCAAGTCCATGGTAATAAACTGGGGATACCCAGCTGACAAGTTTCACATGCAGCTGATCAATGCGACAACTTTTTACCTTTGACAACAGCTGGATCCATCTTGATGATATTATGGGACCAACAACATTTGAATAAGGCATCAATGACAATGATTCAACATGACAAAACACATCACTTTTATAGAAATACAACATTGACCACATAATGCAGATAAAGGATATAAAAGCTAGGGAAACAAGGCTTACTTTGTGCACCTATTCTTCTTCTTGAAAAGTCATGTGTATTCCTCGTCGTAACAAGGTTGCTGCAGGAGATCTTATCTGGATGCCAATTCCGAGGGAGTTATTGGTGATTTCAATCCTGCTTGGTGCAAGCATGGCGCTAGTAGTTGTCAAGGCTTTTCCAACCGAATTCATTGATGTCATTCAAGGTCTATAATGTTACACAGATGTAAAGACACCACGAGCTCATGCTCTATTGTTCCCTGTGGCACGTTGTGTATAGCACCACCTCCCTTCTTCTCAAAAAGTGGCCTATAATAAAGACGGAGTGAAGGAGGATTTGGCTTAATTCTCTCTTTCTCTTTTCACGCACACCCAGCTTTATCTTAACCCTTGTCGTTCTCTTTTACTCGGACAATTCTTATCCTTTTCTTTAAGCTCGTCCATTCCAAGCAAACACCTGTTTATTCGTCATTGTACACCAATGTCCACTCGACTTTAACCCTTACTGTCATTCAACATCAACCTTAATAGTCCATCGTACACTTCTATCTCTCTCCCAATGTCAGCAACTGGTTGCTTTGGTTCGCTTTGTATGCGCAACCTAAAACACGTCAAGCTCATCAAGAGTTGTTATCCTCGACGAGAAGGCGAAAAGGGACCACGATCATCAGAACTCAGCTATCTTACCTTTTATGCAAGCTCACGACCTGCCAAGCTCACCAAAGTGGGACGTTATCTCCAATATAAGGTTGAACGAGATATCTACAAGGGCCGTAAACAGTGCGTATCTTGTTTGTTTGTTATAGGATAATGTTCACTAAACAATCATGATAGAAACAATCAAGTATCATTATCCATTATCAAAGCACTTATCCAGTCATGTCACCATGATCTTAACCTGTTTTCAAAATGGGTCGTTCGCATTCTCAACAAGACCTTGGATACCCGAAACAGTGATCTAGTTGAACTTTCATGTGAAACTGTAAGTCAAAAGCTAGATGTATGATTGATCTATAAGACTAATTTGTATAAACACAGTTTGTTATCTTTTGCAACTATCATGATGGATCTACCTTGGGGATCGACCCTGGATTTACTTCAGACTTTGAAGCATTACTCCAAAAGTTTGCCAGTTTCTGCAACTATGCCAATGAAGACGAAGATTATGCATTAAGGTAAGAGGATATAAGAGCAAATAGGATGGATGATAGATGGATGATGTCTAGAATGCAATATATTGGTCATCGTGGTCTACAAGCGGCCGTTACATCGTCTGCATTACATGCCAGTGATTTCTCGACTCAGCTTGACATCATTCTTCCTGCTCTTCTTCAAACGTTGATCGTTTTTGGAGAAGCTGGTAGTCGTTTAGAGAAAACGTAAGTTGGGTCATTCTACTTTTGATATCATACTTACAATGAATCCAGTGAAACAGTAGCTACCAAGGAAGGAGAAGATGGATTGACTAAAGGTGCCATTGAAGCTTTAGCTGCTCAAAGTACTGGTATTCTATTCTCAAAGTCAAATGGTGCTGCTGTTCGGATGGCATTAGGATTGGTCTACACGTAAGTTTTACAAGTCTGGCATGTATACAGCAATCTAACAATGGGTCATATTAGTTTTGCCAATGACAATGGGCAATGGTGGCCCCCTGACAGAGTTGTTAGCACAATGGAACTCATTCTCGACTCAGTACAACAACAATATCGCTATCTTTTGGTTTCTGAGACATTACAGCAACTGGAGATTAGCAACAATTTGGAACGAAGCTATTTCAATGACAAGCACTCGTGCCTTATATCAGTACTCGACACCGTTTTGAATGCAGATAATGCTCCTCTGGTTGGCGTATCTGTATTGGAAGTCCTCAATGTCTTGTTCACGCTATTAGTCAAATCATTACATGTCACATCATTCCGACAACAACTACCAGCAGATCAAAATGATCGACAAGCCGTATTCGAATACGTGATTCATCAAGGGATTATACACAGCATTGGTGGTCTTGCATCTCAGAATTATTACCAAAACCAGCTTGACGACATGGCAGGATACATTATTGCCAAGCTGCGTGCCAGTACGACTCTTGATCATGTGGATGGTTTACCAATTCAAGTGTATCGTCATGTTGCTTTGATTTGCCTTGATCAACTTGTTGGTGCTGAACATACATCACCTGTTGTCGTGGATACTCCTAGTGGCCGGTCAATATCTTCATCAGTTTTACCTACACCACCAGAAAATATCATCTCGGCAGGAAGTTGGACATCTGCAGTATCTTTATTGACCGACAAGCAACCAGGTATACTTCTTGTTCTTTTCATGGCTTATGTTACAGTATAGTTGACCCTGTATATGATATAGAAACTCGACTTGATTTTGCCAGATCTCTTATTCGATACCTACAGATTACAGCGCCATCTCCTGAAGCAATATCAGGGTAAGTAATGTAAATATTGATGCTACAAGTCAGTATACTAACAAACATTACGACATTGTTTATGCAGTTCCCATCCCACGGTATGTGTACAACATCATCATCCAGTTGACGACAAGCTTCTCACAACATCTTTTTGTAGCATTTGCTTACCCAACATACCGATATCGTCTTTATCAACTCATTACACCACACCATCATCAGTGGAGTACAAAAACAAGACTTCCAAGCCAGTGATGCTCAAGCACTTTATCTCATCTTGTGTTCTCTTACTCGTCGATTCACTGTGGATGCAGCAGTAAGGACCATACCACTTGTTTTCAAGCTTCAAGATATGGTAAAGGATGGATCCATCAAAAATGTGACAATTCAGCGAGCAGTGATAGCATCTATTGTGGAGTGGCTCGCCATGGTTGCTGAATATTTTCATATCAAGAGTCTTGGCGAGTATATTTCCAGCATTCGACAACAACTACAAGACGCCAATGCATGGACATCTACCAACTTTTCTGATCAGCTAACTTCAGCGAATGAAGCCAGCTTTTCAACCAATGACACCCACAACAATACACCCGTTCCTGTTTTTGTGGATCGACACGTGATAGTGGAGCAGCTTACGAATGAAAGTCAACTGCGTGATAAGCATGATACCCATGGCTTAGAATTGGAAAGCAAGTTATACGTCGAATGGGGCTCACAAGCATTTGGTAAGTGCATGTAACTTTTTCATCAGTGCATTGGCTGATAATGTTTATGTTTAGCAAATCGTGGGCAATCACTTCGTATTCGAGCATCACAAGATATCTCAGATCATAAGCCAAAGTTGGCAAACCCATGGACAACACCAGAGCCAAAGGTACGACAACTAAACGCGACTTGGATATGGGAACTCATCTTGACCGATCAAAATAGTGTATACCAGGTATCAAGAAAGAAACGATCAATGTGGAAAACTTGAAAGAAGCATTGGGTATGGATATCTTTCATGTCATCTTCATGCATCATTTACTTACAATATGTATTGTAGTTGCTCCTCCACAGCAACAGCAGCAATCTGGAAGTAGCAGTAACGGCAGCGTGGCAACTTCGGTACCAACTGACGCTGGTGCAGGTGCTGATGCAAGTCGACGTTCATCTCTCCGGAAGAATGATGTCAATGCTTTTCTTCATGAGCTTCAACTGGAACAAAACATGCATAGGTAAGCAATCTATACTTCTGCAATATGTATTTTGCTGACAGTGGATTTCTGCTAGTACCCATTCACTTGTCAATCCTCCTTACAATGACTGGAAATGAACATGCCATATATAGCAACTCCACTCACACCTATCGAGTACAAAGCAACTGATGTGATTATGATATAAACAATCCAATCAATCCCTAAGCATATATACATATAATAGCACATGATAAATAAATTTGCATTGATTCATCTATAAGAAGCACCTGGATATCCACACTTGAAGCCAAACAATGATCCTAAAGCATGCTCATAACGCTGCAGTGCTCTGAATCAAAGCAGGATTTGTACTTGTGTACCAAGTAGATGATAGTCCACATACAATGCTAACTTATGCGACTCAAGTATTGTAGTATAGTAGACTGCGAGATGAAACGTGCACTAATGATCCATGGCATTATACACTTGCATGTGGTACAAACATGACATACTGTCAATATGGGCGAGATGAAACTTGTATGAGCGCTTTCTTTCCCATGGATTGGAAAGGCGGAAAAGGTATTTAAGTCCCTTGATCATGATGCCAATAACGCTATACGCTTTTGATTGCATATGTATATCGATGCAAATGGCGCCTCTAAAAGTAATCGGTGCAGGATATGGACGTACAGGCACATCCAGTCTTCGATTGGCATTGAATATGCTTGGGTAAATCACATTTCTGCTTTATTCAACGTACTTCAGTCTATAACATGATCTATTTAGATACAAAACCCATCATATGATTAGCACTTTTGGTGATAATGAGGATCATCCCCAGCAATTCATAGAAACATTCAAGCATCCTGACAAACCAGTCAACTGGGATTCACTATACGAAGGTTTTGACGCGGCAGTAGATTGGTATGTGACGTATCAATCAACCAAAAGGCAACTCAACATTCAACAGCTACCACTCGATATAGGCCCACTGTGGTATTTCTTGATCGTTTGCTTGTGCAATACCCTGATGCCAAGTTTGTGTTGACAATTCGAGACGCAGATAGCTGGTACAAGTCTGTCAGAGATACAATTTTTCAAGTACAGTGCAAATTCCGCAACAGCCCTGAAGAACTTCCAAAAGGGATGGCAAAACATCTTGAAATGATACGCACAGTTGTACTGGATGGTGCATTTGATGATCTGGAAAGATTTCATGATAAAGAAAGAATCAAGTCTTTATACAATTCTCACAATGAATGGGTCAAGAACCACATACCTGCTGATCGCTTGTTGGTTATGGAAATTGGCGAAGGCTGGGATCGACTCTGCACTTTTCTGGACAAGCCTGTGCCAAATGAACCATTTCCTCGAGTAAACAGCACCCAAGAGTTTCAGCCATTGCTTCAAGGCAACTTCTTCCAAAACATCAAAGGACTGTTTGACGAGCAATTTGAAACTGCATCTCCAAGTCCAAGAGCAACAGCCTTATGCACTTGAAAAGTTAAGAACAGTAGTACGGTAGCCATGAATGAAGATATCAATAAATCGTGCAGCATATACATGCTTGCTTTCTGCTTTCTCGTACATGTAGTATAAGATCCTGCATTATGACTATATCTTGACGCATCTTCGAATTCCATTTAAGCATTACATATGCAAATCATTGATGAAACATCTGTCATTGTCCAAAAGACCCATCCATCCAATTGTATCACATCCAAGTTACTTATGCAGTAATATTAACACGATTTATGCAAGAAACAAAATGAAAATGAGAAAGGCTTCCAGGCTTCCTCCACTATATAGCCATCATGTATTGTTCGATTTACTTGCGAGTGGATCTTTTCTTGGCACGAGGAGATTGCTTGGGACTGTTCTTGAGATGATGTTCAGGAATCCAGGACTCATCCAAAACCATTTGACCCTTTTCATCGCGGTGGGAAGGCTGAACAGCAGGTTCCTTTGATGTCTTCTTGGTCTATATATGCAAAAGAGTCATTATTAGATATGACTTTGGATCCACAAGCATAAAGGCAAATCTTACCTTGGTCTTCTTTGCACCACCAAAGAATGCTTCACGGATGATATAACCAACACCAAGACTAATGGCACCGAGAACAATGTACAAAAAGATCCTGGTAATCGAGACATATGTTAATCCCAGCTCATGAAGATCCTATCCATTCAGTACTTACAATTGAGGATCCAACCAGGAAGTTTCAGGATCAGTAATAGTAATCAATCCATCGTAACCAGTAACACGGACAAGTTTCTCCTGTATATACCAATAATGATGAATAAACACATGAAGCATATCCCAAATCATCCATAGGGTCTACTTACACCGCCCAAAACATCAACGAACACAGTCAAAGCAAGTTCTCCAGGTGCAAATTCAGAGTAAAAGGCATAAGGAATCTCGACAGTACCTTCAGCAGGAATGTTCAAGTCATAACGAAGAGCAGTCAACTATAGATCATGTAATGTTATATGAGCATTCTTGAACATGTATGAAAGGATAGCATCATCCAAGATGGGTCAGTTTCAAACTTACATTACGAAGGATCTTGTCAGGGTTCTCAGGAAGGGAAACCTTGGCAGAAACAGCAAGCACTGAATAATCCACATCTTCCTTATTGGTAACCGATAAGAGAACCTTGTTACGCTGGCCATTGACGATCACTAGACACAATAACATAAGGTAAGACACAATGGATCCTTATCCTCGAGATATCCTTTTAACTTACATCCAAATGGGTTATCAGGGAATTGTGCAGTGATATCAAGATCGGCAGAGATAACTTGGTTTTCTTGTTGTTCGTCTTGAGCAAACACTATGGGAGGATGGAGATCCAATGAGCTCATCCACTGTATACACACGCGTGCTTTACAAGTCTGCCCAAAGAATAAAAGGCACAATGAGACACTTACCAAAAGAGGTGCATGCAACAACAAGGAAGAGCAGTGTCCAGAATGAGGAAAGTTTGGCCATTTGTACGCGGGTGATAAAGTAGTAGTGGGGGTGGAGGAAACACGAAGTGATTGAATGGGCTCCTTGATTGATATTTATATGGTGCAACAAGCTGTGATTGGGTTAGCGGGATTCAACACGTATCCAACCAATGAACTGGCGTTGAATGGCACTGGATAGACCAATGTCAACTTTGTCTTGGTGCCTGATAGCCATAGTTTATACTGCTTGTTTATGTTACAGTCGTATTTGTTACATCACCCAATGCTCAGCAATGACAAGTACATCAACCAATTACTATAGTTCATTCTAGTAGAACCCTATGGTAGTCGAATCGTACAAAGATATGGCAAAAAGCTTGTGTGACGATATCAGGTGCAGTGAGCAGCGCATCCTTTCTTCCTCCGCTTTTCTCCCAAATGCCAACCATTGGATCGATCGCCGAAGCACCACCAGAACTACAACAAAAGCTCGAGGATGCAGGTTACGAGACCATTGACGATATCAAAGAAGCAGGTGTCTTGCAAGTCATTCAAGGTGAGCCTTCCCTATACATGTCCATTACGCCATTTCCTTTTATATGTCACACTTTGTCATATCCTTGTCTTGCATACTCACGTGTTATATCAACCAGACTTGCAGCTATCATCTTCTGAAGTCACCATCATGCTGTCACTTGTACAAGGAGGTAAGTTGATGATATTGGATTATCAGTTTATGCGCAGCAGCATTGACATCCAATGACAAATAGGACAAATCCATGCATCTCAGTCAGCACAAGATCGACTCGTAGCCGATAGTAGCAAAACAGGAATCAGCTGTACATCATCCGCACTGAATAATCTGTTTGCAAGTTACAAAGGAATCCCTTATGGTTGCATTACTGAGTTTTGTGGAGAAGCTGGATCAGGCAAAACACAATTAAGGTACACATTGAATGAATGAGAAGAATTGATATACTTATCTCCTTTATTTAGCATGCAGCTGGCTGTCAATGCTTTGCTACCAAGTGAATTGGGTGGATCAGAAGGGGAATGCATCTATATAGGTAACTAGTGGACAAGTTTTGGTATGATTTGAATCACTTACAATGACCCTTGATAGACACTGAAGGTGGACTAGTACCCAAGAGATTACGTGCTATTGCTACAGCTGTACAAGATCAATACCGTGATCAAGTGGCAAACGGTAAGGACATATTGACTAGAAGGGTACAATACAAGAATGCTTATTGGTATGACTACCAGATGATTTACTGAGCAAGATCCATGTCTTTAGGGTGTTTGATCACTGTGAATTGATTGCTCTAATACACCAACTGCCTGATATATTGGATGAAATGTCACGGGTAAGTAGACATGATGGACATGTTATGACATACTGACGCATCTTGTAGATCAAGCTATTGGTTATTGATACGATCACTTTTCCTTTACGACTCAATATCAGAGATATCCGTTTACGCAATTCGTTGCCAAGTTTTCTTGGACGCACCTTGCTCGATATAGCAAACAGGCATGCCATTGCTGTAAGTGTACTGGATTGACTATGATATTGTAACAAGAAAAGATTGCTGACCAAATCTATAGGTAGCAGTGACCAATCAGGTGACAACTGATAGAGTCAATGAAGCTTTAACTCCTGCCCTTGGTAAGTAACATGTGGCGCACTTCTCTATCTTACTCTGTATCGATTGATGGAATGATTACAGGAGCAAGCTGGGGACATTGGTGTGCAAACCGTGTTTTTCTGTATCGGAGACGAGACAAGCGGTATGTAATCGATGGAGTTGTTGGGATAAAGGAGTCTTCTTGACTAATTCATATGCTTGTGCAGATGTGGTTATCTCTATAAATCCTCACTGGGAGTATCAGATCGGACAGTGCAGTTTAAGATATCGGTAAGTTCTACTTTGGGAGCATGATCTTGCAGCCAGGGATAACAAGAACAAGTTTACTCATTAATAATGTCCATATACTCCTTCCTAGGATCATGGTATAGAAGATGCATCTGATCAAGAAACTGAGGAACAGGAACAGAATGAGAATATGCTGCAAGACAAATGTCCTTGGAACACAGTGAATAATGAAGAAGATCTATTTTGGGACGCGGATGCGGATGATCAGCAAAAACTGGAAGCTCAATCCACGACTACCGATATTCAGCAACACAAGCCAACCTTAACACCAAAACCATCATCGACTACTACTCTTCCACCAACACTTGAACGTGATTCATCTATGCAAGAAGCAACAATCCCATCAAAACGCAAACAACCAGAGCATTCAAGTAACGAACATGATGACTGGTCAAGCGGCGAAGAGGATGACTATCGCTTCCTTGCTGGATATGACTCGCCTTCATTTTGATAGAACAATCTATACAGCCAAATAGCTTCTCATTTGTATATATCACATGTCTTATAAAACTTGTATTCTTGTAATATAATGTCTTGGATGATGTTTCAGATACTACATACACTTGTCCCTTATATTTTCAAAGCCAAACTTAAAGAGTAAAGGGCTGTTAATGTGATTGACCAAGATCTCGTGCTCAAACTGCATATACGATGCAATAACCTGTCGGGGATGTGTAAGGGGAACAGACGTTGACCTGCGCACTGACCTTCATCCTATCACAAGATCTAATGTAAATACGTGTCCATTATGATGATATGCATCAATGCTAAAGAACCAAGCTCGTGATAAGTGTGACGATCATAAGACTGATTATGTACTTTTGCATAATGATCGGCATTGTATTAATGCAAGAGGTGTTTATTGATTCCCAGAATAGGTAATAGATGTTCTCCTTGTCATGCCATCGTCATTGTTGATATACAAAGCGCCAAATAAACATGTACTACACATGTGCGTTTCTGATGATGAATAGCTACACTACTACAATAATGAACCAGGAACGTGTCTACATACACACTAGTGCTCTCCTTTTTGCCCTTCAAGTCACATCGTGAGTAAAGCATACACCGCTTATTAGGATAAATCAGCAAAAGCCAAAGGTTTAAAGTTGGCAGCATGGGCGTACAAGGTGTTTTGCAGGCTTTGGCGAAGAAAATCAGGAGCATCATTGAAGAATGGTAGTACCATGTAGTGGTAAGACTAAATCCTCCTCTCATACACTAGTACCAAGTTTAGTCTTTCATGCAAGATGGCGAAAACTTTAAGATGCATTGCTTGTAGATATCATTCCTATTCTTCTGACTTGACTCTTCTCCTCTTTTGTTATGTTCAAGGCGGCAAGGGTACTTAGGAGCGTCAAGAAGGAGGACGTGGTTGGATCAAAAGGGACACTAGTTGGCAAGGGAAAAAGTGATCATTTGTTCAGGTACAATCAGTCTTGAGCTAAAAGGAAAAGCATGGAAACAACATGCTTGTCATTACAATGTGCTCCAGTGCCAGTGTTGGCTCATTTTAATTTTGAAACATCAACAATGAATACGCTTTCCAGCACTTTTCTACCGCAATTCGATAATGACATATGTAGATGACACCATCCTATACACAGTGTTTAAGGGGTGCAAAGAAAAAACAAAGCAAGTTTGTTCAAGGATAACACTGAAGCTAAATGACACATAGACATCCATCTACAAAAGAAGGGGGGATAGAGCAAGTGAAGAAGCATCCATAGGCTTAGACATCTTTGCAGAACATGATTTGTAACACTTGCCGCTATTCAACAGTGTACTACAGGGGGCAATTGCTTTTTGATGTACCGAAAAAGGGGTGAGTGAAGGGCTGTCTTTTGGGAGCAAAAGGAAAAGATCAAGGAGACATGTTCGATTATTCAAGCGTACTTGTGGCTCATTTATAAGAGCAGCTCTTTGTAAGAGCGAGAAATATCTGGTTGCTCTTTTCCCCTTTTTCCTACAACCCTTTAGTGGCAGCAACTGACACTTTACATTAATACCACCACGTTACACCCTACTTATGTCAAATCAAGAACCACCACTTAATCCACGCGTGTTGCTCAACACATATATCGATAATCACACTATCCAATTGATTGCTGTACTGGGAGTAGGTGCCTACGGGATTGTTTATCAAGCTCGCCATGTCAGGACGCGTAGGCTTTATGCCGTCAAATTGGTCATTCCATCAATGAATCATCATTCAACACCTTTTCGATGTCGTGAAGCAGAGATCCACAGACAAGTGAATGAACACGATAACATATTGTCCTTTGTGAAGCAAGTTTGGATGGGTGAATGGCTCTTTCTTGTACTGGAATACGCGCCCTATGGCGACTTGTTTAGTGCCATCACACATCCGACAAGCACGATTGTTGGAAACAATGAAGCCATTCGCCATATCTTTTTACAAATCCTTGATGCAGTACAACATTGTCACAACCATGGTGTGGCACATCGTGATATTAAACCTGAGAACATCCTCATGTTCTCAGATCATCAAGTCAAATTGGCTGATTTTGGACTTGCTACCACCCAATCTGTGTCTGCTAATTTCGGATGTGGATCCACCTTTTATTTTTCACCAGGTAATGTTCTATTCACATGCTACTTGTTTTAGATGATCACTCATTATCATTGAATCATTAGAGTGCCAAGGTGGAATCTCCAAAGATCACAAGCGAATCAAGGGATATAGTACACGACCCAATGATGTATGGAGTCTTGGTGTCATTCTCATTAATCTTACCGCTGGACGGAACCCATGGAAGCAGGCTACAATGCATGATCCCACATTTGCAGCTTATACCAGACGCACTGCTGGCTTTTTCAAGCTCATTTTGCCATGCATTTCAAACGAATTGAATGCCATTTTGGAACGTGTATTCTGCTTGGATCCTGCCTTACGCATATCTTTGCCTGAACTTCGAATGCGCATATTGCAATGTCACTCTTTTATTGCACAACCTGTTACAGCAGCACCACCACCACCCAATATACCACTTCCAAAAACGCCTCCAACACATACCACTGAACATGATGTGATATCATCAAGTAGCTCAGAGTTTAGTCCTTCCATATGCAGCTTTAGCTATTCCACAGCTATGGACATGTTGGATTACGCTTATGGATATTCGATTCCTGAAGAAGAATGGGAAAGTATTGAAGGTTGTGATGCTGATGTGACCACTGTCACTATACCTTGTTGGTCTGTATCTACTACATCTTGCTCTTCCATGGCGTCTGAAGATGATACACCACCACCTACAACACCACGAGATACTTTACCACCTGCTGCTCGTCATCATCATGGAATGAAATATCATCATCACCATCATCCTGATATTGCTGCTACCACCAATGCTACTACCACTACCGCTACTACCAACATCATTTCCACATCTCATCCTCATCACAACAGCTATTTCTAATTGCTCTTTCTAGCATTAATAATGATCATATCATTGACGTATAAAAGTTTTAGTATTACTTATAAAGTTGTTGTCACTTGGGATGCTTTCATTCATATATGCAATGTGCTTATAGTTGAGATTGGATACTGGGTTGTGATATCCTTTATGACATGATGATGATACCGAATACTCATGTGGAGCTATATACACAACACTATGGCAATGTCGAGCTTCAAGAGTTATAGCATATGATAGCTTATCATTGCTTCTGCTGTGTCTATTGAAGAAGGATATGGTCATTGTTTTACTGGCTTAGTTGGTCATGGACTACGGTGTCTGCATATGTCTAATGCTCAGCTCAGTTGAAATCCCACCACTCATTTCCGCTCCCAGCTTACTTCTCTTCCCCATTGCACCCACCCATTCGCAACTGTTACTCCATTCAACCCACCTACAGCTATGCACACGATTGTCCTGCTTCAACCCTTCAGGTCAATACTATAATTGTCTTGTTTCGAAAGAATATGACTGAATGGCGAGTACTTGGCTTGTCACTCTACTACAACACTCACGTTTCTTGACACTGCACACTCTATTGCACCTTCCCGCCACAACCAGACATAGCAGCATTTGCTCTTAGCAGTGTTTTTGTTCTATTGTCTCAAACAGCGTTGTTTTGCTTGCAGAAACTTGCTCTACCACTTTTCTTTACGTGAACACCAGATAACCGGTATATAGAAGTAGCTTTATTTAGAGTAGCAACTTGCTTCAATACATGTGGATACGACACATTATATACATATGATGTTCTGGATGTTACTTTAGATGAAATGGGAGGATTAGGATGTGTCCAAAGTTGACGAGCAGGGGAATATGTCTTTGTAATGGTGTCCATTTTCAACTTGGCCATTATGCTTCATGGATCATTGTGAAAGACTGATGGATCACGTAGCACAGGCAGCTATCATACTTGGTATAGGATGATACATCAGAGCTACTTTCTACCTGTCATAGATGACTTCAGTACATAGCACCGTTGACTTACATTTGGGGTGGAATAGCATTATTACTAGGCAACACGAGATACATGACGAGAAACTAAGTCTAAAGCTGCATTCTTTGCAATCATGGATCATATTGCTAACAGCCTACTTCTCTCAACATATCATCCTGCTCTTGATAACTTCACTCCTTGGTGCCTGTAAGATTCTCTTGTTTGACATCATTGCCTTATCACATTATGCGCTCATTGCTATTATAAAGACGTCTTCTACTCTTTGTCCAGTTATGCTAAGGATATCTACTTGTCATCTGTAATGAAAGTGACATCTATTCTGCCTGATCATCCATATCATACATTGCTACAATGATCGGTTATATAGTAACTTTATGTCATTGTCTAATTCCCATCAGTACATGAGGTATATATTGGGCGTCAAATTGAAGTAAGAAAGGAATAGGAGGAGGATAAATGGGGGGGAATGATACAACAACGCTATTCTATGATGTATAGGAGTGAGAGAAGGAGAAGAAAGAGGATCATGGAGGAGATGAACATCGAAAACAAGGACATCCATTGACAACAGAATATCCATAATGACATTCTCCTTACTTGCTAACCTTGGTGGATAGTTCAAAGCGCTGAATAAACAAAGTGGAGATAAAGGCAAGTGCAGCCATGGCCATCATTGAGTAGAAACTATAACGCAAAGCGACTTCATAGGCATCAAGTACAATATCCAAAATGTCGGCTGGCAACAATGAACGCACTTCACTCATTGACTGGCGGGCAATTTCGATATACTAAATAAGGATAAGGGTAGATTAGCATACTTGCATGAATGACATCTGATCAGCTCCTCTCTTTCTTTTTACCTTTTCAGCATCAGGACCAGTAATCTTTTCTGAAAGAATATGCTTGACGGCAGCTTGGAAAACAGCCGATGTCACAGAGATACCAATAACACCACCAGCAGATCGGAACAAGTACGACATGGACGTAATGGTAGCCATCTCAGATGCAGCAATAGTCGACAACATGGCAATGAGCGTTGTAGTGATAAGAATACCCAAAGAAGCACCATCAAGGATAGTGGTGATGAAGACAAACCACAATGGCGTAGTAGCTGTCCAGAATGAATATCCAGTGGTTGCAACGACCAAAGTGAAGGCAGCAGTGATAGTGATGCCCTTATATTCACCAGTACGTGAGATAAAGAAACCTGAGAATACTGATCCACATGATAATGATACAATACGAGGCATTAGATACAAGCCTGCACGCGTTGGG
This sequence comes from Lichtheimia ramosa, assembly GCA_008728235.1. Taxonomy (NCBI): domain Eukaryota; kingdom Fungi; phylum Mucoromycota; class Mucoromycetes; order Mucorales; family Lichtheimiaceae; genus Lichtheimia; species Lichtheimia ramosa. The sequence continues at coordinate 1,485,443 of CP031823.1, forward strand.
CTGTTTCCAAGGACTGCTTGCAAGTAGAGTGGAATCATATATACTGAAGACATGGTCGCCATCAAGGCCCAAAAATTGGTCAAAGAGCATGCAAGTGGAGTACGACTGGTGATAATTGACCATGGCATCAAAGGATTATCAGCAATCTTGGCTTCAACTACACCAAACAATATAGTCAACACAACAGATGCAGCCAAACAACCAAGTACAAAAGGATCACTCCAAGGACGTGTGTTGCCACCCAATGAAGTTGCTACCATAAACGCCACTACAGCAGTTACAATGGTTCCAGCACCAAGCCAATCGATCATTTTGAGACGCTGCATCAATGTCGAGTTGTCGTTACGCTCTTTGAGATTGTAGTTGGTCATAACGCATGATGCGACATAAATCGTCACAAGAAGAAGTGGAAGATTGATATAAAAGCACCAACGCCATCCCACTGTATCAGTAATGAGTCCACCCAATGGTCCACCCATCAATGAGCCGAGCTACGGAGCAAAAAGAGACATCAACATCGCACTTTAGCAAAAGATTGGATTACCGCAACAGACACAAATGCTACAGCATCCTCCGTGCATCGGTCTTGACCAGTTTGTTACACTTACACCATATGCCATGTTACCGTATCCTTGGTATTTACCACGATCTCGTAATGATACCAGATCACTGATAATCACAGTAGTCAATGTGTTGATACCACCACCACCAAGACCAGCTACAAGACGTGCAACAACAAGAGACCATAGATTGGGAGCAGCACCACACAACAATGAGCCGATGAAGAAGACAACAGTAGCAAAAAGCAAAGCAGACTTGCGACCAAATACGTCCGAGATCCGGCCATCTGCACATAGACAAGGTATACAACAACACCGATGAATGATTGGTTACACAATGCTTCTAATTTTCACTCTCCTCTCTGATTAGCAGAATATACTTACACAGGGGCTGCAATGCAGTGTAGCTCAAAAGATACGCAGTGGCAATCCACACAATCTCGTTTGACCTTGTGAAAGACACATGTTAGTACATTCATTGATGTATTGGAATAGCATGCTTACTTTTGAAACTCTGTACCAATTTGTGCATAGATGGTGGCTACAATCGATGAATCCAAGGAACCCAGTGTGACAGCAACCCAAATTCTTTATCACAAATGTAAGTTGATGAAGCAAAAACAAGACATCTTGACTTACGATCCCAACACAGTGAGAAGTGATGCACCATTCAGACGACGAGCTACAATATCATCTTGCTTTTGGGTGGTACCTTTACTGCTGGAACTGGAAGTACTGCTTCGACGACTTGCCAAAGAAGGTGGATTGGATGTGAGAATGGTAATGCAATCATCGTTATCGCTAGCAACAGAAGTTGTCTTGTAGCCTGCTGGTGACAGGGTATCATTCAAAAGAGGTGTGGTTTCCTCCCTTCTCTCCATTGCAAGTGCTGCTGTGATAGGTAAAAGTGTTGGCGGATGAAGAGTGATACGAAAAAGAAAAAGAAAGGGAAGCGAAAAAGAGGACACAGACAATCTAATTATCACCGACAGCTGGGTGCCCCTTCTCTTGTATATGATACTACTGCACGAAGAATACTCAGCCATGATGTGTGATGATATCTCCCTTTCATCACAGATACATACTTTATTGCTTAGCTAGTACAATCATAATGACAATATACATAATGTAACAATGTCTTCATCTTTTAATTGCTGTGGAAGATAACAATGATGAACGGAACATATACACAACATCATCAACATTATGCATCCAACTCCTCCTCAATGGGACCATCCTATCATTTTGTTGCTCTTAATGGGTGTGTTTCATCGTAAGAGTAGGGTTTTAAAATGATTCACACTAGAAAGTAGATGTCACTTCCCACGATGCTGATACTTTTCATCCGAACAACGGAAGCGGATAAATATACTCCTGCGTCAAGATGCATCCCATATGACATTTTAGTATGCAGGATCTTGTTTCTCATTAGTAAGTCTTAGTTGTCGATCAAAAGATTAAAGGTAACAAACAATCCAAGTGTTTCTCAAAATGGCATATGTGGCCGAATATGTGCGCGTGGGTCATTAAGCGTTGCTATGACTATGGTGATCAGAGAACTAAGAATACAAGTCGGATGACTAACTGGGACACAAAGTTTTAATGCAAAGCACGATAAGCTTTCGATAATGAACATCATGTAGATTGGATACCACCACCAGCACAAGCCAATCCCCACTTGATACATGATAGCAAACATGCAATGTAGTGTTATTTCCTCAATGGGGTAGTAAAAGTAATAAACAGGGTCTCTGATGCACTGTCTTACAATATTACACCGCGTGGACAATCCAATGCTGCGCTTTCTACTTTCTTCCTTTTTCCTGCAAGACCAATGTCGTTTCGACCACCAAGAACACTTCCCATTCTGACTATTTTCCACAATGCCAATATTGCCCAATCGCGTGCTGCTTTAGAGATGCTCAAGCGTTCGTGTCGACGTCAAGATGGCAATGACGCTTATCGAGTAGACGTTATGGACAAGGACGACAAGCCAACTATAGACCAACTGCATCAAATAGCAAGTTTCCTTCCCAAACAAGGTGATGAATCAGCATGGCATCGTATGGTGAAACCAGAAGCCAAAGTACAAGATTGGGCCGAGATAGCCAGTGTCATCCATGATAATCCAGGCTTATTGCAACGTCCCATGGTAGTGGATTGGAATCGTGGTGCAGCAGCTATTGGTCAACCCAACCTAGATAGTATTGAACAGCTTATCAAACAACGAATCAATGAAAGATCATCATGAATTGTAATTAGATGTTTATGTGTATTTACTCGATGCTTTAAAGAACGTGTACACGAGATGAAATAAACAAGGAGAAGGATGTGTTTAGGGGGAATATAGTACATCGGATGAATTCAATATGATGATGAGTATATAAGTTAGTGTTTATGCTTATGTTTATGCTTGCGACGTTCCTTCTTGTTTGTTGGAAAGTCTTCTTCGCCAGAGACACAAGGTGTTTCAATATCAAGAACGACAATATTGCCTCGTTCAAGAACACGTGGATCAGTGGGTCGAGTCAATAAATGATGCATATGATCATCTGCATGTTTCTCTGGAGTACACATAGGAATGGCATTCACCCATGAATCTGCAAGGATATCATCAAGCGTACATCGTTTGGTAGGATCTGTTTCAAGGATACGTGCAAAGATGGGACGTGCTTCACGTGGTAATAGCTTGAAGAGACGAGCAGCACCATTTGTGGATGGCGTAATAAAGTTTTTGAAGGATTGGTCTTGAGAAGGACGTGGTATCCGCCATGGGAAACGACGAATAGTCATACAAATAAAGACAATGGCACAACTCCACAAGTCACTTGCTGCAGGGTCATAATCAGGTTGGGTGTATTGTTCTGGTGCAATATAAGGATCTGAGCCACATACGCCTAAGAATGAGATCAGTCATTAGTACCACCTGACATTGATTCAATGCATGAAAGACTTACCTTTGCTCCTATGCATCTTGTCTTCAAATGGATACTTGTACACCACAGCACATCCAAAATCAATAAGCTTTACAATACCACGCTCGTCAAGCATCATATTGTCCAACTTGAGATCCCGATGGGCAATACCCATTGAATGTAGGTACTGTACTCCATTGAGCATTTGTCGCCAGCAGCAAGCAATTTCCTCACGTGTCATTTTGCCACTCATGACAATATTGAACAAGTCGTTAGGTGCGTATTCCATGATTTCATAAAAGGAAGAGCGTTCTTGAATGATGTCCAGTGTTTCAATGACATTTGGATTATGTAGTGTTGAACCAATACAGAATTCGGCAGTGACCTTTTTGACGTATTCCTTTTCATTTTCATGTGGTGCTCTCTTTCGAAACTGCTTGACAGCAAATGTCTTTCCATCTGTGCTCCGACGAATCACACGAACTGAACCACCGGCACCTTTACCGACAAAGCGTCCTAATACAGCAGCCATCATTCGTTAACGTATGTTTCACATCTTTTTCCGCACAAAAAGGGAAAACACTTACCCCATTTGCCATAGCGTCCTTCAATGTCCTTGTTGAATTCATTGGCAAAGCTCAAGTCACTCATACTGCTACTAGCACTGATAGTCATCTTGTTCTCGGATGTACCCTTCTTTTTCTTATGCTTGTCATGCTTAAAGAATCGTTTCAATCCATGGAAAAGTGTCTCCTTTTTCTCCAAGTGATGAAAGTGTGTTTGTTTGTACTTTGTATTGTATTCTGGTTTCTTGAACATGAATTGGGATGGTGTTGATGGTCGACTAGGAATCGATGTTGATGTACTAGCACTGGGTACTGGTTGTTCACCTAAACTGCTCAATGTACGATCATCATCATCATCATCATCGTCAAGGTATTTTTGGTCATTCTTGGCACCACTGGTTGGTGATACAGGACGAGAAAGTGATAATGGTGTACTGGGTGAAGACGAGGATGAAATCACAATCTGAGGAGATGGTTGGTTTGATAGAGTTGTTCCAGAAGAATGCCTAGCAACAGGTTTAGGTCGTTGTTGTTGTTGTTGTTGTTGCTTTTCACCACTATGATGGGGAGACAAGGATGTCGGCGTATCAACATTGGATGGTGGTTTATGACCGAAATAATGATTGTGGTGATGATCAATAGCCGAAGATTCATCATGACTTGCTTCATATTCATCAATGTGATCGTGTGGTGCAGGAGTCCCTGGGATGGATACATCTGGCGTTACATTCTCAAATTTATGGCATCCACCATCACGATGATTGTATTGTAGAATCTTGGCTGGTGTATCAAAATCGGCAGCATGAAGATTGTGAACAAGCACTTGCTGTGAGAGTGATGAAGGTCGTGATCGGGTATCTGTATGGTGATGAAGCATGAAAAGTGTATAGAGAAAGCACCAAGTTTCAATGAAAGAGAAAGAAGTGAAAGGGAAAAAGATTCGCACACAGATTATATAAAAGGACATGATTCAGTACCTGATTTGGTAATCGGCCGGCCCATGGTTGGTCTTTTTGCTTTCCGCAGAATTTGGAAACATGCAAACGTCCTTTTTGGATCACATCGGCTCTTTCGGTCCTGCATTATCTCAGCAGTTTAGCCAATGCGTTTCATCATTTTACATGTTATGGCGACAATCTATGGGGAAAATGGATTGATGTGGAAGAATCATATAGGCAATCTAAAGCGCGCACTTGTTCACGGGAAAAACTCATCACCGATATGATCATTTTGCCACCCAGCATAAAAGCTTAAGGGTCTAGTTGGCACATGCGCTTTGTTGATGATTCATATGTTGCTCCAGACCGATTGGTCGATCTGTTGTTGTTCTTTTACGACAGCAACATGCATGCTTATTTGTTTATTGTCTTCTTTCCCTTTAGTCTAGGCCTGTTACTCATATACCACCACGTGGCGATTGTTCGAGAGCCGCCATTCCCAATATGCACATGCGCTTACATAAAAAGTTGAGCCGATAACGATCATACATTATAGCAAGTGTGATACAAGAAAATGTGCTATTCGTTTGTGATTTTGCACCGGGATATCTGCACATTAGATACTTTTCTTGGCTAGACTATCTCTTTCATTGTTTATAGAAAAACTTGTATTCATACTCATTGTTGGATAGCATAGTATAATACTACAATGCCATGTCTCATGTAAATAAGCTGACATCTAATATTGTGCCTTTTGGTACATCTTGTTACTTCCCCCTGAAACAAAAAAGTGTAACACCCTATCACTACCGGTATACATTATCCGAGCCGGTTGATTGGATCTACATATGCCCGTAGATGCACAAGTCATGTGATCTTCATTTGAATGTATATGATCCAAGGTATCATTTTGCATCGACACATATCTATGAATGCATGTAAATGTATCATGCAAGGAAACAAACCCTGGATGTATTAGCCAGACAAGAAGTGATTGTTCAGGAACAGCCGACACCGAAATGAAACAAAAGGATGTTGCTAATACTTGTCAAGTCACTCGGCTCATCCCGCCATTTGACACGGAAGTAGAGATTAGTGGATAGCTAAATGGAAAAAGGATGTATCAAGAAAAGATGCATTGTCCAAAACTTTGCTTCTACTCCATCTTCGTATGCTGATCATGAGCACACCATTTGACGATATTTCACACTGAATAGCTCGGCAATGAAATGGCATTGTTTTCTTGCAAGGTTCCCTTGTGAGCTCCACCATATATAGTATCAGGTTCTTATCTATGTGAAGGTTATTGGACCTGTCATTTATAAAAAGAAAGCTATCAATAGAGCATGAACGGCCCTTGCATTAAGAAAGCCAGCTTTTGGGGGAGTCAAAAGTCATCATGTCCCAGTTCGGAATGAAATACCAATGTCATTCAGCATAAGAGAGGAATCATCGCGTGATTGTTGATATTATTATGTATTCATGCCGCTCATCATACATTTTCGGCTATACGCAATGCTTTACTAGCCATCCATTTTATTGAAAGAAGCCGAATATGGTGGAGTATACTAAAAGTAAAGTAAGACTGAAGTAAAGAAGACCAATATCCTTGAGTCATCATGCAGTTGAAGCAGGTATTCTCCTCTCTAATTTCATTCCCAGTATTAAAGCACCACATCAGGGTCATAGAGAAAAGTGTAAAGTATGCGATTGAGTTTTAAGTATTGCTGCATATGTGTTTGGGATGGATCTTCAGCAAGGAGACTTGGACATGAAGAGCGGGATTTGCCGCCCGTCAAAAGTTACACTGCTGCAGGATTACCACCAGCCTTTGTTCTACACTTCTTACAACAACAACTATACCAATGCACACTTGTTGGCAAGAACAACACGAGTGGAACTCAACACGTATTGCCAAGACACGTTTGGGAAGCAAAAGCTGTTTGGGAGGACCTGTTGGCTTGAAATGTCATGTTCTTTTATTGTCAACCCAAGTTCTTCTTTCACAATTGTACCCCATCCCAACAATGCCAACACCAACGACATGTCTACTATGGTAGCAACACTTTTGAACAACAAGTGACTTTGGTTAAACGTGTGGTTCTTCGTATGTCGCCTGTTGGCAAGCACTTCTTTGTTGCAGCCTTTGTTCGTCTCCAGCAAGTTTCCCCTTGTCAGTTGACTGCCTGTACCAAATGAACGACAAGTTTCAAGCAGTTCACGACTGAAACAACTTAGCAACACTTGAGAACAACCACAAGATACTATTGAAACGCGTGTTTTGTTGATTATTGCCTGTTGAACATCATCTTCTCTGTTGCAGTCAGCCTTTTGCACTGTTATGCCGTTTGCTCTCTTTGTCACTATGTCTCCCACTTTAAAAGTCATTGCCAAGCACCAGGACAACATCAGAACGATGAAGAAAAGGACAAGTATGTGATTCAGTTATAGGTAAGGCTGTGGATGAGATAATGAATGGATCATGAGCAATGATGCTTATTTCTTATCATGTATTCGATCTAGCACTCTCTGAACACTATTGACAAGTACCAGTACAATACCTGGATGAAGGAGGAAGTGTAGAGTACAAGATAGAGATATTAGTTACACTATGGGATGAAAGCAACAAGGTTTAGAATTGTATATGGATCAATGTCTTTATATGGATACTTGTATTGTGATGGTTTATCTTTGAAATGGAAAGCGAGTGTTTGGTGGTATGGTGCTTGCTTGTTGTATTTACTTGCTCATCATGGAGATTTGCGTAATTGACAGCGCAGATCAACAAGACGTGCTGCAGATTTAATTTCATCCATGGGCGTGGTTGATGATGGTGTGACATAAGTAGCAGAGTGGTTAGGGTATGCATCAATTGAAGTGGATGCACAGGTGTCCTTGCTAGTGATCCATCCTGGTTTCACATCTTCAACCTTACTGATAACCCAATTCCATATAGCACCTCCTTCTCCATGATCCAAATGTTGTCCTGGTACCCATTTTATCCTTGAGGATGAAGTTCGAGTGGGAGAGGAAACATGTGCTCCACATACATGATGACTTAAGAAGATTGATCCAGCAAGTGTAAACACGCTTTTGTTTTATGTTGGGATATAAGTCTTTTATGATTACGAACAAAATACAATACAATACACTACTTAATCAGTGCCAAAGTACCTATTGTCATTGTGTGAGAATAATGATCCTTGACACATACCACATTATGTAACTGATACTTACCGACATCCAAAATCACCAACACCTGGGACAATGTACTTGTTCTCATCCAAACCTTCATCGATTTCACCAACTACAATCTTGACTTTGGGATATTGCTTGACAAACTGTTCGATGCCTTCAGGAGCAGCCATCAAGTTCAAAAAGATGATTCGATCCTCACGGACATTGTTATCCAACAGGACTTTGACAGCTTGCATTGCTGATCCTCCGGTAGCTAAACAAGCCACAGAACAAGTGTTGATTAGCTACTCAATAAAGGCAACATGCTCATTCGCTTCTTACCAAGCATAGGATCCAACAACAAGACATAACGAGATTCAATATCCTTAGGGAGTTTGGCATAGAACAACTATGAATCTTGTTAATAACCAAGGAAACATGCTTCCAAATACCTAGGTTACCTTTGGTTGATGTGTTTCTTCGTCGCGCTGAATCAAAATCTTGCCAATGCGCACGCTTCTGCATATCCCAGGTAAAAGACGTGAATGATCAGATACGTATTGAATCTCCACCATTGACATTTACCGGCAGCATTCACGAAGACCTTGTTCCATGGATTCACCAGCACGCATGATGGATACACCACAAATACGTCCTTCAAAATCAATACCCTTGTATGGGACACCAGTGGGAGTAGAGACAGTCTTATCAACGACAGGAAGATGGTTGAGACCTGAAATAGACTGTTATGAATACGACTGAAGCAATGGGGACCATGGCAAGTACATTGGCAAACACATGCCTTCTTCGACCAACAAACGAATGATACGATCAGCATAAAAGATAAAGTCTGCACGAGGAGTATCCTTTGAGCGAATGATAGTCATAAGACCCTTAAGTTGTGGGGTAGCAGGCAAAACTTGGACTTGAGGAGGTAGTTCAACCATGATGATTGGATATAAGGAAAAGAGAGGATGAAAAAAACATTTGCATGCTGCATGTGCTTGAGTATCCGCACGATAAGCACCCCGCAGTGTACATGTTATCTTAACAAGTGGCGTGGTATATTCAGCTCAGCTTTATATTGTGGTGGGAATGAATGATTCGTCGTTGTAGAACCTTGTATTCTTCTGCTTCTGTTGTTGTGCAGCAATATGATGTGGTGTCAAGTGCCTGAAAAGGATCGACCCCGATGCATTGGTTTCTTCTATACCTTTTTCTCTTTACACAGATGACATGTGATATAGATAAAGGACTCTCTTTTATAAAAGTCATTTCTTGGCATCAACAATGATATCTTTCTCTCAAGAGTCTTCTGTAAAAAAGTCTTATCTGAGTTGCAAGTTTGTTAGAGATACAGAGCCCACAGGAGGAGGAGCAAGACTACAACAAACAAACATTGCCAGATTGCCCGAGCCGGCACTTGCCCATCCGCATACCTTTTTTTTTCATGGTCCGCATATCAACTTTCCACTATTCTCTCTTTCACTTTGCACTTGTTTAACTCTTGAAGAGAACGCCACTTTTTCATGTCACAGTGAATATGTTCTACAATGACAATACTTCCTCAACTGGAGAATACAACCATGGGAGACGAAAGGACGACTCCCATTCTCTAGACTCTTACATGCCTACATCGTCCAATTCCAACCATCCCCAACCACAGCCTATTCAACAATCCACCAACAACGGCTCAATCTTGTTTCCTTTTGACCATACAACTTCTCAACAACCCAGCTCTTCATACGACCCCTTTCTTTCAATGACTGGTCAAGATACTTATATGGACGACTTTTACAAACATATGGGTTCTTGGAGCAATCAAGATGCTGCAACAACACAACAACTGCTTGCATCATCCTTTGAAGATAGGCAACAAGATCCTAATATGTTGTTCTCTTTGGGCAATCAACAAGATATACTTTTATCCGATCCCAACTTTGTACGACAACAACAGCTATTGCAGGAACAACAACGAGCTACTATGCAACGTGAAGCACTTGAGCAACAAGATTTCATGGATGATGCCGACATTTCCAATGCATCGGTCATGTTTGATGATATGGAAGATTCTTTTGGAGCAAGTACAGGAGGAGGAGGAGGCATGATGAATGCTGTTGCTGGTAGCAGTGCACCTTTGGATATTCATCAATCTGATCAACAACAAATACGTTTATCCTATCCTGATACCATGCCTACTATCAACACTTCTGGTGCTATTCAGGATACCACGAGGACAATGGCATCTGCTAAACCAATCAAAAAGGACAATCGTCGTTCACCTGGCATGAGACTGAAACGAACCAGTAGCCCTATACCCATCAATGCAAGCGGCAGTGCCGCCGTTGCCCATGCAAGGTCATCTGAGATCGATCATCAACGCAGACAAAATGAATTACAAGCACGTTTCAGAGTCAACTACAACAAAAAGACATCAAGTGGCATGGCTGGATCTGCTCCAAAGACTTCTACTCAACAAAGATCTTCTCTTGGTGCTGCTGCTGCTTTTGGAACTTCAGTACCTACCATACCAACTACGCGTTTTGATGAAAGTACTGGTGCTGGATCATCATTTCCTGCTGGATCATCACCTTTACAAGTGGGAAGTTTTGGCAATGGCAACACAAGTGGAATGATGAAAGGTGGTCAAGCTACATCTTTTCCTTCAAGAACAATGCCTATTCAGATTCAACGTGTACAACGACCACCAAATGCAGTACCATTTGATGCTGAAGAACATCAACGTCAGCTAGATGATCAATTGGAAAAAGTGGATTTTGATGATATCACTGTATCAGAACTCAAAGACATGTTACGACAACGTGGAAAGCCAGCAACAGGGAAAAAGGTGGTTCTTGTCCAAAGACTACAGGAAGAACGTGAATTGATCAAGGCTATAAAGAGTGGAAGAATTCAACGACATTCTCAACCACCACCACCATCATCACGTCCTATTGAATCTGCACGTCCACGCTCATTCCAAGCTTCATCACCTATGGCAATTCATGCAGCAGTGCAACAACAATCACCCCAATCACCTATGCTTGGAGGTGGATCATCATCTTCAGTCCCTAATTCATCATTGATGATTCCTGGTTCACCCAATTCGGTTACTATGTCACTCAACAGAATGCATATTGGATCACCACCCATGACAGCACAACAACAACATCCACGTAGATTCTCACCTTATGCAACACCTAGTTCACCGCGTCTTGGTTCATCATCACCTAAACCCCAGAATCAACAAGCACCACCATCAGCATCTTATTCTTCTTCTGTGCCAACAAATGCTCTTTCTTCATCTCCAGGAAGTTTCACTTTTGGTTCACCTTTATCTTCATCTTTTACCAATCGATTTCCTCAGCAACAAAGGCAAATTCCTACCACTTATGGAAGACCAAAGAGCTATGCACCTTTCACATCTTCAGCACTTGCAACGCCTGATCGTGATGATGATCATGATCCTTTTGATGATTATCAAGATGAATCTTCTCATCAACAACAATGCATGGATCAACAACATGGAGCTTCTTCATCAGCAGCTGTACCTGTCAAAATGGAAATGGATCCAACTATTGAAAGCGTGCTTTATGGTGGTAAGTTTATCTTTACATGTATACAATGCATACTCATTATGCCTATAGCAAACAATGTACCTGACTTTGATATCCCAGAAGGATTTACTGAAGAAGATCTTATGGCTGTCCTTGCCGGCCAAGGATTCGGCAATCTAGACATGCATTCCAACAATAACGACTCATCGGGAGGTGGCTATTCATCCAATGATATGACCCTTTTTGACAATCATGTTTCTCATGCAACACCACGGTGAACAATGATGTATATGAAACGTTTTGATATAAAGATTTGCCTCTCTCGCTCGCTCTTTCTCATTCCCTATCACTTTCTTATTGTCTTTCCCCTTTATTGTCTCTCCTCGTTTATGTATATAATGAGTTGTTATGATGTTTCTTGCTCTTATCCTTGGTGATTCATCTTACAAATAATATAAATGCATTGCATGATCGATCTCGGTCAGTCAATCTGCCGTGATGTTGCATGTCGGAGATCATTGTTTCTATATTTTCATTCTTCTGTGGGAAATGGTGTTTGTATATGTGGATGTGGAACAAATAGTAAGGGATGATGATGATGATGATACAACTTGTATTCTTGGAAAGTGGGATTAATCAGCTCAGCTATAAACGTCATTCACTCTTCTAAATGTTTCCAGAGACCGATGGTGCAATGTCTTATGGAAGGCGATTCATCAGAAAAACACTGTCCTATGCTTAGTAATAGCTGGGCTGTTAGTCATACGCGTTTGATTGGCTCATCATCACACTCCCCAGTCAGTCGTAGTATAAAAACCGACAAGCTCGATCCGTGTACAAGACTTTTTCTTTATTCGTTTATATCTATTCTACAATGGAAGTCCAATTCAGAGAACCCAAGAACCTTGAAGAGTTCAAGAAGCTTATCTCCGAGAACAAGAAGGTATGTACAGCATTTCGCTTTCTCACTTGTGTACAATGTGCTCATGAACGCGTTTACTAGGTCGCTATCGATTTCCACGCCACTTGGTGCGGTAAGTTGATAAACATGCTTTGTTCCTTGATAATAGTCGTTTCTCATATAGCATGCTGCTCTATTTAGGTCCCTGCAAGTTGATTGCCCCCAAGTTCAAGAAGTTGGCTGCTGAATTCCCTGAGATCGTTTACGCAAAGATTGATGTCGATGACGTTCCTGTAAGTATACATACCATTGGGAGGATAAAGTACGTGTTCTGACAACTGGATGGTATAGGATGTTGCTGCTGAAGCTGGTGTTCGTGCCATGCCTACTTTCCTCTTCTACAAGGATGGTGAAAAGTTCGATGAAGTTGTTGGTGCCAACGCTGCCAAGCTTGGTGAAGCCATCGAAAAGTTGAAACAAGCTTAAGTTATCTACCAAGACTATTCACTTCTTGTATCCAATTCCTTTCCCCCATGTGTACAGTGTGAAATAAATACTTAGCATTTGCTATAAAGACGATCAAAGGTTTTGCATGATTAGATCCCTCGGTTACCATCCGACAGCTGTATCCATAACACACATCACATCAATAATCCTCTATCGCCCAATCCTTGTCAACAAGTTATCACCAAAGAGAGCATCCAAGTCGACTACCCAATTATGTTGTTGTCATGTTGCATGAATTGTCTTACTCCCCAACATTCACCACTACCGGGATAGTATAAAGTGTTGAGTTACAGGACTAACAAACAAAAATGCAAACAAACCCACGCGTCGACGTTGATTGGTTGTCACTCTGGCGTCCATATAAGAAACAGCTAAGCATACAAGTCCAAGTCCCCTTGCTTCTTTCTTTCTCATCTTTCTTTCTGCCAAGCTTACAAGAAAACATGACTGTTACCACCATTACATCGCTTAATCAGTTCCATGAAGCAATCAATACAAATGAAAAGGTTGGTGTGTGAGAATAAGATGGTGGATGTTTTTAAAAGTGAAGATGCTGATACGCTATCCAGATTGTATTTGACTTCCATGCTGAATGGTGTGGTCTGTATACTGTAGATGACATATATTACGTGCAATGAATCACCCTATGCTAATCAACAATGACTTTAAAACAACAAAAGGCCCTTGCAAGTTGATCGGACCCAAGTTTGAAAAGTTCGCAGAGCAGTACACTAGCATTGCCTATGCCAAAGTCGATGTTGACGCTGTTCCTGTAAGTATTTTCTCAACTGGAAGATATGCAACAATGGTAACACTGAGTCCCTTAATAGGATGTAGCAGCTGAAGCTGAAGTACGCGCCATGCCAACCTTTATCTTTTATCATAATGGTAAAAAGATTACCGATGTTGTCGGTGCCAATGCAGCCAAACTCGAAGAAGCTATCAAGGACTTGGTGAATGCATAGTGTTCTGGACTATATATACACATTGGCTTCATCATTCTATGTATACTTTCTGCAATATAAGCTATTCCTATCGCTTGTCATGTGATGTCTTTGTAATGATTGTAATTGAAAGGATGGAATGGCTTGGGACATAAAGAAACAATGTGCATCTAGCTACATTTTAGTGATTACATCATCATTGTTGAAAGGATCAGGCAGGTGCTTATTGTACGGCAAATACATATGAGATATCCAATAACAATGCACTATAGCATAACATATATAATTCGGAAGAAAGAGCTAATAAATGCAATTTACTCTTGTAACACCTTCATCACCGGGTTATTTTGCTATATCTGGCTCATGAGAAGAGTTCTGTATCCTGCTTTAAGCGATCATCGTCATGATTCATCCCTTCACCAAGAAATGGCACTGCTATGATCAGTCCAGATGATAACTTTCCAACTACTTTAAAGATCGAGCTACTCGTATTGTAAGACAGCATCTCTGAACATCAAAGCGCACTATGAATCATGGGACAATAGCCATTATGCAAGCCGAAAACATGAATGCTAAGCGTACAATGTGGGGAAATGACACTCTTTTGTTGAAAAAGTAAGAGCAATAGGATCGCCATGATCGCCGGTTTTTCCCATCCGTCTTGATGTGCTGCCATGTACTACCCTATGCAATTTATCTACATCAAGACTCTTAGCTAAGGACCGGGATATAGGAAATAACTGCCGGAAGAAACTTGCATGTGAATACATGTATGCTTATATAAATGCGCATGCTTTCAAAAGTCAAATTGCTGGCCAACTTTTAAAGCAATGAAGTTTTTGTATGCAATTACTGCCACTATCGCTGGTGCCATGTTGGCTTCAGCAGCTCCTAGCAGCCGTGAATGCATCATCAAGCATAATGGTAATGACGATACGCAAAACATTTTGGATGCCTTTGAAAATTGCAAGGATGGTGGACGAGTCATATTTGCCAAAGGCAAGAATTACACACTGGGTCCAGTCATCACAACTCCAGAGTTGTCAAATGTCGAAATTGTGTTCCAGGGTGACCTTGTTTATCCCTTCAACATGTATGTGATTCTCACTACTACTAGAGCATAATGATTCATCTTTTTACACATCTGATAACTTAGGTCATACAATGACACCACTCCTCCAGTACCTGGTGCTGTGCAAGATGTCAGCAGCTTCTTTACAGTACAAGGAAAAGACATCAAAGTGACTGGTGAAGGTGGTTCTATCTATGGCTCTGGTGAAGAATGGTGGTACTTGGATCCTCTTCCAAGCAATCGGCCCGTCATGATGACTTTCATAGTAGAAAATCTTGATGTGCGCAGTATGCGCTTAATCAATTCACCCAATTGGAACTTTTATGTGCATCGTTCCAAGAACGTGCAATTTGATGACATTTATATCAATGATGTAGACACTGTACATGGCGAATCAGTGGTAAATGTCTTGATTTTTCTTGTTGTTATGATCAATACGCATCTCATACTTCTTTCATAGCCACACAACAGCGATGGCTGGGATACCAGTGAAACTGAAGGCATTACTATTACCAATTCTTATATTAACAATGGTGATGATTGCGTTGCTATCAAGACAAGTAAGTAAAATGACCAGGTATCCAGGTTGAATCAGATCCATTTAACGTAGTGGATTCAATCATTATTAGATACAAGCAACATTCACCTTGAAAATCTATATTGTAATGGTTCGCACGGCATCTCTGTGGTATGATTTACTATTCTTGTTACATATCAGCCTGATGTATTGGAAGCTAATCACTGACAATGTATCCAGGGCTCACTAGGCAACATTCCTGAAAAGCCTGACTATGTCAGCAACATGTATGTCAAGAATGTTACATGTGACAACTGCCAAAATGGTGCTCGTATCAAAACAGTAAGTATAACTAGTAGTATTGCTTAGATACACTTCTCATGCATACTTTTATATGTGCTTTTATAGTGGGCATTAGGCGCTCTGGGTGAAGTCCGTAATGTGTCTTACATTGACTTTAGAGTGACCAATTCAGGTAAGAAGATCATATTGTCCTCCATGATTTACAAAGAGCATGTCTAAATCCTTTTGGGATGTAGATCACCCTGTTACTATTGACCAGTGCTACTTTAACATTGAAGAAGAAGAATGCAAAGCCAATCCTTCCAAGATTCAAATGAAGGATATCACCTTCAAGAACATCACCGGCAGTGGTAACAAGAAAGCTGGCTCTGATGTAGTCACCATCATTTGCTCTGCAGAAGCACCATGTGAAAACTTCACTTTTGATGATATCGATATTGACACTTATGATCCAAGCAGCGTCAAGCCTGTATATGTTTGCGAGAATCTTGAAAACAGCGAGTCTTCAGGTCTTGATTGTTCGCCACCAAGTGATGACTAGATAGAGAAGAAATAAAGAGCTGACACTATTTGACTGTACTGCTGATTTGAAGCTTTTCCTTTGCTCATTGTCCCAACATAATGTATATGAATCCCATTGTGCTTCTCATTGTTTTAGAGAATGCTTACATAATCCTGCCATCATATCCTTGTCAATCCTTAAAACCAATATGACCCGTGATTTGACAAGCCATTGGAAGCAATGACGAATAAGATGTAAACCATGTCAACAAGGTAGGAATGTATAGTATTATAGGTGATAGATGTCAATATTAATTATGTTGCTGCTACTAATACACATAAACGAAATTGGGATTCTCCTTGTCAGTGAGATCATCAAAGGCATGGATGCCTTCATTGTCAATGGCATCCTTTTTCTCCGCAAGGAAGCGTGCCTTTTTCTTGTTTTGGCGGATCAAGTACCATCGTAGAAAACAAAGCACCACTAGTAAAAGTGCATAGCATACCAGATGCACAGCAAAACCAGTGTGATAACGAGGAGCATCTTTTGCTTGGAACACTTGGGGACCTAATCAAGTAGTCAACATCATTGTTGATGATGGAAAGTGCATTGTGTATCTTACCTATGGCATTTCCAGCTGCCCAAAAGACAAAGTTAACTGCAACAGCCACTGTTTTCTTTGTTTGACCGCCCACATTCCGAGTAATAAGTGAAATAGCAAGTGTGGAAGTTGCCCAGAAGCTTAATGCAAGGTAATAGCAGAAGAGCAATCCAGCTTTGGTTGCCAATGTCGTGTTTTCAACTGCCATTAAGACCACTGTTGCAGGAATTGCCCTATGCAACAAACACAGGCATCATCAGCATCAGATGGATATCATGTGAGCAACTGTAACCTGGATCAGAAAAAGCAAAGCATGTCAAACTTACGGGATGGCATATGCAATCATGACTAGAACAGTTTGTCCCCATCGTCTAGTGATATAGCTGGATGACAAAAGACAAAACATGATATAGGCACCTAGTACCATGGCCAACAATTGCGTATCAAGCACACTGAATCCAAAACCTGATATGATTATATTGGCAAATGCACCTAGACCCGATGTTGGAAGAGCTATATTTGAAGCATATATGTTAGCATTCTAGGCTGTGATCCCAATATAGCATGTTAGCTTTTACCTGTGAGAAATGTAACAAGTCCATATGCCCAAATTTGAGGATCTTTGAACAATCCTTCATACATTTGCTCTTTTCGAAAGGTCTTATTTTGTAGACCAGTTTTGTTGGAGCGTAATCTCTCGACCATGAGCTTCTTGTCTTCTTCAGAATAGCATTTGGCACGCATGGGGCTATCAGGTAGAAATAGAAGGACAACGATCCCCCAGAGGAATGAAAAACAGCCATATGTCAGAAAGAGAGCTTGCCAGCTTTTCAAGGGACCACTAGTGATATGGGTGAAGGCATATGCAAGCACACCACCAACAATTTGTTGAAAGCCATTCATCATGTACCAAAAAGTGACAATCATGGTTTGTTCTTCACGCTTGAACCACATGGCAGATAACACCACCAATGTTGGCTGACAACTTGCTTCAAAGATACCAAGCAAGGTGCGACAAACGAGCAAACCAACAAAGTTATGGCAAAGTGCATGACATGCCAGTACTACACTCCATGCACAGACATTGAATGCAAGAAACTTTGCAATAGGGATACGTTGGATGATCCAGTTGAGTGGGTATTCAACAATCAAGACAGCAATGTAGATACATGTCGTCAACCAGGAATACTATATTTGTGTATGCGCGTCAGATAGTGCTTGCATTTTAGCCACTTGTCATGACCATGACCACTATTACCTGCTGACCAACAAGCCCTGTGTCTTGTGGAAGATTCATGATGGAGGAAAATGATAATGTGCCTTTATCCAAAGCTTGTAGAAAGTATGTGACAACCATGATTGGCAATACTCGACGATAGAGTTTCCATTTAAGACGTTGATTAGTGGCATCATCAATATCAACAACGTCAGATGCATATTTGGCCACTTCAGGATCGATACGACTGCTGTCACCAACTACAAATTCAGGAGCACGACTCTCTTCTTTGACATCCATAGATGAGCTTGTATCCTTTTTGTCGACTTCCGCCATTTGTAGTGTCAATTGCCAGTGAGAAAAAGTGAACAAGCAGTGTGATACTTGATGCTTGATCTGGCTGTATTTATGCAAAAGCGCGGTGTGAAGGGAGCTGTATTTGTGTACACATGTTCATAAAGGTGCTTACTAGTCATATTAACTGCCAACAGCCAAATGCTTACCTAAACACTGATATAATCTTCACACTTTCCCATAACTTGATGTAAAAAGCAGGTCAGTAGTATCAGGTAAGCTCCTAATCTCCTTTGAAATTCCCCATCAAGCATCTGTAGGAAATTCCACACATGTAACCATGACGACTGATTCTCATTCTCCTTTTTTGTGCGATCACAATACCCCACACAGCTTCATTGTTCTAATATCGGTGACATCAACCAATAATGAAATGCATGGACGATCATTGTAGTAATGCATCATTGTTTGTCTCGGAATGTTTCAGTTTTTTTGATGTAGATCCATAAATGCAGGCAATGTTTGTGTGTGATTTTCATTTATTTGTCTTTTGCTTCAGCCATGTTCTGTGTATGGTTGATTCTAGGTTTTCTTGTGAATCTCATTGTTGCACAAGACTCCACAATACTTGATGTGCTGCCTGACAATGGAGCTGGTGCGTTATACAATGCCTTAATGGCTCATCATCATGATCTTGTCTACAAAATGCAAAAACCAGATGCATCATTTACCTTGTTTGCGCCTACAGATGATGCATTACAAGCTTCTGGTTTGGATGTCTCCAGTCCCAATGCTACAGATGTGTTCCAGTATCACTTGTTGGATAATGCAAGATTGTCACTGGATGAAATACACTCTGAAGCGCGACTACGTAACACTTCTTACATACCTGGAAATGGCAAACGGCATCACATGCCATATTTGATGGGCACAGGACCCAATGGAATCTGGTCATATGGCAACAAGAGCCAAATTGTACATGGTGATGTACAAGCTTCCAATGGCGTGGTTCATTTTGTTGACAGGGTACTTCAATTACCGGCACCAGCAGAAGATGTGTTACAATCCATGCCAGAAACAAGAGCATTTGCAGAGCAGCTTCATCAGCTTAACATGTCCTTGTCACTTGTCACACATGCTACTATTTTTGCACCAACCAATGACGCCGTAGCCCAGCTCAACGCCACCATTTCTGACATACCGACCCGAGCTCTTACTTTGCAGCATCTCATTATTGACAAGTCATTTTCACCCACTGTTCTTGCTCATCGTGATAGTATTGTCAATGAACATGGCTTGGGATTCAATGTCACGCACAACAATGATACTAAGCAGCCTACATCCATAATTGAAGGCGTCACTATCAAAGTACCGGATCAGATCTACAAAGATGGCATTATTCATATCACAGATGGGATCATTTTGCGTGGTGGACTTGAGCAGCCTAACGTATCATTACCAGAAAAGCTTCCAGAAGTTACAAATTCTGCCACTGCACTTGGTCCTTTCATAGCCAGTAGTACCATGATGATGATCTTAGCTTTATCTTTCTTGTATTTGCAAATGGTGGTGTGATATAAACGATAAGATGAGAATAGCATGGAAATGTCAATCTTTTTGTGTATAGCTATATATACTGTGTGATGATGTGTGTAGTACAAGGCATTAAGAAAGGAGGAGGATGTTGTTTATGATGATTGAATTACGTTAGTCGTAATATCATGAAGAGAAAGGGCACAAGATGTTGGATAGGAGGAGATTTTCGGTATTGACAACGTTACAAGGACTTTGGGTGGTGCCTGGACAAACATGAGCGCTGATACCAAGACGATGTGTATCCCAAAGAACAATACGATCACTTGCCATGTGCTTGACAGCAAGACGCATCACATTGGCAAATGCATGGCTACGACCTGCATTCCATGATGTGCCATGAATAGTGCCACAGCAAAAGTATTGTGGAGTACGCACAACAATTGTCTGTGTTGGATATACCTTGGTCATCAAATGGATCAAGAATTCGGTAAATGCGTGCCAGTATTGTCGTGGTGTTAATCGATTTTGCTCAATGTCATGATTGCCAACACCAACAATCACTATATCAGCACGTGGAATATCCTCTTGTTGTAAGACATCACGCCAATGGCCATCCATGCCAATGCTGTTATCCATGATAAGGTATTGGACATTTGTATTTGCTGGCCATCCAGTAGTAGCAGCATCAAGAACAAGCTCATCTTCATTGTAGCCACACTTGTCATCTTCATTGACTACACTACAATCTTCACCAGTGGCAAATGAGCGCATGTTTCTATGAAAAGGGATAACAGGATTAGTATTTTGTCAGGAACATATGTTTGCTTGTATTGTTTTACCTTCGCACATGAATATCACCGACAACATGGATGTTTTTAGCATCAAGGCATTGAGCTGCTTCAGATGGAGTGATATCACGTAATTGGCAAGTATCGGGTGTATAAGACAAGAAATCGGAATCGGTAATATCATCCATTGTTTTGTTGATCCAGCTACCAGCTACTGCATCAGTGGTATCACAATATGATTTGGCTTGGTCAATAACAGGTGGTGCGTTGACAGTGACCCGGTGATGCGAGGTATAATGGAAAGGTCGATGAGCGTGATAAATAGGGGTTTCCCAAAAATAGGAACGGTATTCAGTGGTACTTTCAAGGCGATAAGTGTCAGGGTGAGCAAAGTGAACTGGGCTATAATACACATTGCTTTGCTTAGGATGCTGTTGCAGTGTAATTGGTATCAAAACACGATCGCCTGCTGCTTGGATTGTGATGCTGTCAGCTGGTGCAAAATGTGTTTCAGGTCTTATAGCACCCACAGCTGGAATTGGTCCAAGCTAAAGAAATCATTTCTTGAATCAGTCCAAGCCTCTTACACAAAAGACACACATATATATGTATCTGCACCCCCAAACAGCCCCACGTGAGGAGTTATAAGGATGCAGACACACAAAATGATAAGATGTAGCTTACCAAAACAACAGCACACAAGCTGTCACCAGCTTGGATTGTAAAGTTTCTCGATGTATATTTGCCATCAAGTCGCATGAACATAGCTTTTGAAGCCCATCCATCCCAATGAGTACGATCAGATGCCCTATTGAAACACATCTACTCAGTTTCATTGTCGTTGTCTCAGAGGAACCAGACATATGGTCTAGGTGTCTTTTAACTTACAACCAGCTAAAGTCTACTTTATCACATGCTGTTGTTTCATTGATTGGAGTGATTAATGCAGAAGGAGGAGGTGGTGGTGGCGAGATGATGGGTTGTTGTTGTTGTTGTTGTTCTTCAGGCGATTGTAACACGGATGATAATGGTCTGTCGATTTGATATGCAGCATGCCGAAAATAAGTTAAAGAAAAGAGAAGCGTCAACAGGACAACAATGAGAACAATGTTGTGTCGCTGAAGAGAAGAATACATCTTCCTCGTTTATAAGTATATATGTAAGAGTGTGATATGAAAGAGAGAGGAAAAAAGGTGAAGAAAAGGAAAGAAAGACCAGGAGCAACCTTTTTTTACGAGAAGGGGACACAACTTCCTTTTAGCGCAGATCCATAATCTCCGCCAAGTTTTGAGGATCGACGTTCGTTTGTGTAAGGAATGGCCGATGACTTGTCTTTGATTGTACTACTTGATAGACGGCACAGCATATTGGTCAAATAAACTAACTTAGTATTACTTGGACTCATGCGGATGTTTCTTATATGTGTGGCGTGTTGAGTTAATGTAATGGATGCAATTAGTGATTACGCTTACCTTTTACTGCCCCAAGCCCTTGGCATTTACTCAAATATCACCCGTGACACCTCCTCCTTTTTCTCGTTTTCTTTTTGTTTATGGTACTTGTAGTAGCATTACTTTCACATCTCCTACTGATCAAAATGTGTTCCTGATGGCGCCGCATCGAACAACAGAGTTAGCCTATATATGTGACACACAGACTTGGGCTAAAACAGTACTTTCACCACCCAACACACTTGATACAACCTTTTTTTGATGCACGACAGCTGTGATTGTCGTTGTATTCTATTTTTGAGAATGTGACCAAAATGGGACATGACAAGCAACAACAAAGATTCATCGTGCTGCGATACTTTCGCTCTCTCTATCTCTCTCTCTCTCTTTATCCCCTTCAGGGCTTTAGATTCCATAATACCACTTCTTTTATGTCATTGATAAAGTAACATTGATTCCAGTGTAATTCTATCATTAATGGCACTGATGTGGAGATGTCACTGTCACTAGAACAATGAATGGGTGAACAACAGCATAGCTATCACTGCACCTGCTGCTACCTTTTTTCGGAACTCCACCCTTCTTTTTTCTCTTCCTTCTCTCTTCCAACATTCACATACTCCATGTCAGGGAACGCGAGCCATGACCAAATAGTTCCTGACGGTGAAGCTCATCCCAAGCAAGAGCAGCAACAACAGCAGCAGCAGGATTCCACTAATAGCACCGCTGACAGCCAAAATGAGCAAAACGACACCATCATGGCCGATATCCCACAACAGTCGTCAAGTGTACAGATCGGGGACAGTCTCAATGGCATCCAGTATCCAGAGTTCTTGCGTACAATTGGCGACTCCAACCAGATCCACACTCCATGGGCAGATATCCAACAAGCTATAAAGGCAGCAATACTACAGGTACAATGATCCAGTGTCATATAACATCCACGCGATCTAATACAAGACTATGGATCATTAATAGCAATGCGAGATCATGGAGCCACAAGCCAGTGAACGCGAGCGTAGCATCATTGAAGGCATCAAGACAAACATCTTGCATGGATTGGAACGTCATGAAAGGTACATTAGACACCTTTGGGATGAGACATATGACTGATTATGAGCGATTTAGACCACCATTTACAATTCAACGTCTTTGTGAGCTTATCATTGATCCCAAACGTCATTATCGAATGTATATCAAATATATGAATGCAATTGAAAAGGTAAAGAGATTTGTATATTTGTTGCCTTGTGGATAGTTGTTGTTTATGACTAATATGAACAAATGGCTCCTTTTCAATCAGGTCCTTACTGTAACATCAGCATGGAACGACTTTATTGAACACACAGAGACCAATGGATCATCGAATTCAGCATCACACTTGGCAGAAGTTGGTGGATTATTGGGTGTAGGCGACATTGGTGTGGAGCAGGAACCGATCACCATTGAAGCAAATGGACATCAGGAAGAACGTATCGATAGCATGGATGTAGACTCGTAATTTCACATACAACATACTGCATTAAAGAATCAACATTGAATTACACAAATGATCTGCATGGATTATATCCCAGGGAAAGAGATGGGTGGTCAGTTGTGAAATGAATACGTCTCCTCGGTCGTTTGTTTGATGAAGATTGCAACAACAGAAACGACACATCAGTTAGTACATCAGCAATGATTGGGAGTCACTATACTCACATGTATGACCTTCAGCCGAATGAAAAAGCGAGATATATGCGTAGTCATGACATACACAAACACTTAAACAGCATGACAAGGGTCCAACAACACACCCCCCAAAACTTTCTCTCTCTCCTGTTCTCAAGTGCTCTTTGTTCTGTCAATAAGGAATATGCAAGACCACTGCAGCAATGTTATGAGCGTATGCGTGCGATGTCCCAATTTGAGTTGCAGGATTCATGTTTCCATTGTCGTGTGCACTGCCACCACCCATATCATACATGTCCCCTGATGATGGAGCCAGCAGCAACATGATAACTTTACATCACATTTGCCGAAATCAGTCTTTGTTTTGCATGTGCTCTTTTCAACAATGCAATCACTCTTTTATGGCTCATAAAGGTGTCTCTTTCTTCCCTTCCATGCAAAAGTTACCAAAAATGTCATTATTGCAATGCGAACGGGTGTGCAGCATCAGTAAAGGACAAGACGTATGCAACTTACATATCCAGTGTGACCATGGAGAGAAGAGCACGTTGTGTACACTATGGATGAGCGAGAATATTTGTTACCATCATGTATATACATCAAATTCTTTGTTACTCTCTCTCTTTTTTCTTTCCTTATACATCATTTCTTTCACTCTTATTTTTCTCCGGCCCCTATTTCTATATTGTTGCGTATACATAACAGTCGTGCTGGGATCTTGCATGAATAACACGGCACAAGGCTAGGGAAAGTTCCGATTTCATCCCATTCCTTTGATATTTCCGCCATTGACCACACACCAACACACGTTTCCAGCAATAAGACTCTGATCTGATCTGCCTATATCCATTGGGAGACAATCCAAATTGGAAAAGACAGCATACTCGCATATACTTGTCTTCTTTTCACTTTTTTATTTGTAACTCTTGATTTGTATACATCTTGTCTCTTGTTTTCTCTCTTTCTCTCTTCTCCTTTTCCACTTTCATCTTATCCCCTTTTTCATTTCACGTACTCGCTTGTAGCCTTTTTCTCTTCTACATGAATTCACCACTTCAGCAATTCTCCACCCATGGATACAATGTTTTCGAGCATGGTCGTTACTTTTCAACAACAATACCACAACAGCATCAACAACCGATGACAACGACAACAACAACATCAGAAGACTTCTTTGATGACGAGAATCAGGTGCCTACACCAGCACTATTCAGTGATATTGTTGAAGACTATCTCAATAATTTGAGTCCCAAGAAACGAGACAAAGCATTGGTGGATCAGGAGCGATACCAGATGATACAACAAGTACTCAAGGATCCAAGAAACACAGCCATTTCCACTGCTCAGTTTCGATTCTGGGTGAAAAAGATGTTCCAATTGCAGCCTGGAACAGTGGATCTTGTATGCCATGATAGCAAACCTGTTGCCATGCGCGAACAAATATACTCTATTCTTGTCAAGGCACATCGAGAAGCACATCATGGTGGAAGAGACAAAACATCAGCATTGGTACGTTATAGCATAAACATGTGATGGATCAAGAATGATGACTTATTGAAAACAGGTGAGACGAAAGTTTTCCTGGATACCAAAAGAATTAGTAGCAAGATTTGTAAGGCATTGTCCATTTTGTATCACTCGTCGAAATGGTGGCCAAAGTCCTGGGATGTACAAGAGCAGTCTTCGATACAATAGCAATGCAGCAGCTGCTGCAGCGGCAGCGGCAGCGGCAGCAGCGGCAGCAGCCACAGTGAACAATTCCACCACGCGACATCAACAATGCAACTTTGATCCACCACCCATGTTGTGTACACCATCTATACAAGAAGATAGTGATATAGCATCTTCAGGACCACCTTCTACTGAAAATGGATATGATACATCACCCAATCATTATGTACCGTCACCACCAAGGCGTGGAACTACTGCAACATCTCACATTGGCGCATATATGTATGATCGTGAAGAAGAAGAATTCTTACACAGCTATGGTCACTACGAGCATGAATCTAAGGGAACATTCCAACAACATCATCAGTTTCACCAACTCTTAAATGATGCAGCACGATCTACACATCCTACACAGCAAACATCTGCTATGATGACTGATACAAACAATAATACGACATCATCAACATCCGATGCCACAACAGCTGCTGCATTCCTTTATCAACACCCAACAGCCTATATGGGTTATTC
Source organism: Lichtheimia ramosa (assembly GCA_008728235.1). Lineage (NCBI taxonomy): Eukaryota > Fungi > Mucoromycota > Mucoromycetes > Mucorales > Lichtheimiaceae > Lichtheimia > Lichtheimia ramosa. The sequence continues at coordinate 1,511,658 of CP031823.1, forward strand.
CTATTACTATCCAAATGTGCTTGGCATTGCACCAGCATGTGATAATACTCAACAAGCCAATTTCTTACGAGCAAATGACAATGATGACAATAATACCACCAGTACTGCTGGCATCCTTGCCCATCATCATGAGGAACAACAGCAGCACCAACATGCATCAACCAGGTCAACTTTGCCTTTCAATCTACCAGTTCACCACTCCACTGCACCAAATCACTTCATGCCTACTACAACACATCAAGATGATACAGCTACTAATGTCCTATTGCAATCATATGAATAAGGGAATCAACACATTGTCGTTCTGTTAATACCACTTTTTCTATCATCACAAGTTATTCATGCCTTTTCCTATAGTATCCTCCTCCACTTTATATATCATTCCATATACATATACATATACATACGCAAAATTGCTCACAGACTTTTTTCTTATATTCGACATGTTTAAATGTTCTGCTGGAATAAAATCAAAAGATGTCTATACTACTAAGGTTACAATGTCAAAGATGCATTGACAGCTATGTAAACGACAGTAGCAGCAGCATGATTGAACAATAATGCAACAAAGAAGGATCGAGAACTTGTCAGCAGTCCCTGTGGTCTTGTGTATATGTGTGCGTGTGAAAAATGCATAATGTTCAAATCGGCTGGGATTTCGGACATACTACAATGCTTCTTGGGGGAGACCTTGAATGTTGTTGGGCTCATATGTGTTACATTGCATGTTTTTTTCATCATTCGATATAGGATACACATTCTGTATTGTTATTGTGACACATTTATGTCATAGAAGACATGTTGATTACTGAGTCAAGTTGTTTCATGATCACACAGAGGCATTGTTTCAAGATGATATTGTTTATATACAACATAACAACACGTGAGAAAGGGTCCAGCGAGGTGTAACCGAATCAAGGCAAGCCAAACAAGGAAGATAGAGATGTAAGGGATTGGGGTGATGATCCCATTGGACCACAAACGGTGGGAAACAAAGTGTATTGTCATGGTAGATAGATACTTTGGGTACAAGGTTTGTAGCTCCGTTGAAGCTTAGATGATATGTTACACGCAGAGTAGAAACAAAGGATCATGATGGTCCGCCATAGATGCAGCAACTCTCCAGTCATCTTTGATCCCGTCTCATAACTCCCTTCCTCCCTTGTTTCTTCTTTTTTCTTCTTCAACAGTAGCAGATTTCTTCCTTGTTTGCTCTTTTATTTTCTTTTACAATCTCTCTCTTTTTCTTTGTGCTTTCGAATGGACATTCCAGGCCATAAGCGCTCTGAAGACGATGCACGATCCCTCTTGCAAGGTGACGATGCCAGTCAGCATTATGGTGCAACAACTATAGACGATGCCCAAATAGCTTCTTCAAGCTCTCCTCGAGTGGTGCCTACTTCTCGCTCTTTTAGTGAACATATTGAAGGGCTTGTAGGCTCCTATACACGTACTTCTTTGGCATATATGACAGAAAACTTGCCGATATCTCCTTCAGCTCAACCATCTCCCGCTGCTGATAAGCTGGTAAGTGCAACATTCTCTATCCAATGATAGTCCAATGCTGAGTACAATTGTCGTTTTTACCAGGCATTACCAGATGAAGAACAAGCCAATTACTATCATCCTCCACAAGGAGATCAAAGTTCAGTTCTTTCGAATCAACACTTGTAAGTGATGTTTTATTGTATCGTGGGATTCATTGGACATGTGAGACTGCAAGAAGGATATTCCAATGTAACCAAATCAGGGGAGATGTGGATGAAAGAGTAGTAGCAAGATACATGGTGACTGACATGTTGCTTCTTTTATATAGGTATGCTTATGATGATCATCGACGACCTTCATACTATGATTCAGCTCATTTGGGACCTCAACTACAATCGACAGGTGGCGATGATCGGTCATCATTACTCTCGTTTCATGACAGCACTTACAGCTATATCGAACCAACTTATACAAATACCAGCAAAGATATGGACTCCACTACTATTGCGGATCATCATCAGCATGTAGCAAAGTCAACCTTCTTGCAAGCTGTATTCAATTCGACCAATGTTCTAATGGGTGTTGGTATTCTTGCATTGCCACTTGGATTCAAGGTAATATATATGTGTGTGAATGTCACCTGGATCAGTATATATTTACATCCTTACTTTTGTGTATAGTTAGCAGGCTGGGTAATAGGGATATTGGTGTTTATATTTTGTTTTGGAGTGACCAACTACACTGCCAAGATCCTTGCTAAATGCTTGGATGGTCATCCTGGTGCTCAAACATATGGTGATGTCGGTTATGCTGCTTTTGGTACTCGCGGGAGAATGTCTGTTTCTGCTATCTTTGTCACTGAATTGGTTGCTGTATCGTAAGTGAAGAGAAAAGAGAGAATGAGACGCCATTACTAAATCAAGAGCATATGTATATTCTTAGTATTGCACTGGTGATCTTCCTTAGTGACACCATTTCTTCTTTATTTCCTTCCTTGCCACGGATCATTGTCAGCTTGATCTCATTCTTGATCCTTACGCCCATGCTATTTGTACCTGTACGCCATTTATCCTATGCCAGTCTATTGGGTGTCCTTATTGCAGTCAGCATTCTCTTTATCTTGTTGTATGATGGCTTCTCTAAACCTGATGCACCTGGCAGTTTGATCGAGTCAGCAGTAAGTGTGTGCGAATCCATAAACGTGGATATGTCACAGGGGTAAACTAATTCTTATTGTGTGTTTCACTACATTTAGGAAACAGAAATCTTCCCATCCAACTGGCGAGTCATGCCACTAAGCTTTGGTCTCATCATGGCAGGGTTTGCTGGTCACTCGATTTTCCCAACTCTCTACCGTGACATGGAAAATCCCAAACAGTACACATCAGTAGTCAATTGGTGCTATGTAGCTACTGCCATTGTTTATTTCTTCGTGGCTGCATGTGGCTATCGTATGTTTGGTGTGGATACTTTGGAAGAGGTAAGAGAATGATATGCTGTTGTTGCTTTCTTTACATCTAATCTTTATCATAGATCACACAAAACATTGTTACTATACCCGAATACAACCGAGTATTGAATCTTGCTGTCCTATGGTTGCTTGCACTGAATCCTGTATCGAAGTACGGCTTATCACTGAATCCTGTTAATATGACATTTCAGTTAGCTTTGTTACGACATCCAAAGATCGACGCGTGGTACAAGGAGAATCCAAGATATGGTCGGATGTTACTTGGCATAGGCACGCTGATACTTAGTGCTACAATCGTATTGATGGCCTATTTGGTACCTGGTTTTGACAATGTTATGGGCTTGTTAGGCGCCTTCTTTGCATTTGTGATCTCTGCCATATTCCCACTCATGTGCCATCGCAAATTATACCAAAGCTCTACACCACGTTGGCAAAAGATCCTTGACTATATCCTCATTTTTATTTCCATCGTCATGGCGATTGCTGGTACTTGGGCAAGCATTACAAAGTAGTTAACTCTAATGTAGTATAAATAAAGTTGATAGATAGTAGAACAAAAAGAAAGGTGATGATGAAGCTAATAAAAGTGATGTTTGTATACAAGGATGAAGATGTTTATTGGACTTGTATCAAGTACAACAATGAATAATTGACATAGGAGGAGGAGGAATATACTACTAAAGAGATATTATTCAAACATGGTTGGATGTTGATGCAGAAACGAATGTGATGTGGGGTATAGCTCTTGTGATTGTTGTGGCAGTGGTGCTGAAGATGATGATGGTAGCACGGAATTGAAATCATGGAAGGTGGATGCTGTAAAGTCTTCCGATTGTTGTGCTGGTGTGATGGATGATGTTGAAGATTGGTTGTTGATATTGTCAAGTTTTTGACAGAGTACTTGCCGGAATCTTTCAGCAAACAATGGTGATATGGTCATCAATAAGTTCTCTACTGTTTCGAAAGGCTGATCCATATATCCTTCAATTGTCTTTGTCGCTTGTTCAGCAGCTGGTCCACAAAAGAGTGCTGATTGTGAGACCACCTATGCCACCATACAACAATGAACATCATTGATCCATACAATAAGTCATCTATTTACCTTGTATCCTTGTTGGTTGACTTCAATAATTACCATGACACCTTCCAACAACGTGAGATCCACTCGACCAAACCCCATGGCTTCGTCAAGATGGAAGGCTGTGGCGGATCCCGGGACAATGCCTTGAGTGACATTAGAATATTGACAAGTACAATAAACTCTCATGAGCTCTTTGCCATACCATAGTCATAGGAACTTGTAATTGCTTCCAACTCTTCCCTGATAGAAGCCGACTTCATGTTCGTATGTGTATTGTTTGTGTGTGGGATACAGCAAGGAGCGTTTCCAAAACGTGGAAAATGTGCTTATGTCTCTGTGTGACTCAAAGGATAACTTATTGGGAAATACCATTTCATTCCTCACTGATTCAAGCCTCTATATACTCCACGTACAACCATGTCTGAAAAGCTGACTTGGACGAGATTACATTATTCATTGATCAACAGGCTTATCCAGTAGCTACTTGCTATAAATAAAAGTATTGTGTCTCCTTGCATTTCATTGTAACGATCGATCATTAAGAACGGACCGGAGCCACTTGCAGTAGTATCCCGAGAGATTATCCGATCCCATGCTATAATGCCTTTGTGTCACACCAAGGCTTCAATAAGAATGAGATAAAGTGTACATACGCAGTGATCTACATGGATTACTTTGACAAGCTCTTGTGCATGCTATTGTTTATCATTGGAAAAACCAGATAGGCATATCGCTATATCATCTACAATCCTTTCTCCCAGTAGCAAGAGCCATCAGTTGTTGATGTTGCTCTTAGCATTCTAATCTTTGCATAAGTGTTCTTGTCTATTCAGTCAATCACAATCTCCCTTTTCTGGATTGACAGCAATTCTCACGCACATCAAGCAATCACACATCTCTTTTGTCTACTTGTATATATCATCAAGAGCTTACTATTGAATAAGTGTCAAGGAGAACCTTTCTTTGTGTGATTGTATTATGTCATATACAACCTAATGCATTGACTTGTTTCATCATCTATGCTGTTCTCTATTGACTTAATAGGATTCTGATCCCATTGCATGATGAAATGTATCCTTTGTTGACGGAAAAGACCACGACCAAAGAGCAATTTGTAGAGTATGCAAAAGACTATTATGGCATCTATCCTTTCATTCACCAGCATGACTGTGCTCATCACATTCTTTCATGAAGTAGCCGACTATTTGATGTCTTTGTTCTCGATCTGGTGACAAAAACACTAGTCGCTTCTTCGTAACCAAGCCATGTGTATAGTGCTATGCGATGCAATTTCATTCAAGCTGTGGTATCCATGAACAATCACGTGCATCCATCATCCAGACTCAGCTTGTATGCGATCAGGGAACACAAAAGCTTCGATCATGTCACACCCGAAGGGAATGTCTCGCTTAACCCCTTTTTTTCTTTCATCATCTACTCCTACCTTGTTGTTCTTCTTCATGTACAGTTTCTCCTTTGTATCATAGTTTCTTTTTGCTTGCATCTAATACATTTCACTTTTATAAAAGCATTGAAAATCTTGCTAGTATAAAGAAGGACATATCATGTGTGGTCTTCAAGTGTCTGGTTGTACTGGAGCGTAACAAAGAGAGTATTTGGGTCCGAATTGATATGAGCTGTGCATAATCAAAGAGAGAATGAGAAAGAAAAAAGTGATACGGTGTGTCAAGGAGAGCAAATGCAAGGAGTTGTTGATACGCATCAAGTCGTGCAGCAGCAGCTCTCTTATTTTCTCCAAGCTGGCCCTTCCTTTTACTTTTTAGTGCATGTAACACGATGCATGTTTGCATCTACTGTGCGTTTTTTGATACGAAACATTGATAGCAGGCAAGGATTGACTATGCTAGTCTCTACTATTACTCACGACAATGTCATTTAATATGACTTTATGTCATGACAACATGATACAGATAGTTGACAAGTACAGGGGATTAGGGTATCTTCTAATGAGTAGTGATTGTTGTGATATGGGACGTTCAACAGCGATGGAACCATGAGCAATGTAGTCAACAAACATCCATGAATAGCGGCATGAAGGAGTCTGAGATGGGATATAGTGTAAGCTTATCAAATTTCACCGAGCTGTCATCATCATCACCTTGTTTCCCTTTACGTCTTCTTTGTTTGTATGCCCAAGCTCAAATACAAGAAGCATGACAACGACGACAAGAAAAAGAAAAAGTCAAAAAAGAAGCACCATCGATCTCGATCTCCCAAGAAGCAAAGACGACACGATCGACACCGGCATCGCTACTATTCGCCACCCAAGATCTACAATGAGGAGCCAGGATGGATACCAGTACATGACCAGCCCAATGAAGAAGACGAGTGGCGACAAAGACTATTTGAAGCTATGGCAGATGATGAAGGACATGATCCATTTTATGCACAATATGACAATTACCATGTGGATCAAGTGCATACAATGAATGATGAAGAATATCGAGAGCATATTGCACAAGGCATGTTTCGAAGACAGAATGCTGAAGCTATTGCACATGAAGAAAGACGACAAGCTGAAAGAGAACGACGTGAACGAGAGCGTCAAGAAGCACAAGAAAGAATGCGACAAGAACATGCAAAGATGGTGGAAGAACAGAAGCGACAAGAAGCAATGCTTAGACGTAGAACAGCCATTGATAGCAGAGAACAGTATGAGCTCAAGTGGAAACATGTTGAATCAGCATCTACAATCCTTTCAAAAAAGGAGATACCATGGCCCGTGTGCCCAGGAACATCATTATCAGCTGAACACGTCAAGGAGTTTGTATTGGCATCAGCAAAGACTAGTGATGAGACTCGAAAGATGGTGCGCAAAGAACAATTACGTTATCATCCTGACAAGTTTGTTCATCGCGTTCTGAACAAGTTTCAAGGCACTGACAAGGAAAAGACTCGTCTTCATGAAAAGGCAAATGAGGTGTCTGGATGGCTTAATGAAATATGGCAAGACCTGGCTGCTGGTAGATGACCATTAGAATAGTATAAGGTCCATTATCAAGTAGTATGTAGTGGCTGTAGTAATAAAAAGATACCCGAACCCCTTAAGCTCCTAATAATTCGACCATTCCTCCTTGTTAGCCTTTTGTTTGTGTAGAATGTGATGTATGTACTTGCCCGCGCGCGCGCACTTTTTACTCACACATTCACCCCTGACACCCCGTGGCCCTGTTTCTTTGCTGATGATGCCGTATCCGCGTGTGTCTAATCTCTTTTTCTTTTTTCCTCTCTCCTGTGATTGCTTTAAATAAAAAAGAGACAAACCTTGCATTTCCCCCCTTTCTTTCCAACCTTTTTCTCTCTTTCTTTATCTTTTTGGCCCCCCTTTTCCCGCCTTCTTTCTGCGAGATACACACACTGCAATACAACAATGAACAACGCCAAAGCTGCCATGATCGACATGTCACCACCATATCCATGCATTAAAGCTGAACATGATGTTGATACAACAACAACAACACAACAAGAATTATCAGGCAGTCGTGAAGCGGTAAGAATGTTGACTGATAGACATATTATGTGCATGTCACTTATATTTGCAATAAGATGGAGCCATTGTATAATCAGCTATTGGAACCAACATTCAAAGATAGTGCATCTGCAGTGAGCTTTTGCAGAGCAGCATGTCATCGATATGGATTCACTATCAAGCAAGAAACGAGTGCCAACAAGGTAAGACAAAAAGGGCTTTCTCTCCCTTATTGTGCAACCGTGACACATAATCATCAAGGTGGCAACAAACAGCAGCCGATGAATGCTCACATACATCATTTATGTAGCACATTTACGTGTATTGTTCAAGAGAAGGATTACCAGATTCACAACGTCGTCGTGGTAATGGAGGAAATGATCATGACAGCAAGTCATCCAATGATAATCCTACACCTAAAAGAAGACGTATATCAAAACGATGTGATTGTCGATGGCGAGTGGTGCTATCGGAAACAACACCGGGTTGCTGGAGATTCCGAAGATCACTCAATCCGAGTGCTTCGGAGCACAATCATGCCATGATGTCGCCTGATGAGATTGTTGTACAGCATTGGCCATCTGCTATGAATTCACTTATTGTCGATTTGGCTCGTGAAAGAGTACCTACTCATGATATCCGCACACGTGTACAACAAGCCTATCCTGATATTGCATGGAATGAACGTCGTTTTTATAATCGTCTTACAGAAGAGCGTAAACGTATGCGTTCACATGATATCTTGGATCGTTCTCGTCGTTTATTATTACTCTTGTCACGCTTGACATCACTTGCTGCAGCTAACGAACACTGGGCGGCTCATGTTGAATCAGAAATGGCACGTCTCTTTGATAACTTTTGTCAAGCAGCACATCCACATGTGGATCCAGATACATTGGTTGTCAATCTTGATCCAGACCAAATTTGTCATGATAAGCAGCAACAGCAGGAATCATCATCATCATCATCTGCAAGAAACAAGAAAGCAAACAGTAATAGCAAGGAGCTCAAGATTCATATCCCAAGTTACACATTGGCTGTTACTCCTCAAAAATTCAGACAGCCATCGTCTTCACCATCTTCGATTCTTTGCAACAATAGTCAAATGACATCAGCAAGTACCATTGCCACTGGAGCAACACATTCACCATCTTCATCATCTTTATGTCCATCTGAATATGCTTACAATGATAATACAAGCACCAATAATCATCAACAATCCATCGCTGCTTCTTTCCTATCACCTTCACCTGCTGAAACTGTGACACAGACACTGCCATTTGACTTTTCTTCAGGGATGGTACTTGCCAAACAACCCGATTCCATGTTTCTTGATTATGGCTTATTGCAGCAACAACATCATCATCACCAGCAACAACATTTACAAAGATTGGATGATCCACTTCCACAAGGACCATGGTAATCACACGTTGCTTTTATATCTTTTTCCCCCTGTCTATCATTTAATTACACATTACAACTATACTTTTCTGTAAGATCTTTTTTTGAATTCTATTACTATAAACATGTTTTGAGGATGCTGGTATATACTATGCTATTACATCTTGTCTTTCAATGTTCTATAAGCACGCTGAAGGGCTGGTGACTTGATTGAGAATCCACAACTATCCATTTCTTTGATAACAGTGGCACCATTAGCCCAATCCTTGCGTCGAATACATTCATTCATCATGATACGCCAAGTGTCAGTCGTAGGCATACATTTGTCTTTACGCATCTTGATAAGGCAGGTGACAGCATCAGAGAGACGATTGTTGTTGAGAAATCCACAAATGATGAAATGATACGATGCACGATCAGGTTTAAGACCAGGTGTTCGAACAATCGATTGAAAGGTGAGCATGGCATTACGTAAATCGTTGATAGCCACATAGCCTTGAATAAGATTGGTGTAGGTGTGGATGGTAGGTCGTAAACCATGATGTCGTAACAAATCAAGTGCTTCTTCTGCCTGACTCATTTGTTCTTGTTGAATAAACTTGTTGATCACTGCATTGAATGTATAAATGTTGGGTTTCATGCCTGTGCGATGCAAATACTCAAAGACTTGTTGTGCAGATTGGGGTTGAATACGAGCAAATACGCCATCCAAAAGTGTCGTAAACGTAACAATATCAGGCTCACATTTACTGTCATACATGTGCTGAATCACTTGCAGTGCTGATGCATAATCCTCCACTCGAATAAATCCTTTGAGCAGTGTGTTGAATGTAACACGATCAGGTTTGATGTGTGTCTGAACCATTTGATCATATAACAACCTGGCTGCATCCATTTCTCGGTTCATGAGTAATCCATCCAAAAGTGTGTTGAGAATCACATCATTCACTCGTAGCTTAGGATCTTGTTGAATAGCTTCAAATACTGCAAGCGCCTTTCGTGTCTCACGTGACTTGAGATAGACTCGTAACAACTGATTGTAGATCGATTCATCCAATGTATATCCACCAGCCAATGTTGCTTCAATGATCTTTTCAGATGCACGTGGATCACGCTGCTGTGCAAAATAAGGTAACAATGCTGTACAAATTGTCTTGTTGGGCTGAATGCCAGACTTTTGCATGTCGTCATACACTGCTGTTGCTTCGCGTGGTTGCTTGTCATCCATAAATCCTTTGATCAGGATACTGTAGATTGATACATCCAATTTGACATCCTTGAGAATGGCATAAACATACTTTGCATCATTCATCCTCTTCTCGCGTACAATATGTATCAGGTTGCTGCGTAAGATATCCAAATTGTTGGCTAAAGCATGGCGTGTAATAAGCTCACGTCCTTGTTTGGCAATCTTTGTATCACGTGGCAAACACCTTGACATGGTACGTTGAAAGTCGCGAATATCAGGTTGTACTCCCCACTTTTCATGTGCTGTTTGAATCAATTGAATCGCTTCATCCTTCTTTCCAAGTTGTAAATAGGTTGCCAAGAGAACATTGAATGATCCAATGCTCAAAGGCAGCTGTGCTTGCTTGAACTCGTCACCAGCAAATGTATCAAGGATGTCTTGATATCGCGCTTGAAATAACTTGACCATAAAGTACTCATTGTACTCGAGAATAGTCCATGCATGTCCCAATCCTTTCATATCTTGTAACACTTGCAGCACCTTCTCTTCTGCTCCCCACATGTTCTTGTTGCTCCACAACTGAGACCGTAACTGCTCAAAGTCTTGTCGCTCCAACATGGCTCGATCGTTGTCTGTCAACTCCTGGTATCGTGCCCATGCGTCGTTACTGTTGCTGCTGTGTAACTTTTCTCGATATGCCTTTAAGCGTGGATCGTCCATTGCTGCTTCTGTTGTTGTTGTTGTGTTGGTGGAATGGGCTGTTGTGTACTGGCGATTGACCATGGTTGGTAGAATGGGACGCCATGCTTTGCTAGTGACGAGTTGTTGCCTGCAACTACTCGAAAGTCGTGCACGTAATGTCCATGCTGTTAAGCGTTGCATAGGGGATAAAAAAGGAGAGAAAAGCGGATGTTGTATATATCAAAGAAACAAAGGTTGAGTAGACTTTCTGATTTGACACTGCCTAGTCTGGGTGACTGTGAGCCGTACCTTTTGTATTGGATAATGAACACACTACTTTTTTCTATGACCAAGACAAATGACTTTATGAAGCCATTGAAGAAGTATCAAGCATGCTCACTTATACAATGCAATCATCATGTCCAATCCCGTGTTCCACACAAATATAGTTTGACAAAATTCCTCCCAAATCACATGCTAAACTATTCCTTTTCATATCAATGCACACACACATACACAAAATAAACATATCGTATCGTTCCATAATGTCAAAGACAGAGAATGAGAGAGTATTTATTCCTCTGATCAATGTTTAAGCAGTCTTGGCAGACTTCTTGGCGGCCAAAGCCTTAAGAGTACCCTTCTTGGCGTAACGTTGGTTGCGAAGGAACTTGGCATCAACCTATATTGAAAAACAACCCTATCAGCCATCACATCTTTTCAAGCAGGGACAAAAAGAGATATACATACACCCTTAAGGGAGGGATAACGGTGTTGTCTGGGCTTCTTGATACCGTTACGGTGAGCCTTGCTGTCTAAAAAGAGAGAGAAATAGTCGTATAAGCATCTCATGTTGTAACATTGGGTGCATGTGTGTATATATATGTGTTGTATTGCTTACTTTGGTTGTGGTTGGTGTGGTTCTTCGACTTGGCCATTTCACTATCATCCATTGAATACGGTTAGTTCATCCATCCATCTAATCCATCATCCTTTCATCATATTCATCCATCCATTTCTTATAATGTGATGATTGACCATCCAGATTGCCCAACTTACCAAACGTAGAGGAGAGGGAGTCTTTTGATACGCCTTGCCGCTTGCCTAATTTACCTATTCCACTGTTCTCCCTTTCTTTCTCTCCGCCAACCAGCTCACTTTAATCTACTGCTCCGAAGCATCCCCAGGCTTATCTCACATGACTTGATCCCTTTATGTTATGCATCAAACAACACGATCATGTTGTTACAATTCTTTGCTATCTGAATGTTCTCCTTTTCCTTTCAACATGATACTTTTGCATTTCATGCGTCTCGTGTCAATAAAAGACTTTACATTTGCTTCATTTCCTAGTTTTGTCATATACACTAATATACTTTTGATACAAGAAAGTATACTTTAATGTCAGGGAACTACTCGATCTGCTACTGCAGCTATAACGCGATATGTGTGGAAGTGCCTGATCCATAGTCTTTTATATGGCAAAGGTTTGATCAAGGTACATCCTGCAGTTGGATTACTAGATTCATTCTTCATTTCCTCATCAAGATATGTCTTCATTCACTTTGTATCCTGGACGTCTCTTTATTAGTATCATTTGGCAACATGTCAAGGTGGTACACTATGGATGATTTGTTCGAGAAGCTTTTCCCGATTTGTGCATAACCGAGACACGTCCACTGGCTTTTCCTTTATCACCCATCGACTCCCATTGTCTTCACGCTCCATGTCTCGACAATACGATATCACTATCTTTGGTGCTACTGGACTGACAGGTCGACATATTGTTGAGCAAGTCTTCGAGTTGGGAACTACACAACCATCGCTACTGCCATCAGGTTTCCAATGGGCTGTTGCAGGTCGAAACGAGTCAGGCTTGGTGCATGTTGTCGACCAATGCAAGCAAAAGTATCCTAGGTCATCTGTGCCAGACCCTGCTATTCTCCTTGCCAATGTAACACGACGAGACACAGTGGATGATATGGCCAAGCAATCCAAAACGATTATCAATGCAGTTGGTCCCTTTCGATTCCTAGGCGAATATGTAGTACGATCATGTGTTGAACAAGGATGTGATTATGTGGATGTCACTGGTAAGTGAATGGGAAATGTCAATCAAGATCATACTAAAACAAGGTTGTAATAAGGTGAACCTGAATTTGTTGAACGTATGCAAAGAACATATCATGATCAAGCCAAACGCAACAAGATCACCATTGTTCATTGTTGTGGATTTGATAGTGTAAGTTCTTACTCATTGTGTAATGGCTCATATTAAAAAATGTACAATTAGGTGCCTTCGGATATGGGCGTATTGTTTGTCAAACAACTTTATGCAGCACGTGGATGGACCCCAGCTCATGTTGAAATGTTCTTGAGAATCTATTGTGGAGAACAAGGGTTACGTGGAGGATATACAACTTATGAATCGGCAGGTAATGTAAAAGGGGGAAAGGGCAGGAACAAGCAAGTGGTTGGCCTATCTTCTTACTTGTTTAATTTGCACGTGCATTTGATAGTGCATGGATTAAGTGCAGTACATGTCTTACGTGAGATTCGCAAGGTATCTGGATTGCCATCTTTGCCACGTACAGGTCCAAAGCTCAAATTCCACAACAGAGCAACCTATGACAAGAAGCTTGGAATGTATCATGTCCCATTCATGTTTGCTGATCCATCAGTTGTACGTCTATCACAACAATTATTCCTTGCTGGTGCAGCAGAACCCCCAAAGAAGACTACCGAACCAATGCCGCCCACTGTTCAATTTGCAGGCTATTTGTTATTACCATCACTGTGGATCCTTATTCTTTACCATATTTATGGTCTGATCTTTTCATTTTTGGCTGCATCTCCTTGGGGTCGTAATACGCTACTCAATCATCCAGAGAGATTCAGTCATGGTGTTTTCTCAAAGACCGATCCTACCGAACAACAACTGCGTGAAACAAGCTTTGAGATGATATTGCGATCCAAAGGATATGAATCAGCTGTGCTTCCTTCTGATGAACAACAAACCAATGCATCTTTGAATGTGGTGATACGTGGTCCTGAAATGGGATATGTTACTACGCCTCGAATCGTATTACAGAGTGCTTTGGCTTTACTCCAGGAAAAGTCCAATGGCAAAGTACCTTTTGGTGTCATGACTCCTAGTGTAGCTTTCTGGAATACCGACTTGCTGGATCGCTTGCAATCTGTAGGAATCACATTTGAAGAACAACAATAGTGCAGTGATAAGGATAAACGGACATGGTGGATTTATTTGTATATGTATTTTCTAGTTATGCTACCATATCTTTCTTTTGCAGTATAAATAAAACATGTTCAGATGCATGAACAGCCCCTTCTTCGCTTAGATATACACACCGACCCCTTGTGCTTCTGCACTATCGCATTCTTAAAAGTCAATCACAACACATCATTGGTCTTTTCTCTTTCTCTCTAAAGACATTTATCTCAATTGGTTCGATGCACTTTTGCTCCATGCACTACTTGTTCATCAGGCGTCGACAACGCAAGGCACAAAAGCTTACCAGACCATTATCATCCAGTCAACGAAGAGTCACCTTTTCACGTGTTATGATTGTGAATCATCCTTCAACTTTTATCATTGCAAGAGAGGAGGAACCTACTATCCCATTAAGCCGAATCTCAAGTCGAGAACAATGTTACAATGAAGAAAAGTAGTAGAGTAATCAGTCATTCAGTGTCACCTTATATCATTTGAACATGTATCCATCCTTTCTCTAATTGCAATACATAAACAATTTTACAGTTTAATATCCCAATCAGCATGATTTGGTTTAGCTTGACTCTCTCTTTTTTCCATATACAACCATTTATGCACGTTTGCTGTAAGAGAACACTGCGTGCATTTTGCTGCTGCTCCTCGGTAGTGTATCAAAACCACATGTGCACCAACTCCTATATCTTCCGACACACATATATCGTGCAGTAGTGGATGCTTCATCTTGTGACTAATACTGATGAATGCACGTCAAATTCGGTGCCATCATGCTGGCTGTTTTTAGAAACGACAGGAGTTGTTTTAGAGCAAGTCAGCTTATCTTTAGCAATGGTATTGGTTGTGACCATGGTACGTCTTCTAGTGGATCCAGCCCATATTTCATGTGTTCTCATAGTAGATGAGGAGTAAAACAAGTTATAGGCACTTTATCTGGGGATTCTACTAGGCAATTTCTTCTGTGCATCAGATGTAAGATCAAATGCATACAAGTGCTTCTTTTATTAATGCTCATCAAGACATAATGCATCGATAAGTCCAAGATATGGGCGTGATTGACACTGGCGTCAGCACATTGAGGAGTTGATTTGCCGATACTGCGACTGGCGCCAACTGAAAAAATATTTCAACTGGGCAAGCAGCTGTGTGTGTGTGTCTTTATTCCCTTTACAAGCCATGTCCGCCGCTAAAGAAGTCGTTCCCACCATTGCCGACAGCAACGTCGTTGCCAAGTACAAGGAAGCTGCTGAAATTGCCAACAGTAAGAATAACGCGTGAATGTGCATTCAAAAGACTTGGATCAGACTCTTATGTTGTTGGTTGACAGAGGTGCTTGACAAGGTCATCAAGCTTTGTGTTGACGGTGCCAAGGTGATGGATATCTGTGTTGCTGGTGATGATGCCATTGTTGAAGCTACCAAGGGTATTTACACCAAGGGCAACATCTCCAAGGGTAAGCATAGAGATATTGGTAGTCAATGCTTGGATGATGATCTGACATGTATTCATAGGTATTGGTTTCCCTACTTCTGTCTCTCTCAACAACTGTGTTGCCCACTTTTCTCCTCTTCCTTCTGATCCTGAGTCTGCTACTACTTTGAAGACTGGTGATGTTGCCAAGATGTAAGTATTCAAGTGTCAATGTGGATGATTGTATTGACGCGTGTTGTTTTTTCTTCTCAGCCAACTTGGTGTCCAAATTGATGGCTTTGGTTCCATTGTTGCTCACACTCTTGTTGTTGGTGCTTCTGCTGAAAACCCTGTCACTGGTGTCAAGGCTGATGTCATTCAAGCTGCTCACACTGCTTTGGAAGCTGCTGTTCGTATGGTCGCTCCTGGTAACAAGAACATGGAAATCACCAAGGTTGTTGACAAGATTGCTGCTGCTTACAACACCAAGCCTGTCGAAGGCATGTTGAGCCACCAACAATTGAAGAACAAGACTGATGGCAAGAAGCAGGTAAATGAAAAAGATCCTTTATTTTGACATGTCATTTTAACACATTATCAAATAATAGATCATCCTTAATCCCAGTGAAGCTCATCTTCGTGATTTCGAGCGTTGCGAATTTGCTGAAAACGAAGTCTATGTTCTTGATGTCTTGATCTCTAGTGGTGAAGGCAAGGTGCGTCAATTGAATGCTCGTACTACCATCTACAAGAAGACCGAGAACAAGTATCAGCTCAAGATGACTACTTCTCGTCAAGTGTTCTCTGAATTGCAAAAGATGGCTGGTGCTTTCCCATTCTCTCTTCGTCAAATGCCTGATGAACGTAAGGCTCGTATGGGTATTGTTGAATGTGCCAAGCATCAAGTTGTCCTTCCTTATGATGTCGTCTATGAGCGTGAAGATGCTGTTGTTGCTCAATTCCTTACCACTGTCCTTGTCACCAAGAATGGCAACGTTGTGATCACTGATCCCCGCTTTGATTCTTCTATCATCAAGTCGGACAAGAAGATCACTGATGAGGAAATCCTCAAGATCCTCGAGATTCCCTTGAAGGCTGCTAACTCCAAGAAGAAGGCAAAGAAGACTCCTGCTGACAAGCAGTAAAGAAACCTTTTTTAGAACAACAACTAGCAAAGGTCTATTTAAGCATTCCATGTCCTTTTTTTATGTACAAAATGTTCACAATACACGCATCTGCATTGGAGAAAAAAGTTGTTTATATAGAATGGTTGTACATGTGGGGATGGAATGAGCCATATGAAAGGATGAAAAGATGTGTCGGATGGATACGGTGAATGTGATTATACCTCCAATTTGAAATCCAATTGTTGGGCGGAGTATGTCTATGTGTGTGTTTCCGGGGGAGATATAAGAGAGCTAAAGTCAGGTATATCTGAGACTCTTTTCCACCTCTTTCTCACTTTACAAAAAAACATGTTGCCTTCTATTGAACAACTCAACACTGCTTCCAATGAAGCCTTTATTGAAGCTGTGAACACTCTTTTCGAGACTGCTCCTCCTCTTGCATCCCGTTTGTTGGCTGCTCGTCCCTACAAGTCTTATATTGAACTTATTGACTTTGCTCAAAACTTGTGCCTTGGCAACGAGTTGACCAATGAAGAGAAGCTTGAAGTCATCAACGCTCATCCTCGTATTGGTGCCAGCAAGGCTAATCTTTCTGCCATGTCGCTCAAGGAACAAGGTTACAGTGATCGCCAAAACGCCTTGTCCAAGGAAGATGAGGAGATCAATGCCACTTTGGCTCGTTTGAATGAGGTATAGTTCAAGTGAATATGGTGTTGGATGATGTCTATACTCATCCGAATACTCATTGCTTTTATCTAGGAATATGAAAAGAAGTATGGCTTCAAGTTTGTTGTTTTTGTCGCTGGTCGACCTCGCAAGGAAATCATTCCTGTGATTCAAGAACGTCTTGCTTCCAACAATCGTGAAAAGGAGCTTATCACTGGCATGACTGATATGATGTTGATCGCCAAGGACCGTCTTAACAAGGCTAAAATTTAGATAGTCCCAAATATACCTGCTTCATTTTCAGCCAATCAAAAATCATGCATTGCGACAATTTGACGTCAATCATCTTTTATATGTGTGTGATAGTGTGTGAAACTGTGGATATAAAAGAGAACCCCATGTAATCGAACCATGGATTTCATCTTGTGTCTTTCTATCTTTTTCTTCTTGTCTTTTAACAATGTATCGATTGACTTTGGTGAAGCGCAATGCCATTACAAGTAGCAGACGTTTGATGCCATGCATAACACAACCTACTCGTTCGATGGCACAACGACCTGCTGATTTGGAACATGAAGAATACAAGCCTTGGGCAAACGAGAATTCCACTTGTGGCACTACTAGTGAGACTGTGGATCGTCAAGTTGCATCTGACAACTGTGTTGATGCAGAAAAGGAGTTAATAGAAGATCGACAAGAGTCAGATGTAAAAGAAGCAACAAACTACATGATCATCCTTTTATTAACATCATCATCATATAGATAAGAGAAGAGGATGGTGTACTTGAATACAGTGCTGCCAATTCACGCATGTCACAGCAAACTAATGGTGAAGATGGTATATGGAAAAGATCTGACGTGGATCACAACCCATCCCGCTACGAACAACAGCCAAAACGACCACCGCCAAGAGAAGGTTTATTCAAGCCAGCCAAAAAAAATGTATACAGGAACTTGACATAGGGAATGCGTAAATTAATGCATAGTGTTACATTCACTTTTCGTATTGATGCATGTTTGGATTAAATAAGTTTATATTGCTTCAGTGGTGGGTGTCACCTATCATCACAAAGCGTGGGATCAATTCGTCTGCAGTAGCTGTGAATGCTAGGCAACTTACATAATTACTGGGTATCATCCCTACAGTGCCATCCGCTTGTCTTGCTTGCCACCAATTTCCTTTACGCTCATGCACATGGAGTACTTGGCCCTTTGTAAAAGAGAGCTCATTGGGATCGTCTGGATTGGCTTCATCTACCAATACATAATAGCGTTAGCATAACAGTACCAAATATATGTGAGAGACCTATACTTACAAGAGTGCAAAGCAACAACTGGGATGTTGTATTCAGCATGTGGTGATACAAAGACAGTGTTATCTTGATTATAGAGCATGGGATAAGGTGAAGCAACAGCAGCAGCCGATTTAGAAACATCAATGTCAGTCGTATAAGTCATTGTTGGAGTAGATGGATGTGTACGATAAGAGTAAGGTGGTTGGTGATGTGGTTGGAAAGGTTCAAAGGATTCATTTTGTATTCCCAAAAGAAAGAGCCATGAAAACTATAATGTACCATTGTATTAAGACCTATTTCATAAAGAAAAGAATGACATTTATGCATTTACCTGAGAAACAAGAATGACAATATAACCTGCGGATGCTACAGAAAGTGCAGGATGTGGTGTTGCAATGTATCGAGACACTTCATCTGTTGCATAAGGAACACTAATAGCTACCAATGCAATCACCTGATCATGCATAAGTGAAAGAGAAAGAGGAATCCCCGGATTGTTCATGTTCACTTACCACCAATCGATACATGGTCATTCTACCTGTAGCTAATATAGTACATACAAAGATGACTAATGCAAGCTCATACACTGCAATCCACCATGAAATAGGATGTACTGATACATTGGAAATACAGAATCCAACAAATGCCACAATCCATCCAACCTGAGAAAAGATGAGTACAACAATGAAGCACACATGATGCATAAATGACATTTGCTTACAGCTGTTAGAATACAGGTTAATAATAAAAGATGATTTGCAGCAAGGCTATTCATTTGATGATCAATGATAGTAGTAGAAAAAGAGAAAAAGGAAAACAAAGTTGACGATGGATGAGGAATCTATGCTTCACTTATAAACTAGACCGAGATGTCCACATGATACTTTTGCGAAAAAGTAAGGGGGAGGACTGGGCGGTGACAACTTAAGGCCGATGGTATTGTAATATGTATTACTGTAGCATTTATGGGAAAAGGAGGAGCCATTCTACTACATACCACTTGCATATATCAAGTTTTTAACCATGAATCTACAACACTCTGTGTCTTTTATATATATACTGGTTACAAAGGATGAAAGAGTTATCTAATACTATTACAGGGATACAATATGATGATTGTTTAAAGCTGATTGAGATCTGCCAGGAGCTTTTTGCCAACATCCATGCTCTTGAGCTTGGTAGCACGCTTAACAAGTAATCGCTCAGTGCGATATTGCTCATAGTAACGCTCGATCGTTTCAGATTGTAGGATACGGCGATGTGTTGAAAGTAGCATTGTCTTTAGTGCAGCAAAATCACTAAACTTGTCACTCAGACAATCGATCTGGACCCAGCCATAGTCGCGTCCGATTTTGATGCCATTCTTCATTGTCAAAGGTTCTCCTGTGTCAGGATCATCTTCATATGCAATGGTTGTAAAGGGTACAATCCGTAAATAGTCAAGAAATGTTTGCGTTTCCTCATCCTCTTGTTCATAATTGAATTGATCAAGAAATTCCTCCAACGATCCTGTCGCTGATGTTGCATTGTCATTCTTCTTGTCCTTGGTATCATTGTTGTCAACGTCCTCATCCTCCTCTGGTTCATCTTCTGGCATGCCATACAAGGGTATCTTGTGTTTGGTGTAGATATCATGAATGATGCTTGGCTTTAGTCTACGACGTTGTGCTGCTGTAAGATTATCAGCTTTGCTGACAACTGGAATAACATTGACACGTTTTGACAATTGAGTGAGGATGCGAATGTCGTATTCACCAAGAGCTGGTTTACTGGGATCAAGCAAGTACAAACAAGCATGGACTTGGGTATCAGATGCTTTAGGATTACGTTTGACCTTGTTTTCCTATATAACAAGCTTTTCGTGTCAGTCTTCTGTGCTACCAACATCTCGGTTCCCGGATCTTGTCTCCCAACATTATAATAACTCACCTCTGCCAATGTCAAGTCAAACTGGTGTTCAATATAGCCAAGGATATCATGCAACTGCTTGTCCACTCGATAGTCGTCATAAAAGCCAGGTGTGTCAATCACTGTCAACATGACCTTGTCGCCATCGACTTGAATGCTGGAAGACACTGTATATGGTGCAAGAGTCTTGCGTAAAGGTCCATTGGTGGGGTCTTTGCAAATGTCACTTTCGGATGGACCAACAGCCGAGTCGCGCTTTTCCTTTGGCATCTCCGTCTTCAGGGCAGCCAAGAGCGTTTTGACAAAAGAAGTCTTGCCAACACCAGCTGAGCCGACCACCATGACATTAAAATGGGATACTGCATTTCGCCTTGATCGTGGCGCCATAATGTATGATATAGTTGTCTTTTGAAAAGAAGAAAAGGAAGAAAGAGGAAAAGAGAGAGAGATGGAATAAGTTGGTTGTTATTGATTGCCCGATAATGAGTGATGCCATGTCGTCCGCGTGGTGGATATGGTTTCCATCCTTGTGTAGCATCAATGAAGGTTCTGGCGTGGTTCTCTTCTCCTTGATCCAACATTTACTTGCTTAGTTAGAGTGACCACTTTGTTCTACACATGTATAATACCTGCCTTAGTATATATGTAATATGTTATATACAAACATCCATTGTTCATTGTTCAGTTCTTTTTTTATTCACAAAGAAAGTGAAAGCATAAGAGCATGAAATTGGCACTCTTTGTTTTGTTACTTGTTACACAAAATTTACGGCCCATTATGGCTAAGGTCACGCCCGACCAACCTTTCATCATCTTTTTGGTTGGCTTGATTAACGTTGGCTACAAACAGTGCAACACAAATGTGCTTCTCTCAATTACACACGACTTGATGATGATTTGTGCTACTCTATCCACCCACTTGCTTGTCGGTGTCGATCCCGAACCTCCTCATCCACCCCTACTTGCTTAACAACCTTTACCATGTGAGTAGCTAATAAGCTACATATGTCGATCTTTTATATTACCAAGATCATCGATCATCATATATATCTTAAAATGAAGGAGATGTCATGCATCAATCCATACAGTAGCTTCGATTTCCTTTATATCCAATCCTTCCGCGTAGCTGCATCAGCTATACATGATATATCAGTGCTGCATAAGTATGTGCAACAAGAATCATTGATGATGTAAGATGACCAGTTTAATTGGATGTTAAGAGTGAGCAGCACGAGTTGAGCTTGCCTTTGTCTACATGTCTTTACCACATAATGATCCTCTCACCAAGATACTTTATAAAGAGCATCCAAACGCGTTTATGCATAGATAGAGATTGATATATAAGGTAGATGATACCATTCCCTTTGTGAAAGGATAACCTTTGATGGTAAGAGCACATGTATAGTGGAATGTGACATTCAGGGAAAGATCATATGTGATGCATAACATACATGTATTATAAGCATGCTGATCTTAGATGCATACATCCATTGTATGGTTAAAAGAGGTAGTAGTACGAGAAGCTGAGCACCATCATGATGGCAAAACAAGTCAATGTACATTAGGTCAAAAGGAAGTAGACATGCAATAGCGAATACATGTTGGTACAATCTTAACGATACAATAATATGGGATCGAAGCTTCAATACACAGGTTTCATTCTTTGTCATTACAGAGTGCTGCAAGGCAATGGTCCATTTTGCTCCACAACACAATTACTTGTAGTATCCCAAGCACCATTTTATTACCATGAAAGATGTCATGTATGCTAGCTTAAAGTAGTGTAAAAGAAGCAATAGGAAATCGATCTGATTATGCAGTAGAGACATGATGCATCTTGGAGTTGTATTTGCATGGTGACAGGTCGGCTGGCGTAAATGGGCACATAACTGAGTTGTTCCGACACACTCTTGTTTCGCCCTTGGCAGCATACAGATTCTCTCTTCTCTCTTTTATCTTTCTTTGTTCACAGTATAAAATGGAGGACGACAGTGTGCCAGAAGTGCCATTGGCTCTTGTTTCCAACCTTTATCTCGAAAAAAAGGCATTCCAAGTGAAGCAAAAGTCCATTTTATGGGAGGTAAGGATGGGGTGGGGCGAAAAGGCAAGTGTTTCGGGTTACGTTGCTGACATGGTCTCTCCAATGTCTATCCATCCAGGGTTATGAACGCGCCAATCTGTTGACACATAACCAAGTCGAACTTATTAAAGCCATCGACAAGCAGTCTCCCGAGCAAGTGCAAACAGCTGTCCAAGAGAAAGGCACCGCCTACGCTTCACTTATCCTTCACTTGCTCCAAAACTTATCTCGTCCTGACACGGTGCAATATGTATGCGTACTTACAGATACCATTCTTTCTGGTAAAAGATCAACATTCATTCATTAAGAAAGACAACTCACATCGATCTATGCAAATAGGCAATGATGATAATGCAAATTACTTTCAACAAGTTGCATCTGAAGGTGAAGGATATCCTTATGGTCCATTCTTCAAGTAAGATATCAACATGAGCAAGAGATCATGATGGGATGGCTATTTACGCATGAATCGTATATTACGTGTTCTCTTTCATCAGAGCATTACAGATGAATGACGAGTTTACTCAATTACAAGCTAGCAAGATCTTGACTATCCTCGCTTGGTACGTGTCTCATAACTTGTTGATGTACTGGTGATAACATGATTGTACACTAGTTCTTCTCCCAATCCTAGAGCATTGGATTTGACGCAGCTGTGGCAATGGATCATCCAGCAACTGGGAAGTCAGCATCCCGAAGTGGTGGATCTTGTCACCCAAGAGATTGAATCGCTTCTTCGTGTTCGCCAATATCGTATTCCTTTTTGGAAAACGCCCCATGCCATGAAAGAGTAAGTAATTGGAAAATGTCATGGATCAAGTGAATTGATGATGGATTGTAGACTTCTCAAGAATCTGGACAAGCCTTCTGTGACACCACAAATGCAGTATCAGATCATCTTTTGCTTGTGGCTATTGACGTTTGAAGGAGAGATTGCTGCCAATATCAATAGGTAAAAAAAAGTCCATAAGGAGCCAGTCATAGTGTCATTGACTTTTTATAGACAATATGACATTGTGCCCAAATTGACCGAGATTGCCAAGGCAGCTGTCAAGGAAAAGGTCATCCGTGTTGCTGTTGCTACTTTGAGAGTAAGACATCATCCGAAAGAGATATTACAATGAAAGGGAGATCACTGATGTCATGGTTATTGGATTAGAACCTTGTGGAGAAAGCTCCTGCTGAGAATCTTGCTGCAATGCTCGTCGTCAAGCTTTTGCCCTTCATGGAGAATCTTAGCAGTCGCAAATGGTCTGATTCAGATATTTTGGAAGATATCGACTATGTCAAGGAACGATTGCAAGAGAATTTCCAGAGTCTTACGTGAGTAGAGAATGTCTATTTCATCTCTCTTGTCGCTAACACATCCTTCAATAGTACCTTTGAACAATATGCATCCGAGATTGAAACAGGGAAGCTTGAATGGTCTCCACCACACAAGTCTGAAACATTCTGGAAAGAGAACTACTCTCGACTTGAGGAACACAACTACCAGTTGTTAAGGTATGAACATGACTATAAGTATTCTCTTTTCGCTTACATTGTATCCAAGAGCACTTGCTCGTATATTGAGCACATCCACCAATCCAGTTGTTTTGGCAGTTGGTGCCAATGATGTGGGTCAATACTCCAAATATGCATCCAAGGCAGGAAAGAGGTAAGCATGACACATTAGATAAGGGTTATTTTGAAAGATAGCTAACAGATCTGATATAGATTCCTTCAGGACATTGGTGCCAAGCAACGAGTGATGGAGCTCATGACTCATGAAGACTCTGATGTGCGATACCAGGCACTTGCTGCCGTCCAGAAATACATGCATCAGGCTTGGTAAGTGTTATTATTCATCCTACATGCAGTTCGATTGCTTATATCCAATCATGCGTATATAATAGGGACTTTTAAGGCTCTGGATCGAGAGAATCATGGGTGGATAGAATCACAACATGTTTATAACTTTTTGTATTTCATCTTCCAATAACAAGAATATCCCATAAGAAAAAAGTGTATTCAAATGATGGATTTGGGTGGATATGGGTCTGAGGAAGTAGAGTGGCAGATTTGGATCTTTTCGCTCCGCTTGTAAACCGCCCTTCTTGTTTTTGTTTTCCAGTCCTTTACTACAACTTGTACTCGACATGATCTCCCAGCAACGGTTATTCAGTAGCAGCAGTGCCATCGCTTCAAAGTACTACAAAGTGACATTGACACGATCGACCATTGGTCTTTCAAAAGACTACCGTGCAGCAGCAAAGACACTTGGCTTGCATCGATTGAACCAAACCAAATACCACGCTGTCAACCCCAGCTCGGCTGGTCTCATTCTCAAGCTCAAGGAGATTGTCAAGGTTGAGAACGTCGATGCTATTCCAGAAAAGGTTTCCAATAAGGCTGAACGAGGATACAAGGTCGTTGGCAGCATGTTGTAAAACAATAGACACACACATACATTATCTTCTTCCCATTCTACTCTACTGTACAGTCCTGAAAGCAGAATAAACCTTACACTCCATGCATTTTACATCAACAACATAGACTATCTTAACTGGAATGAATAATGTATTAGGGGGTATAACGATATACATTAGTGTCTCTAAGCTGAAATCCAAGTCGTTGGTAGAGTCGATTGGCACTTGTTCTTTCAGGTCGACTGGTAAGATCAATAGTTCTCGCATGAAACTCATCCTTGGCACGTCGAATAGCTTCTGTCAACAACTGTGTACCCACTCCTTGACCACGGCATGATGAATCCACCACTACATCCTCGATATGTACACGTGTACCTGATGCACAAGGTGTCATGGCAATAATAAGTACGCCTACAATATCTCCAGTCGTCGAATCCTCAGCTGCAATAACTTTGTTTTGTATTGACGCCAACGCCTCTTGCACCAATGACTCATTAGCCGTGGACGAAAGTTGCTGAAAGAGCTTCACAAGCAGTTCAAACTTGTCTTGAGCAATGTCTGCTGTCAACTGTACAATCTTGATGGTCATCGGAGGAAGGAAGGTGGAGCCAACTACTTAGACAAGCGGGAAAATTCGTTGTATCGTCGTCATTGAACAACCATATCCAGAGCACATAATCAAAGATGTAGAGTAGCACTGTGAATGAATCGTATCAATAAAGGAGCCCTTTCTTTGAAAGAGACAATGACGCCATTGATTGTTGTATAAATGAATGAATTGAGCATCCAGGACCCTTTTGCCACGTGACGTTCGATCATTGTTTTCAGCCAGTTGCTGTTGGCATATAAAGGAGTCTTCATACTGGTATATAAACCTTTACACATCGTGTTTATTCAATCACTACTCACCAAAGATCCACAAGAGCGATAACGATATGATGGAGAGCAAGAATGATGCGAGACTGGATGATTTGGCAGCCATTGAAATGATCCTTCAAACACCACTAGAACAACCAGCAGTTTTTGATACCTATATTCCCAACATCTTTGATTTCAGTGGCACTGACAAGGAAGACTTTACCGTGTTCTTATTGGAGATCGAGCTTTTTTTCATTGCATTGGCGGTGCCGGATACCACGAGATATACCATTTTGAAGATAATGCTGAAAGGTGATGCCAAAGCATTCTTAGAACGATGGGAAAAAGAGCAACAGAATCCAGACCATGATCATGTATCACTCACTTGTATTGCATCCATTGAGCCCAATCAGTGCTATTTCCCATGGTATCAAGCTGCTATTAGTGCATTGGAACACAAGTATGTAAAAACATGTAAAGCCGAGTATTATAAATGGATGAAGGAACAGCTGTATCAGCATTCTCTTTGCATGACCTGGGTACAAGATTGGTACGATACTCAAGCTACGATGACTATTACCAAGTAGTCACTGAAATGATTATGGTGACGCTGGTAGAAACATTATCGAGTTATACTTCAGAGCAAGATCCTTTGATCACACCAACAAGAAGAAAACATTCATGTTACTTATCGATTCCATATCCTGATCCCTATCTGGGCATGTGCAGTATTGTATGTGCATCATCTTTCTGATCTATTCCCCGCTCACTTGCATAGTCCTCTGTTTAACATATCATCACTGCATTCAATAAAAGACATAGATCCTTCAATCATAAAACTATATTTACACACACACATCCCTATACTACATATACTAGTTAGTGTCTAAACGACGACCAATGCAAAAAACCAATGCACTAATAAGTGAAATAGCTGCTGCACTGTGAAAGAGACCAGAAGCACCAAAGTATTCGTACAATTGTCCTCCTATCAAAGCACCTAATCCAGTACCAAGTCCTGTATGAAGAGCACCGAGAACACCTTGGGCCACAGCTCGTTGATTTGGTGGAAACATTGCATCCATCTCACTTACAGCCGTTCCCCAAAATATGCCAAACCCAATCCCTACAGTCGATGCTGGTGTTGATATACATATGTAAAGAGTCATATAAGAGAACCTACCATGAAGAGTCTGTAGCAGTAGCACGCAAATATTGGTGGATAATGCATCTGGCGGCAGCAATGTGTACGACAAACAGCGCAAACTAGTAGAGACATGGGCAAATACAATCAGCCAGGCTGTCCCAAATTGTTCCATCATCTTAAGAAAGATATCAGTACATTGGTGATGACAACGAATGACACAATCATCTCCATCTTCTCACCTGTTTCGAAAAGCAAAAGCATAAAAGTTCAGTAAGCGCTTGAAGTGGTCCTGTCCATCCAATCCAGCTTGCAGGTGTATGTAAATCATCGCTTAGAAATAAGAATAAAAAGTTGACAATCATCGATAGCACCACGCCAAATAACAGTGTTGTGATAAGGAAACAAACGACTCGTGGTGATGTAAAGGACTTTGCATGATAATGACTGCTGGTTGTTGCTTTATTGAAGGTGGATGATGATGATGAAGGTGTGGCTGTTGTGGATAATGAAGTGTTGGATGTTCCAATTGTAGCATCGATAAGCTCGCTTCCACTTAACACTCTATGTTCCAGTGATGACACCCTTGATATGGCAAGTCCAGCTGCTTGTAACGGTGCAGTAGATGACATGGTATCCATAAGTTCATCAGCTTCTTCTCGTAAATCATGTGCAATCGAAAGGACTGTTGAGTCGCAACTTGTTGGTCTGTATAATCCTTTTCCATCCTGCATCACCGTGCTTTGGTACCGCCCTTTAGCAGAATCAGCTTTTTCAGAGTCATCCTCATTATTGATCATCTGCTGCCTATCATTGGCCAACAACTTGGAACACTCTGTAGCTTGATAATCATTGTCCTTGTTGAAATCAGAGGATATCACATGGTTGGTACTCAAGGATGTAGCGATGAAAGCAAGAGTCGATGCGCCAAATACCCAAAAGATAGCATCCAGGTTATCAGTCGAATTGATCAATTCACCAACGACGAGAATAGTAAATCCGGCTGACACTGATCCCCATAATCGCTGTTCACCTTGATAGAGGTAGTAGATGATGTGTTAGTGACGTACAGGTAGATAGCAATAAACCAGTAATACTCGCCATAAAGAATCTTGTTTGGACCCAATATTTTCATTACAGCGCTGTCCACAAGTGATACATTGGGCAAAGTGAAGAATGCAAACATCAATGCACATAATGATGTGAGAATCACCGTTTGTTGTGTTGCTGGTGTGTGTTCATTGTCATTGAGAAAAAGAGAAAGAGGTACTTCTTGTCGCTGCTGTTGATGATGACCGAGAATCATGATGCCCAAGATAGATAATCCACCCATAAAGCTGGTAAACGCCATGATACTGCCGTGCAACTTGGGTCGTTTGTCGACAAGATATGACCATATTGGACATGCAAGTGATTGGATAAAAGGAGCAATAGCGAGAACACATCCAATTTGATTCGAGGAAAAGTACAACATGTCATGATAATAGATCTGAAGATAGGGCGGTACTGCTGATAAAAGTGCAAAGACTGTAATGTAAAGGAGCTTGCATAACGTGTACATTGTGAAAGGGGCAAGAAAGAAAGAGTCGCCAATAATGTTGCATCCATTGGTGCGAAATTTATAGTGCTTGTTGCTATTTCATGCACAGCATCCTACAACTGAACGTTCCAAACAAATGCAAGAGCGACGAAGGGTAATGATGATGTCGAGATCTTGTAGGATAATGCCGATCACAGGTGATAAAACAAACAAGTGTGTGGATGTGCTGCAGCTGGTGCATGTGCTGATGTCGGTGGCTCTTTTCCAAAGCAACATCTGGAGATCATGGGTGTCACCAAGCATTCCCATATCGACTGACAATTGGCTTTTTTGACCCGGGAAAACTGAAAGCTTCTTTCATGCGCATAAATACAGTAATCAATAAACGTATATGGTAATAGTAGTATCTGTTCAGCGTACCTGGATTGTTGATGTCATCGCCATACTTTGTGAGTCAAAGTGAAAGCTGTTATCTATCATGCCACTGGTTAGGGATCTTCCAATAGAACATCAATACATGATCAAGAACTTACATGTCTCACAATGACGACTTTATGTGCTGTCTTCTTTCACATGTGTTGTAGCAACATTATAGTTGATCCGCTATCCGGCTCATAGCTTCAAACATTGTGTAATCAAACAAATAAACATCTTGTACATGATACATATTGATAAACATGCAAGCACTTCATTGTTGTAGAAAAAGACAGTCAACTATTGGGAGATATAAGGTGTAAATCTACAAGGATGATGAGGAAGCACTGACAATGTCCTTTACAAGCTTGTTGATCATGTCACCAGCCGAGACTGCACCACCATTGGAATACTTTGCAGCATCAGAAGCACGTGTTCCTGACCAGAGTAACATGTAATCAGGATTGCTGTTCTTGCCAGCATGAGCAACAATATCCTTTGTTCTTGCTGAATGAATATCATATGATGGGATGTCACTGTCAGATACTTGGTTGTCGATTGCATCCATAAAAGCATTGGGAAATCCACGAGCCCATCGTCCACTAAGACCACGTGTGATACGGGGAGTAGCCTTGGATTCAAGCAGAACCTTACGATGAGCAGCTGGTGTAGTTGATTCAGTGGTGAGCATGAATAAAGTACCAGCAACTGCACCATCTGCCTGCCATTTGTGAAGAGCTTTGGCAATATCAATGCCTGTACTTAGTCCACCAGCTGCCAATACAGGTACATGTCGATCCTTTTGATGTTCACGTAACGCTTTGACCACTTTGGGCACCAATTCCTCTGTTGGCATCTGTCGTTGATTGTCATCCTTGTCGTCTTCCTTGAGAAATGATCCACGATGTCCACCTGCTTCAAGTCCTTGTGCGACAATAGCATCCGCCTTGACACTGCTTTCCAGTAAACCAGCTAGCATCAATGCTTCTTTTACAGTGGTTGCTGTACCAATCAAGTATACACCTGCATCTTGAAGTCGTTTTTGTTCATCTTCTGGTAAATATCCAAAAGTATATGACACCACAGGCACTTGTTCTTCAATGATGACTGCAATCTGTTGTTCTAGTGGTGGCGAACGTGGTGTAAATGTCGTTGGTCGTGTGATACCAAGCTGTGACCTTATTCTATCCAACACCTTGTCGCATGCAGGATAGTCGCGTTGCATTTCATCTTGGGTAGGTGGACGCTCCATACGGCAAAAGAGATTGACAGCAAATGGTTGAGTTGTAGCTTGTTTGATAGCACGAATGGCAGTACGCATGTCGTTGGGTGGCATCATGCCAGCAGCAAGTGAGCCCAATCCACCAGCATTGCTTACAGCAGCTACCAAGTCGACTCCAGTGTGACCTGCACAAGGTGCTTGGATGATGGGATACTTGACTTTGACAGCCTTGGTGAAAGCGTTGGTTAATGATATAGTCATGATAGTTGTAGAAGAAGAGGAACAAGGAATAAATTACATCATCGTCATTGCTATTCTTCTCTTTAGCCCGTTAACGTGGCGTTGCTTTTGAGTCAAAATACGCGGGATAATCCGAATGATGGCATGCATATCATATGAAAACAGCTACCAACTATGGTACACATACACAACACATCAACTCCAGCTTGCTTAGCATCATGTCATGACATTGCATAAATGATCCCATGCTGTCTTATTCCAGTAAAGGAGTTTCCCAGTGTCAATGTTGTCATATCAATGCGGCAAATCAAATGACCGACAGTGCCATAGTCTTGTCTTTGTACTACATCAATTGCATGAGAGTGATATTGGTCCCAGCTATGCATCACATCATTCTATTGGCCATCATCAACTGACTTTTGAGCACATCCAACACAAAAGCATTAGAAGGACGTGATTATTAATCCAGCGTATGTAGCCATGCAACATCCCCTGCTTTACATTGTCCATATGCACAACTCCTCCTCTGGTGGTGTAGTATCCACATCAGTAACATAATGGAACAATCTCCTATGCATTTCAAAGCCAAAGTAATGTCTTCAGCTTAATTGAATGATGTCTACACTGTATTCGATGTGACAAGTGGCAATTGACATGCAATATGAAAGGATGATGATATATGCTGCACTACTACAAAACTATGCAGAAGGAAAAGTGATCTAAGAATAAATCAACTGCCAGTTATATTCCAGATGCTTAGATAAGATGGGGGTAGATCCGATGGCAAAAGATCTGGTATTTGATATGACAAAACCCCACACATCACAGGATTAGTCATACACTAACATTGTGAAGACTAAGGAGGTTTTTCATCTCACATCAACTATCAAGAGTCGTATATGATAAACATGAGATTTGAATGAGACAAGATATATAAGCTTCTGTGTTTTATATGATCGATTATCTATGTACAAACTCTACAATTGCGTAGGTAAAGTAATATGCGAGTGTTACAAATGGTTCAATAGGGATAAGGCGTGGAATACTATGGGAATGGATGTGATGTGATGTTTGTGTGTGTATTAGACGGCAACAGGTGTGGCAGTGTGAGTATTAGCAGCACGAGTAGCAGCTTGTTGTTCTTTCTTCTTCTTTGCAGCCATAAAAGCAGCACGCATCTTGAAATAATCTTGATGCAGACCACATTCAGTCTTTTGCTTGCCACTCCAACGGCCTGATCGCTCATCATCTTCGCTCATAGGCTTCTTGGTAGAGTGCCAGTCGCCAATTGATCGATAACCTTGGTCAACAAGAGCATTGTAGGGAACTTCATTGGCACGAATATATGTCCATACTTGCTTAAAGTCCCAAAGTGCAAGTGGATTCAGCTTAATAAGACCAGTGGAGTCAACTTCAAGAATAGGAATGTTTTCACGATCGCCTTTTTGGCTACGACGACGACCTGTGATCACTGATTGCACATTGTGTTGTTGATAGGCGCGTTGTGCAGGCTCAACTTTGACGAGAAAATCGTATGTTGCTTCATCAACTTCCCACAAATGTTGGCCATGTTCTCTTTCAAAGTCTTGTGCATTTTCGCAGTCGATAGGCTTATAAATGTGGAACTTGACATCATATACTTGCTCACAACGGCGAACAAGATCAAGAGTTTCATCGAAATGATAAAGTGTATCCAAGAAAATCAATGGCACCAAGTGAGATTGCTCACGATCAATGCTGATTTTGCTAATCAAATCAAGAGATACAAGGCCTGATATCAAAGTTAGTCATATGCATCTTTAATGATGAGATATAAAAGAGATGCATACCAGTCAATCCCATAGCAGTAGTCTGGTACAAGTTGGGCAAATGGTCAATAGCCCATTCAAGGATTTCGCGTGGTTCAAGTGTGCTCAAGTGATTGTTAAGGCTCTTGAGAACTTCTGGAGTCAATTCAGCTGATGATTGGATGCGGACAGTGTTGGTGCTAGTTGGCATAATGAAGATCTTTTTTCTTTTGTTATACGCGTTGTAGATGAATAGGTACAAAATGATAATGGATCGCTGTTTATATAGTGATCGGAACAGGGTGTGCAAGAGCCTCGTCGTCTCCCTGCCATAAATGGCACCGGTATAAGATGTCAGCCAATCGTATCAGCGTGAAATGGTGTTATCCAGTTCTTGACGCACGCCAAAGAGAGTTTTCATATCTTGTTGGCTAACTGAGTTGAAAACATATTGCGCAAGAGCGTGGCTACTTTGGATCTTAACGATTGATAATGAACGCGCTGTTAAGAGAACCCATGCATTCCTAAAAAGTCTGGTCTTTTGGGTACATCTTTCATCACGTATTTGTCATCCAACACATACAAAACACCTGATCCCTTTTCACATAGCATAATATGATTGACTAGTCAATCGCGTCATCCTAACATTGCCAGCACATCATTTACTTGCATGACTAGACATACAACAATACACAACAAAGAATACAACACGGACATTTTCATCCAATCATCAACATTGTTCATTTCATGGGATTTGTTATCATTCAATGATGTTATTGGAGGAGAGACTAGCTTATCTACTTGATTGTCACAACAGAGGATGGTCAACTTGACCTATGAAAGGTTAGATAATCCACATTTCGCAAGTGTCTACTTGACATTGACCGTGTATGACCTAATATGGCAGAGCGGCGCCTGTATTTGGTTTCCGCATGGCTCATTGTTTTTCATCTTTGACTTTTTGACAACACCACCAGCACTCCGTCATGTCTAACTTGGACCCAACACAACAAGCTGCCAATGCACAAATGCAAGAGCGTTTGAAACGTCGTATTAGTAGTCCACAAGCTATGGCACCCAACTTGCGATCTCGTCAACTGCATGTAATGACATGGGCTGTTTCGCTTCGTAAGATTCAACTTGTCCTTCCTCTTGCATTGATAACGAGACAACTTACCACCAGTTTATATAATACAGCACTTGTTGGATATGTAGCATTGTTTGCAGACTTTGGAGAACAAGAGCATTGTTTTTCGCCTGTAAGTCTAGAATAGGTGTTCTATTATCATGCACAGCCGACTCAACATTGCTCCTCCGCTTTACCCCCTTTAGTTACGTCGTTGGTTTGATGAGAAACGAAAACAGTTTTGGACTCTGACACCGGAAGAAGAAGCAGCTCTCCGTTCTCAAGGTCAAATGAAATAAGCTTATACCGCTACCATTCCCCTTTCTTTGTCACCTATCACATGCATTCAACTACATCATTTATTCGGCTGTTTTACATTAAAAACTTTTCATTGGGTTTCAGTCATTAATTTCAGGTACATTGTTCCACTTGCTCACCAATCATGATATCAGATGGCTTAATTAGTTAGGCCGATCATACGTAGCATCAAGGTATAAAAGGATGGATAGATATGTGATGAATTAGCTTCTTTGTCTCAACTTCTTTGTCGACGTCCCTTCTCTTAACTCCTTACATCATGTCTGCCGCATCCAAGTTCTTCAAGATCTGGTACAAGCCTGAAATCATTCCTATCTATGTTGTCACTGGTGGTGCTGTAGCTATGGCCACTTGGTATGTCTCTCGCTTGGCTCGTGGCCCTGAAGTCGTCTGGGATCGTCACAACAACCCATACCCTTGGCAACACATTGATCAAAACACTCAACTCAAGCTCATGACTGTCAACCAGCAGTTTGAAAAGAAGTACTCCCGTGATCGCTTGTAAATAGAATCATATATATCATTGTTGCCAAAATACACATCTTATTTCACATCACCCATATCCGCTCTTGGCTTACATTCAATGATACAGTCCTGATCTGATGATACTGCTTTGTAGTATTCAGTGTTCATTGTGTGCTTTCAACAGTATTAGGATGCTTTTAGGTGACATAGCTACTTGTTGAAGAGATCATCTGAGAATGAAACCTGCTACATGCAGCAATCGATTCCGGGATTTGATGTTGCAGCACCTTCAACCCAGTATTCTAAGGCAATCCATCAATCATCACCTCCTTTTCCTTTTTCTTCTATGGACAATGATTCCCACGCTCATCCACATATGAAATCAAGATTGTTGTCACAAGCATTATCACATATCTCTTTCGCTTATTTGATTGCATGTATTATCATCTAAGATCTCACGATTACTTGGTATGTGTCAGAATAGCCTGTATTATTGATGATACTCATGTATTGATATTTGCATTTGCAAGATCATACATCCGAGATGTCATTGCCAAGAGCGATCATTAGCCAATGCAATGCAACGCATCAACATTGGCTGTATTCGAATTGCTCTTCATAGCAGGGAGACTGCAATATGACCGGAAAGCACTGCTAACAAGGAATACTGATGATGGCTGGAGCAAGTATGTTCCTGAAAGTCATATCTATCGATGCATTGCTACTATTTTCGACACCTCTGTACTTTCCAAAGATCATTCTGCCAATCCAATCTCGACATTTCCTTTCACTCCTACTTCGTGTATAGCAAATGAGTCAAAATAGCTAGTATAGTTACTTTATCCTAGCAAATACCTTGTTGAAATTTGATCTTTGTCCCTTATTATACCCTTATCACCTTTTCTTTTGCAATACATAGTGCTTCAAATTGGTATGGATGGCATTAAGTTATGAGTATCCTTCATAGTATAGAGACTACTTACTGGCATTGATAGCCTTGTGACTCCACAGCTTGTATGATCAAGCTTGCGACATCTAATTTATGCAACGTGACATTCAACTTATGTCAGACATGTCTTCATCACCATTGTTCTTCTCTTTCGTGTCAGTAAGAGATGATTCACAGCATCCGATAAGCAGCTAGGTCTCCGAAAGATCGACCGACATGGTAGCATTATGCTAAGGTCACAGGCGCCATGCTAAATGCACTAGCGGACTACTATCATTATAGAACATCAGTAAAAATGTCTCACATGTCAAAATTGGCTGTAGCACAATAAGGAGCAATGTTGTCGCTGTGTAAAGCCAATTGAAAGCTGTTCCTGGAACCAATCTTCTGGATGACTATGGATGTACTTATAACACAAACAAGCATGTCACACATAATATGGCATCTTGTTTCTCAGTTTCATCAAGGCATATGCGACTAAAGCATTATCATGGCCAGTTCATGTATATGATGGGAAGTGTTGTCAGTGTATTAGCTTGCAGGGAGAAATCTGCTAGTATACACAAACCTGACGAGAGAGGAGAATCAAGCCAAAGAAGATTAAAAGTGATCACTGACTACAGCTCAGCATGATAGTACACGTGTTTTTTCCTTGAGGATGTCAACACGATAACCTACCTTTGGTGACGCTCCAATAGTAATAAGAAAAAGGGGGGATCCCATAAATGGAAATGTGTAAAAGGATCAAATTTACCCAAGAACGGCGGCAATAAAGCTGGAATGTATTCACCAACATGGATAGATTAGTTGAATATAACCTTGAATGTCATTGCTTTCTATCCTCCTTTGATTAGAATGCATACAAATGGCAACACCAAGATTGTTGTCACATCATTTAAAGTAGTAATCAAGCACCTAAAGGGAACGCTTATTGTATGCAATCAGCACAGATCCCGCAACGTCACCATGTTACTGCGAGATAATCCAAGGAGATTGGTGCATAAGGAGGCATCACTTTACTCTCTCACTCTCTTTCTATCTCGACTTTCTCGCCTGCCGCGTTTTCTTTTTCCAAATGTCGTGTCCAAACAAGGAGCGTATTTATATATTCCCTTCATATTTTTGCTTTACTCCAACTCACACACGTTTCGGATCTGTATACTGCTTCTTCTTCTTCTTTCACTTATACCATCCTAATATTGGTCACCCTTTACGCTCTTTCTGCTGTTTCTCATCTCGATGTCTAAAGCCCGGAATGAAGCAATCATCCACATAAGCCTTTTGGTATTAATCCAGTGGATCAGCATAGCTGTTATGGTACTTAATGCCATCAGCTTAAAAATGGCTAGTGGGGCATTACAAGGCCTAATTGCTACAACACCCGGGCCCCAGGATTATTTACTCATTGTACTTGGTGCTGCATCCTTATTGGCAGCATCACTTTTGTTGTGTTTACACTTGCATGTCTTCTTCCGCCTTATTGATAATCGCCCCTTTGCTCCTTCGAAAGCCATCCTTGCTATGCAAATGACTGCAGGTGTCATGTTGGTTGCTCTTTGGGCTTCAGCAACATCTATTGTCATGACAAGCTATAATGGTAAGTTGTCAACATGATCAGACATATTCTCATGGTACCAATATACTCATCCTTTCAAATATAAAGTCTCTTCGGCTTGTCGTATCACTGGTTCCGAGTTTGTAAAGACATACGGCCAAGCATGTGATCTGACTAATCTAGCTATCATTCTCGGTATGTTCATAATAAGCTTAAAAGCATCTTTTTGCTTGTACTAATAGTGTGATCTTTAGCTTATGTAGCCATGACATTCTGGGTATTTGTAATCCTTGCTACTTTATGCATGTTGATCCAGTCATCATTACGTGCATCAGCTACTGTATTTACTGTGGAGAATCTTGACTACAATGCAAAACAGTCGCCAAGTACCATTGCATTGAGAGCCGACAAATCATCATGGACCATGCAATCACTGGCATCTTATAACGATCGATCTATTGTAACCTACCCATCTGCAGCAAAGACTAGCAACACATATACTATTCGACCTGACATTGAATCATTGCAGCAGTATGATGAGAAATCAAGAAATGTTACCAAAAGTTGGTGTTCAGAATACTCAACACACACAGCGAGTGGACAGCATCATGATGAAAGACCTAGTTTCTCGTCATCCTTTGAACCAATTGCACTGGATGATCTTCCCCGTATCCAAGAAGGCATGTCCCAACTCGATCTTGCTTTTCTCTCACGATCATACGACGACAAGACTGATACACGTCTTTAAGATTGATATACAACATACAGCATTACGACTATCCTCCTACTTTTCTTTCCTCCTTCTTCTATTACTGTAGTGTGAATAATGTGCCAGAAGCAGCACAGAGCTTACTTGGTGATGTTTTCTTTCAGTCTCCTTCTTTTATTATCCATCCCACTCCTTTAATGATCTCTTATAATTCTATAATACATGAGCCCGTTGTTGTTTCTATCGTAGTCCATCTTTGCTATCTTGACGATATCATGACTTGAATAATACATCCACTTTTAAAACAAGTCATTTCATTGCATGTTTAACCTTATGTTTCTCTTCTCCTTAAGCGTCATCTCCTCATTGCTCTGAAACCATGATAACGTGTGATATATATTTACAGTTTATTCGGCATTAATGCAAATGCTCCTTGCCGACATCCCATGCTCTTACTGGTTTTGGTTCCTCCACCCAAACATCTTCACCACTATCACTATCACTATTACTACTGCTATCCTCATCCTTGCTCTTTTTCTTCTTGTGATGATGTCGATGATGTCGCTTTTTCCGCCGTCGATCGTCATCCATATCCGAGTTGCTGTCATCACTTTCATCAGTGGTATCTCTTCTTCGTTTCTTGCTGCTCTTCTTCTTTTTGCTGCTACTGCTCTTCTTTTTCTTATCCTTCTTCTTCTTTTTGGCTGATTTGGAAGTGCTGTCATCATCTGGATATTCTGTGTATACCATCTGGTTGAGATCAGGTTCAATATCCATGAACGGATTGTAATCTTCTGCAAAGTACTTGTCCATGCTTGATTTGGTGCCTTCAGTCCTCCTGCCACGTCCTCGTACAACTACTGCTGCTGGTGTTGAAGGTTTGGATGATGATGCAGTAACCTTGCTTTTGGTATTTGATTGATCTTGACGACTTTTGTCATGGATGGATGATGAATCATGTCGTTTATGTGAATGCCTCTCAGGTGATATGGATCGTCTTGATCGATGGTGCTGTGATCTATTAGGTGATACACTGTGTCGTCTCTGATATCCATCATCATAAGGTGATCGAGGTCGTTGTCGTCTACTGTCATGGCGATATTGTCTATTGTCATCACTATTCCTTTGTTGTAGCCGTTCTCTTCTTTCCTTTTCTTTTGCACGTTCTTGTTGCTCTCGTAACGCTTGATTGTGGCTGTCAGTAGCTCGTACCATGTTGAGTAAGAAACGCTTGTTGGGCTTGGGCAAGTTGTTGGGTTGACTAAGACAAAGATAATCAGTAAAATGATCCTTAACAAGGCATAGAATACTTACTCTGGCATATAAGCACTTACACCAACACTTTGGTACTTTTTGCTCTTGGCTTCAGCTTCCTTCAAGATCATGTCGGCTACATACTTGTCAAGGTCTTCGTCGCCTACATTACGTGCGTCACCACCCACAGCTGCTCGAATGAGATCGTTCACAACACTAGAGACAGCCGATGGTTTCGAGTTGTTACTGCTGTTGCTGTTGTTGAAAGACATTGACAAAGGTGTGGAAAGAAAGGAGGAGGCAAGTGGAAATTCGTATCTGTACAACATCCCAGAAGACAATTGACACATGCGTCGTCCAATAATCACATCCCCATTGGCAATATTTGATGTCATGCTTGTCTGCCTATATGAATCTCCAATACACAGCATTAACAACATTCCAAGTCATGGCTCAGTAAGGAATAGGAGATCATGGACGATGTCACTAAAGCAGCGATTGCATGGTCATCTTTTGGAAATCGAGATATGAAGAAATCAAGTGTCTTTGTTTATGCAACATCATGTGTAAAACAGGTATCCATCTACATGATACTTGGATAAAAGGTCAAATGGGTGGTTGTATTCCAAAGCTAATAGTTGATACGCATTGTTGAGTTCCATAACAGGAGACGACGCGCTGGGCGGGATCCTTTGTACCAACTCTTTCTTCTTTTTGTTCACCTACGTTTTGGACATGTCAAGCCATCAGTCTTTGGCGCACTTTATACTCGGTGGAAAGCAACAAGCGTTTACCAGCTATAAGAAAACACAGAGTTTGGTCCTTAACAAGGTACATGGCGCGTTACACTGAATTGAGAGAGTTGCAGCTTACAATTGGACTTAGGCTACTGTTGTTACCAATGACAAGGATGGTGGTGAATTTGCTCTTATTGAATTGACTGACGGACACCACTGGATACCTGCTATTTCCTCGATACCAGTATTGGAAGATGGTTTGGGGTAAAGTAATTGTTGTCAGTTTTACGCATGAGTCTTATTGGGATATCTGGTAGTGGACAAGATTTCATAAGCCAGATGGATGCATTACGAGATACAGCTATTGTACTCAGTGACACAGTGATTGGGGTGCATAAACGTCAAGACGCCTTTGGTATACACTTGATGATCCTTGGATGTAGTTTCACCCGTGCAACATCTTCATTCGACTCTATTGACCCTGATGATATCTGTTTTGAGCCATCCGTAAGTCAGTGGTTGATTGATCTGCGGAAAACATTTACTGGGTAACAAGGACATTGATATATATGTTTGACATTGGACTTACTTATTGTTATCTAGAACACCTGATACTGAGTGGTTTTGCAGTCTTTTTCCTGAATCCACTACTGATGGTAAGGCACATGGATGTCATCGATCCACAAGTAAATTAACAAGACGAGAATAGAGTACGAGGAGATATTAAATGAGTATTGTATCGTTCATGGAGATCTTGAGAAAATCTTGCTAATGCAATATGGTCCACTGCCAGCTTTGGTAAGTTATTCCTCTTATCATCATAGACTGATATACTGATATTGGATCGTATAAGCATCTATCAGCTGAAAAGGCAGAAACTACACCAAAAGGCGTGAAACGACAAGCATCAACGATGAATGAAGAAGATACAGCAATAGTACAACATCCATCAGTCACTACAGGAAACAGCACATCACACAAGAGGCATCGACATGCTAATCCAAACCAACCTGTGGAACCCAACAAGCTAACGAGACTGGAACAATCAGATACCGCTCTTAAGGTAGGATTTGTAGATGTGTACATGAGACAATATCTGATATAATGGATCATTGTTATGTAGAATGCGAATGCTGCAGTAATGGAACTATGGAATGAACCTCTCACAATACGAGAACTACACAAAAGAAATAGAGGAGATACTAGCAGAGATTCAGGTAACAAGAAGAGCAACAAGTGCTATTTGAAGATCTTTTGACTCACCTATTGTTGCTCTATCAGAAGACACGCCCATGGTTACTGTGGACAATGACCGATCATCACCATCACCAGTTACGCCAACAGAAATCACTACTGCACCAACAACTACCACAACAACCGAAAAGGACCAAAGTGATCAAGTAACAGCACAAATATCAGTATCAGTCGTCAACAATGATGATAGTCCAGCATCTGAAGAAGATGACGATGATGAAGAAGCACGGTTTTATGAACCACTACCACAGGATCCAGCTGCTCAAAAGTCAATTTTACGATCATTGTACATCTCAATGGCTGAAAAGTTCAAGATACCATCATTCACATGAGCAAACACACACATGCACCTTTACTATTTGCGTTTTATGACTTTGTTTCTATCCCTTCACTTCTCCTTATCTTTGTAAATAGTCTTGTTTCAGGAGTAAACATGATCGATATTATGTATCCCCTTGTGTATTAATAGGATCGTTGGATTGTTTATGGTTTATGGTGGGAAAACGCAAATCATAATACTAGCAAGGGTGTAGTTTCATATCTACAACGTGACATTGGATGCGTGTGATGGTATACTCATTGAAAAGGGAGTGGTATGAAAGAAAAGGAAGAAACGAAAGGACAGGGTTGTTGATGTTATATAAGGAGAAAAGGACATTGCTTGTTGCTATGATGATAAAGAAGGTGGTGTAGTATAACGATGTTGATTGTCTTTGATTTTCTCTTGCAACACGAATCAAGTGAAAGGGTGGGTTAATTGTATATACTCTCTTTTTGGGTGGAGGATCATGGTTGATTAGAGATCATTCTTCAAAAGTTCACAGCTTGAGCTGCATTGGAGTCGTTGTGTACTGCTGCTGATGTGTCATTTTCAAGACATTCTTGTACTTGTCGTAAGATGGAAGCGAGGAAAAGAGCATCACCTAATATAAGCATGGGTGTATATAAGCACTTGTCTCATTGTATACATCTTTGAATCTTTACCTTGTTGTTGAGTAAATTGCACACGAGTCTCTTGTACAGATGAAGGGATGAAATCCATGCGACATTTGACTTGGCGTACCTTGCCACCTGATTTTTGCTTGATCTCCACTTTGTAACGTGCTCCATACTTATCAGTCTTCTCATATAAACGTGCTTCAGCCACCTGCATAACAGTATTAGTGATCTTGTACAACTTGCATGAAAATGCTCATACCTTGTTCAATGTTGAATGTAACTTGCGCAAAATGTCTGACATGCGTGTTTCACACATAGTGACTGAGCACACTTTTGGCTGCTTGAAATGGAATAAATGAGTGATCCAAGAAGCCTTATTGTTGGATGCAATAGTCACAACGCCAGGTGATGAAGGGGTGCAAGTACCACTGGGAGAAGTAGTGATTGTTGAGCTGTTGGAAAGCAGGCTGGGAGTAAAAGGACGTTGTTCACTGCCACGACGATCATATGATTGAAAAGATGATTGGCTTCCACGACGTAATTCATCCACTTTGGCTGAAGGTGGTGGTGTAAGAAGTGGATTGGGAGAGTTGAGTGATGATTTGACACCATGATGCTTGTTTGTGCTTTCATCGCTACTGCTGCTGCTACTGCTACTGCTAAGCGTACTTCCATCAGAAAGACCAGGTGGTACAGTGGGTGCAATAATAGGTAGTTGCTGCTGTTGCTGCTGCTGCTCAAACGCGCTCATATCAAGTTGCTTACGCTGACGACGGCTATTGCCAGTCAACGTAAACATACCACCAAACTTCTTGGTGTCATTGCTGTTGGGAATGCGAATCGAAAGGCGTTTCGTGTTGTTATTTGGCGTAGATTGCTTATTGTCATCTGTCTCGGTAGCAGGACTTGGATCGATCTTGTTACGTTGCAAAAGACCACCACGTAAAGTAGATTTGGGTGGTATTGAAGGAGTTTTGGATGCACGATGTTCGGATGATCTTGTAAATGGATTCTTTCTTCGCAGTGTACCAGTCAATGTTGAAGGCGTATTAGAATCAGATGCATGGGGAGGAGGAGGTGGTGGAGGAGATGTTGGTTGACCCCTATCAATAAATGACATTAACAACAAGGTTGAACATGGTTGTTCTATACTTGAAATTACCTGTCTTTGCTTGATCTTCTGGATCCTGGTAATAACACACCACGCAGAAATCGATCATAGAATGTTTGGCTCTTTTTCATGCGTTCATTTTCATGATGGACTGATACAGCAGGGTTCACATGCATTGGTGGTGTAGGTGGTACCATATGCTGCTGTTGTTCTTGTTGCATAAGATAATCAGTGTTCTTAACACGCATACTGACAGCTGAGTAACGACGAGGAGATGGCTGTTCTGGCATCCATGGAACTGAAGGCCGATGATGTGAACTTCTTCTTGTTTGATCTGTCATTGACATACATCGGCGATCACGTTCAGAGCGATGTGCTACACTGCGATGACGACGACTAGCTGTAGTATTACCACCAGTAGCTGAAATGTCATTGTGAGAAATGATGATGATGAATAAGTAAAAGAAGCACTTACAATTAAGACGCACATCACGATATCGCATTTCACCATCAGTCATAGTATCATCGTCATCGTCATGCTCCATTTGCCAATACTTTTCTGCATGCTGTTGCAACAAGACATAAACCACCTTTTGCATATTGGGTCTGTGCGTAAAGTCTGATGAGCAATTTGCATCTTGGATGATAAATCATGCACTTACTCATTGCTAACCAAAGCAGAAATGATGGGATCTTCACTTGGTTCACCCCATAAGAATTTGATTGTCTCTAGAATACGATCATCGATCTCTGATGGGTCGCTAATAGGCTGTCCAATTTCAGCAGGTGAAGGTGGGATAGGGAATTTTGCCATGTTGATAGGTGTTTCACGGAACCAAGGATGTGCCATGATTTGCTTCATCTAAAAACAAATACAGATGCATGAATTGGTTAGCTGCAAAGCGTAAAGTCTAAGCTAGATACTTACAGTTAAGCGCTTGTTGGGATCAACCACCAAGATGCGACGAATAAGGTCTTGGGCGTTACGTGAAATGTTGTCTGGCATTACATACTTTCCTGCCTTGACCTAATGAATGTGAATGGTAAGCA
The DNA here is from genome assembly GCA_008728235.1 of Lichtheimia ramosa. Taxonomy (NCBI): domain Eukaryota; kingdom Fungi; phylum Mucoromycota; class Mucoromycetes; order Mucorales; family Lichtheimiaceae; genus Lichtheimia; species Lichtheimia ramosa. The sequence goes on from CP031823.1 coordinate 1,555,272, forward strand.
ATAATGACTGCATGTTTATGTATACACATACCTTTTTCAGCAATTGGCGGATATTGTCATCATCAAATGGAAGATGTCCTGTGAGCAATGCATACAGAATCACACCACATGACCAGATATCAGATGCAGCACCATTATATGGCATTCCCTATATACAAAGTGAGTCTTTGTTATGATCGATGCTGTGTGATTGTCGACTTACAGCAACAATTTCAGGACTTGCATAATGAGGCGAACTAAGGACATAATCGAGGTTAGGTTAGATATCCTGTAAGTTGTTATGCATATGTCAAGAATGGAAAATCTCTTCTTACCCACAGCTAGTTTCCAACATGGATCCTGCAGGTTGCAAGGATGCCATGCCAAAATCGGCTATCTTGATGTTATTGCTACGATCAAGAAGCAAGTTTTCGGGCTTCAAATCACGATGGCTATGCAGCAACTAATGAGCACATGTGTTTTTGTTGGTGGCATCATTGTTGAAGCTTGTTACATACCAAATAAGATGATGATGACAATAGTCAAGTCCCATAATGATATGCTGGAAATGACGACGTGCTTCATTCTCACTAAGACGTCCTTTGCTCACAAGGTATTCGAAAAGCTCGCCACCTTCAACATACTCGAGAACCAAGTGCCTGTATCATAGACAACAGTGTCAGCATATCACTTTGTCAAGGAGATCAATCGGAGAGAAAAAGAGAGGAGTTGGATAAAAGAAAGAAAGAAGGTGCAATAACAAGAGTCATGAGGAGTGTGGGAGAGGAGCACAGGTACAAAGGGGAAGCAGAAGAAGAAAAAACAGCAAGTGAGACTTACAAATCGGGAGAATTTTCATCGTCAATAACATCAATTAGACCCATGACATTAGGATGTGTTATAAGTTTCATAAGAGCAATTTCTCGTCGTACAGCCTTTTCAATAGCAGGATTGGCAGCAAGGTGAGATTTGCTTATGATCTTGATAGCTACTTGTTCTCCAGTGTGTCTATGAATACCCAATTTGACACGACCTATGTATCTTCTTATTAGAAACATAAGTGACATGTTATGGAGATGTTTATATTACCGGAAGCACCTTTGCCGAGAGTTTTTCCAACATAATACTCTCCAATGCATTTGCGAGACTTTTGCAAAGCTGTATGTGTAGAAAGAGCTCCAGAGCTACGACGACGATCACGAAGCGATTTGGTGGACTTGTTACGAGATAAAATGGTGGCAGGTGATACTTGGGATGAACGTCGTGTATTATTGGGTGCACTGGCACGACGTGGACCACCGACCTGCGGTGTTGGGATGTCGTTTGGCATTAATGGATGTACGGCTGCTGTGTGCATAAGAGATTAAAGTGTGTGTGAAATTGGTATAAGATTAAAGGATGGTTACGCTACAATAGAACTAAATGATATAGAAAAGAGAGAGGGAGAGATAACAGTGAAGAGGAAGATTAAGAAATGAAGGTAAAAGATGAAGAACAAGTTGAATGCTCCCCTTCAAAAAAGATAAAGAGCAGAAAAAGGGGCAAGCTATACACAAGTATTTACACAATCAGCACATATTCTCTCATGTAGGAAGGATGAACAACGAGCTTCATCATGATGACAGCCAACAGGGGCAAACATACTGGCTAGTTGATTTAGTTGGCTGACTGAAAAAGAAAATCGGATCCAATAAAGTCTATCCCATGCCAGGGGCTCACAGTTTGTGGGAGAAAAGTAGTAAGGGTGATAGGGGAGCCAGTGAGAAACATCACACTGAATTGAACGTGCTATAGCAACAAGCAATAGGAGCTGCAAAATAATGTAAAGCACACTATGGCTCAGACATATCTCCCTGATTTTGTGTCCGCTTTCTCGATGTTGCCTGCCAAATCAAGTTCAGTCACTGCTGCTTGACTGTAAAAGGCATTGTAGCATCATTTTCTCATCATCATTGATCCTTTTTATACAGGGTTAGCTGTGCATCTTTCTGCAGTGTCTATTTACTGCCAATCCTATCTTTTGCATTGTTGTGTAATTTATCCCATCTTCATCCCCGATTATGGTGGCATGTACATATACACTGCAAGATACCCTTGCCCTGCAGTGCAGGGACTTATCCACAGCTGGTACATTCACATATACATGCAGTGTCATGCTATAGAGTAGTATCAGCAATAATTCATCATGGTTCATGAAAATGACATTCGTGGATGTGATGTATGCCACACAAGGATAAAATGCATAAACAGAGAGCTTGTCACTTGAACTTCTTGCATAACATCTGCAAAATGCGCGCGCATTAATAGCAATGTTAATGTAAATAAACATAGGATCATGTGGTGTGCGTAATACTAAAGCTGCTCACTTAGTGTCGCTATCGTATAGCCTATAGTCTCCATCACATATGTATCATTCACGCAACATACATGCACTACCAATGTCATGTGATGCATGGCCAAACGTCAAGTGCATCTACAACGACATTTGTCGGCAGTATGTCAAGTGGATCAGTGCAGCACATCATTCTAATGTATCTTGGTTGTCATGCATCGGAGTCATGTAGTGTGCATGCATGACGAGCAAGCTTCATTTTGCACTAGTGGCAGTTTGCGAATTGGTATCAAAGTTATATCAGACTCGTTTCTTCATCTTTGACCAGAAGCCTGCTCATCATGCATGTCATATGTGTTAATATGCAATGTGCCAAATGGTGATATGCAAAAGTCAACAATGATGAGTATCAACAGTGATCTGTCAGTGTTAGTTAACAAGCAATGGGATCCCAAAGTCTGTTGGGCCTATTTTTAAACTTGTGGATCCCAGTGGTTGGATGGCATCAGCGTGGCATGATAATAATTCGCCGCTGTGTCTCAAGAGTCATAATGATCATGTGATCGAGTCAAACATTCAAGTATCAGCTTTCACTTATCGACATGGACATATGATAGCTGTATTAGTAAGATCTTAAATGATACATCAAAAGGATTGGCAAAAAACGAAAATGATAGCGGACTACAGGTCCGAGAGCGATCTTCCATTTTACTAAAGATGTCAAATGTAGCATAAAGCTTGGTGTAACCACTTCAAAGAGTGGCGCTATTTCTCTGCTGATATTTCTGCAATGGTAAACTCAGCATAGAAAAGATGCTATGACGATGTATAATAGTGATCCACTATCACTTTGGTGATAAAGAAGTAAATGTATTATTCATAAAGAGGATGAAGAGTGAATGTCATAGATAAAGGGATGACTAAACAAGTACACTACTGCCGAGGAAAGTGTTTGCGGAGAGAGCAGGTACATTTTGATGGCCGGACCAAGATGCAGCAACCGTTTTCCATTTTAATAGATGAAACAGGCACCAGTGCTTTCTCTTTTTCTTCCTTGTCTCTTTCTCATTGTCGCCAATGGACACTTTGTTGGAGCTTGCAGACGACTATTTTCTCGATAGCATTTATGCTAAGGCTTTCCCAGAGCAACTGTCTTCAAACTCGACACTGGAGTTCCCACCAACATCACCATGGTCTCGCGACAGCGATTTGCGCATTTGCCTCTCTTTAGCAGTTCTTGTCACCATTGGCGGTTGGCTCTTTTACATGAGCTTCTCTACACTCTCTTACTTTTTCATATTTGATCATGAGACAATGAAACATCCAAAGTTCCTGAAGAATCAAGTGCGACAAGAGATTGAATGTGCATCTAAAGCTATTCCAGGATTTGCATGTAAGATAGATATCTTATGCTTGTTTTGTTACATGGATTGACATGATGATTCTCTCTCTTGTTTAGTGTGCACGGTGCCCTGGTTCTGGGGTGAGATCAAGGGCTATTCTTTGTTGTATGATGGATTACCAACAACGCTTGCTGGTTGGGCTTGGTTGGTTTCAACACCTCTCATTTTCCTTTTGTTCACCGACTTTGGCATCTACTGGATTCATCGCTGGGAGCATCATCCACGCGTTTACAAGTATCTTCATAAGGTAAAGTGACCTTATCAGATAGGTGATGACGAACTAACTTTTTGACATGTGTATATTGCTACTCATCTTATAGCCACATCATAAATGGGTTGGTAAGTGAACTTTTCATGGATACATATGAGAAGAAAGGATCATTAACCATGACTAATATAGTCCCTACACCTTATGCATCTTATGCTTTCCATTTTCTTGATGGCTATGCTCAGTCAATCCCTTATCATCTCTTTGTTTACGTGATTCCTACCCAAAAGTGGATCTATATTTGTATGTTTTTCTTCGTCAATTGCTGGACAATCATGATTCACGACGGTAAGTGTAACCAAGGAGGCAGTGAATGGTAAATGGAGCAATAGTAGCTAATATTTCATTGTGTTTATAGGCAACTTTGTTTCACGATCAACCATTATCAACACTACAGCTCATCATGCAGTCCACCACTTGTACTTTAACTACAACTACGGCCAATATTTCACGTTTTGGGATCGTTTTGGTGGCTCACATCGGGAACCTACTGAAGAGCAGTACAATGCTGAGCTTCGCTCAAACAAAAAAGTATGGGCAGCCCAAGCCAAGGAGGCCGAAACAATCGAAGCTGAAGTCTTGAATGCGAAGAAACAAAAGACCAACTAGATGAAGCCACTCCCTCTCCACCTCCTCCCACTCGTCGATCCAAAACTTTCTCCTCCTGTTTACTATTCTCTTTTACTACATTACCCTAATTACTTCTCCCTTGTTTATCCTATCTATTCCTCTTCACATTCTTGTTTTCTTACTACGTTTACATCCCCACCTCTTTGTGCCACTATATAATGACATATACTAAAACAAGTATCAGTTTAATATTCATCATCATCATGCTAGCAAGTTAGACATATGAAGGAGGATATGATGGGAAGCACAGCTTAAGAACGGATGTCAGTAGATACATGGGATGTACTACAATGTTTGATAAACGCACAAATGAAACAAAGCAGTCAATGACATGCTAATCAAACTGGTAATGCCGCTGTTGCATCATGTACATTCATGATCGTTGAGCTGTTATAGTCATGGTCGAGTGTCGAGTTGCAAAATGAGAAAGAATGAAAGCATATCTATGCTAAATATTCAATGCAATATTGTATTCTCCAACGAAAAGCGGAATAACAAGCTCAATGTGGGGAAGGGAAAGGGTCATGTAACAATGAAAAAGACGTAAATAAAGGGGAAAGGAGCTGCTTAGCCATTAGTAGACACGGGCGAAAGGAGGAACAGGCTTGCATTCATTCTCATCAAGAGTGTTGGCTTCAACAGATCGATAGGCAAGCTTCACTTCACCAGTTTCTTGATCTTGGTATGAAAGAGTGTGCTTCATCCAGTTCTCATCATCACGTTCCTTGAAGTCTATAGTCATACTGTCAGTGGATCATTTCAATATAGAATGGTGTATATTTACCATCACGGGCGTGGGCACCACGAGATTCAGTACGAACAGCAGCAGAATGCATGGTTTGAGCGGCACAAGTCAACAAGTTTTGAAGTTCAAGAGTTTCGGTCAAATCAGTGTTCCAGATCATACCACGATCAGAAACCTTGACATCAGAGAAAGACTTGAAGACTTGATCAATCTTCTTGACACCTATTTCACATGTCAATAACACCATATCATCTTACAATGTATTACACATACCTTCATCCAAAGTCTCTTGAGTACGGAAGACAGCAGCATCAGACTGCATGACCTTTTGCATAGCAAGACGAATTTCAGAAGTACGCTTGCTACCATCAGCATTTCTTAACTTGTCAAGGTTGGCAATAGTGTTGGCACCTGCATCAGCAGCGAAAGGCTTAAGAGGAGTACCAGGTTCAAGGGTTTCGGCAATGTGATGAGCAACAGCACGACCAAAGACAACAATATCCAGAAGGGAGTTGGCACCAAGACGATTAGCACCGTGAACAGATACACAAGCAGCTTCACCAGCAGCATACAATCCAGGTACAACAACATCTTCACCCTTTTCATTTTGACGAATGACTTCACCAGTGTAACGAGTAGGGATACCACCCATGTTGTAGTGGACAGTAGGCAACACAGGAATAGGTTCCTTGGTTACATCAACACCTGCGAAAATGGCAGCAGTTTCAGAGATACCAGGAAGACGTTCATGAAGGACTTCAGCAGGCAAGTGATGCAATTGCAAATAGATGTGATCCTTTTCTTCACCAACACCACGTCCTTCCTTGATTTCAAGTGTCATGGCACGAGAGACAACATCACGTGATGCAAGATCCTTAGCAGTAGGTGCATAACGCTCCATGAAACGTTCACCAGCAGAGTTAATCAAGATACCACCTTCACCACGAGATCCTTCAGTAATCAAACAACCAGCACCATAAATACCAGTAGGATGGAATTGAACAAATTCAAGATCTTGTAAAGGAAGACCAGCACGAGCAACCATGGCATTACCATCACCAGTACAGGTGTGAGCTGAAGTGCATGAAAAGTAGGCACGACCATATCCACCAGTGGCAAGAACAGTCTTGTGAGAGCGGAAACGATGAATAGTACCATCTTCCATGTTAAGAGCAATGACACCCTTACATTCACCATCTTCCATGATCAAATCCAAAGCAAAGTATTCAATAAAGTAGTTGGTGTTGTGACGCAAAGATTGGCCATAAAGAGTGTGAAGAATGGCATGACCAGTACGATCAGCGACTGCTGCACAACGATAAGCTTGTCCACCTTTGCCGAATTTCAAGCTTTGACCACCAAAGGCACGTTGATAGATCTTTCCTTCTTCAGTACGAGAGAAAGGGACACCATAGTTTTCCAATTCAACAACAGTGTGAGGAGCTTCACGACACATGTAATGAATAGCATCTTGATCACCAAGCCAATCGGAACCCTTGACAGTATCATACATATGCCATCTCCAATCATCCTCAGTCATGTTGCCTAATGCTGCATTGATACCACCCTAAAAGAGGTAATTAGTATTACACCGAGTCTCTCCACATAAGATTCATTCTTACTTGAGCAGCAACAGTGTGTGAACGAGTAGGGAACAATTTGGTGATACATGCAGTATTCAATCCAGCTTCAGCAAGACCAAAAGCAGCACGAAGACCAGCACCACCAGCACCAACAACAACAGCATCGTATTCGTGATCAATGACAGGATACTTGCTAGCAATAGGTCCCTTTTTTGATAGTAGACCATTTAGTATACATCTTGTCTGTATTGCACATATAGACACGCTGTAACTTACAGTGGCTTCCTTGGCACGAAGAGGATTGGTAGCCATCACCTGCATTGCGGGCTTGGAAGAGTGGAGACCACGAACAGCCATACGACCAGTAGAAGAACCTTGAAAAACAAGACCAATGCGTTAGTACCTTCACATTACAAGAGGTTTAGACAAGCAATGGCTGCTGACGTACGAGTGGCGCGTGTCTATAAAACTGTATGTTAGTACAAGTTCAATAATAAACGCCAAAGGGGTGTAACTTACTGCTGAATGCAATAGTTTCAACATGTTGCTATCTATGTTTTATGCCCAAATGACAAAAGTGAAGAGTGGGGGGAGTAAGGGCGTAATAAAAGTGAGAGTAGTGTTTGTGGAGAAGAAAGGGCTGAACACAGTCGTCGTGTTTGAAGCTCACAAATGTTTTTGCCGGAGAGCAATCCGGAATAAGGCGATGCCGCTGTAGATGTGTATTATAAAATTGGCTGTACAGGCACAGTGGAGACAAAAAATCACATGCATGGGTGTCCGTTTCCCGTTGTCCATGTTCCCAAGGTTTGATAAAGCCCTTATCTCTTTTTACTTTGTAGCACAACAATACTATATACAGTTATTACACTCGCACACACATACAATCTTTTGATGTCATGCCAATATCTATATATCATCCATTTATACATGCGCATGTGTTGTGTGTCCTTGGAAATGCAAAAAGAGAGAGAGAATGAGATCTCCACAGCCAATCAAATAAACTCTTTTCATCATTGATCGATCTCTTTTGATTTACATACCTTGTGTACTCTTTTCCAGTGCAAATATGACATGACTGGTTCATCATCATCATTGACAGAATAAGCCTTGCCATTCACCTTGTGTGGATTTCAATTCATGTTCCAATATCTTGACTTTGCGTTCCAGTTGAATCACTTTGCTCGTAAGGTCATCATAGGCCGTGAGAACTTCCTTATTGGCTGCATCCTCTTGAGAATTAGGTGATCCGCTCACATAAGCATCACGTAGTGAAGTCAGCACTACATTAATAGTAGCACATTCATCTCGCAGGAAATCAAGCTCATTCTCCAAAGCAGCTATTGCTTTTTGTGTTTGACGTGGTCTAGGTTTGGGTGTATCGGGTGATGATGATGATGATGGTGGTGGACTAGTTGATGATTGGCTATCATCCATGAGCATGAATAGCTGAGGAGACAAAGATGGAGATGTAATATAAGAAGGTGATAAAGAAGAAAAGGCCATGACGCGTTAGTATGCAAAAGCGTGCCTTGGTTTTATATCTCGCCAAATATATCCATACCAGCGGATCTGTGTGCATGTATGGAGATATGACAAGGGCGAATCACCGGAAGAGTTTAAAAGCATCTCGTAACATTACAGTGTACAGCAACATCAAGTGTTCATGTATATATGTGTGTATGTGCAAGTGAACGTGCGTTTATAGTGATACCCGTGGCTAACAAAGTTTACTTTGAAACAATCTTATTGGAAGACAAGCATGTCAACGGTAGAAATAAACTTTTCCTGCGTTTGCCTGATCAGGCGGCATGGCCGGCAGCGGCGGAAGTTGCAGCAAACCCCTATGAAGCACCCCAAATGCATCCACTGATGAAATGAGTATAGTCTGTTTATCCCTGGTTGTAAGAGAAAACTTGTATTCGTGATGCATGCTACATCACAATGTGTGCCTTCCAACATGCAATGCACACTTACAACATCATCAACATGCTCTTCAAAATGGTTCCCTGGAGCACTTTAAAAAATGAAAGTAACTTTTACCTTGTTAAGCGAAAAAACCGATCTAGTTGGAAAGCAACAGCATCCTTTAATGTTCTTTTGTGATACAGAAACATCTTAATCATGTGGTGCCCGCCTTTCTTTGTCTCACATGCAGCTATTATGCAAACGAAATCCACGTATTCATCACTTTGTTGGGATCATTCATCCATTGTCTTCCTCTTTTATGCTGCCTAATTTGTTCAATTGAGAATCTACGAATACTTTTATATAAACATAGGTCTCCTTGTTTTCACTGATGATGATGGTGACACAGATCGTGCCATTGTAATCTTGTTGATCAAACCCAGTTCTTAAAGGTAACCCTTTTTGAATGATATAGACACAATTCTATCACTTTTATTCACATTTATTGGATGCAATGCAATATATATATGGCAACCTGTACCAAATTCTAAGACCTATGAGGAGCAAACTTCTTGATGGCTGCAATCAGTTCAGGAAGACGTAATGGCTTGGTTACATATTCATCCTAAATAAGAGGAAAAGCTGTGTAAGCGATGATCCAGCCACATTATATGGGTACACAATCATATCCACTTACCATTCCAGCGTCCAAGCACTTTTCGCGGTCTCCAATCATTGCATGTGCTGTCAATGCGATAATGGGTATATGAGAATTGGTTCCTGATTCATGCTCGAGATGTCGAATCAGCTGTGTGGCTTCAAATCCACCCATCACAGGCATCTGCACGTCCATCAATATCATATCGAAAGATTGTGTTTCAAACGCTTCCACTGCAAGCTTGCCGTTTGATACAATTTTGACATTGTGCCCGACTTTCTGAAGAATACGTAATGCAAGTTTCTGATTGACGACGTTGTCTTCTGCCAGCAGAATTCGTAAGGGTGCAATCTTTCCAGAGTCGCTTGGTAATGCAACATGACTTTCGAGTGCTGGTAATAAAGCATCCAATAATTCTGGAAGGTTGCGAGGAGAATTGATGTAGGCTGTAATACCAAGATCGATGCATAGCTTCATATTAAGTCGATGTACTTCAGGTGAAATGAGAACAAGAGGGGTATATCGCAATGGTATCACTTCACGTATGCGTTCTGCTTGACTCATTTGATCAATAATCACTGTATCAAAGAAAGGTGCATGATCACTTGAATTGGTGTGCTTGTTGGCTAATTCTGTTGCTGCTGCCACGCTATTTACACGGAATGTCTGCAAGTTGAGCTGCTGTATCTTATCGGCTACACCGGTAGTGTCGTTCATGCTGTCAACAAACAAGATGCGTCGTCCTTGAAACTTTGCCATCTTTTCCAAGATTTCCTTCTGTGCCACATGATATTGTTGCAATTTGACTGTAAAGTAAAACTGAGATCCACATCCATATGCTGATTCAACCCATAAGTCGCCATGCATCAATTCCACAAGGTGCTTGGAAATAGAAAGACCTAGACCAGATCCACCATATTCACGACTAACAAATAGACATTAGTGGATATTGAAAGATCATAATACATTGTACAACTTACGTGGTACTTCCATCTGCTTGACAGAAAGTATCGAAAATGATGTTGAGCTTCTCTTGCTGGATACCAATACCAGTATCACTCACACAGAATTGGACCTTGACGTAATCACCATCCATACCCAATACACGAGTTTCAAGCTCTACTCGACCTTCTGTTGTAAACTTGACAGCATTGCCAATAAGATTGGTAATCACTTGTCGCAATCGTAGTGGATCACCAATAAGCTGGTCAGGGATAGCCTTATCCACATTATAGATCAAGTCCAGCTTCTTTTGATTTGCCTTAACAGCAAGAGTCTTGAGCACACTGAATACTGATGATCGCAATGAGAATGGTATAGCTTCAATAGTCATACGACCAGCTTCGATCTTTGAAATATCCAAAATGGCATCAATGATTGATAGCAACGAATTGGCAAGACTGGATACAATCATCAAGTTTTCACGTTGCTGTCGTGTAAGCTCTGTTTCAAGAGTAAGCGATGTCATGCCAATGATGCCATTCATGGGTGTTCTGATTTCATGACTCATATTGGCCAAAAACTCGCTCTTGGATCGATTTGCCATCTCAGCGCTTTCTCTTGCTTGTCCATTTTTGCGGATGGCATCACGTAACGAGCCCACCATCTGATTGATTTTGGTCTTCAATGCATCCATTTCACCTTGAGCTTCAACAGTGATGAGTCGTGAAAAGTCATTCTCAGTTGCTGCTGCTGAAATTTGTGCAAATGCGCGTACTTGGGTTGTAAGATTGGATGCCATGGTATTCACGTTGCTGGTAATTTCAAGCCAAACACCTTCAACACCTTCAACACGAGCTTCGACACCAAGATTGCCTTCTGTACCAACTTCACGAGCAACACGTGTCACTTCAAATGCAAAAGAGTTCAGCTGATCCACCATAGTATTGATAGTATCCTTGAGCTCGGCAATTTCACCATGTGCCTCCACTTCGATCTTCTTTGACAAATCGCCTTGTGCCACAGCTTTACATACAGCAGCAATGGATCGTAATTGGTCTGTCAAGTTGCTTGCCATCAAGTTCACATTGTCTGTCAATCCTTTCCAAGTGCCATCAACACCACTGATAGTTGCTTGACCACCAAGTTTGCCTTCTGTGCCAACTTCTCTTGCCACTCTGGTCACTTCAGCAGCAAACCAACGTAGTTGATCCACCATAGAATTCACAGTATCCCTAACATAGATATTATAAGTAAAGTGTTGAAAGCAATTCTGTATATACTTACTTTAGCTCCATGATTTCACCTTGTACTTCTACATCAATCTTTCGAGAGAGATCACCTTTGGCTACAGCTGTTGTCACAGTAGCAATGGATCGTACTTGTGTTGTCAAATTTCCAGCCATCATGTTGACATTATCTGTCAAATCCTTCCACGTGCCAGCTACACCTTGTACTACAGCCTGTCCACCAAGTTTGCCTTCAGTACCAACTTCTCTTGCAACTCGAGTAACTTCAGTTGAAAAGACACGCAATTGATCCACCATGTTGTTGACAATATTCTTGAGCTCAGAAATCTCGCCACCACTTTCAACTTCAATCTTTTTGGATAAATCACCCAATGCAACAGCTTTGGTCACTTCGGCAATGGATCGTACTTGGTCTGTAAGGTTGGCAGCCATGATATTGACATTACTTGTGAGCTCATGCCATGTACCAGCAACACCTTGTACTACAGCTTGTCCACCAAGATTGCCATCCGTGCCAACTTCTCTTGCCACTCGAGTCACTTCAGTTGAAAAGACACGCAATTGATCCACCATGTTGTTGACAATATTCTTAAGCTCAAGAATCTCGCCACCACTTTCAACTTCAATCTTCTTGGATAAATCACCCAATGCAACAGCTTTGGTCACTTCAGCAATAGAGCGTACTTGATTGGTCAAGTTGGCTGCCATAACATTGACATTCCTTGTAAGCTCCCACCACGTTCCAGCTGCACCTTGCACAATGGCTTGTCCACCAAGATTACCATCCGTGCCAACTTCTCTTGCCACCCGAGTCACTTCAGTTGAAAAGACACGTAGCTGATCCACCATGTTGTTGACAATATCCTTGAGATCTCGAATTTCACCACCACTTTCGACTTCAATCTTCTTGCTCAAATCCCCTGAAGCTACTGCCTTGGTCACTTCAGCAATAGATCGTACTTGATTGGTGAGATTGGCTGCCATAGTGTTTACATTATCTGTCAAATCCTTCCACGTGCCACCAACACTAGGTACAACAGCCTGTCCACCAAGTTTGCCTTCAGTACCAACTTCTTTTGCCACACGTGTCACTTCTGATGCAAAGATACGTAATTGATCCACCATGTTGTTGACAATATTCTTGAGCTCAGAAATCTCGCCACCACTTTCAACTTCAATCTTCTTCCTCAGATCACCATTTGCAACAGCCTTGGTCACTTCGGCAATAGAACGTACTTGTGTTGTAAGATTGGCAGCCATGATATTGACATTATTGGTAAGTTCATGCCACATGCCAGCAACGCCCTGTACTACAGCTTGTCCACCAAGTTTGCCTTCTGTGCCAACTTCTTTGGATACACGAGTCACTTCTGATGCAAAGATACGTAGTTGATCCACCATGTTGTTGACAATATTCTTGAGCTCAGAAATCTCGCCACCACTTTCAACTTCAATCTTTTTGGATAAATCACCCAATGCAACAGCTTTGGTCACTTCAGCAATGGATCGTACTTGGTCTGTAAGGTTGGCAGCCATGATATTGACATTACTGGTAAGCTCTTGCCATGTACCAGCAACACCTTGAACGACAGCTTGTCCTCCTAATTTGCCTTCTGTGCCGACTTCCTTGGATACACGTGTCACTTCAGATGCAAATACACGAAGCTGATCCACCATATTGTTGACAATATCCTTCAATTCCAAAATCTCGCCTCTTGTCTCTACGTCAATCTTCTTGCTAAGATCACCAAGCGCCACAGCTTTAGTCACTTCAGCAATGGATCGTACTTGTGTAGTGAGATTGGCTGCCATATGATTGACATTATCTGTCAGATCCATCCAAGTGCCATCAACGTTGGGCACGACTGCTTGTCCACCCAATTTTCCTTCGGTGCCAACTTCTTTAGCAACACGTGTTACTTCAGCTGCAAAGACATTGAGTTGATCCACCATGTTGTTGACTGTATTCTTCAAATCCTGAATCTCGCCACGTGTTTCAACATCAATCTGCTTGCTAAGATCACCCCTGGCAACAGCTTTTGTGACTTCAGCAATGGATCGCACCTGTGTCGTCAAATTGGCTGCCATGGTATTGACATTGTCTGTAAGGTCTTTCCAGGTACCACTGACATTGGGTACCACTGCTTCACCACCAAGTTTGCCTTCAGTGCCAACTTCACGAGATACTCTTGTCACTTCAAATGAAAACACGCGTAGCTGATCCACCATGTCGTTGACAGTGTTTTTAAGATCCAATATTTCACCACGAGTGACAACATCAATTTTCTTGCTAAGATCACCCCTCGCAACAGCTTTTGTCACTTCAGCAATAGACCGTACTTGTGTTGTCAGATTGGCTGCCATTGTATTGACATTGTCTGTAAGGTCTTTCCAAGCACCACCCACGTCTTTGACTACAGCTTGTCCACCCAATTTGCCTTCCACGCCAACTTCAAGAGATACTCTTCGAACTTCAGCTGAAAAGAGTCGCAATTGATCAACCTAGTGATAAGAATATAAGAATTAAGTCATTAAAGATGATATGAATATATAACCTACCATCCTGTTCATTGTATTCTTGAGCTCAAGCACTTCGCCTTGTGCATTGGCAGTTACTTTTCTGCTCAAATCACCTCGAGCCACTGCTTTTGCCACAACTGCAATATCACGGACTTGGTCTGTAATCTTGGATGCCATCATGTTGACATTCTGTGTCAAGTCTTTCCAAGTGCCACCAACATCTTTGACGACTGCTTGTCCACCCAGTTTGCCTTCAGTTCCCACTTCAAGTGATACACGTGTCACTTCAATTGCAAAAGTAGATAGCTATAAAACAAGTAAGCATACATATTCTAACAAGTCATTCCACGTGTAATACCTGATCCACCATTGTATTGATTGTATTTTTCAGATCCAGCATTTCTCCTTTCACTTCCACTTTGACTTTCTTTGTAAGATCACCACGAGCCACTGATTTGGAGACTTGAGCAATATCCCGTACTTGATTTGTCAAATTGGCAGCCATAGTATTGACATTATCAGTAAGCTCCTTCCAAATGCCATCAGCACCAGCCACAGTGGCCTGTGCGCCTAATCGACCTTCTGTGCCGACATCATGAGCAACGCGTGATACTTCGGATGCAAACAAATTGAGCTGATTCACTAAAATGATATGACGAGTGAGCCAAACAGAGGATCCAATTGATTGTATCAATATGTACATACCCATTGTATTGAATGTATTCTTTAATAAAAGTGTTTCACCTTTGACAGGAACAGTCATTGCCTTTGAAAGATCACCACGTGCAATAGCTGTTGATACATCTGCAATATCACGCACTTGTTCCAAATGACTTCTTGTCATGCTGTTGAGATTGAGCATAAAATCACGCCAAACACCTGTCATATCGCGATCACAACGAGCTTGAACACCAAGTTTGCCTTTGACAGCTGTTTCATGAGCGACATAGGTTGCTTCATCTGCTACACGTTGTAGTCGATCCACCATACTATTGACGGCATGTTTCAGCATATGAATGGATGATGTGGAGTCCAGACTGATTCCTGTTGCAGCAGCATAACGTTCATGGGTACAAGTAATACGTCGATCCAATCTTCCAGCAAATACAGAGGATGCTACCTTGACGGCTTGCATAACACAATCAGGACATACTGCAAGATTCCCATTGTCATTGTCGGAGAAAGAAGGTGAAATAGAAGCAAAGAACATGGAAGCACCAGAAGCGTTGAAAGGCGGAGTTACAGAAGGTGTTGTAGGAGCATGACTAGAAACGGCTGTTGTCTAGTGTGTTACCACTTGTTTGTTTGTGCGTGATCTTGGAGTATTTACTTACCAAAGTAGCCACCACCAGGTGTAGTAGGAGCAACAGGTGGCATTGGTAATATAGGACTTTTACTGGGTGGATGTAGCTTTGATAGCATGTTGGTATCTTTGATTGTTGCAAGATCATTTTCTGGTGTAGCTGATGATGATGACGATGATGATGATTGCTTTTCATCTTTGCTGACGGATTCAGTAGAAGGTGCTGATGCTATAGGAGAAGGAGGTTGTTGTTGTTGTTGTTGTTGTACTGCTTTAGATGTTGATGATAATCGCTTGGATGGTTGAGTCGTTGCCAGACTAGTTAGATCATCAGGATGTTCGTAATGTTGCCCTGCTGTTAAGAGTTGATATTGCTGCTGAATGGCGATTCGGTATCGTAAGTTGTCTGTCTCAAGCATAAGCTGCCTTTGGGCGATATTCTTCAACGCACTGTCTAAAGAGGTAGCCAAGTCTACATCCTCTGCTGATAGTCGTTCTAGGGTATCACGAGAAAGCTGTTTGCTCAAACAATGGTCGACATGTCCTTGATCGAGATCTCGTACCAGGTCGTGGACATGGTTAAGGATAAGAGTACTCATACTGAGTTCGCTGTCTGCTGAAACCTTGCTATTGTCGTACGTGGAATGGGAAATGCAGTGCTTCTTTGAATCTTGTTGAGTATCGCCTGTAAATGAGCGTTTCATAACGCCCACATAAATTAGAATCGGTAGAAAGCTGTGACAAAAAGTGTCAAAAAGCAGGGGGAGCTCACAAGGGGGGATTTCTGTGCTGCTGCAAGAGAGAGAGAAAGAAAGAGAAGATTTCGTCGATTCAATGCTGCACCAAGTTGCTCAGCTGAATTTAATCCATGCAATCTTGGCTATTGGCTCTTGTATTGAATAAACGCTCGAGTAAGAAAGGAATAAGCGTTTAATAAAGAAGTGTATAAACTCAAGAAAGTGCTGGATACACACACCTTGACCGAATTCATGTTGCTGAGTACCAAACAATCAATGTTGGATATCCTTGGTGTTTCAAGAATTGGACGGAGATCCCTTCCCTCGTTCTGAATCATGACCAAACTGATACGCCTGATGCACCATGCGGATCCTCCGATAATATACTTCCTAGTGCATATTCACATTACTATTCCTTCTCGGATTTGACATTATCTACCTTCCTTTGTTACGCATTCCCCACTTGAAATCCTATCTTTGTCGGCTTCAAGGTAAAAGCCTTGGCTATGCCAACCTGTCTAAGCCCATCCACATGTTTCATTGGATGAATTTTCATGCGAGAAGATGTTATACAAATGGCTATAGTCACTATAGCAACCGTTTCATGGCTATTAACAAGCTGCCAAATTGATTCAGGATCGCAACAAAATGCATCTTTCCATATCAGGGATCCATATCGCCATGGGATTATATGACACAAGGATTGGACAATGAATGTCTACATAGGAGCATTTCTCAATATAGGAAGACAATAAAAAGATCTACATTGACTTTATTGGGATGCTGAAGACTAAATTATACTACAGTAAGGAATGTAAACCACTAATGATGTAATGCGCAATCACTTTGTTGAATGTAAAGTTTATTCACTTTGTTGGTCATCATCAATCTCTTCAGGATATTCATCATCGGCAATGTCGGAATCATCCTAGCGTAGTATGTTTTAGAGTCTTTGTCTCCTTTGTCCTTTTCTTTGTTCATACCACTTCATATGCTGCCATTGCTTGATCAAAAAGCTCTTTCATATCTTCATCCTTGGGATCCACCAACATTGGTGGTGTCATTTTTGCTTTGTTTTCAATCCTTTGTCCATCTTCCATGAGCATTAAGATCCATAAGCACCAGTATCATAGACTTTACCTTGGATCAGCACCAGCTGCCAATAATTGATCAACCATGGCAATCGCGATATCATAATCTTCCTTGTATTGAACTGCTTTGTGCAACGGTGTATCTTGATCGATTCGGTCACGCATATTGAGATCGATAGCTTTAAGCGTCACCAGCAGTTCCAGACACGATAGCGAGCCATACTTTGCACTTGCATATTGAACCACTTGTGAGAAACAAGTAATACGACAAGCCAATGTTGACTTACGCGTAGTGAAGAGCACCATCGCCAATGCCGTCGACAAAGTTGAAGTCCACATCGTCACTGTTGAGCATTTCCTTGAGCAAGTCGTCTTGATCGTTGCGACATGCAGCTAGCATAATCTCGTCTAGTAGTTATAGTAGTTATGAAAGTAGTCCTTGAGATAAAGTTCATGATAGTTTACTGTGAGTTGCCCCTTCTTGGTCGTCCATGCTCAAAAAGAAAGAAAGAAAAAGTGGCTGAACACGCTATGCCTGCATGAATGTGATTTGATGTGGCGGTGACAGGCCAACATTTCAATTGTTTCTGGTATCCCAACAACACAAAGCCAGTCATTTCATATCCCCCATCTTTGATAGTATGTCAGCTCAAGTGTTTTGACGTGATGTGTAACTTGGGAATAACACAACCAGTTTCTGCTGTATTGCATGTCAGCTCCGAGACAACGATCCCAACATCTCTATCATACAACAATGCTTCATCAGATATGCATGGATAGGAATGAGCATGCAAAAGATATAAAAAAAAGGATAATCTAGGTCTTTCGTGTTCGTTCTCGGCTGCTGGAGAACATGTCATTGTTGTGTTCGTATATGATCAAACATCACTGACACAGGCATTTTATGCAACATCAAGCATGGCTTAAAGCAGAGTGAAAGAAAAAAGAGAACCAGCATTCAATCGCCTATATCATTATACATGAAGAAAGATTGACGCGTGTGGAAACAAGCATGTTGCACAAGTACAGTGACACTTGATTTATGCATAAGTGATAACGTCATTTATTCATGATCATTCAACTACTACATAGTGCTTAATCGACAATGAAATGACAGTGGAGCCTACAACGACGAGAATTGGGGTCGATTTCAGGGGAAAAGAAATTCTCGACTCACTCCCAGATGAGCTTACCATTCTGATAATTGACCATGCTATATCTGTAATTACAGTAGTACATTCAATAGCCGGCAAAGATACCGATATGTCTAACAGTATGTAAATGCCAAGCTTATAAGGACACTGCTATCCATCGACTTGTAAAAGAGAAGACATGTGTCTTTGGTCTTGTTTACAATGAGCTGCATTTGTGTGTGTTTTGACTTCCATACAAAGCGATTTGATTACATTGGTCGTCAGCAGGCATTGATAGCCATCTCCACACAATATGATCCAGTATCGGCTTTTCCATTACTGGCGTTTGTTTCATTTTGAGTAGCTTTCTTTTCCACACTTGGAACACAAAGTCATTGTTCTTTTCCATCTTTTACTATTCTTATCCACCACACATATACACACTTATGAGCCGCTCACCAAACCAACCTGAGCATCGCTATTATGCTCCCCAATTTCCAGCCAGTGATCCATATCGAGCAATGAGGAAAAGTGCAACTCCAGGTTAGATCTGAACCCTAGTTTCTCTTTTATTTGCTAATGTAAGCTATGGAATGTCGTTTGTAGAGTCGAATAAGAGCCAAGAAGGCGGGGTGGAACACTCACGCACAGCTTCCGAGAGTAGTACAAGACGACTGGCAAACACAGCACCATACGACCCATATGATGATTATGAAGATCCATATGCCACACGACAAAAGATGCGACGCACTGGCAACACCACATCTGTTCGAGCCAACTCATATCTACCTTATTCACACTATCGTCAAGATTCTTTCACTACACGAGGACCTATGGCACTTGAAGATGATCGACTACAAAGCTTTGCTACTAGTCAAGGTGCTGGCAGTAAAGGAATGGGATCTTTACTACAAGACAATATGATCATGGATAAAATGATGGAACCATCCAATGCCACAGCTGATGCAACCAATGCTAGTCGACATAAAGAGCACTCTACAGCATCCATGCTTGAATCGCTACCAGAAGAATTGAAGCGACGAAGAAAGAGACGACGATGCTGTTGTGGAATACGTCCTCGTACAGCTCTTTTGATTTCTCTCCTATTTATTGTCATTGTGGTGGTGATTTGGTACTTTGTATGGCCACGATGGGTATCCAGTGTACAATTCTCGAATGCAAGTCTGACAACACCATCTGGCGAGAGCAATACAACTTATGATGCAACATGGGAGCTTAATTTGACTGTGAGCAATCATGACAATTGGGTACCTACACGAGTCAAGAATTTTTATGTGCAAATCTTGGATGGGAATACTAATGTCAAAGTCGGTCAAGGAAGCACAGGATCCATGGTTTTACCACCCAAGAATGATGATTTGACAATTTCACTTCCTGTTCATGTATATTACAGCAGCGACAATCCTGATGATGTTACTCTAAGTGATCTTGCAGCATGCATTTCAATCAATCAAGAATCTGGTACACATCAGACCATCAATCTCATCCTTCAGGTCGAGCAACAGATCTCTGGTATCGCCTGGAAACATACAACTGAAATTAGTCCTTCCATGGTAACATGTCCCCAATAGTGATACCCCTTCTTGTATACAACCCTCCCTCTTGTTGCTTTAGAACTCTTTTTATAACATCTATTACGTATTCCTTTGTAAATAAACCATTCATGTCTCTTTCATTGTTACGCCACACAACATATGCTGACCATGTGCAACATACTAGTCTTTTTTCACCATGTGGTATGACTCAACCTACGCAACATTGGATGACATTGCATAATACAAAATCTGTGTACCATAGCTTATCCACAACAATATAATTAAAAAAATAGGCGAGTTAGCTTGCTAATTCACAAAAAAGGCATCAATGTTAGACAATGCACTGGAAAAAGGGAGGTGCTTGCCTAAAAACACCCTAAGAAAGCAACATCAATGTCACTAGAATCTTCCTCACACCAATCATTGTGTCTCCATTGTATGCTTCTTTACTGCTGATAGTGAAAGCACCATGATCTTGATCCATTCTAATGCATTGATGACACTTACAACACGTGACCCACCCCAAGAAGGCATCAATGTCCTAGAACCTTCCTCACATCATGTGTCATCATTGTATTATCATTGTGTGCTTCTTTATTGTTAGTAGTGAAAGCACTATGATCTTGAGCCATTCTAATGCATTGTTAACACTTACAGCATGTGACGCACAGTCACAGCTTTCCAGCACTTTCAATATCCCTTTCTTTCTATAGAAGTCTATATCATATATGCATAGAATATATACAGGTTGTATAAATCATCTTTGTTATCAATCTCCCATTCAATGAATGTCAGCTCGAATTTGCCCTACTTGCCATCAGCCTGGACACTCTCGCACCAGCCATCGTGATTGCCTTGCCAATCCAAAACGGTTGGCTTCTCGGCAACAAAGTGAATCTGAAGATCCAACTTTCTTACATGGTAATGCTTCCATGATGAGCGTAATCAAAATCAAAATGAATGATGTTGTACTAATAGTGCTGTAGCTATGCCGGTATCCATCAATAGTAGCGTTGCTCCAGTAACTGTGAATCAGCCCAGATGTAGCAGCTGTGGACAATTAGGTCATGCTCGCAAAACACATAGAAGCTGTCCTTACAATCCTTCAAACATGGTTGTTGATGCAAACATGACTGATAATAATCCCATCTCTGAACATCCTCAAAATCATCGTTATCCAGCAAGAATGTTTCCTTCTGAATTCCGACCTGTTGCCAATGCATCAGAAAATATCTTGGCTGATGGGAGACATTATTTTGGGGAGATGTCAGCAACATGTCCCTTCTGTCGTGCCAAAACATGGATTGATGAGCGCTATGATTCAAGCATTGCAAATCCCAAGTACTCCTTTTGCTGTAACAAAGGAAAAGTGTCACTATCATTACCATCACCACCACCAGCCCTGTTACTATCTTTACTTACTGGCCAAGATGATCGCTCTAAATCTTTCCGTAGCAACATTCGAGCATATAATTCAGCATTTGCCTTTGCTTCAATTGGTGCTCAAGTATGTATCTTCTCATTCAATATGGTCAAACACATTTCCTTAATGGACTTTGTTTTCAATTTCCAAATAGGTCGACTCCGAACTTGCCAATGCAAGTTCAGGTGTCTATACTTTTCGTGTGAATGGTGTTATTCACCACTCTATCGCCAGTTCAATGGTTCCTGATCAACATGCACCCGGTTTTGCTCAAATTTATATATGTGACTCAGATGAGCAGGTCAATATACGCAGCGCATTAAATGGTGGCCTTGATCAGGATATCATCAGGCAGCTTCAAGATATGTTGTTCATCGAGAATCCTCTTGCTCGCCTATACAGACGTGCTGCAGATATGCTGGGAAATGAGCCTAATATTGATTTCTCTATTACTTTTCACTCCGATCGCTCACCCAGTCGTGGTCATCGTGGTCAATTCTTACGTCCAGCAACAGGAGAGATTGCTGCTGTTGTTCCTACGTCCTCTTCTTCTATCACACCTTATCGTGATATTGTTGTTCGTCGTCGTGGACAAGGGATTTTACGCATTGATGAGTTGCATCCTCTTTATGACCCCCTGCATTATGTTCTGATGTTTCCTCGAGGTGAACAAGGCTGGTGTGCACCAACACAAGGTATGACTACATATAAATATATCT
Organism: Lichtheimia ramosa; assembly: GCA_008728235.1. NCBI lineage: Eukaryota > Fungi > Mucoromycota > Mucoromycetes > Mucorales > Lichtheimiaceae > Lichtheimia > Lichtheimia ramosa. Next base: position 1,577,449 of record CP031823.1, read on the forward strand.
TTCCACAGTGTCCAATAACATCCTTTTTTTTTTTTTTTTTATAATAATAATGTTTACTTATATAGGACGCTCAATGCGACAAATAGCCGATCCTGATGATGATGACGATGATAGCAGCACCATCACTCCAATGCGCTTTTATGCATACATGTTGCAAGATCGTGAAGGGCATTACTTGGTTCACTATGGACGCCTATTCCATCAATATGCTGTGGACATGTATGTCAAAGTTGAGCAGCATCGTCTTCGATATATTGAATGTAATCAAAAAGAAATCCGGTCAGAAGCCTTGCAAGGTGTGATTGATGCAATTGGTAATGAGACTTCAAGAGAAATTGGCAGTCATATTATCCTTCCTCCCAGTTTTACTGGTGGTCCACGTGACATGCAGGCACGATATCAAGACGCCATGTCTATTGTTCGCTCACTGGGTGAACCTGATCTCTTTATTACATTTACATGCAACCCAAAATGGCCTGAAATAACATCTGCTCTTAAACCTGGTCAAGTTGCTGCTGATCGCCCTGACATAACAAACCGAGTATTCAAACTCAAGGTATGCATTTGGTACCTTATTGTTTGTATCTATCACCTACTACTGTTTTTCTCTTTGCTCATCATCCATAACCTTTATATGTCTTATTGATAACACATACATATATCAGTGTGACTTGCTCATGAAGGATTTGACAACCAAGCATGTCTTCGGTAAAACAATTGCTCACTTCAAGGTGATTGAGTTTCAAAAACGTGGTCTTCCTCATGCTCATATACTTCTTATCTTGGATCCAAGCTGCAGACCACGTTGTCCACGTGATTATGATCAAATTGTATCGGCTGAAATTCCTGATCCAGACTTACATCCTGCTGCCTATGAGACAGTTACACGCCTAATGATGCATGGACCATGTGGTGAAACCTTTCCTCAAGCACCATGCATGGTGAATGGTCGTTGCAGCAAAGGTTACCCACGTGATTTCATTGAAGAGACAAATGATGCCATATCTGGATATCCGAACTATAGGAGACCAAACAATGGCAGACGCTATCGCGTATCATCATCTGTATATCTCGACAATCGCTGGGTAGTGCCATATAACATCGTTTTGTGTACCAAATATAATGCCCATATCAATGTTGAGATATGCTCCACCATTAATGCTGTAAAGTACCTCTACAAATATGTTTTTAAAGGACATGATCGTGCTCTGATATCTATGCGTCAAAATATGATGCAACAACAACAACAACAACAACAACAACAACAACAACAAGTTGTTAATGAGATTCAGCAATACATAGATGCTCGCTATGTCTCAGCTTCAGAAGCTTTATGGCGCTTATATTCTTTTAGTCTCTTCCATCGCTCTCCTGCTGTGCAGTTGCTCTTACTACATTTACCTAATCAACAACCAGTATACTATAATGAGAATGACGACCTTGAAACAATTGTCCAACGAACTATGGAACGATCAACCACTTTGCTTGCATTTTTTGATCTCAATCGGTGAGTATTATATACAATCTATCGCTTGGATGCTTGCAAATGTTATCTATGACTATAAGCATACTGCCATCACTAATCATTATCATAATCATCATCATCCTGTAGACAAGATCCAAATGCACGCCAATATTGCTATCATGAAATCCCCTTCCACTATGCTTGGAAAACTAATAAGTTGCCATATCATTGGGCACGCCGTCAAAGAGGACGTGGTACAATTGGTAGAATGCCGTTTGTGTCACCACGAGATCCTGAACGTTTTGCTTTACGTTTGCTGCTACATAAGGTCCCAGGTCCCCTGAGTTTTGAAGACTTACGCACAGTGGATGGTCATCTTTATGATTCTTTTGTTGATGCTGCCAAGGCACGTGGTCTTTTGGAGAGTGATGATGAGTATTATCATTGCTTACGAGAAGCCATTGGCCACTTTACATCATCATCACAACTACGTCAGCTTTTTGTCACCATCTTAACCTTTGGCAATCCTTCCAACCCTGGTGATTTATGGGAAAAGCATTGCACAAGTCTGTGTGATGACTACCAATGGCAGTATATTGCCAATGGGATGGAAGTTGATATGAAACGTTGCATAGCTGAAGCACTAAGAGACATTCATCATTTACTTGCAAATCAAAATATGACGCTTGAAGATTTTCACGGCATGCCATCATTACCTGATAGCTCAATATTTGAACAGCCACTTCCGTCAGCCCATGGTAATGATATACAAGTGTCAGCAACTGGTGCCATTATTACACCTGACGAATGCGCAAGTCGTGTTGCTGCCTTGAATACTGAGCAACGTGCCATCTTTGATACTATTGTGAATGCAGTGCTGCAACAAGATATGGTTCAACAACGCTTATACTTTATCGATGGCCCTGGTGGCTCTGGAAAGACATATTTATACAACACTTTGCTCTCCTATGTTCGTACAGTGCTCAATCAATCGGCTATTGCTGTTGCATCAACCGGTGTTGCCGCACTTCTTTTGTTTGGTGGTGCCACTGCACATTCGACCTTCAGGATTCCTGTGGAATGTTTGAATGAAACATCCACATGCAGGATTTCAGTGCAATCAGAACGTGCAAAACAACTTCGCAATGCCACTTTGATTGTTTGGGATGAAGCACCCATGATGAATCGTTTTGCTGTAGAAGCTGTGGACCGTACTTTACGTGATATTATGAGTAGGAATGATTCGCTGCTCAAAAATATACCCTTTGGTGGTAAAGTTGTTGTCTTTGGTGGTGATTTTCGTCAAACGCTTCCTGTAATTGAAGGTGCCAATCGCGCACAGACCACTGCTGCAAGCATCTCTCGCTCTTACATTTGGCAGCATGTCCAAATCTGCCGTCTTACCATCAACATGCGTCTACAAAACATCAATCATGACACCCAACATGCTCATCGACAACGTGCATTTGCACAATACCTGCTCAATATCGGTGAAGGGCGTATACCTACAAGTAAGTTAGCTATTCTTTTTCTTTTCTTTACCCAATTGTGCAACATCCTTATCATATTTTGCTGTCATAGTTTCCCAAAACTCCGACTATATACGCATTGATGGTGATGTTCAATGCTTGCGTGGTTCCAATATCTATCACATGGTTGACACTGTGTATCCCAATCTTCGCACTATCACTGCTAATAATGCTGTTCAACTTGCTCAAGCTGCTATTCTTACCACTACCAATGACTGTGTGAATCGCATTAATGCTGTTGCTACTGAAATCCTTCCTGGTGAAGCGTATGAATATCTCAGTGCTGACAGCATATCATTCACTCATAGTGATCAACATGAAGACATTCCTATTGACTTCTTGAACACAGTTACTCCTAATGGTATGTACTGTTGCATTCAGCCCACCTATTTCACTCATTGACTATTACTTATAGGTATGCCTGATCATAAACTATCGCTCAAGAAAACCAGCCCCTTATTCTTTTGCGCAACTTGCGCCCTGATCAAGGCCTGTGTAATGGTACGAAACTTATCTGTCGCAATTTGCATAGATACTACATTGAAGCAGAGATTGCGAGCCCTGGTATTCATGCAGGTACCATAGTTCTGATCCCAAGAATCAAACTCTTTGGCAAAATCAATGGTACTGCTATTGAGCTATCAAGGAAACAGTTTCCAGTCCGCCCAGCTTTTGCAATGACAATCAACAAATCTCAGGGCCAAACACTCTCACGGGTAGGCGTTTACCTTACAGCACCAGTGTTTTCGCATGGGCAGCTATATGTTGCTTTCTCTCGGGTTACAAACTACCACAATCTTCAAGTTATGGCAGAATATGACGAGGATACACAATCACATGTCACGAAAAACATTGTATATCATGAAGTTCTTCACTAATTACATAGTGTCATGTACTTACATCCTTACTTTTTTATATTCATCATCATCATCATCATCATCATCATCATCATCACTGTCATTGTCATTGCCATTGTCATTGTCATCATCAAAGCATTGTACATACTTCATACCCATTCATTCTTCATTACATGTATATAAGCACATATTTCTTATACTAAATCGGTAGCCAACAGTCTCCGTGTCTTACTTATTATCTCACTTTTGCTCTATTCTCAGTGTCCAGCACACAAATGATCACAGAAGACTGCTATCACCACTTTATAGCATTCCAACATAAACCAGTCTTAAGCTATTGGGGCGAAAATCGAAAGTTCGCGAGCGAAGCGAGTCGCCCGGGCCCGCTAGTCCACCGCCGCATATTAATTAAATAAGGCTCTTAGCTACTTAGCTTGCTAACTCACTGAAAAGGAAATCATGTTGCACTAAAACACAAACGCTGACATATGGTTGGCTTGGCTATTCACCCCCTACCCTGTTTTTTTCTTCATCTTTCTCTCCAGTTCCAAACATTGTCTTTCTCTCTCACTTGCACAGTTACTGTGGCTCACACATCTTCGTGTGGCGTCCTTATTTGAACTAATACATACATCATTGTCTTAGCTATCGATATTCCTTCATGTCTCCCATATCCAGATTACTGAATAACTTGAAAAGATCTGAACAATCGATCGGAATCGTAATAAAGGATTGACACTTGAACACACAACTGTCTATTGTTACTCTTCTTCTTCTTACTGTCAATACATACATTATACATTATGTCTGTTCCAATTTGCGCCACTTGCCGACAACCAGGTCACTCTCGCACTTCTCATCGCGATTGCCTTGCCAACCCAAATCGTTTGGCTGCTCGCCAACAGAATGAAAATGATCGAACCTTTCTCCATCATGGTATCTATCATGATAATGTGATCTTCATTAATAACCTGTTGCTCAATCCTATCACTATTATAGCATCATCTTCATCTTCGTCTTCACATGATAATACAGCTCCAACTCAACGTTCAGGTCCGCGTTGCAGAAGCTGTGGACAAGTGGGTCATTCTCGAAGATCTCATCGTGATTGTCCAAACAATCCTCGAAATGCAAACACAAATGCATCAGCACTACAACCGACACGTGATACCGCCACACCCCAAATGCGATGCAACAGCTGTGGCCAATTGGGGCATACCCGAAGCAACCATCGTGATTGTCCAAACAATCCTCGAAATGGCAATCAAAATGGCAATCAAAATGGCAATCAACAAGCACGTCGTTATGCTATGCGAATGCTTCCAATAGAGTTCCAGCCTTCTGCTATTGTACGCGACAGCATTGAAGCTGATGGTAGACACACCTTTGGTGAGATGTCTGCAGAATGTCCACACTGTCATGCAAGAACCTGGATCGCTGAGCGTGATAAAACATCAAGCTTTGTTAATCCTAAATACTCTTTTTGCTGCAATAAGGGCAAGATTACACTTCAATTACCACCAGCTCCACCAGCTCCATTGCTTGATTTGCTCACTGACCAAGATGCAACTTCCCAATCTTTCCGCTCCAGTATCAGAGCATATAACTCAGCATTTGCTTTTACATCTATCCGCGCTCAGGTATGTACTTTTGTTCTGTGTTACATGATCATGACATACATACATGCACAACCTTATTTCTTTTTTTGGTTTGGTATGAAAATAGCTTGACACCGAGCTTGCAAATGCCACAACCGGAACATACACTTTTCGTGTCAATGGTGTCATTCATCATTACGTTGCCAGCTCAATGGTCCCCACTCAGCATGATCCAGGCTTTGCCCAAATTTATATTTGCGATCCAGATGAACAAATCAACCTACGCAGCTCATTGAATGGTGGTCTTGATCGCAATATCGTACAACAGCTTCAGGAGATGTTTTTTAATGTGAATCCTTTGGCTCGAATGTACCAACGTGCTGCTGCATTGTTACAGAGCGAACCTGATAACGATTTTGCCATTACAATCCATTCTGATCGCTCTTCAAGTCGTGGCCATCGTGGGCAGTTTTTACGTCCTGTAACAGGCGAAATTGCTGGCGTTGTTCCCTCCTCTTCCAATACAAATGCATACCGTGATATTGTTATCCGACGCCATGGACAAGGTCTCATGCGCATTGATGAGCTCCATCCATTATATGATCCATTGCAATACGTCCTTATGTTTCCTCGAGGGGAACAAGGATGGTGTGCACCAATCCAAGGTAAGATTATAGAAAGATTTGATACTTCATGTTATAATTTAGTAGTGACACCTTTCACGACATTGTTTTTGGCAAACTAGGACGCGCAAATCGACAATTGGATCCTGATGCCGAGAGCAGCGATACTGTTACGCCTATGCGATTTTATGCATACCTACTACAAGATCGCCAGGATTCCTACTTATTGTACTATGGACGTCTTTTTCACCAGTATGCTGTTGACATGTATATCAAAGTTGAACAACAACGTCTTCGCTTTATCGAGGAGAAACAGGAGTCCTTGCGTTCAGAGGCGCTACAAGGAGTCATTGACGCAATGGCTAATGAGACTGCAAGAGACATCGGTAGCCATATCATTCTTCCACCAAGTTTCACTGGTGGCCCACGAGATATGAATGCACGTTATCAAGATGCCATGTCGATTGTGCGTTCTCTTGGTCATCCAGATTTGTTCATTACCATCACCTGCAACCCAAATTGGCCTGAGATCACGTCTGCTCTTAAGCCTGGCCAACGTGCTACTGATCGTCCTGATTTAACAAACCGTGTATTCAAGCTGAAGGTAATAACAACAACAGTAACACTTCTCACTTCAAGCTTTACTAATGATGACTCACCATTTTTATATATAGTGTGATTTGCTTATGCAAGATCTCACCGAAAGGCATGTATTAGGCGAAGTAGTTGCTCACTTCAAGGTCATCGAGTTCCAGAAACGTGGTCTACCACACGCCCATATCCTTTTGGTGTTGGATGAAAGCTGCAAACCTACCAATCCAAGTCAATATGACCAGATCGTTTCTGCTGAGATTCCTGATCGTGAATTGCATCCTGCAGCATATGAAACAGTGACACGCATGATGATGCATGGACCATGTGGTGAATTGTTCCCACAAGCACCATGTATGGAGAATGGCCGTTGTAGCAAGAATTATCCACGGGATTTTGCTGAAGAGACCACTGAACCACCATCCGGCAAGTATCCAATCTACAAGAGACCCAACAATAATAGGCGTATCTGGGTATCACAGTTTTTCGCCCTTGATAATCGCTGGGTTGTACCACATAATGTCCCATTATGTACCAAATACAATGCACACATCAATGTTGAAATATGCTCAAGTATCAATGCTGTCAAGTACTTATACAAGTATGTCTTCAAGGGTCATGATCGTGCATTGATCACAATGCGCCGACAACACTACCAGCAACAACAAGCTGAACAACAGCGACAACCCATCAATGAAATACAACAGTATCGAGATGCTCGCTATGTTTCTGCTTCTGAAGCACTCTGGCGCATATATTCGTTCAGCCTGTTCAAACGTTCTCCTGCTGTGCAGTTGCTCTTGCTGCATTTGCCAAACCAGCAAGCAGTATACTATCGTGAGACTGATGACTTGCAAACAATTGTTGATCGTACTACTGATCGACCAACAACTCTACTTGCCTTTTTTGATCTCAATCGGTAAGCTTTCCTTCTTTTTTACATTTCTATACATTAATCTTCTTGAACATTATGTAGACGAGATCCTAATGCACGTCAATACTGCTATCACGAAATTCCTTTCCATTACGTCTGGAAGACCAACGTCACTCCATACCATTGGGCCCCTCGCCAACGTGGTCGTGGCACTGTAGGTAGAATGCCTTTTGTGTCACCCCGTGATCCTGAACGTTTTGCCCTACGTTTGTTGTTGCACAAGGTTCCTGGGCCTCAAGGTTATGCAGACTTGAAGCATGTCAATGGCCATGATTATCCCACATTTGTGGATGCTGCCAAAGCACGTGGTCTTTTGGAGAATGACGAAGAATACCATCTCTGTCTGGAGGAAGCCATTGGCCATATTACTTCTGGCCCACAACTGCGCCAGCTATTTGTAACCATTCTGGTGTTTGGAACTCCTTCCAATCCAGGATACCTATGGGAACAGCATGCATCACGCCTGTGTGATGATTACAAGTGGCGTTATACAAGTAACAATCTCGAAGTGGACATGGATCGCTGCATTGCTGAAGCACTTAGACATATCCAACATCTCCTTGAGCTGCAAAACTTGACTCTTGCAAATTTCCACGGCATGCCATCACCACCAGACGCTTCCATATTCAGAACCCCACTTCCTTCTCTTGAGCATGAAGATCAAGATGAATCACTTGCTACCAACATCACCCCTGAAGCATGTGCAAGTCGTGTTGCTTCATTGAATAATGAGCAACGAGCCATATTTGACACCATTGTCAATGCCATACAACAAGATCCTGTGCAACAACGGCTATTTTTTATTGATGGTCCAGGTGGTTCGGGAAAGACTTTTTTGTACAACACCCTGCTCTACCATATCCGTTTACAGTTCAACCAGTCAACAATCGCTGTGGCGTCTACTGGTATTGCATCTCTCCTCTTGGTTGATGGTCGCACAGCACATTCTATGTTCAAGATTCCCATTGATACCTTAAACGAGCGATCCACTTGCAGCATCTCTGTGCAGTCATCACGTGCGCAGAAGATCCGTGATGCTGCAATCATTGTATGGGATGAGACACCCATGATGAATCGCTTTGCCGTAGAAGCTGTCGATCGCACATTGCGTGATATCATGGGGAGAGATGATCCACTCCTGAACAACATCCCCTTTGGTGGTAAAGTTGTTGTCTTTGGTGGTGATTTTCGTCAAACTCTTCCAGTCATCGAACGTGGCAATCGTGCCGAAACCACAGCTGTATGCATCTCACGTTCCTATATCTGGCAGCATGTGCAACCATTCCGACTCACTGTCAATATGCGCCTGCAAAGTATCGATGATGATCAATCAGACCATGCTCAACGTCAACGCCACTTTGCTCAATATCTCCTTGATATTGGTGGAGGACGCATCCCCAAGAGTAAGTTATATCCAATCCCATTCTTATATCAAGTGCATCATGCTCATAGCTCTTTTCATATGGCTTTTATAGTCTCGCCAAATTCTGATAACATACGCCTTGATGGTGATGTTCATTGCTTGCGTGGTTCCAACATCCTCAACATGATCGACACCATTTATCCCAATCTCCAAAATATTACCACTTCTGATGCACCCCAACTTGCAAAGTCAGCGATTCTTACCACCACCAATCAATGTGTAGATCGCATCAATGCACACGCTACAACCATTTTCCCAGGTCAAGCTCATCAGTATCTCAGTGCTGATAGTGTGTCATCACACACATCTAATGGGCAAGATCTTCCAGTCGATTACTTGAACACTCTTACCCTTAAAGGTACATATCGTATTATCATCATTACCCATTCACTTATCCAAAACACATCATTCACTCTTCCTGATGCATTATTTGTAGGCATGCCAGCACATGAACTCCTTCTCAAAGAGAACCAACCGCTCATTCTACTGCGCAATTTGCGCCCTGATATGGGATTGTGTAATGGTACCAAGTTGATTTGTCGCTCCATGCATCGGTATTTCATCGAAGCTGAAATTGCAAACAACAACAGTATCCATGCCGGCACCCCTATCCTTATTCCAAGGATAAAGCTCATTGCGAAAATCCCAGGTACAGCATATGAGCTTTCACGGATCCAATTACCAGTCCGTGCTGCATTCGCCATGACCATTAATAAGTCCCAGGGGCAAACACTTTCGCGCGTGGGTGTATATCTTCCTGCACCTGTTTTTTCACATGGTCAGCTCTATGTCGCCTTCTCTCGAGTCACTGACTACCGTAACTTGCAGGTCATGGCCGAATATAATGAGAATACCCAAACACATTTCACCAAGAATATTGTATACCCTGAAGTTCTTACCTAATTGCACATGATACTCATATCCCAAAAGTACTCATGTATATATAGAACCAAATCTTTATAAAGCCAGTATCACAGCATAGTACATAAGTATAGTGAATGAGATCGTTTGACTCTCTAAATCCATTCTTTTGCAACACTGTAACGACAACACTAATCACAAGTATCTTTTGCGCAGCGCAGCAAGCTCCGTATCGCCAACACAAAATCACATCAATCTTTGCGAGCACGCGAAGCGCGCACAGCTCCGTATCGACTTCACTAATTCACAGGTATCTTTTGCGCAGCGCAGCAAGCTCCGTATCGACTTCACAAAATGACATCAATCTTTTGCGAGCACGCGAAGCGCGCGCAGCTCCGTATCGACTTCACAAAATCACGGCAATCTTTTGCGAGCACGCGAAGCGCGCACAGCTCCGTATCGACTTCACAAAATCACGGCAATCTTTTGCGAGCACGCGAAGCGCGCACAGCTAGTCAACTTTATAATAATTAAGATAAGGTAATTGACAAATACAGTAATAAAGATAGAGAATCAAAGTACAAGAGAAAAGAATGGGAATAGTGGATGATACAAAAGAGGATGGGAACAGCAGAGGAGGATCATAGCAAGAGGATGGCACCCAGCAAATTCAATGCATACAAAAGGCATTCATTAGTATTGGAAGCGGCAACATTGCATCATCGTAAACTTACCTATGTGATCTACCAGCTGGTGAAAAAGAAAAGAAAGAAAAAGGGGAAAGAGAGAAGGGGAAAGGGGAAAGAAAGAAAGAGGGAAAGAAAGAAAGAAAAGTACAAAGAAAAAAAGAAAAAAAGAAAGAAAGAAAGCCAGCTGGAAGGCCAAGTCCTCACCTACAATGAAAGACATGTCAGATCAAGAGCATGAAGGAAGACAAGCAACACTTACCCTACACAGGTGGGACAAGGCAAGAAGGACAAACAGGCGAAGCTGTGGAGGAGGCGGGGAACAAACAGCGGAGAAATGACTCTAGGATTTTGATCCTGCAAAGATGATATAAGGAAATGACACTTTGGACAGTGATAAATCATGTACTTACAGCGTAGTTGATGGTGAGGAGCAGGGAAAAGCAGAAGGAGTGGAAGCAAGAACGAGAAACGAGAGAAGAAAGCAGCAAATCTTGATGATGATGAAGCTACAAGAAGTACAGATGAGTCAACAGCAGCAGATACAAGATATTAGTAGTCAACATACCAAATGAGTGTGTGTGGGCGTCTGTGCGCGAAGAACGAGAGAAAGAGCGATTTTGGGGAAAAAAAAGTGCTGCGGAACAGGAGGGGAGCTTTTATAAACGCCATTCAGACACGATGATCACGCCATCGCACTAATGATACCCACGAGCCTAGCTCTTTTCTTTACAATAAGATCCTTTTCCCTGATGTTTGAAACTGATGTTCTTTTGACGAGAAGATCCCAAAATCGTTTCAAGCGAATTCATACTAGTCTACCCTGCAAAGTTGATCTTTGGAAGCCTAAGAGACATACAAGACACACAAATTGGTAAGCACATGTATATATGGAATGACTCCTTGAAAGATGCTCTACATTTTGGTCTTTTACTTTTTCAAATTGGATGCAATCTGGTCAAGGTACAGCTAATTCTCTTCATACGTAACAATACTTCTTTTCATTCATCTTCCTTTATAACAAACAATGTTGCTTCTTGATACAAGTTCATTCTGTGACGCCTCCTCTACATTTTGGTCTTTTACATTTTCAAAATCGATGCGATTTGCCTGAGATATAGTCATTTTCCTTTCAATATGGCACTAATGCCAGCCATCTGTCTTTTCTCCTTGGTACACTATGCCGTGACATGATACATGCTCTACATCTTTGATCATTTACATCTTTATCTTCCATGATCTGACCGATATCATGGCGTAAGTGAGTGATGGGAGTGGTAGTGATAGGAGATAACATGCATGAAGGATGTAAATATACTTCCCATATGGATGGAGATACCGACAAGTGGAAAGGGACAAGGCAAAACGAGACATTCATCGTGAAGGCAAAGTAATGAGATGATGTATACGTCAACAAAGGTATGTATGCGAGCATTTATTGGTGAAAGGAAGATTTGGGATGATGACTATAGGGTATGAACATGTTGACAAGGTTGAAGGTACGCTAATACTATCATTTGTTTCTTATGCGTGGTGGTTGCTGGCAGGCTGCTTGACACTTTAGTGTGCATCTTGAAGCAGGAAGTAGCTTATCACTATTGCTGTATATCGATATGGCTTACTGAAGAAATCAAACAGCTCCAAACACTACCATTGATATTGCCTACACTGATTGTGTTCATGATACAAATCCATCATAGTCGTTAATGAAAGAAGAAGCTGTTGGTACACTATCAATCATCGATTAGCATTGGTGAATAATGCAGTAGTGGCATCCATTGTTTGCTCAAAAGTGATCGATGATGTCTCAAGGTACTCTTCCATATCCATATAAGATGACGACCAAACATGATTGAATGGATGCACTTGGACCTTGATGATGGTGGTCTTTGCATGATGCGTTGAAATGTATGCAGTTTGAAGGTTACACAAACGGTGATGCCTGTTGTTGGCATTAAATAGGGTATATAATGACCAAGTTTGACAATGGTAGTGATGGAAAATAGAGCATATAAGAACCATGTCCTCTTTGACGTGTTATATATATATATATATCCAGTTCCTCCCATCCCATGTTGCCAAGGTGATATCAAAGAGCCATTTCATATGTATTGAAGCAAGTTGCTATACTTAATAGATACTTCTATATACAAGCTATCTGCTGTTCATCCAAAGAAAGGCTGTCCAAATATACAAACTGGTTGAGAATGGCAAGTGTTGAAGTAAACGCTGTTATGGCAGGAAAAGTGCAGACGAGTGTTGTAGTGTCAAGAAAGACGTGTTGGAAGAGAGTGACAAGCTATTCAGTCATATGCTATCGAAACAAAACCAATGTAGTTTTGACATGACAGATTGAAGCAGGAGAGTCGCGTGTACGAGTTGTAGATGTGTTGAATGGGGAAACAGTTGCGAATAGTATGGTGTCAATGAGAAGGAAAGTAAAGGTGGCAGCGGAAAATAGGTGGCAGGTACTTGAAAGTTGCATACTGCTACAACAAAACCAGTCAGACAGTCTTGCATTCATTACTACATGTTATAAGGACACCATTTTTTATACTAAATCGGTAGTCAACAGTGCCCAGACACACATGATTGCAAAAAGACCACTATCACCACGTTACAGCATTCAAACATAAACCAGTGTTAAGCTATTAGGGCGAAAATCAAAAGTTCGCGAGCGAAGCGAGTCGCCAGGGCCCGCTAGTTATAAAGTTGATACTTTAAACGTCTTAGTGTTGTTCTTTTTTTATTAGCCACTTGTCTTTTTCATTGCATCCCAAGATGGTATCCTTATGCACAATCATTGCAATATACACAGTTGGTCGTTTAGTGGGTTTACGTCAAGTCTATGTGATGTATTTACAACAATATGAAGCTACTCTGCATCATGAAAAACAATGAACAACAACAATCTATAAACTAGAAAGGCGATCTGACACCATCGATCACCAGTTTTCCTATCACAAATTGCTGCAAATGACTTTCTTCTTCTGCTTCATCAATCCGTGCTGCTGATCGTAAGCGATGGGATATGGATGTAGATCTTGATGCAAATGTACCAATCGATTGCGCAAGAGATGCCACATCATCGTCTACTGGGTAAGCTTGATCTCCTCCTCCTCTTGATATTGGTCTTTCACTTTCTGAGCCTTGTAATCGATATCCCATATGTCTCAATATTGCTGCCAAATGCTTCATAATGTCAAAATAACGTTCTTCACTAATAGGCGCCCGAGAAAATCGTGCTTGTTCATATCCTGCTATATATCCACGACCAAGCTGCTCATCAATGAGCCCAAGATGGATCAGGCCTTCAATATACTGACGTAAGCTGTGTTTCTTGCGTCTTGCATAGATAGTGTTATTGGTAACTACTTGTTCTTCAAAAAGACAAGATAATCCCATTGTTAACTAATGCACTAGTGTCTCATTGTATACTTGATACTTACCAATGAGCAGTGGTGTCCGAAGAATGGCACGCTTGAAATTGACCCCTTCAAGACTGGATACTCCTACATCATCGTCTTTTGATCAATAGACTGGATGCTAAAGATGGAGCAAGAACAAATACCTGGTTGTCCCCAGCCTATGTGATTGAAATCTTCTTGACGTGGTGTGATATTTTCTCGGATGTGTTTCACGTGATCAAAGTCCCGTTGTATGCAATCATATACTTTCTACAAGGAGATGATGACATGAGTACTGTTGTAGAAATGAATCAATGGGCATCATACCTTGGGTAAATCTTCTTTGGTGATAGGGATATATGATTTGGGGATATCTTGCAATGCTGCTCGTACTGTCAATACCCGACTGCATGAAAAAGACAACGCAAACATAGCCTATTGTATTCTAATAAGGATTGAATAAAAACAATCAAGATCTCTTTTACCAGCACAACATAGCTCACAACGACAACAATGAGATTTCGATAGTCATGAGCACCAGATCCAGTTTGATTAGCCAAAGCTTGAATAATCACATCTGCTGCTGATAAGGCGACTGCTGCAGCTGTAAGCAAGATAAGGAAGAAAAGTGATCCTCTGTAGATACAGTGTGATAATCGTATACTGTGCATTGTTGTATGTGAAAGAAAGGCATATGAATAGATTGGTACGCATTGGATGCTGGTGCCATTGACGCCCCTTGATCTGTTTCCTTTTTGGTACAATGTTGTCGGTCGTGAGTCATTTGACTACAGGACACTGGCCATTCACTTACCTGTTTCGGGTCTGGTGACCTTGAATCCATCATAACAATCATGGTGCAATAGTGTTCTTGCAAAAGTGTCATTCATGTGAATAATAACCAAAGCAACCAAGACTGAATAATGCTACTGCTGGGAGCTTTTCCATGCGTATACGACAATATGCGATGTGCTGGATGATGTGACATGCTCGAATGTGGAAGAACATGATTCGGAAAACAATACAATACGCTGACGATGTACAAGGATCAACACACATAACAGAATATGGATGCAATTTGGTAGATGGGAATCGAGACCTTAAGGATGGAGTGTTCTTGCATGAAAAGCCATTGTTACACTTGCAGGGAAGAACTTGATCCAGAAGATTGCTTCACATCATTTATTGCTTGCATCCCAAACATGAACATCCACTTCCACTGCCATTATCATGCTGGTCGACTTGTTGATATCTTGTTCGTATATTCAATGTGTTGGACAACGTATAAAGGGACTTTGAACGTGACAAAGACGTTGTTGCTGATTGGTTCCTCCATGTCGGTTTGAAACGTGGCTGCATTCACTGTGTATCCGATCCGTTGCTGTTGTCCTTCAGAATTGCCTACATTGCTTGCCAAAGACATTGGATTGGGTTCTTGTCTGGTGTTCAAGTGTAGGAATAAGAGAAACAAAGGGCGTTATGCGTGATCCTTGATGCGTGTCAGAAGCGGCAATTAAAACCAGTGATTTGGAAGCTGGACACCCCCACACGCTGTACCTTTTGCTCTGTTGGGTTGTCTTCATCTTTGCCCTATTGTAACTAGTCTATGACCTGAAATAAATTGACCCCTTTATGAAATGGCCAATATCGTGTTTCCTTCTCATTGTAAAAGATATACACGACAATGAGCATTATCAGAGAATCATGATGTTTCCGAGCCAAGTGCATCAGTCAAGATAATTAGCTGTGACCCAACATCTGCCAATAAAGTATGACATGGCTTTACTGAAGCTATTGCAAAAGACAAGATATGATTGGATGCCAATAAGCTGGTTGTACATCTGCATGCATTTCTTGATGGATTGCTTCATCGATGTCTTCTTGGATCGGCAAAACAATCTCGTGTGATGTTAAGCTCGCTATTTGGTCAAGGTGTCAATGTGCAAGGTTGTGTTGTACATGTGTGATTACACCATGTGTATCATGCGAGCTTGTTTTTATAACAACATGTTGTTGGATAGACCTGACTTGTACCATGGGAACCTTTGACGAGTGTTTCAGTAAGTGGGTTTACCCGCGTTTGCATACAATGTGATCAAGTTAGAGCTATACTTGTACATTGCTACTTAGAAAGGAGAGTAAGTGATGTGTGTGTGAGGATAGAGGCATAATATTACGTGTTTGGAACTGAAAATCAACGCCGTTGCATTGAAATAGAGCCGTGGGAACAACTGCATAAAGGACATCTCTTTCCCTTTTTCTTACTTTCCCACAATCTTCTCTTCTCCTCCATCAGTTACTGCTATCAAGATAAACAATGCCTGTCCGAATCATTGCTCTGCAACGTAATCTTCTCAATCGTGCTCGCTTTTACTCCACTGCAGGTATTGTCTATAACATATACACATATCATGCTATCATATTGACTGACATGTCTCAATCATCCAGTAAGATCAAGAGATTACTTAATCGTTTATCTCGGCAAGCTGCATTTTACTGATTGAATCACTGCATTTAATCCTTTAGAGCAAACAAAATACAATTGGATTGATTGGTCTTGGCCAAATGGTATGTTGTCTATCTCCCTTTTTCCTCTGGTGGTATGTATAACAGCTACTAAGATACAAGATGATGTTTAGGGCTCTGGTATGGGCAAGAATCTTGCGCTCAAGACTAAGCCTGGTACCTTGCTTGTCTATGATGTCAACAAGGCAGCTGTTGAGCGATTCGTGGATACTTTTCCTCAAGCCAAAGCTGTATCGGATCCTGGTGAAATGGCTGAAAAGGCTGGTCTTGTGTTGACAATGTTGCCTGAAGCCAATCACGTGGAACAAGCACACAAGGCTCTATGGGATGGACTTGATGAATCTAGTCTTTTGGTGGATTCAAGCACTATTGCTGCTGAAGAAGCACGTCGTTTGTCCCAAAAAGTGATGGATGCAAAGAAGGGTACTGCATTTGATGCACCTGTTAGTGGAGGTAAGCTTGTTGTAAATGACTTAAGATGACTTTTTCTTTAACAAACTTACTCCTGTATCTTTGCAGGGGCTGTTGGAGCTGATGCAGGCACATTAACGTTTATGGTGGGAGGTCCATCAGTAGAAGCAGTCGAAAAAATCAAGCCAACACTATCATTAATGGGTCGCAATGTGGTCTATTGTGGTCAAAATGGTACTGGTCAAGTAGCCAAACTCTGCAACAATATGCTATTGGCCATTTCAATGGCAGGTGTATCAGAAGCAATGTTGTTGGGAGCAAGATTAGGCATGGATCCACTCTTGTTGGGCTCCATTATCAACAACTCGACAGGTCGTTGCTGGAGCTCAGATACCAATAATCCACACCCTGGTGTTGTTCCCACGGCACCAGCTAGTCGTGATTACCAAGGTGGTTTTAGCACTCATCTTATGGCAAAGGATTTACGTCTTGCAATGAAATCTGCTGAAGATTCTGCAACCAACCCTATACTTGGTACCATGGCAGCCAAAATCTTCAATGACTTGGCAAAGACTGATGAATATGGCAAGTTGGACTTTTCCAGTGTGTACAAGGTAAGACGATCACATCACTCTTTGACCTTTTTACTCACATATTCCCCATAGTGGATGAACAAACAACATTCGTGATTGAACAATAGTCTTCTATTATATGCTTGAATGTTTTGCGCGTAATAGTAATAAAACAAGCAGTAAATCTTATGTACACAAAGTAAACAAAAGTGTGTGAGAGAGAGAAATATGTACAACGGAGGAGGAGAAAGGGCTTGTGTATCTTGTGTGTTGTGTGGATGCATTTGAAGCTTGATGTTGTGCACGTTAAAGGAGGTATTTGCGGGAAAAAGTGATGAATATCGAGTGACAAGCCATCGTCCATGATCATCCAGTATCCTTAAACACGCAAAAGGCTCTTGTCGACACCATAAGCAGGTTCACGTTGATCAAGGAACCACTTGAAGTACTCATAAACACTCCAGCTAATAGCAGCACTTGGCATGTTGGTAAGAACACGGGGCTTATATCCTCTAAAGAAGCCACTGAGCCCATGACGCTGCTTGATGATTGTCATGGCATCCCAAAAACCAGTAGCATTACGAATACGTGGATCAGGATTTTGTCCACGAGTCTGAAGTAAAGTCTTTATCACATCCAAAGGTGTAGTGAGAGATGATGCTGTGGCACCTGCCAATGCACCAGCAATAGCATGTGTTTTTGGATCATATGCACCATCAGGATTAAAGTACTTTCGGAAATACTCGTAAGTAGCAAATTGAATTGATTGAAATGGCACCGACATGGCAAGAGTGGTGGGAAGTGAAATATAAAAGGCACCAACACCTTCCTTGGCTAACACACTGCGCGCACATTCACGAACAGAAGTGAAAGTTGAGTCGCGGAGCTGCATCCGTTGCTTAACGACTGGCAAATAAAAATTTGTTTCGGTCAGCTTTTTTTCTCCGTGAATGATATCTGATAAAAGCTATACAGTACTTACCATCAAAAGGGGTCATTAGGGTATCATGAGCAAGAGTAGCACAAGCACCTGCTGCTGCAAAGCTCAAGGTATGATTGCCATCCTCTTCATCGGCTCCCAACTTTTCTTTCACATATTCATAAGTAGCAAAATGAAGTGCATGAGCTGGTCCTGCACCAAGTAAAACAGAGTTGACACCACGCCAAAGATTACGAGATGCTGCCTTAAAGCCAGGGTATACAGTAGGTGCAGGTCGAGTACTTTGAATTACTTGCATTCGTGTCTAATGGTATAAAATATATGATATTAGTCATTGTGCTACAAGCGCGTCATGATGCTGCATCTTGCTTACCTTGATTGAATCAACAGGATACATGGCACAGTGTTCAGCTGCACCAGCAAAAGCACCAGCAAGTGCATTTTGTGCCATAGAAGAGTTGCTGCCAAGGCTTTCGTAATCGTATTCTTCAGACATGATCGACTTGTTGTAGAGTGGAGTGGGGGGTTTTCAATAGAACAATGCAGTTAAGAGAGTGAAAAAGAGGAAGAACAAGTAAACGCGCTGGGGGGAGCAAAAAATAATAACAGCAAGGAGTTTCTTTTTATATAAGTGGCAAGCGGAAAAGATCAGATAAGGGCGGATCATAACGAATTAGGCAGCACAAATACCATCCTACTAACCCCGATCACAAGGCGCTTATCTGCCAATCATATGCCTTCATCAGCACGGCCCTTTTGAGTAATGACATTAGGATTATCTTGTTGCTTTCTCATTTGTGCATCATCATCATCCCTATCAAAACCTTGACACCCATATGCATTTCACAGTTTATGACAATCTGATTCAATCATGTTGATGACGACACTACTTGTATTGTTTTCATCTTTACATATCCTATAGTGGTCAATGACACCTTGACTGACCTTGACTGTTGTGCTCCAATCCTCGTCGTGTGCCATATTAAAGATCAATGACCCAAAAAAGGAAGTGATAGCATGCAAATGATTAAACTTCTTCATTGTTTTCATGTACGTGTATCATTACAATGAAAGAGCAAGTCAATCACACATATCCTTAATCTATATTTCTCGCACGTACCAAATGAGAAGGAAAAGGCAGCAGCATTTCAGCGGAAAAAGTTGTAGCACGTTGCATTCGCATCACAGACACATCAAGCATGTTTGTGTATCCTCTATCTAATCCGATATTGATTTCGAGAACCGCCAGTGGTGGGGAATCTCGGATGTCGGCTTTAGGCATTCCACTAACCCACCTGGCAAATAACTTGTTTACTAGATAGCCCAATCACACAAATCTGATAAGTGTAATGTTTGCCACTGACTATTCTCCTCAAACATCAGATAATGCTTCACTTTTACCCCTTGTGATATCCAGCTGATCATTCACTTTGATATCAATGTCATCTTTTCATATGTCATAATCACAAGACCACTTTTATTGCTTAGTACATCCTGCATTTGACAATAGTAGTATGTAGAATCTTTTCTGGAATAATGATGAAAGGCTACTGATGATCGAGAATAAACTTTAATCAGTATAGAAAGGAAAACATGATGATGGTGGAGGAAAAGACTATGGAGCAGTGGTGTCAAAGAAGATGTCATGGTATCTGAAAAGATGTGTATATGTTGTAGTTTATGCGACTGGTACGAATTCTCCATTAAGAGTGCCATTGTTGGGTGCTGGGTCAAGGTTAAGGATTTTGGCAACGAATCCATAGACTTCGACATTGAAAAATGGTGCGACGATGGTGCCTTTGTTGTACCATTGTTCTATTCGAGGACCACGTGCCATAAAGATAGCTCTCATTTCCATGGCAAGGTTGTCATATCCATGAATCCCCATCGGTCGATATGGTTTTCCAGAGTTGATGTCATAATCTCTATGCGAAATGATCGAGTAGCCTACATCAGGAATGGTGACGACAGGTGCAATACGTTCAGTGCCACGATAATGGAATCGTTCTGGTACATCTTCTCGAAGATACACTTGAAAGTGGGCATCATCAACGCTTTGGGTGTAATTGTATAGCTCATCATAGACTCGTTTGACTGTATCTTCAGGTGCATCATCTTTGGGTCGAAGACTTAACAATGGCCATGCTTCACGTGGTCGTAAATGCGATAATGTCTCCTTGGAAAGAATGTCTTCGTAAAACACCAGTCTTGACTTATCCGTCTGAGCCATGCCATGATCACTGACCTATGGTTTGGTGAATTAAAAGATAATCCAATGGGCTCATCCCACTTTTTCATACTTACAATAACAACGTTGACATGTGTATCCAAGTTTCTCTCTTTAAGACCTTGTAGCAGGAAGCCAACAGCATCATCCATTTGAGCCAATACACCATTGAGCTATAACCAATATGTTGTTAACAACATAAGCATGAGATATGTATATACAATGACTTACTTGACCACCTTCAGGTCCACCACCATGCCCCTTTTGATCCACCTGTGGCACATAGATTGAAATCATCTGGGGACGCTGTTCAAATGGCATGTCGAGCCAACCTAATGCTGTTTCCATTTTGTGCTGTGCAGTGATACCACGTTCATAATCGACAAGGTAATCAGGTTCAAACTTCGGCACTGGAGAACCGGGCCACATGATAACAGCCGATTTGCGTCCTTGACGTTTGCTTGTTGTCCAAATCTAATACTTTTACATTAGCTCATCAAAGAACAAGATGGATATACATAACACATACTGGTTCACCACCCCACCATTGAGACTGTGAGCTGATCTTGGGTTGTTTGTGGATGAACATGGATTGCAGATGTGGATCATAGAATTCATTGCCGACGATACCATGTGCTTCAGGATATAGACCAGTAGCCAATGTCCAATGATTGGGAAATGTGATAGACTATGCATGCACGAGATATTCTATCAATTCTTTGAATCTGTATGATAAGCCGTGATATTTACCGGAAAAGAAGGATTCATATACTCTGCGCGAATACCTTGAGATGCTAATGAAACAAACTAAATTAGTGATGATGATGGTACGAATCAGAGATAAACAACTTGCCAAATTCTGAAAGATGAGGAGTGACATTGCGTTCAAGATAGTCGTTTCTGAATCCATCCAAAGAGATCAAGATAAGCGTCGGGGCAAATTGATGTGTGCCATTGAAATATAAGCGTTCAACAGGTCGCATATGCTCGCCATGATGTCCAACTGCCATCACTGATAACTTGAGTATCAGGAAAAGTAGACCAATGCCAATGCCAATGAATGCAAATCGTAAATGAAACCATAAACTCTATAAAGACATTATCAGCATAAAGAACATGAAGTATATCAATGTATTCTTTACCCTTTTGTGTTGTATCTGATGGTGGTGGTGTGGCTCTCCCAACTCTTCGTCGTCAAAGTCTTCGTCGACATCCCAGAAACCACGAGCACGTCTTGTTGCATTGGTGGTTTCTTTCTCGAGAAAGTGGTCTTGTTCTGTGAAATCTTGGTCGATCAAGTGTTCTTCTTCTTCGTTCATGTTGCGTCGAGTACGTAATGAAAGGGAAGAGTCGTTGCGAGAGGAATAACCTGCAGGAAGGGGTGCCATACCAGAAATAGGGGGTGATATAGTGTTGTGGTATTGTTGTATGACAGCGCGCTTGTAACGGGAAAAGAAAAAAGAGAGAGAGAGATGGCGTTTTGTCTCCTTGGCTGTTCTCTGCCTTTGGTCTACCATAAAAGGATCTGCATGAGCCATCCTCGAGGCTTGTTTGTGCAACAGCTTATCCCATCCCACTTTTAATACCATTATCCATCATGCCACTGATAATCCAGAATCATATGGTATCATGCATAAGTGTTTATGCTCGTTGTTATTGATAAAAGACGAATGATATGCTCATAAAAAGACTCCATCATCATCACCATTACTACTACTAGTCGTTGGGTATTGCTGTCTAAACGCGTCCACATTGCTACCAACTTCTCTTGCTGCTGCTTCTCCCAGTCGTTCACGAATCACCTTTAGTGTCAAATCAATACGTGCTTCATAACGCTGTATAAGTGTCTCGTTTTCTGAAATGGCTGCCAAGAGATCGTCGTCCTTTCCTTCTGGATCGTATTCACGCATCTCCCGATTGGAACGTAGCAGGTGCTTTATAGAGTTCTGTACTTGCGGAATCTCAGTCAAGAGTGTGTCATGTGGTAGTTGTTCAAGTGCTTGTGCCAATTGTGTCGAGTCCATGGCAAGTGTGTTCAAAAGGAAGATAAGGCCGACTCGAAAATCCCCACCTGCAAGCTGAATCCTCCCATGTCTGTGTTGTTGATATGCAACATTGTTTGAATCTGTGCAGGACATGGATCTCCCTTCTTTGTCCTAAAGATCATCATCCCCTTTCTTTTACATTCTTGTACCAATAAATCATGCGTATGGAAACACATGTCGTGATCACTTATGCCAGATAATTAGATCAAGCGGCGTCTGGCGGTCCATACATGCCTCCTTGGGCTTAATTGATTTTGCTTTCAACAAGATAGGCTAGTGGCATGAAGATGCATGTCCCAATATACTCACTTTGTCCTCCTGAATTAAGCTAATAAGAATATATCAACCCGTCACTCTCCTTGTATCTTCATTACTACTCTCTACTCTCCTTAGCAATCACCTGTCATTTCATACCATCATTTCCACGTCAATGTAAGATATAAAAAGATATCATTCTTCTTGTTGGTTCTATCAAATGAGTATTGAATGAGAGAAATCAAAACACGGCAACATCTACATATACATCATATGCATCCACATCCAAATGATAAATAAGGTGGCGGGTTGCAGAAATACTTCATGTCGGGAGAATGCACACAAAAAGCATAACTGCGATGCAGGGGTAAAAGGGGTTCATTGCTTCAAATATAAAAGACATCATCGTCTGGTTTTCTTTGTTGATGTACCATTAGTCAAAAAAGTTGATACAAAGGATTCATGGTCGGCTGTACAGCTAAAACAATGGCACTTGTTGCCACATTCGTTGCTAGTCAGTTAGCTTCTGCAGCTACTATCCCGCCAACCACTTCCCCTGGTGTTATCACTCTCGACATGCAACGTGAAAGACATCCATCCCTTCTCAAGATAATCAATGAAGATGTCGTTCCTGCTGTGAAAGATACACTTCATTCAGTCACCACCTCTTTGCTTCGAACTCCTGAATCACTCTTGTCCAAACACAAGCGTGAACAATTGTTGGCACAACAACGACGATCTGTTATATCCAAAAGAGCATCTTCACAGTTTTCAAACACCCTGTGGAGTGTAAGTCAATGATAGCATCATTCTTAAAGCGTCTCACTTACCACAATGCATTTCATAGTATGTCATTACACTTGGCATGTAAGTATCATCATAAAAGTGTCCTGGTATGTCATTCTAACACTGATACCGCAGTGGTACACCAGAACAAGAATTCAAGGTGATATTTGATACTGGTTCACCCTTAATATGGATTCCATCTAGCGACTGCAATGATGAATGTCCAGGAGCAACTACCCAATTTGAAATGGAAGAGTCATCTTCTTGTCACCCTGACAAGTCCAACAGTCTAAGTGTGGAATACATGGCTGGCAAAATCAAAGGCAGCGTTGTACGTGATACTGTGTCATTCCAGGACAAGAAGATAACCAATCAGCCTATTGGCGTGGCAACTCATGTTGTCGACAACATGCTCAGTGATGGTATCAGTGAGTTGATTATACAATAGCATCATACAATCATTTGTTAGCATCTTCTCATCATGATGTATACATAGATGGACTTGTTGGCTTTGCTCCTAATCGTGGAACACCTGATTTCAACAAGAGTATGTGCTTCATGCTCTGATTTATTGGCTTTTATTAATGTACTCTCTGTATAGAGAAACAAACACTGATGACACCAATGGATAGTCTGGTTGCTCAAAAGGCGATAGCTCAAAACATCTTTAGTGTACAATTCAAGCCTATCAAAGAACCTGAAGATATAGGAACCGTGGGAGGCAAACTGACACTTGGCGGTCTTCCACCTAAAGACACATACCAAGGTGATATCCAATGGCTTCCTCAAGTGCAAGATGGCGATTATGGGGTATATATAGCATTAAAGTCTCATTCAATATGCATATTCATCATCTTTTTCTCTTATAGGACTATTGGTCAATCCCAATGAGTCACATGACAGTAGGCGAGGATAATGAAGAGATACATGACAATGACAAGGAGAAGATGACTGGTATCGTTGACACGGGAACAACATTGATTGTACTTAAACCGGAAATGGCCAAGGAATTGTATAGCCATATCCCTGATGCAAAATACAATGAGTCACTTGGTATATGGACATTTCCTTGCAAGTCAGTCGAATCACTACCAACGCTATCCTTTGTATTTGATGCAAGTCAGCAGCCATTGACATTGTCTCCAGAAGAATATACAGTTCCATCATGGCAATCCAGGTATTGGGGTGCCTCTGAGAATCTCTGTCCATCTTACATTATTGGTGATTCAGTGGATGATGTTGACTTTATCCTTGGACAAAAGTTTCTCGAACATTATGTATCCATTTATGATGCAGAGAACAATCGAGTCGGTTTTGCTCGCAATGCTTGAAAGGCTATAATAGTATATGATGTACCAATTATAAAGCTGCTGCTGCAGGATCAGTGGCATTCATTAGATAAGACGATGATGTCTATTTTAAAGTCATTGATTGTCTTCTATTCATTATGCAAATGTGTACAAAGTGGATGGTGCTTAATCATGGGGAAGGTCAAAAAAATAAGGTGTTGAAAGGTATAAATCAGCTGGGGGTTAATGCAGTTGCAGGATTCATCCTTCTCTTCTTCCACTCCCGACATGGTGTTATACGAAGAACTTTGCGACGCCCATTGCCACCCACACGACGATGCAGACAATCGTGCTCTTATTCCACAACTGAAAACAGGCCATATTACACTAATGGGTGTACGTCAAGACGATTGGGACACAGTTGCTCAAGTAGCCAAACAATGCCCCAACAAAAAGTGCATCCCTGCCTTTGGTGAGCTCAAGAACATGTTACGTGAAAAGCTGTCGACTTATACAAGTGCATTTGAGGATTACACCCATGGTTTTTACACCGTGTGATGGTTCAAGACAAGGACAAAGAAGCTCACTATGACGCTGTATTGACATCCATGAACGAGACTGAAAAGAGCGAGATCATCAAGGCATTGGATCCACCTTTTCCACGTGATGAATGGTACAACAACTTGAAGCAGCATTTGGAAACACATCCTGAAGCCATTGTAGGTGAAGTTGGTTTGGATCGGGCAGCAAGATTACTTCCTGGAGGAGCTATTGAGTGGCATGGCGTCAAGCCAACATCAGTGCAATGTACAATAGAGCACCAATTACAAGTATTTGAGCTTCAGCTGCAGCTTGCCAAGGAATTGAATCGATCCATGAGTGTTCATTGCGTACAAGCACAAGGTCATCTTCTTTCACTTTTACAAAAGCACACCAAGAATGATCCACCTATCCGCTTATGCCTTCATTCATTTGGTGGATCACCTGGGACACTACCACAGTTTATGAAGCTCAAAGGATACACAATCTATGTGTCATATTCGATTGCTATCAATGAACGACTAGGAAAGAAGCTCGATGATTTGATCCAGGCAGTACCAACTGATCGACTATTGATTGAATCCGATCTCAACACACCCAAGGGACAAGATGAAGCTATGATTGCTATTGCTGAAAGAGTGGCTAAAGTACATGAATGGAGTGTCGATCAAGCTATCAAGCAGACTCATGAGAATTGGTGCAAGTTTATTGGTATACGATAATCACATAGAATACGGCTGTTAGACACAGAGGATAGAATATAATGTAGAATGAATGTTGTTGGATAAAGTCATTAGTGGTTATCTTCTTGATTCCTACATGTGATTCAAGTCATTAAAGAGTCTCTTTTGAACAAGATATGATATTAAGTTACCTTTGATTTCCTGCATCGATTCTTGGTTTTGCATTATCATCAAACACAACTTTTTCTTCAAACGACTCCAGATTGTCACCACCTGGTTGATGTTTAAGATTATCCAGTGAACCCACTTTGCTTTGAGCACTTTCATCTGACAGCCTTTCATCAAACACTTTGACTTGTCGACCACCTGGTTTATGCTTAATGTTGTCCTTGCTTCCAACCTTGGATGTGGCTTCATCATAAGACTTTGGTTCATCGTAGATCTTGATATCACCACCGCCTGGTTTATGTTTAATGTTATCCTTGCTACCGACTTTGGACTTGGCTTCATCATAAGACTTTGATTCATGATAAATCTTGACACCTCCACCACCTGGTTTATGCTTGATATTGTCTTTGCTACCGACTTTGGATTTGGCTTCATCATACGATCGTCTCTCGTGATAAATCTTGACATCTCCACCACCTGGTTTATGCTTAATGTTATCCTTGCTGCCAACTTTAGACTCTGCATCTTTATACATTCTTGGCTCATGATATATCTTGACATTGCCACCACCAGGCTTATGTTTGATATTGTCCTTGCTGCCAACTTTGGATTTGGCATTATAGGTAAGCTTTTCATTAAAGAGCTTTACATTGCCACCACCAGGCTTATGTTTAATATTGTCCTTGCTGCCGACTTTGGATTTGGCATTGTAGGTAAGCTTTTCATTGAAGAGCTTTACATTGCCACCACCAGGTTTGTGCTTGATGTTATCTTTGCTGCCAACTTTGGATTGGACATTGTATGTCACCTTCTGTTCAAACAACTTGACATTGCCGCCTCCTGGTTTGTGTTTAATATTATCCAAACTACCAACTTTGGATTTAACATGGCTGTTTTTGGACGACGTGGATGAAGATGATGACATGACAGATGACACAGGTGAACGTGGTGAAGTAGCAGGAAGAGAAGGAGAGGAAGGACTACAGTTAAATGCAATGTTCTGCCGGATATACATTAAAGAGACTTTTTGTTCTCCCAAGGAAAGCTTATAGCAACGACAAACAATCATCGATGCTTCATTCCTTGACTTAGACCCCCCACTTTCACACTCTTTCACACTTTTATAGAGTCTTACCTATAATCAGGTTTCCTGTTTGAAGAAGGTAGACTCTTTGTACGCGTCAATACACGTGGTGGGGCTAATGAAGAAGTGAAAGATAAGAAAAAGTGAAGTTAAGAGTGTTAATGAGTGATCAATGTGGAGAAATTGGTGTGGTGAAGGTATATATATGTTACACAATCTACCTGGTTTGTGCTTAATGTTCTCTTTGCTCCCAACTTTGCTCTTGACATGGTCATATTTTGGGATCGGATAAGATGTTACCTTAGTGCTAGAGGATGAGAGCGATGAACTACCAGTGCTGTTGGCTGCACTACTTCGGCGCTTGTAATTTGCTGGTATAGCCGGTACCATTGGTGGTGGCGAAGCCGAAAGGGGTAGTCTGCTTTTACGAGTGGTAGTAGTAGTAGTAGCAGATCGAGACATGATAATAAAGAAATAGGCACTAAAATATATAGTGGATGGATCTTCTCTTGAAGAAGAATAAGGAAATGAAAAATGAAAGGGAAGAACAAGAGAGAAGGAAGCCAAGTGAATGACCGAACGAAAATTAGAGCAATCTCGGCCGTTTAATGTCTCGTGTCACAAGGAACAATAAGCCCGAACCGGATAGTGGTTGTGATCAACGCCGTTGGTCAAAGGGGAGGAGAAACACATTTGCAAAGAAGGAGTGTGTAGGATAAACAGTCAGTTTTGCCAAAAGTCAACCCCTTAAAAAAAGTTTGCCACACACAAACACACAATAATATAAACACACTGATAGTGAAGCTAGCATGAACACCAGATGTGTGTAACAATAATAGACCACCAAAGCAGTCTTTAGCATCCATCCGCGTCTTGTGCTCAAGAAAAACGCGGGAGCCTGTGTGACTAACTGGCCTGTGCAGCCCACATGGCAAGGGATGAAGATGGATGATATATTACTCTGTACCAGTATTCCCCCCTTTTTTTGTCATATATACAGCTCACATTAATGCAAAACGATATACATCCTCTTTGATCATGATTGCCATTGTCACAAGCTTTCTTACATATACCATGTATGTATGAAGAAGAGTCTTTGGAAGAAAAGGAAGCTTAATCATGTAAGTGATAAGGTGTATTGGTAGCCAAGGAAAGACTGATTGGCAACAAGACCGGTGGATTGCAAAAGCTACCCAATGCAGCTGTGTAGAATATCTCCCAACAAAGATCAACAATGCAGCTGATGAAGGAAAAGTGGGAGAGAAGTCATCAACAAGCTTATGCAGCACAGTCTACTGATAATGCACACAATATCCAACTCTATAATGACGCCACTTGTATACTACTGTGGATGCTGTTATTAAAAGCATCATCCCTTTGGTGTAACATGCACCATTGTTCTAATGTTACTTCACTTTATGATTGATATATTGGAAAGATGATTTGCATTAAAGGATGATGAAAGTGTAAGGGCGCTCATTAGCGAGTGGTAGTAGGAATAGCTAAGAGATCTAAAGGCCTAAGAAGCATCATTTGGCATTCTTTTGGTCGCTTCAAGAAATTATCAAACTCATGCCAGGTATATCCCCGTGATGGATGTTTGCGTAAGGTATCTGCACGTAGACACTTTTCACTACAATAAAGCGATTCCTGGCGAGAAACGAAAGCAAAAGAAGCCAATGTTACATTCCTGATCTTCATTCGCTGTATCAAATAGTGGTACTACACTTACTGACAATGGTGAAATGGCTTTATCACAGTACGTGCACCAGTTTAGGTCAATTGTTGGATAAAACATCATTGTCATGATGGGAATTGATGATCTTGATCTTTGACACCAGATGATACAACAACAGTAAGGATGTGCCTAATGCTGATAACAAGAGAAGGAACAGAGAAAGAGAGTCATTGATGCTGCTCAGCATGTAAAAGTGTTTGGGAGATTGCAGTTTTACGTCATTTGTTGTAGCTGTCGGTATTGTAGCTTCTTTTTTTGGGATCTCCATGATTCAAATAAGGTACTTTTTGTGTCAAGGATCACAAGATCACATTACATGTGCATTTATGGATCGTGCAAGCCTTGCCTTAACCTTAAATCATCCAATGAAACTTACCAACTTTCTCACGGGATGATCTATAGTCACTGAATCGGATTGCTCGCATAGTACTGGCTTCTTCAATGTTCTGTGTACAGCAAGAAGGTGAGTAGGAGGTGATGATTGGCTAACTGACCAACAATAACCCAACTTCATATTAGCACGTTGCCGTAAATCCGATGCAATTCTGATGCACGTGGTATGCATTCATGCAAAGCTATTTCAACGTGTGATAATCTGCATATATCGGACATTATCAAAAACAATGAGAAACGAGAAGCAAAAGGTGTCAGACTGCATGAAGGGATAAGAGCTTTGCATATCAATCATTCCATGTGGCTTCAAGTCGTATCAAAGAAGAAAAATGGCATTGGGCAAGGAGATGATTTTAATATATAAAGATATAGAGTCACTATCCAATATATAGCATGGTGGTTGTTGTTGGCTTCGCATCGATCATTCCTTGTTGGGTGTTGTTCCAAATAAGGTTGTGCATGAATCTGGTGTAACAATACATGCTGATGAGCGGGATCAAGTAATCGAGATGACTGAAGAATTCACACTGTGTCTTCCTTACTTCGTTATTGTCACTACTCCCTATATCACATGAGTCCATTATACACATCTCGTTAGATACTTGGGTGAAGGAACAAATTCGATTTATGAATCATGTCAAAGAAGAGTGAATGTGATGAGGAAATACAATCGTTGTGAAAAGAAAGGAAAGTGGTATCGCTGCACGATGAACAAAAATTGATGATACTGGAAAGGGAAATGAATACTAATAACTGCTGTGTTGACTTTCAGGTCGTTTGGCGTCGCAATCTTGTCAAGAGTGGGCGAAAGAAGTTTCCACGTCGAGGATCAGGCATAAATAGCCATAATAGCCACATACATGATGAAGTTGCAACACAAAATGGTAGCATGGCCTGTACACCTTGTGATCCCATCAGTACACCAGTAGCATATGGAAACACTGCTGTCCCTGCACTTGCAAACTATGTATATCCAATGCTTGTCAGATATTCTGCAACATCACTACTACTACTACTTTCTCTTTACATACCGCTGATAGGAATCCTACTGCTGTAGCATATAGCTTTGTAGGCATGATTTGGTGTGCTACTGAAACTGTTGTTGGGAAGATTGGTCCAAGAGCAAATCCAGTTACCACGAGTGCTGTCATCACAGAGTATGGATGAGCTTGTTATCTTTATCATCTACCAGCAGTATCACTTACCTGTTGCATTTGCTCCAATATAAGGGATCAACCAGAGTAATATCAACATGGCAACAATGATACTAAGATAAACGTACACCATACGCTTTTCTCCAAATCTTGATGTAACAAAACCAAGAAACAGTCGTCCTGCACAAATACCAGCCCAATATCCTGACATGACATGTGCCATTGCTACTGTGTCTGAACTACGAGCGGTGATAAGGAATGTATATCCCCAATTGCCAATGGTAACTTCTGTGCCTGTGTAGAATAGCAGAAAAGCACATCCCACGTAGCATATGCGATAGCTGATCACTTGCGATAACAAGTTGGATTCCTTCATCTTTCCATCCAATGATTCAATGTCATTCTCTGTCGAAGATACTACTGTTGGACATGTGCTGTCAAGGCTGTCTTGGTCGCTGTTATTGCTATCATTCTGCAGTTGTTTTTCGGCTAAGGCGGCATCGGCTTCGCGTTCTGATCGAATACGTAGTTTGCGATAGCATATCAGGATTGACAACGTGTTGAAGCCAGCAAATCCGCACATGACTTTATAGGATGTGTTCCATGGTTGTCCATCGGCTAGAATTGCTGAAGCAAGAAGAGGACCAACCAGTCCACCTGCACCATAGAACGCTATTGATATTGAAATTGTCAACTCAGACTGAACCAGGGGATCATGACTGATATGCTTACCATGCAAGAAACTGAGCATCAGTGTATTGTGTGGCATTTCACCACATACAACATTGGAACTGGCTTGTATAAGAGCAACTCCAAACCCAACAGCAACCATAAATACGCACATGACTGGGAATGGCAATGCAAAGAGGACAACAAGGAAACCAAGCACCATTGACACTGATCCAATCAAGGCTGTTTTGGCTTGAGAAAGATACTTTATCAAGAATCCATTGCATACAGCAGCTATTCGCGTAATTGCAATTAGACATGAATAAACATGTTAGTCTATCCCTTACCCATCATATATCCACACGTGTTGCAAAGAAAGATGATAGATACGACATATTGTGATAGTCCATAATGCGCTTTGATACTTGGTAGCATAATTCCCAATTGGCTATCATTGATACCAGTAATAAACTGTATTAAGAAAGCTTGAATCATTGGTAAAAAGTATGGCTTGATCGTTTGCCAGCGTTCCATCCAGCTGGGCTTATGTATATGTGATAATACTGGTGGTGATCCATCGCCACTTGGTGTGATTGATTTGTCATCGTGCATCATTATCTCGGTAGGTGGTGGCGCACAAGAATGTGAAGGTAATTGCTCGATCATAGAGACCATTGAAGGTAAAAGTGAAAGAACAAAGGCTCGAATGGAATAGTGTATCAATACACAGCGAGCTTTTTAAATGTATGTGATAAAGGATTGTTTCCGTGAATCAGTATACGTTGATAATTATGGTTTAGTAACTGTGCTATTGGAATTCCCCGTCGATTCGGGACCATGATCTTTCCCTGAAATGGCAGATAACGATTGAATTTGACTTTATTCCGCCCAAGAGTACAAACATTGATCTGGCACTTCATTTTTGGCTTATGTAGAAATGCAATTGGTGCGTTTTGTCACTTGAACCACATTAGTGATACCAATTGAGAAGCTCCATGATTCCAACAATAAGATATGTAAAGAAGCGTGTGCTATGCACAGTGATATATTGACATGGAGGATCATATCAAACATGATATGAAGGCTTATTTGCTGATACTTTCCATCCTATCATCTACATTGCCGCTCATAAGCCAGCTAGCTCTCTATGAGCTCTTTTTGTGATGTTCATACTTGATCGGTTAATTCAAGCAACCGCGGATCACTAGGCACCGATGCAATACATCCGGTTGCCACCATTTAGAATTGTCGTACAAGCTATTCACCCGGTTTAAAGGTCAACTCTACTACTAAGACATGACTGGATACACAACATTGGTTCACTGGCCCTTTTCAAAGGTATATGACTACCAATCCTTGTAACTAAGTACAATGAAAAGCATATACATAAGCTATAACAGTCGCCAAGTTGAGTACTTTATCATCAAATTGCAGGGAGAAGCATATCCGTTTGCTTTTCTAGACACATACAAACGCCGTTTCTCTTTGTTTACCATGAAACGGATTATACATATCGTGCCTTTTTCGTGCATGTTGGGATCAAAAGCACTTGATTGGCTTCTTACTATGTGGCACAAGATTTTGCGATTTGCGATGTAGTGCCCGAATAGGGTATCATTTGCTATAGCATTATCAGCAGCCAGCTTACCCTACAACATGAGATGCACCTTGTACAATGATCAATACCAATATTGGATGTGACATTGTCTAATGATTGGAACATGTTCTCAAATGATGCATGTGTCGATCGCTGTGTTAAGAAAACACATCATTGTCTTGCAGCTTCTGATACTATGCAATCTATCGCTCTGCTAGCTCCATGTACCCCATTGTACATATATGTTTGCATGACTCTTACGCTACTCTAGTTGGCTTTTCTACCATTTCAACATCTGCTGGATTATGCATGGCAGATATGATGATGCTTTATTCCAAAAGAGTCGTCCCTTATACATTTTCTATCACTATTGACTATCCTTATATTGAATCTACTGATATAAAAGGCTACTAGTGACAAGGTTTGCAAGTCATTCAAACGGGCATTCATGCAAATCAGTGAGCGGTGATTGTCTCTTGCATTATAGTGACGTGAGCATATCCCCGACAATGCCTAGGCCATGTGCCACCATGGTTCTCCCTTTTTGAAAGAGTGCGCGTCTTTTTCTTCAACGCAACAAGACAATGGCACTACGCATCGCAGCTCAAGGAATACTGAAAACACGTTTGGCAGCACAACGACCCTTGTGGATGGCGACTTCAGTGCGTGCAGAGTCGACATTGAATACTGGAGAAGTGCTTGAAGATCCCCAAATTGGAGATTATCCCAACTTGCCGCGTTACAGTGCTCAAACACGTGGTCCATATGGTTGGTGGGATCCACAAGATAAACGTAACTTTGGCGAGACAGTAAGCATTGACAAGCTGGAAGTGGATAAAGCATCACTTACAATCGACTTGCTCTTTTCTAGTTGCACGAAGAAGATGAAATCTTTGGCGTATGGGCACCTGATCTATTTCGCGATGATCCATGGATGGCTTTGGGTCAACTTGGTCTTTTTTCAGCTGCTGTAGCCGGCTTTTCTTACTTTGTTTACAAGACACATCCTGCTCGTCCTGCGGTACATATTTGGTTTCTGTGATATGCAGCATCATTTGCAGTGTGTTGCATCTCTTGTGTGACGATTGTCTTATTTTGAATCTTCTTGTAGGCCAAACGCACGTATCCTTATGATGGTCTTAAACAAGAGCTAGGTGGACGTGATAACGATGTTAGATCGCGTGGGGTAAGAGAATCTTCTACAGTGGAAATGGGGAGGTGGAGATGAGTTTAGGGGAAAAAAGTCAAGCCAACAATGACAGGATTTGCTTATTGACAACCTGGATCACTTTAATAGGCTCGTCCCGACAATGGTCAGTGATGTCAAGATAGTATAGTTTCCGACAAACAGCAAAATGAGCGCTTTTTTACAGCAATAAAGCAGTTTCCACATCATTGTTAAGAATACCGATGCTACAAAGTACAAAAACAGAGTAGAATGGAAGAACAAGAAATAAACGTTTTCAGTAAGAGAATGAAAAGAGTGTGCGGATGTCTTGTATTGTTCGAGAAGAAGGGGAAAAAAGGCAGGGAGGTGTTACGTTATCATTAAAGGATTGGATACTATTGGCTGGAGAATGTTAAATGGATTGCCCTGAAGGTGAAGGCTATTCGGACATCGGCAGGATTCAAAAATTGTTTCCAAGGAAGAAACTTCTATCAAGTAAAGGCACATATATATACAGACACACTTGGTAAAAGGATCTGGGGCTGAAGAAAAACACAACTACTTTTTCTCTCTCTTCTTTTCTCTATCCACTTCTTTCCCTTTTTTGACACAATACACATATTCAACATGAAAATCATCCCTATTGGTGTTCTCGAAGACAACTATTCTTATATTCTGATTGACGACAAGACTAAAGAAGCTGCTGTCATCGATCCGTAAGTCATGGTGCACAAAGATGAATAATACAAATGATACTGAAACTACTTGTTGTAGGGTGGAGCCTATCAAGATTTTGAATGTGATCAGTCAAACGGGGGCGAAACTATCCAGGTAAATCATAGTTGTTTGTGTTTGTGTCAATAATCACAAGTCCCACGATCAATAATATTTACATCTCCCCATTCGTTTTGTCAATTAGCGTATTCATCACACATCATCACTGGGATCATGCTGGTGGCAATATTGAGCTAGTTGGTAAGGATGATACTATTATCGGCAAAACGGTGATGTGCGGGGGACAAAAAGTGGGAATCAAGGATCCAAGTGACACAACCATCCACATGCCGATTCATTCACACACATACCCAAACATGACACAATAGCAAAGAAACCTGGCCTTGCAGTATATGGTGCAGACGCTCGCATTCCAGAGATCAACTATGTTTGCAAAGATCATGAAGAATTTAAGCTTGGCTCACTTGAAATCACACCATTACACACACCTTGTCACACCAAAGGCCATGTATGCTATTATGTTGTCGATCCTGCTACAAATGAGAAAGCTGTCTTTACTGGCGAGTATGTAACTTGAAAGGAGTGAAAGTGGAAGGCAAAGAGAAAGAGAATAGGTGTCGTGTTGTGATGTATGCATGCCTTTGTTAATTCATTACGCATAGCACTCTTTTCATTGCCGGAATTGGAAAATTCTTTGAAGGTGATGCACGGGACATGTATCGAATCCTCTTTCACGTTATCACAAAACTTCCTGATGACACCTGGGTTTATTGTGGACATGAATATACCAGAAACAATCTCAAGGTATCTATATCTTTGTTGACATGTTTATTGCATATTAGTATTACTCACCTGATAACTACACATTCTTCATCATTCCTTCCGGATTAGTTTGCACTTACTGTTGAGCCACAAAATGAGGCGTTAATGGCGAAATGGGCGTGGTGCCAGGATAAGACTATCACTGTACCATCCACTATTGCACAGGAGAAGATGTACAATCCTTTCTTACGAGTCAACGAACAATCACTTCAAATGTTTGCAGGCAAAACAGATCCAGTGGAGACGTTGGCCACATTACGAGAGCTCAAGGATCAATTCCGATAGAAATCGCACTTCTTACGCCATTATCCACGTCATTTAAGCTCGCATTCACCATCATATCCACACAATCTCGCTCTTTTTGGCTTCATTATTCTTATGCATCTCATCTCTTATCTTCCAATCCATCATCATGTCCTTTTCCCAATGTATAGTCTTATCAATAATGATGCGGAAACACGATTTATATATAAATTGTCATCCAATTATGAAGCAAAGTCTACCATTTGTGTAATAGAATAGTCATATACTCCTTATGTCAAGGTTTGGCACATTCCAGTTTTGATAAAGTTATACAATCTGTATCGAATCCAAGTGTATGCAGTAAGCAGTTGGCTAAAGTTTCTCACCAAAAAGGAATCTGGATCAAAAGTTGCTTGAACTGCTGTAACATGGCAATGTAGGCACCATAAACAGCACTGATGCAGAGCGCACATACAGCATTATGCACAGACAAAGAAATGTACAATGAAACTTGGGCAGAAAGCTTTCTTTGTTACAACAACAATGTGTCAAGTTGCTACACTGAATAAAGGGACTTCTATATACTGGCTAACTGCTGTTCACTTAAAGGGTGCTTAAGACAATAGAGCAAAGGCACTGGCGCTGACAGGTACTGAAGTAAACGCTGCTATGTCTGGTGGTGGCCGAAAAGTACAACAGAGTGTGTAGTGTCAAGAAACGCTGGTGCTGTAGTAGAGTGACAAGCCAAGTACTCGCCATTCAGTCAAACGCCTTCGAAAGAAGACAATTGTAGTATTGACATGACAGGCTAAAGAAGAACAAGCGCGTGCACAAGCTGTAGATGTGTTGAATGGGAAACAGTTGCAAGTAGTATGGTGTCAATGGGAGGAAAGAAAAGTAAGGTGGCAGCTGCAATAGATGACAGTATAAGTGCTATACCAACCACATAAGCTCAGCAAGTGTACACAATGCAAACACAGTGGATATAAGCAATACAACTAAAGTAATGATAAGCTATTGAACAAGAATAGAAAGTTTGCAAGCGAAGCGAGCTTTGCTTATAGAACAATTATCAATGCCCTTTTCTTCATCTATACACATCATTATGCAATCAATCACGAATATATATATCAGCTTTGACATTACATGTCTTTGGCCTTTACTTGCATGCTCTTATTAGCATTTGTTGCCAATTCTTATCCTGGTTTGGGGAGGACAATCTATCTACTCATATACTTGTATCCATCATAAATAGCAACTTCAATAGTTGTATGCAATTGTTCCGATATTGCTACGGCAAATCAAGCAACGAATAGAAATTACTTGACCCAGGATCCTGGTTCACCAATACATCGCTTCATGCCTGTCCATAGATTTGGTATTTGAGATTTGGCAGGAATTACCACGCAATATCAACAAGTCTTCCGATCATTACCATCTATATGCTTATAAGAATTACCTATTAGATCGCGTTTCACATATTACACATCATCTATTCTCCTGTTAGGTCATACGACACTCTTTAGCCCTGACGAACCATGGCATAGTGTCATCAGCTCCTTAATATGGGTAAAAGTATATCCCAGTTTACTTCATTCAGTTTCCTTTTTGGATCTACATGCAATGGTATTTGCCACGTGTCGGTATCGGCTGACCGATGTGCCGCATACAGTATCACGCGTCAAAACTGAGATCCATTATACCGATTTGCTCTATCATTCTTCACAACATGGATAACATGCCCGATGAATCGGTACACGGAAGACTCCCCGACGAGAAATCCTTGTGTATACATTGCACAGAATATGTGATACGACACACAGGGCGATAATTGTTGTGCTAATACACCAAAGCAAATCTTTCCCCGCTGTACCTGATTCTGGGGATCAATGTTTGGCATTGGATTGAAAAAGTCACCAAGAATAGAGCATATCTCGATGATACAATGTAATTTGCTTCGGCTAGGCGGATATCTGCATATACAATCTACCATAGATATGGATAGCAAACGAGCCGAGACAAAGAAAAAGATGAATCGAGGAGCGTGAAATTAAAGTTCCCTTCATTTCTTTTCAGAATATGAGCTGGCTACCATTGCAAAATGATGTGCATCTTTGTGTCATTTGCTACTCATGTTACACAACAGCCTATGGAGCCATTATATGCTGAAAGAGAAAAAGGAAGTGCAATGACTTGACTTGTTGATCGCGTGCTTTCCCACCTACCATTACTTTGTCCCATAGCCAATGTCATGCAACTCTTATAATGTTAATCTTGCACGTGGTAGTCTTTATTTTCACTCAGAAAGTATACATATGGACATGCAAATGAAGCTACAGGGATTAAACATGGATCGTCTTATCCCACAGAAAGATATGCCAACGATATGTACACTGGACTTCCTTTCTATCAGCATTGACTCCGATCAATAAGAGCGATCCAAAAAGGGAATGGGTAAAGTGTAATGTTAGAGAATATAGGTGGAATAGGTACCAAAAAGTAGGGAAAAGATCAACTTGCTGGGTGAATATGCGGGATGCAGCGTAGCTGATATGCATTAGAAACCTTTTCTTCTAGTACAGCACAACCCCGCTCGGCGATAAAAAGCTGTGTCCGCGTCTATTATATGATAGCATGACATCCATGTGTTTATGTGTCGCGTGGCGGGATCTACAAAGGGGTCAAAAGCGTGCCTGAGAAAGTGTAACTGGTGACATGTTGGTAGATCACACCAGGCTCATTACGACAATGTTTCTTGCCATGTATTGTATAGGCAACGGTGCCAAAAAGGAAAGCGGGCATTATGGTGCCAAATACAGAACATGTTACTTACCAGGCAACTGTCAATTAACAGCAACTTCAAGAGCTATGGTTTGCATTTGTCTTTGTTTATTGCGCCGATGCTTCTTGTGCAACATTCGCATCATTGTGATTTACTTATACCGTGGTACATCCTTCTGCTGCCCCAATCACTTACTCTTTACTTTTTATCTTCTTTCTCTTCTCTTTTCTCTGTTTTTGGCGTTTTCACACTACTTTTTGCTTTCCAATAGTGACCAATCTTCATTTACATTTACCCATTTCATCATCTGTAAGCTACCATAACATTCATTCACCTTGTTTTTCTACCATTATCGTGATGAACCTTCCATATATTAATGCATCACAGCCAAATTCCATCCATGACAATGCTGCCCCTTCTTTCAATATGTCATCATCTATGCCCTTTCTACCACCTGATAAAAGCACGTCAGCACCTACAATCCCATCTCATTATAACTCTAAGGAAGCACAAGAATCGCCAAAGCCTACAACAACACACAGTACACCAACTCCTCGTAAGCGTACTCGTGCAACACCTGAACAACTTGCAGTCTTAGAAAAGACTTTCAGCACCAATCCAACACCCAATAGTCGTGTACGTGAACAACTTGCACATGAGCTTGGTATGCCAGATCGCTCGATCCAAATCTGGTTCCAAAATCGCCGTGCCAAAGTGAAGAATATGGCGAAACGATCATCAATGCTCCACAATGAAACAGTGCGTATGCAATATTATGCTGCTGCTGCTGCATCAGCAGCGTGTCAAGCAGCTGCATTCCATCAGCAGCAAATGGGTGCCAATGACAAAGCTATGAACACACCTGATCTTTACTACTATTACTATTACTATTATTACAATCAACAACAGCAATATAGACAATACAATAGCAGCCAAACGCCTTCACCATATGCACCACCACCTCCTCCTATGATAGGAGATTTTGGATCGACACCACCACCACCACCAGCATCCACTTCAATTCCACCCATACCATTTCCTCGACATAGACGTGGTCAAAGTGAAAGTGCCACTACTCCAAATTGTAATCCACATCGCTTACGCGCACATTCACTTGGACCTTATCCACTACCAGCCAACCAACATCATAATAGTCATCACATGTCACGTCCAATGTCTGTGGATCCTTCAGATCCAACTCAGAATCGAAGCAGAAGTTACACATCTCCAGCTGCACCACCATGGCCTGTACTATTTGAGCAATCACCATCATCTTTTACCAATGCTACTCCTGGTAAAGTCTATATCCTTGTCAAATCATCTGATGATACTAATGTCTTATCATTCATATAGCCATTCCATCAAATACTCCAAGTAATGTTGGCAGCAATATCAATAGCGACATTGATCGATTTTCAGCAGAAGCTCTTCAGATTGGTACCTGGCGACGTATGATGCTACAACCAGAAGATATGGCATGTAACTTTGATACCCAACATCGCATGATGGTGTGGACTATTCGCAATGGTGCACAGCAATTTAAAATGGAGTTCCCATTTGATACCATATTGCAAATAAGCTTTGAACCAATATTAGAGCGTCTTGGTTGGGCACGTCTCGAGTTTCGACTAGCTCAACCTGAAGGTGTTGCCTTTTACATGAAGCAGGATCCCACGAGTTATTGGACACAATGTCGCGACTTTACCCAAGATAGTCAAGCTACCATTGTGAATATTCATCAGTTGGATGGACCTGCTATGCCATTGCATGCTGAGATTCAACGACTTGTCAACAAGGATCCACATCTCCAATCAGTGTTTGTTGATTCCTCTACCGAAATGTTGTCATTGTTTGGAAATTATACCAAGGAAGATGATCTCTTGCTATTTCAAGGAGTACAATAATGATAGATCGATACATCTTTATGTATTCTTTTATGGATGAATTATATGCAACTCAATACATAGTATAAAAGATGATGCTTTTCTATGGGGATATATCTATCTATGCAGTGCCTATCATCAATGACCAAATATAGCCTGTCAATGCTTGCACAGTTTTCTGCTTGTTCCTGCCATCCAACAACCCTGTGATCTTGTCTACTTGTTCAAATAAGCGCCATGTACACATAACATCCATCCACTATCACAGTGTCTTTTCCAGTCGATGACACCATCCTCCAACACGCATTCATTACACATATAGCGTCATGTTTATAGTTCTTGCTCGACTATCTTCCAACAGCTATTCAGCTCCTTCATCAGTGATCGATATTCATCCATCCATAGTTGTAGCTCGTCTCTTGCTGCTGTTTTGGTCGTAGCGATCTAACAATGACATATAAACTATCGTATAACCTTGCCAGCTGTTGAATAACACTTACCTTGTTGTCGAAATCATCGAAAACAGCCTGGATTTCTCTCCCCAATCTCTCAAACTCCTTGGTTTCTTCATAGGATTGTCGAACAG
Organism: Lichtheimia ramosa; assembly: GCA_008728235.1. NCBI lineage: Eukaryota > Fungi > Mucoromycota > Mucoromycetes > Mucorales > Lichtheimiaceae > Lichtheimia > Lichtheimia ramosa. Next base: position 1,618,719 of record CP031823.1, read on the forward strand.
TCTTTTGAACAGCTTCCAGCTTCAATGGATGATTGTCATTAAAGATAGTCAATTGCTCTTGTTCCTTCTCCTTTTTGGTTGTCAATAGGTTCAGACTACGTAATACATTCTAATAGCATGGAGATGACGATCATTAATATGCCTTTTCTTCTAACTGAAGTCTGCAACTTACTTGGTGGGTCTGTCGAATGATTTCACGTTGGGCATAAACATTTTGCTCTTCTTGTTTCATGGCTTGTTCTTCTTCTTCGGTCTGAATACAGTCGTACTTGTCTCGTTTTGAATCCCAAAGCCTTTGTCGAGCTAGATCCAATGACTACTCATGTAAAAGTTGTTATTAGCCAGCTGTCATGCATTATTGGCACGATCGATCCATTTTCATACCCGTATGAGACTTTGCAGGTTGTCTAATTGGTGCTTCTGCTCTTCTAACTGTTGCATGATTTGCTCAACGCGCTGCTCTTCAGATTGCAGACTGCTTCTCAATTCTTCAAGGATCTAGAAATGACATTAGATGACTTGTTTATAATCTTGTCGTAAAAGTGTACCTTTTGTTTCTCATGTGGACTTATATCTAGCAGGGATTTGGTTGGATTGAACTGATTCAGCAGCTGTAGCAAGTTGAATTGTGCCTCTTCCTAACAAAAGATAACTGCATATCAATAAGGCTGATTATATATCACATTGCATATATCACTGACCATTTCATCCTTGAGTCGTCCTCGTTGTTTCTTGAGCTCATTAGCTTCAGCAATAAGTTCATCAGCGGTTTTGGCTATCTCCCGTAGCGAGTAAGCTTCAGTTTGACTCTCGGTCTCCAATTGTTGAATCTCATATTCGACTCTTGACATTTCTTCTCTATGATAATGCTTTAGTAAAGGATATTGTCCATTCCATGTCACAACTAATCCACTACTTTTACCTTTCAACAAGCAATTGGCTATCACTTTTGGCAATTTCTTGTTCCTCTTGATGCACCTTCTCCTCTAGTCGATCCTAACAAACATCATTATCATATCAGAACATCATCTTTAAACGTGTACTTGCTCTCTTTGACAAAAACATACTGCTTCAATCATCCCTTTTTCAAAGTTCTCCCAGCGACGATCTCGAAACATTGCATAGTTCACCAATGCGCTCATAATACGTGCCAAACGATGTGGTGCTGGATGTGTCATGTCAAGCATCTCAAAGTCGGTGAATCCAATATCTTTCAGCATGGATCGCCTATATGGACAATGAGCAAGATACGTTGCAAGTGTATGTTGATAAAGGTACAAACATACATCCTTGAATACACGAGAAGACTCCTAGGAACAGGTTCAAAGTCGAATTCATCCAAAGGAAGTGCTGTCGTTTCAATCTCTTTGTAGATACTTGGCTTAAGCTGGTATAGGATGTTGACAAAGATCTGCTCTGTATGTTCTGCTGTAGGATGTAACAGATCTTGCTCTGTCACCTTGAGATCCATCTCTTGAAAAGCCGTGAGCAGTTGCTCAATGGTCAAGGTTGGTAGATTGAATATTCGAGTGCTGGAGCTCTGTGTGTCGTCGCGTAACTTTCCAAAGATTCGACTGGAGGCAACCATGTGTGTTGGAGTGGAAGAAGAAGCACTTGCATGTTCCACAAATCTTGGTCGCGTGAATCAATCTGACAATGACTCCCAGTCCAACAATCAACACACTTCTCCTTGTTACCTGTAGCATTCTTCCACCCTGCATTATATACTTGTCTCTTTTTCTCATAAACAGCAACTTCATTGTATGATATCCAAGCTTATATATCAATAAAGCGATCTTGCAGACTCCCATCTTTGACCATGCATCCAGCTTTCATCACAAAAGATCACCCAACTGTTTACACAGGACAATGCTTCTTTTTTTTGATTTGCAAAGCCAATATACAGTGAATATGACATACAATAGAATACACAATGTGAAAAGAGATATAACTAAATACTATGCTACAAGTGGTAAACTGCGCACGGCGATTACACGTGTTTGGAAAGAGATACGTTGAATATAGGTCTAATCGTAGAGGAGAGGAGATAGTTGTTGTTTCAAGATCAAGTGTTTAAACTCTCTTGAAGGGATAGAAACCACCATAGATGACTCTAAGAACACCAACAAGACAAGCACCAACGAAGAACAAGACACCAGCAAAAATGACAGCACCATCATAATCGGATCCTCCATTACGATCAACAATGGCAGAGGCGACAGGCTGACCCAGCAGACCACCAAAACACCAAGCAAAGAATGCCCAACCAGTACCCGAGTCAACTCTTTCGATACCGACAACTTGAGCAGTGAGAGCAGTAATCATGGCAATGTAACCACCACCTAATGTGTGATACAAGAAGATTAGATTCTTTTTCAATATAGATGATATATGCAGATTGCATGACTACTTACCGAAGACACCATACATGGCACAGAAACCCCATAAGCCAGCTTGATCAGTTGCTGTAAGCCAGACAGCCAAATGAGCAACACATGCCATCAGGCCACAAAATACACCCATGTTGAAGCGACCAACATAATCGCTCATGAAACCAACACCAATTTTGCCAATAATCATGCATGCTGACATTACAGAGTTCATGTTGGCACCGATCACACGATCATAACCCAAATACTTGGCATAAGAAGGTATAAAACCGGAGGGAATCTAGAGAAAGATAGAGTATAACATGAGAAACTGCTACAAATCGGGTATATCACACGTGTTGTGAAACTTACATAGAAAGCAAAGTTGCCAATAAAGTGAACAAAGAAATGGATAATAAACTTCTTGTTCTTCCACTCTTGAAAGTCGATAAAGGGGACATTCTTGGCTGGGGGATTTAAACGCCAGCTAGTACAGGCGGCGATAGCAATGAGTACAAGCTGCATAAATCCAAGAATACGAAGTGCCCATCGATAGTCAAGATTTTCAAAACATGCACTAGCAACATTGGAAAAGACAAGTCCACCAACACCTGATGCTGCCATAGTGATACCAACAGCCAAACCACGGCGTTTTGAGAACCATTCTTGAGGACCACGCAAACATGCAAACCATACAAGCGATGCAGATACACCCGACATGATACCTTGTGTAATGTATAATTGCCATACCTAACCAAAAACTGGTAAGAAGCTGAATGTACTACATAAAAACATGAGACACATACTGCATTGGTGATACTAGCAAGCATCATGGCAAGGCAACTTGTGATACATGCAATGCCCAACACATAACGATCATCAAACTTGGATCCCATCCAGAGATAGATTGGACCAGTGATATTACAAAGACAATACCACAATGAGCCAATCCAACTAAGAGCAGTCATGTCTCCAGGATATATATTCTGAAGCTCACTGTAGAAAACGCCCCATCTATTCATGTAAAGTGGAGTTTGAGTAAAAAGTCAACGTGTCACAATTCGATCTCAACTTACGAATAACCATAACCTTGGCTATCGACCCGATCAAAGAGCAAGAAAAATGAAAATTTGATTAGATAATGAAAAGATTGAAGCATCAATAAGCAGGTAAACCTACGTTGCAAAGAAACCCTGTATACAATGACGATTTGATATTAGCAAAAGAGATTCCAATTGAAGAAATGTCATTAACACTTACACAAAATGAGCCGACTACAACAAGCCATGCTTTCCAGCCACCATCTGGAGCCTTATTGATTATGACTTTTTCACCATCATGCTCAGAATACGATACGTCGTCTGCAGATAGCTTTGGTTTGGCTTCAATGTCGTCAATACTATTATGGCGAGATGCTTTTTCGGTAGAAGAAGACATGCTTAATCAGAAGAAAAAGTGGGGAAAGGGGGGAAATGATGTTCTTTTTAAAGTGAAAGGACTTCACAGAAAAGATCCAGTGTCACTTGGTGTCACCTGAGGATGAAAAGCGTTTTGATAGCCCGCCATAGATAGCGTTATCAAGTTGGGGAGTGGCAGGGTTTGCAGCTGGATGTCAACCATTCGTCGAAACACCCGATTGATGAATAATAAGCACCCAATCATAGCCTGGATCTGGTTCTTGAAAGACCATTGACATGAAGTCTTAGTTGTCTTCCCCGTTAAACCGGTAGTTACCAGCTATTGATATGATCTCCTTCATAACGACTTTATTTCCTTTTTCATGGCTCCACAATCGCGATGATGCTATATTTTTCTCACCCCCAGGCCACTTGATCTGGGGAAGACTTTACTATCCATTAACCACGTTTCACCAACATCCAAATAGGGATCTATCACTTTTCAAATAAGGCAACTGCTCTCTCATTGGAACAATGCATCTTTTTGACAGGTGCCATTTCACTTTCTCGCATATGCTTCGTCTCCGCGGCAAGTTTAACATCAATTATTCTTCACTGAAACTGAGCATGGAAGCTTGCACAAAGAACCAATCAATACAATGTGTCCTTTTGAAAGAAAAAAAGAACTACACGACTTACATTACGCCTTTGTCCTGAATCTAATAACACTACTAGGTCTTTGTTCTGGCTTGCTATCCTCAAAACAAAGAATGCACATCATACATGCTGCACTACGTCGCTCAGGGTCTAAATCTGATGACCGATATAATCATTAGAGATCCTGTTTGTATTGATAACCCTTGTTACTAGGCAACAACTCCAATGCGCTATGAAACAGGTAGCTATAGACCTAGCCAGTAGGCTTAGTAATGCACAAACACCCATGCTGTGCCTTCGGATGATATCCTTTTTCGATGCAATGATGTCGTTTTCCCAAATATTTAAAGTGCGCGCATCTTATCATGCTTGATGTATGTGTGACATGTTTGATAGTGCACCACGACATCATGTGCGACATCACTGCATCATTGTTTGCCTGGGGAAGATTTTTTTCCACTGGCAATCATGTAAAATTTTGCCAAGAATTAGACACGTGTCTCATTTGACATCATATTTCACCATTGTCTATCTTTCGATCACATCCCTAAAGGCACATTGCAATCTACAACGACATGTGACGATAGCAATCTTGATATGATGCTGTATCAATGCTATTATCCTCTCTTATGCATGTTGGATGTAATTTTCACATACAACTTGATGTTATACTGACGTCAATGTCTTCATTTCTCTTTTTATAACAATGAGCATGATGCCATACTAGTCACGAAAGCACATTGTATAATGGTGTCGGGACAAACAGTCATAGCTCTCTGAATGGCTTAGAGGATTTTGGTATGATAGTATAATCTATTATCGGCGTTCAATAGTAAATAGTGCGCTACATGATAATATGCTTCTTCTTCATCACATGTGATGATAGTATGAACATGGCAAGTATCTGCCGGTGAAAGCTGGATTGCAGATTTGTCGATGCATAAAAGAGGGTGCTGAAGCTGATGATGCTATAGTAAGCACAAGATTTATATATAGGACAACTTTTGTGTCCTGGGAAAGTCATCCAGTATTGGCAAGGCGGCTGCCAAACCTTGTTGTTTCCCGGATATTGGTACAATAGTGCTTATTCTCCCACCATCCCCACCAATCATGTTGGCAGGTAAATGTCAGATCATCAAACTGATTCAGGACACACATTGCACATCGTACGATAAGGAAGAAGTATCGTTTATTCACAATAGACATTATTACTATCACATCTAATCTAACTAACATAGAAATAACAAGATGTTGTATGCTGGGGCTATTCAAGGTTCGACTTTTACATGTATACGCGTGGCCATGTGCTGAAAGCGCTGTAGCACAGAGACACTCGTCTATCTTTAATCATGTGGAGAGAGTGCTAAAGTTTCTAGGCAAAAGATCCTATCAACATTATTATACTAGACTAACAAAGAGCTGCTTACATCCTATATGATCTATCATCATCATTCTAGTAAACCAAGCGATTGACAAACATCATAAGCGTGTTTTATTTCATATGGGATTACAAAAAGTAAACCTAATGTTTCCAGATCTTGTGTTCCAAGCCCATTTCATTGTTAGGAGCCAAACCAACGCAAGCACGAAGAATGTTCTCAATAGCAGAACGTTGTCTACCAAGAGCATTGACAACAGGAGTACCAGGAGAAACCATGGGAGCCTTAAGCATGTAGCTTAACAAGGACATGACACTGTGGAAAGAGCTGAACTTGGTCATATCACCAGTCTTATATTGGACACGAGTCAATAATTCAGAAAGCACCACCAAGTCAATGATCAAAGGAGAAGCCAAGAAAGAGTCTTCACAAACATTGTAGACTGAAATGGATTGACGACCACCCATGAAGATATCACATTCATATTCATCAAGAGCACGCTTGGAATCACCAACTGAAGGGACATACTTGATAACAACAGTGTGATCAGGATGTTCACCTTCCTTGTACAAGATTTGGTTGGCAGCCACCATATCATCAACAACAGTAGACTTAGAAATCTCCTTGGAGCGGAATTGCTTGTGAGAGGACAAGTTTTTGCCATCATTGTTGCCAAGATGATTGTATGAAGTGATTGCTACTGGTTTAATACCAGCATTGACCAAAAAGTCCACAATCGCCGACTTGAATTTGGTTTGACCAGATTTGAAATCATCACCACCAATAAAAGCACGTTCACGCTCAGCAAGTTGGATAAGACCAGGCACAAAAGTGTTTTGAGGAGAGCCATTGATAAAAGGAACATTTTCTTCAATACAAGCCAAAGCAAAGATGGATGAAGGAGCCACTTCAGGATGAGAAGATTTCACAGCAGCCAAAAAGTTGTCAGCAGTATCATTGACACCTTCAATGATCTCAGCGTAACGTTCAGTGTTGGCAGTCCAGACAACAATGACCTTATCAAGTTGATTGGTAGCCTTGAAGTCACGAATGTCCTTGCGAATCTGGTCACAGTGTTTACGCTTGTCATCACCAGGGATCAAATTGTCAGCACGATCAGCTTGATTGGCAGCAATGAAATCGGGATAATAAATGGAAGGCAAAGGCACCATGGTAGACATTTCCTTGTGAAGTTGACGTTGGATGTCATATTCCAAGACTTGAGCACGTTCCATGGCATCACCCAAGTTCATACCAGAAATATCCCAACCACCAATGACCATATCAGTAGGATCGACCATAGGTAACATCTTGTTCAAAGGAACATAAACATCCTCGCCTTCAGGAGTTACACCAAGACGCACAGTAGAAGCTTGAGTGACAGAACCCCAGTAATTGGGTTGATGTTCACCATTCTTGGTACGCCAAGTAACCTTGTTCTTGTGAGCAAGCACTGATGCAGTCAAAGTGGTACCATTGTTACCACCCCAGCCAACCATCATCAAACTAGAATATCATGAATTAGTATATATACCTTTATAAAGCTACATGCTTTTGTTATCCTTACCCAACGCGAGGAACCTTGGTTTCAGTCTTGAAATGATAAACTTGTTCAACAGGCTCAACAGTCATAGAACCATCAGGCTGCTTGTTGACAATGGTGTTGGAGTACGCGTACTTGGACACAATGTGGGAGTCAGTGTACTCGACATTGGAAGAATGGACCTTGAAAAGAGGAGATTGTTGGGAAACACCAGCAGAGGCGGGCACAGCAGTGAAGTTTTCAGCGTGAGGAGGAGCCATTTTAAGTGAGTTTCTTGGGTCTATCACTGCAGCGACGATATCCTCTGTGTGGGTTATGGTTGGACGATAAAAGATTGGCGAACTAGAATATGCAAGTCAATAAACAAATGAAAGATGAATGCATGCTAGCAATGATTTACCGTTGTTCCTAGACTTAAAAGAGGTGCAAACTATACGTTTTGCGCCTCAATAATAACTCAAAGGTTTGTGTGGGGAGAAAAAGAAGACAAGGATGAGCCAACAAGCTGCCTTTTTATCTTGTCTTGTCTCTCTCCGAAACCCGGATCCTTTGACAGCACCCGCTTCAAATTTTCCACCCCAGTCTGTCACACAAGATCTTATCCACGCCTCTCTGTTTGTCGTGGGGTTGACATGACAACAACAATGACTATAATCCCCATTTTGTTTCTTCCTTAATTGATAGTCATCATCTTATTGACCTATAATGATAATCCTATGTAAATGTTTGTGTATATGGATATAGAGATTGCACGCTGTGTGTGCATATAAGCTTTATCTCGTACGACTAGCATGTGCCACGTCAATTCACCATGGTCGTGTAATAGTCAGATTGAAACGTAAGCACTTTAAAACGAATATGCAGATGAAGGAGTCTGATGCTGAAATAAAAAATGCCCGGTGATGCATGGAATGCTGCAAGCAGTTGTTAAAAGAAAGAGAGACAAGCATATTGTTAAAGGGATGGATAATCTCTTTGTCCACGGAAGATATGTACAGCCATGTGACTTTTTACCGTCTTTGGTCGATTTGATGGTTCACACAAAAATCCACCCCAAAAAAGAGATGATTTACAAAAGAAGCGTTGTTATTTACACACAGTTATGAAAAACGATATGAACAAATGAATGACTATGGAAGAAAGGGATAAGGATGATGCATAATGAAAGGGGAGAAAGGATGTAAAACGAAGGGTTAAGCATGTGCAGTCCGTTTTTCAGAAAAGAAATTACTACTTGTACTGGCTTCTCGACTACGTGTCATCCGACCTTCTCTTTCATCATCATCTCTTTGACGTCCTCGGCCTAATTGGGTAGAAACAGCTGTGGAACCAAAACGTCGTTGAAATTTGATAAGCTCACGTGTCAACATATCCATGATTTCCAATGATGATTGTTCCTTGCTTGCATTCATCTTTTCAATAGCTTCTTCTGCTACGCTCTTTTCTTCATGATGTATCCTTGCTTCTTCTTCCATTGCTGATTCCTCAAGGGGTATTGTACTTGCGCTACTCATTGAAGAAGATGGCGAATCATGTACTTTTTTCTCTGGAATGATAATGGATGCAGGTTTGTTGTTGCTATTGTTGTTGTTGTTTTGGTCAGTGCCTGCACCGATAGGATTGTTGGATGATGACGATAATGATGCTGATGATGATGCTGTTGTTATTTGTGGACAATGACAAGATGGTGACATTGTTTCTTTGTTGGCCATTTCCACTTGAATTGAGCTGATATACTCCAAGATTTGCTTTGTTCTTCGATTCATTTCAGAGATAGTCATTCTGGCTGATGGATAACGCACTCGAGCAGGTGGAGATGATTCACGTGCAGCTGGTGACAATTTATCAAAGATGGAGGATCGTGCATCTGAAGTGCTGGAACTACTTGCATTATCAACTGGTTGTGGTGTTGATGTTCGAGAACGAGGCTTGTTTCCAACACTTGCTCCACCATTTTGTCCACGTCTAGAGCTGGATGAATTGGTACGTCGTCCATTGTTGGCACGGGGTCGTTTCTCATTCGCTTTGGTCACTCTACCACTGGCAACAGAGGATGATTCACTACTTTGTCGACTGTTCTCTTCATTTTTGCTTGATCGTCCACTGTTCAATCGCTTGGATTTGCTGATGACTTTATCCATCTCTATTGCATCATCTACAAGTCAAATTAGAATCTGTATATCATGTAAACAATCATCATTCACTTACCAACAGGAGCATTGGATTCCAGAGTAGTGTCATGATCCTTTGTATCAGTCATTGGTGATTGTGACATTGCTTTTTCTTCCACTATGTCATGTTCATCAGAATGTTGCTGTTGTTGTTGTGGGGGTGGTGAATCAGGAATGGGATCAAGTAATGAACGAGTAAATTCCAAAGCATTTCTTGCTGCCAATACATCTTCGAGTGACATGGATGCTTCACGACTATTGAATGTCATTCGTTTCTTCGGAGCTTTCTTTTCAACAGTTGCAGATGTAGCATGCTTTCCTATGGAGCTGTAGGAACGTCTGATTCTATGTCATACAACCAGTCAGTGCCATTGATATCTCTATTACTCTTATCTATTACTTACCTTCCATGACTCAATCTTATCACAGAATGATTCTCTGGTTTGCACTCCTCACAATAGTACTGATCTGGTATGTCTTGTTCCTCCAAACCCACGCATTCACAGTGTTGCCATACTTCGCATTGGTCACATTGCACCATTAATCCCATATTGTCTATAGCTAAAGTTAGTATCTTAATCCTTGATGATATCCTATTCACACTTACGAGATTCTCCACATACACAACGAGTCACTGATCCACCATCAGTACTTTCTTCTTCAGATGTTGATTGTGATGGCTGGGGTTGGGGTATCACTTGTCGCTGTCGCTTTCGACTACCATAACCGTTTCGACCACGTCGTTGTGCAGCTATAACCAGGTTTAAGGTTAATCAGTTGTTTGCCATCTCGACAATGGGGTAGATAGTTGTACATTGCTGTGTTCTGGAGTATCTGCAAAGGGGAAAGAGAGAGAGAGAGAGTATGGGTGGGAGTAGTCTACTTACTCATTTGTAGTTGTGATTGGACGAGTGGTTGTTTTCAAGTGAAAGTGATAGAATGTTGACTTGAGCAGGTTGTTTGAAAGTAAAGTCGCGTGTCAATTGAAAGAACAAAGAGGAAAGAGAGGAAAAAAGAAAGAAAGGACAAGCTGTGTGTACGGGAGAACCACCAAAAGCAGCCAGAGAAAAAAAAAGGATGGATTCACAACCCCGCCGAGTCAGTAGACTGAACTGGTCACCCAACACACAGCGAGTTATAAGCCAAGATTCACCCATCTGAATAAACTGCATGGCCATTGACTGGTTCACTTTGTGTTGTTGATAATAAAGTGGAGGAACAAGTGTTGACAAGTAGTGATGGACATGGTGTTTGATGGGGAAAGTGGTTCGGGAAAAGACGTCAGTGTTGGGTGGTAAGCAATAGAGAAAAATCTGCAGCCAGCTGGGGGAGGATAGGAGAGAGAAGAAGCATAGGCAACACAAATGCGTCCTGAAAATCATCCGAAACGTATTACACAACTCTCTTTTTTACAATGAAATCACATTTACCTTCTTACTCAAGCCAAGCTCAATTGAATAGAAGAGTAAGGCGTCAATCTTCTTCTCATACTGTTCCACCAACAACATCATCATCTTCTTCTTCACCAATTTCTCATCCACCACCACCACCACCTCCTCCACCACCACCACCTCGTTATTCGCACAGACCACCATTAGCTTCTTCTCGTCGATTACCTTCACTTCAACATCAACTTAATAATCCATCTTATCCTCCTTTAACAAGAGATCGATTACAACGAAAAAATAAGTTGGATGCTTTATTATGGGGTAGAACAACAAGTTCTTATCGCATTCCTAGAAGACGTAGTATCTCCAATGGTTATATCTTCCGGCATCTATACAATGAAGACAATCAACCTATCATATACGATGAACCATCTATGCAATATTCAAGTCGTAGTACTGAAGCTTCTGAAGATGCTTACATGTCCAATCACACTTCTGCTGATATGACAAGTGATTCAAGAACAGACGTAGGCGACACAGCACATATCCCTGATGCTCAACGTTACATGGCTGGTAGTGAATTCACAAGTACATATCAACAGTCATCTGTTGTTGGTGTTGGAATGAATGCCAGTGGATTTGCTTCATCACACGATCCCCCACGCACAAGTCAGCAGCAACATTACAGCTCTTCTCACTTGCAAGCAACAAGTAATGCAAGTTCACATATGTCTGATAGCCGAAGACAACTCTCCCGATTACTCAAGCTCACTCATACCATGAATAAAGTACCAACAAGATCTGGTGGTATTTCAAAAGAAAAAGACATGTATTCTGCTGCTGCAGCTGCTGCAGCTGCTGCCATGCGAGCTTCTTCTGTACCCGTTGCATCACAATCTTGGCGACAACGTACACTAGCATTCTTGCATGGTATGGCAAGTCGAGTAGTCAATACACGTAGTTGTGAACCAGCTATCGATCGTATACCAATGGAGGAAATGGTCATGCTTGCTCATTATCTTGAAAAGACAGCACCATCCAAGGTACACTTTTATTATCAAATAACAAAGAAATTGGTCTCATTCTTCTATAGAATACTAGTGCGAGTCATCATTCTGAATCAGGAAAAGCAGTGCATCCAAATACTTCACCCAGTCAACACTCTTCTTTGTCTTTGAATCACGATAATGGTCCGACTGATGTCACGGCAGCACATCCTCTTGATCATGCAGCTACTATTTCAGCTTCCGAATTATCTTCTCGACGTCCATGGGGAAGCTTATCTTCGCATCGTCACCATTCCAGAACAAACACAGACTTGTCACAAGCTATTATCGATGAAAGAGGACCCCATCGACACAGCAATGGAGACAGCAATATTCCACAACCATCGAATACTATCGACACTTTGCATCGACGTCGATCCTCTCCTTTCCGATTCCTGCAAAGCATTCCAGCAGCAATGCACTCCTTTTCCAGAAACAACAGCCATTTCATGAAGGATGATATCCATGTACCCAGTATCCACTTTGAAGGATGGTCGTTATGGTGGTTTTCTCCAACGCATCCTCTACGCATCAAGCTTTGGAAGATTATTGCATCCAGGTACGTTGTGTCACAAGCAATGACAACTATGTAGCCATACTCATCATCTTCTTCACAGTGAATTCAACTTGTTTATCTTGTTTCTTCTTTTCTTGCAATGGATCATTCTATCATTTGTGCCTATCAAAGTCAATGCAGATAAGAGCAGTTTCACCCATTCGTATCAGTATATCTTGCTTGTTATCAATATCATATATACGTAAGTGGTATCTAGCATGTGTATGTCCATGCTCTTATTCATATATGCATTCATAGCTTTGAAGCCATTGCCAAGATCATTGTATATGGGTTGGCTATTTCTTATCCATCCAAATCAAAGCCCAAGCTACTAAGACTGAAACAACTTTTCAGTCCAAGGAAACATGATCCACGTCGCACATCTTCCAGTACAATTGTATCAACACAAGTCCCTGGTTTCGCAGCACCTGTCTTTTCATCAGCACGTAGTGTGCGATCAGTATCAGCCATCAATGTCCCTGAACGAATCAATGCAAATGGATCAGAAGATGAAATTCCACCTCCATGGTCACCTATCAATCAACCCAATGTCGATCCTGACACCAACAATTCTCTTCATCCTTATTCAGACTTCATCTCTCCAACATCATCTCCACATAACAGTGATCAATTCTCACCCACTTCAGAACATGGTCTTTTGGGAAACTCGCCATTATCCGCCAAAACCAATAAGAGTCTTGTTGAAGAAGAAAAGTTTCTCTCAGTCAATCACGATGCTTATCTATCCCACTTGGGTAACATTGTGGATACTGTTGCCATTGCATCATTCTGGATCGACTTGTTTATCATGCTTTTCACATCTGGTCAAGAAACATGGTCTATTTTCAAGGCACTTGCAGCAGCACGGATATTGCGTTTGGTTGTTGTCACTGAAGGCACAGCCGTAAGTTACCCTATCTCTTGTCTTTTATCATACTGAATGTTATCATTAGGTCATTATCCAATCCTTGAGAACCAGCTTTGATATGTTGTGCAATGTGCTTGGCTTCTTTATCTTCTTTTGGATCTTATTTTCACTTTTGGGCGTATTTGTATTCATGAACTCGTTTTCAAGACGATGTGCTGTGGTGGATTTTGAATCAAATAGTAAGTGGATGTGATATTTCCTTCTATACTGAATACTTACTTTTCTGGATTAGATGTCACTCTTGTCGAGCCACCTGTTGCATGCAGCAATCATTACAACGCACATGGTATCAAGTCAGGCGTGTATGATTTAGAAAGTGGCATCTATGTCGATGTTCATGGTGATGATGGCGTCACATGCAAACTTGGACAAGTGTGTGTGCAAAGTGTCAATTACCAACCAGGCTGGGGATACATGAGCTACGACAACATCGTGTACACAGTTCTGAATATCTTTACCGTGATTTCCACTGAAGGATGGACCGACCTTATGTATTTCAGTCAGGATAGCATTTCTAGTGTGGCAGCTGCTACCTTTTACTGCTTTTGCATTTATTTGATGACTTACATCATGGTCCCTATGTTTATTGGTAAGTGATAAAGACATGGCATACCAGCATTGACTGACTCTTTCAATGCATAGCTGTCATTACTAATTCATTTGCAAGTGCAAGAGGAGATATGCGTCACAGTGCTTTTGCAGCAGGGAAGAAAGCTCGATTGTTACTTACAAGAGATATCACTACCAGTAATCAGCCAGACAGCGCAAATGAGGATTGGGTCTATATCAGTGGTGCTGCTCGTAGCTCGTACATGGGACAAATGATGCGCAGTCGCACAGATCGTATACGTGTATTGGCGAATTCTATCGTGTCCAAGTGGTACTTTCCTATAGCAGGAAGTGTCATTGTCGCTATCAATATGGTGTCTATGGCTCTTTATTCTGCAAAGTTGGATGACAAGGATATACAAAAGATTCGTAAGTGCATCATTCTATTCTGACGCCATGTTACTTATTAATCTCTTTGGTAGACTTGATGAACTTTCTATTCACCTTGTTTTTCGCATTTGAAATCACTTTGCGGATCCTTGGTGCACCCAGCTGGCAACAATTTTGGGGATTCTATCATATCCTTTTCCACTTCTGCTCTTTATTGATGTTATGATACAGACTATTCATCCTTAACCATGCTCAACGCAATCGTGTGGACTTCTTTCTTGCTGTAGGATCCATGATAGCAGAACTTCCCCGTATTCGTGACATGTACTTGCTGCATAGGTACCTCCAAGTGTTTGCAGTATTGCGATGTTATCGACTTGTCAATCTTTTTCCACGCGTGTTGAATCTCCTGGTATGTTGTTGCTTTATGCTATATGCACTATTATATCACTAACATATACACAGTCAAACATCATTGGTGATGGCCAAGGAATCATCAACTTGACATTCTTTACTTTTTGGGTCCTTTTTTTACTCTGTCCTATATCAATGCAATTGTTTGGAGGCGATTTCAATACGACTACCACAGTATACGACCACGAGATGCGATTTGATACTTTCTTTCAGTCATTCCTGGCTCTCTTTCAGGTACAATAACATGCTTTCTATGGCAATGTAATGTTGTGCTTACAAAGTTTTGGAATCATAGATAATGACTGGAGAAAATTGGACTGTAAGGCAATCACAACTTGTTACAAGTACCTCGCTCTCATCAATGAATTACTTGAAAGGACATTCTCTACTCTGCCATGCACAGTCAGTCTCATTCATCCGCCATTTACGCAGGTGTATATATGGTGTTTCTATACTTTATGGTTCATTGCAAGTATCATATTGAAACACTTGTGACATTATGAAGCAGACTAACCCATGATGATAGATCTGGTGCTCAACCTTTTCATTGCTGTTATCATGGAAAACTTTGATCTGGATGAAGATGAGATTCGACATATACAAATCAAGAAATATATCCGTCAGCACAGATGGCAGCCAGAATATTTTAAGCTTGATCTTGTTAGCCAGTAAGTACTGTACATGGATGAATCAATCATGTTCTTATTGTATGTATGTATGTGATACAGAGTGATGCTACCATTTTTTCTCAAGCAAGAACGCCAGAACATCAAAGTCGATAAGCTGCCACAAGCACTTGTAGCTTCCGTGACAAGATTCCAAGTACGCGATTTTCTCTCCAACATCGATCCAATTGGGGATGATCTCAGAGCATGCACACTTACACGTGGTCTCCAAGAGATGGGACGTCGTTCATCACGTATGACAAGTGGATTATCAAGGCTATCATTTTCAGTCACACGTACCAGTGGAACACAAAATGGGAAAAGACGATCCTCTATCATGCAAGTGTTTTCATGAAGGCACCTATCATGCATGTTCTAATCATTGCATTACAAATAGATCTACTATGAGCGCTCATAGCTCTGTATTAACCGATGAGCCAACATTGGATGATCCTGAGGAACCTTTAGTCAAGTATGGTGATGAATATGAGATCAATGTAGCCAAAGAGAACAAGGATATGGTGCTGGAGAATCTCAAAGTCTTTCGTTCTGTGTTCTTCTTCAAGGCGAACAATCCTTTGCGCAAAACATGTACTCGCTTGGTGGATTCATTCATCTACAACACTGTCATTGTCTTTTTCTTATGCACGAGTGTCATGCTGGCCATATGGGATGATGAAGCACATCGACAAGAAAATCCAGAATGGTCATATGTAGCAGAGCAATATCAACGCTGCATGTTGGTGGTTTTTTGGATTGACAGTTTGATCCATATCATCTCTCGTGGTGTGCTCGTGCTCCCTGGATCATATCTACGCAGCATGTGGAACGTATTGGACTTGTCAGTGCTGTCAGCACAAACACTTGTCTTTCTTGTGGTGGAGAAATCTCATTATCGTGAAAGCCTTTTACGCGTACTTCGAACACTACGATCCATGCGATTGGTGTACTATGTTGAAGATATCCGGGTGATCTTTCTGGACTTGGTGCATGGTTTACCTTCTATCATTGATGCAATTGCTCTTAACACGTTAGTGTTTGTCGTATTTGCCATGTATGGATGTTATATCTTCAGTGATCGATTTGCTGCATGCAATGATACCGGTTCTGTTGGCACTATGGATCAATGTCATGGAGAATTCAAAACTGATGATTTGCACATTCTGGTGCCACGGGTGTGGGATAATCCTTATCAATACTCATATGACACATTTGCAACATCGATCCTGCATCTCTTTGAATGTGCTTCTGGTGAAGGATGGGTAAGTGACAATATCACTTTTTGTACTTGTATCAATACTCATGAAATGCTTTCTAAAAAGATCATGTCCCTTTTCACTGCAATGAGCGTGTCTCCAGATTTGAAAGCACAACCAAGCTTCTATTGGGGAACCAATTCCACATGGCATGCCCTTTATTATATTTGCTTTATGTTTGTCATATCTCTGTGTGCGATCCAGCTATTCATTGGTGTCATTCTTGAAACATTCAAACAGCGTCGAGGCATATCATCATTGACGAATACACAACGTCAGTTTGAAGATCTCCAGAGACAGCTCTCTTTGATCAAGCCTACGCGAAAAGCGACTCGTCCACCTTCAGGATCAATACGTGGAATATGCTTTGACATTGTAGTAGACAAGCGTGGCAAGTTTGCAAAATTCATGTCGTTCGTGTTGGTGCTGAACATTGGCAAGTGCTCACATAGGATTGAAAGCAAGACATTCACTAATTGCCAAGTATAGTTACATTTGCATTGACGCACAATCAGCAAGCAGAAGCTTTTTCATCCATTCAAGGTAATTGTATCACAGAGAAGCATGGCATTAATAGCTCATTCATCTTTATAGAACAACTTTATCATGTTTTCCTTGGGCTATACCTCCTTGAAATCCTGCTCAAAATCGGTGGTTTGGGACCAAGAAAGGCACGTGTCCATCAAGAGAACTTGTGAAACAATCATACTAACACGTTGACTTAGTGGATATCTTCCAAATGGAACATATACGATGGTGTTATGATAAGCATTGGCAAGTGATGATATCCATGGTTCACACGAGAGCAAACTTTAATCATGTGTTGAACAAATAGTGCTATTACTTGACTATGTCAGAGAAACGGCGGGAATCAATGTAAGTAACAATGGACATAGTGTATACGGTCAACTAGAAGCTGACATGACAACTTTAGTATTTTCTTGGCATCATCTTCAAAGTTGCGTTGGTGGGAATTCCTTTCCGATTAGCACAAAGAATCGAGTCGCTGGATACATTATTTCGCTCTGTCAAGTGAGTATTCAAGTCAGCATCATCTTAAAGTGATACTAATCGATTACGCGTTACAGGCGAGCCATGCCGAGAATCATCTATATCACATGCGCTCTTGCAGTGGTCATGATATGTTTTGCAGTTATCCTGGAAGAATTGTTTACCACGACACGCTATGGCCCTTATGGTAACAACCATGCCAACTTTCGCAACTTGACAAATACATTGCAAACGCTCTGGCGAATCACTACAGGAGAAAACTGGGCATGTATTGATAAGACGTGGCATGATTGTATTATCTAACCAATAATTGCCTGTTACAGGATTTCCTGATGCATGACTTTGCTGTGCAATTCCCTAACTGTGTCAACGACGCTGATTGTGGATCACCTGTGGCAGCCATTGCAATCTTTGTTGTGTTCTATGTTGTCTGTACCTATGTGTTTATCAATCTTTTCACTGTGGTATGTATATCAAAAGCATGACTAGACAAGATCCACTAAAGACATGCATAGGTGGTGATCAATAACTTCTCATTCACATTTGATAACCGGAACCAATTCACTTTAATCACGCGCACTGACCTAAGAAAGTAAGTACAAGAATCTAAAGTAGCTGCTGAAACTCATCCAGACTTCTTTTGAGAATAGTTTCAAACGTGCATGGGCCGAATTTGATCCAAAAGCAACAGGGTACATCCGCCGAAAAGATATTCCTGGTTTCCTTAGAGTAAGTGTGAGATGATCCTTTAGCTGATCTAGACTAACATGGTTGTACAGAACCTACAAGGTGTATTGGCAATGCGCATTTATGAGCCTGAACATAGTTTGAAGAGTCTATTGGACGCAAGCAATGAAATGGATGCTGATGTGGCTCATCTTGCTTCAGTACCAGTGCGACGAAGTATTACTCAAGCAGAGCCGAACATTATGGGTGAAGGATTCTACAACTTTGAAGAAGTCAACCGACGCTTATCAAATATGGATGTGGAAGCTGTGAGAGAAAACAAACGGCAATATGACTTGGTATATCAAGTGAGTAACCTAAATTATGACTACTATCACGTGGAGATTAATGACATGAAACATAGGAAATCATGCTTGCTTCAACTGCTCGAGGAATAGCTTTCCATGATATGTTAGAAATCTTGGCTATGCGACTTGTTGATGTATCCAAATCTCTTACGTAAGTACCAGAAGGCTTTTATGCAAGTTTTCTTCACAACTAACAACATTTCTTATCCCAGATTCGATGCACTTGTACACTATGCTCGCAAACAAGACAAGATTGTGCATATACTCGCGGCAAAGAAGGCAAAAAGTTTGGTGACAATGCTTGTTCAGAGACGCCAATATCTTAAGGAGCGAGAACGTATGCGTGAACATCATTTGCTGGATCTTGGTCTTTTGGGAGGATTACTTTCACCACGTGCTGAAGAACCAGAGAAAGAATTGCAACAAAAACAGCATCATCAACAATATCAGCGTACTCGTGCAGCCAGCTTACCACATTCACGTGCAGGAAGTGGCTGTCAAATAGGAGGATCACCAGGTATTATGGTCGCCTTATGTGCTACATTCATGAAAGCTTACTTTAAGTATTAGTGCCATCCATCGTTGTTGATCAGCCGCATCAGCCACAGCCACAGCCACAGCTACCAGCAAGAGAACCAGCAAGATTCCCATCTCCAAGCATTGAGAGTCAAGCTTCTTCATCCTCATCACTTATGCCACCCAAACATGGTCATCAACGCACGCCATATTCCCCAGATTTCATTCTTTGTGAGCCATTATACGATACATCAATAGACACCTTTACTCGATATTACGCCAGTGAATCGAACATTGATATGCATCCACACGACGCAGAAGCATTGGTAGCACAATTAGAGAACAATGTTTGGTCAGGTATGACAATGCGATACACTACATGTTCCACACGTTGCTCACTCTTAACTTTATTATCACAGATATGCTTAAATGTCAAGATACATAGAACAAGGCTTAGCTATCGAGATTTAAAGAGCTTCCCTTGCATCTCAGCCCCTTTTGTTATATAGATTGTAGATCTTCCCCAACTTGACTGGTGTAGATATCTTCTTCCCAATGATCTTGTTAATACATATCCTGTTTCTTGCATGCTTTGCATTAAAAATGGTATCTGGACTCGTACTACTTCCTTTGTCTTCGGATTTCTTTCCTGTCATGGCACCATCGGCTACATTGCCCCATTCTATTATGGCATCATCCGCACATCCATCACAATCCATCATGGCATCATCCACATATACATCCCACCCATCATCCTCTTTATCAACCTTATTACCAGGTATACTCTTTTCACTCGTTTTATGCCCATACTCAATAATCCATCCACAGGTGTCACAAGTATCACATCCATCCCTACTACCAGTTTGATGCCAACAGCAATATCCACCCTATCACCTGATGTATCCAATCCAACATCCAACACTGCACTGGTAAAATAATGCTGCTTACGAGTGATTTGCACATCATCAGCTTACGTCATTCGAATAGATCATTGGCGTCGTTTTTGGAGTTGTTGCATTCCTTAGTCTCGTTGGTGGATTAGTATTTGCAATTCTTGCTTATAAACGTCGACGACAAAAGCACAAAGATATGGAATTGTTGTTGAATGACCAAGAATTTGACGATAAAACACATTCTGCTGATGATTTATTGGCAAAAAACCACACTGCAAGTGAAAGATTAAACTAATAAAGTGACAATACAATCCCAATCAGTAAAGCATGTTCATGTTATCCTTGTGATGTAGTTACCTTATTTCTTCTTGGAGACACCAACAGTACGACCACGACGACCAGTAGTCTTGGTGTGTTGACCACGGACACGAACACCCCAGTAGTGACGAAGACCACGGTGAGCACGGATCTTCTTAAGACGCTCAAGATCCTCACGAAGCTTGGTATCAAGACCGTTGGAGATAGCTTGGCTGTATTTGCCATCAACAACATCCTTTTGTCTGTTAAGGAACCAGTTGGGGATCTTGTATTGAGCAGGGTTCTGAAGAATAGTAACGATGCGCTCCAACTCTTCGTTGCTCAACTCACCGGCTCTACAAAAGTGGCGTATATATAGTTCAGCGACGTGTGGTGCATAGAGAAACAAGGTGGAAATATACCTCTTGTTGAGATCGACATCAGCCTTCTTGCAGGCAATGTTGGCGAAACGACGACCGACACCCTTGACAGAAGTCAAAGCAATGGTAATCTTGTTCTTGCCGTCAACGTTGGTGTTGAGCAAACGCAGAATGTGCTGGAACTGATTCCTCTCGGGAACAACAAGCGACTATGACAAGGTGATTAGTATTCATCCATCATTCCTTTTATCCTTTTCATCCATCCTTTCATCCTTTTCATCCATTTGATTAATCTCTTTCATTCCTTGATATTACTTACCATCTTGGATCGGGAAGGGAAGTGTATAGGTTATCGCTCGTTGATGCTTTTGGAGGCAGCCGACACTGGCGGTATATGAAATCACGTCTCAAACAACCACTTGCTTCAACCATTGGCTCTGGCAACCTTGTCACCATGCACACACTTATCTCGAAACAATGGCAACACTAGGAATAGTCCTAAAGTATTGTAAGTACTTTGACAATAGCCAAACCTTTTAGCTGCTTACATTGACTGAAATTGCTCTAGTTGACTTGGTGGCACGTTTCGGGCATTGTTTATGCATGCAGCAGCAGTGTATCCACTTCTCCACAAACCTTTAAGCTTAGACTTTTACCTGTATAACTGGTTGCATCAACAATAATATGGACCTGCAATGAACAAACATTAGCCATGTGTATGTGTGTGTGTGAGATTTTTAGCTGGAGCACCAAGATTGTGGAGATGGGCAAACAACCAAATGTTTGTTTCTCTTACTCCAGATCATCAACAACCACGTGCAGTGCATCTGTGTTGATCTTGCACTGATAGCAAGGTCTCGAATCATAAAAACCACGATCCTTCATCTTTTTTTCATTCTGCATTATCTCTTTCCCTTTTTCTTCTCTCATCTTTTGTATTTATATCATCATCAAATCATGGTGTCAACAACAGAAGCATCATTACCCCCTAGTCGTAGTAGCAGCTTCTTTACAACAACAAGCTCACATGATGATTCCACAGTCCTGACTGGTGGGGATACAACATCACCCAATTATAAAGATTATGGTGCTCTTGCCAATGGTGAGCTTGAATCTGCCATTCCTACTTCTCCACAAGCCAATATGGATGCTTTACAAGCTGATCGCCCTGGTTATGGTACTTGTTCAATTCTCAGCTCATCCATGAATTTGGTGAATGCCATGATGGGATCTGGTATCATTGGTTTGCCACTTGCCTTGTACCTTTGTGGCTTTTGGGCTGGCATAGTCATGTCTATCACTATTGCTGGGTTTACATGCATGGCAATGCATCTGCTCATTCTTTCGGGAGTCCGTTCCGGTCAATATACGCTTGCTGATCTTTGTCGCGTAAGTCTACTTGGTCATTATGGTGCCCAAGTCATCAACTTGATGCTCGTTTTTCATACTGCTGGTACAGCTGTATCATACTATATATGCAAGTATAAACATCTTCTTTTGCAATGAAACATATGTATGTATTGACGATAAAAGACAACCTATGTAGTGCTTGGTGATATGCTTCCACAACTCTTAGGAGGATGGCTTCCATGTTTCGCGGATCGACATACAGCTGTTGTTTGTTTCGGCTTACTATTTGTGAGTGGTTTAAGTCGAGTAGCGGGATGACAAATATCATTGTGCATGTGGTTTCCTAAACA
Organism: Lichtheimia ramosa; assembly: GCA_008728235.1. Lineage (NCBI taxonomy): Eukaryota > Fungi > Mucoromycota > Mucoromycetes > Mucorales > Lichtheimiaceae > Lichtheimia > Lichtheimia ramosa. Next base: position 1,641,258 of record CP031823.1, read on the forward strand.
TCTTGGTGTAGAGCTTGCCTCTTTGTTTACCACGCTCGGTTGCACCACTTGCAAAATGGTCCACAATTGGTGTGCTGCTTTTACCTTTAGTGATTATTGGTGTCGCTATCCGATTGCCTGCATATTATACGCCATTTACCATTGTCTGGCTCAATCCATCTCTTGACCAAGTTTTCAAAGGCTTGGCCATTATGGGATTATCGTATGGTTGTTCACAGAATGTTTTTGGTGTCTTTCTAAGCCAAAGGGATCAACGTCCTTCACAATTTCTTAAGGCCGATATGTTATCCATCAGCATTGGCTTTATGCTCAACATGACATTTGCAGTCTTTGGCTACTTTTGTTTTGCTGGTGGCAATACTGCAATCAATGCTAATGTCCTTCTTAACTTCCCTGCTGATGATTCTATCATCAATTTAGTTCGACTGACCCTGGCAATCTTCATTGCTTTGACAATACCGTAAGTAGTACCTGATGCATTGATAAAGTCATATATTGACAAAATGTTGTCCAGACTTGCTCTTCATCCTTGTCGTGAATCACTTCAGAAGATGCTCGGTCACAATACTGAAGGACGACTCCCAACAAGAAAGCAACATTGTATCGTAACGCTCTCGATGTTTTGCATTGTGTTGTGCCTAGGAGCTACTTTGACTGAACTTGGCACCGTATTTGCCATTATTGGTGGTGTTTCCACTACTGCAATAGGTATTGTATATATATCCAACCTACAATGTGTATTGAAACCACTAATCTCTTGCAATTCAGGATTTTTGCTGCCTGGAGCAGCTTACATGCGTATTTTCTTACCCGAACTGCTATGTGGAGAGTCTTTTAAATCTAAGGCAGATCAAAATGTAGTTGGGTCATGGCCTTTAATGCTTGGAGCATTCACATTAGTCATTATTAGTATGCCAATCATGTACTTTGCTATATTAGATGCAGTATTATAAAGTCGATCGCTTTTCTCACGGAATACATTTTCATGCAACATCATGCAGAATCAGCCTTGTCCATGATTGGCTGGCTAAAATACAGGATCCTGCATATTATAAATGATCAGCATGTTTGATAAGTAGTGAACAGTGCAAGAATACACGTTATGTAATGATGATCCCAGCTCTTTGAAGAGTGGTAGATCAAACAGAATGTACATGTTTTCTGCTGCTATCAGATAAAAGAGGTATGTTGAACCACTATCCTTCTGCTAATGTTATGCAGCCTACATCTCTAATGACTCGAGTGATAGATTACATGTAAACTTGATATTTATTGGTAGCTCTATCAACATACTATCATGTATAAGAGTAAAACTAAAGCATTACAATATGACAATCTTGCTACAAGCTTGTGGATGCATCTTTTCAACCTTCTTATGGGAGAAAGAGTAACATTTGGCTCGTTAACATTAAGCGGTCTCGATCGGTCTGTGCATTGTGAACAAGGGGTAAGAATCCAGCCTTCTTTGCTTACCACGACTACCCTTCTTTTCCTTATTCATTTCTCTTTTCATTCTTTTGTAAGATCATGTCTTTGAAAACGCTTCTAGCATTGATGATATCTCTCGTGTCATTGGCATATGCTCAGTCAGTCACTGTCACGTATCATTATAATGGATTCGAAAGCCAAGAAGACCTGCTAACGGATACATGCTCCGAAATGACTTTTCAAAACGATCCACCCACGCGTATCAGTACTATGGGCTCATCTATCCAAGTTTATCACGATTTGCAATGTCAAACTGCTCCTTTTCTACAAGGCAAGGATATTACTCTTGATGGTAGTCCAGTTGGTGCCATACGTTGTTTCCTTTAAATATGGTTTATTGAAAGAGGAGGATGACAATAAAAAAGTGGTAAATCGGATGATAGAATTAAGGAGTGGATAAGGGTATTTTTGTCGCCAAAGGCGCCATATCGGTAATAGTTGTGAGATTGCAAACTGGTGTCTTGCCCCAACCATAGCACAAACATAATCGATTCTTGTTGTTGGAAAGCACAGCTTCAGCATCACGATTCAGAAAAAGATGGACACTGTTATCTTGTTCATTGATGACAGCCTTGACGATCACTGCATATTCATTGTTGTCATCTTGGATATCACGCACACTGAATCCATGCACCTCTGATAATGAACGCCAATGAATGCTTTCAGGATGTTGAAAGGATACTTTGATGAATTGCATAGATATTCCACTCTTGATCTGAACACGTTGCACCACAGCTTGCTCTATACGAGGACTTGAAGATGTATTGTCACCATGTAGAACATGTGTAGCAGCAATAGCAAGTCTACGACCTACTTTGGCAAGTCCTCTTGCACCAAGATGAACAAAGTCGTCATTGTCTGTATCCAATGCAGCCACTGCTTGACAATGTGGATAAGTATCAAATAGATGCTGTTGTTGAAATCGAATATGGGACCAGTTGTTGTCAGATACACTTGTGCTGATCAATCGACCAAGTTGTATACAAGCAATAGGGATCTTGGGTGCAATATCGACTCGCATCCTATCAAACAATTGACGTGTCTTGTCGGCATAACTGTGTATCATATCTCCTTCTGCCATGCCTTCAGTTTCACCTTGGAACCATAAGATGCCTGCCACTGAACCACCTGCATCTTTGATACGTTCCAACATAGCTCCATAAAGACTATCTTGACCACTTTCTAGCCATTGATCCATGGATGTACCACCATGTGCACTTGCTATGAGTCCCACTGGTATCTGCTGATTATCTTGTTGATACTTTTCTGCAAATGATAATCCCAAAGAAGCTCCTCGTATATCTACAAGACCTGGATCTCGTACTGTTGGATCGGGAAGACGGTGGTGCACTGAACGTGGCGATTCACTTAGACGATGGGTTGGATCTGCTGCAACAGCCCATGTTTCGTTCGATTGGAAAAGGTGAACACTGGAAATGGAGTCGTGGACAAGTGGCTGCTGAGTGACAAGGTCTTGCATAAAGCCAAAACCGCGCATGTTGCTTTGTCCTGCCATAACCCAAACATCCCCAACGTAAATGTCATGGGCCTTGTCGACAGTGTAAGGACCACCCAATGGCAAGGTAAGAAAAGTGCCATTAGCGCATTGGACTGTTGCCGAGTTGGAAACGAGATCGCGTTGAAGGACTTGAAAGCTAACGACACGGTGATAAGTAGGCATTGGCAAGACAAAAGGATGGCAAAATACCTTATTTGGATTTCAGGGCGGGATAACTGAGGAAAAGGAAAGTAAGCTTGTCCAACATGACACGCAGCAAAGCTAAATAGTGATGATCCGTCACAAGTAGCATCTGCAGCAGTTAAATAGATACACGTTAATAGAACAATGAACATAGAACAATGAAGACAATAAACTGCTAATAAGGTTATTACATGTCGATTGATTGTCTTGGATGCATCATCCACTACTGCTTGCCAAATACTGTACGACATGCAGCCATGCATGCCATTAATTTCGGGGATGATATATCTGTTGTTGACTTTTTTTCGTACTTGACTTGTCTTCTCTTTCTCTCTTTTTTATTTGAACTTGTTCTCCATACCACTTAATCGATGTCAGACGATCATGATGATCTTGCCGAACGCATTGCAGCAGCAAGACGAGAAGCTGAATTACTTAAAGATCGCATTAAACAACGTCGAGATGCACTTGCTGATACCACATGTATGATATTATCTTTACACTATTTGACATGATTGACTTATTCTTTGCTAGTGAAAGAAATGGCCAAAGACATCCCACCCGTCCCACGACTTGTGATGAAAGTACGACGACAATTACGTGGTCATCTTGCAAAGATTTATGCTATGCATTGGGCTGATGACTCCCAACACCTTGTTTCAGCATCCCAAGATGGTAGACTTATGGTGTGGAATGCCTATACAACCAACAAGTTATATGCAATCCCACTTCGTTCTTCTTGGGTGATGACATGTGCATATTCACCATCAGGTCGTTTCGTAGCTTGTGGTGGTCTCGACAATCTTTGTTCAGTGTACAACATTAGCACAAAACAAGGGCCAACTCGACCAGCACGTGAGCTAATGGCACATCAAGGTTATCTTACTTGCTGTCGATTTGTGGATGATACAAAGATAATCACAAGTTCTGGAGATCATACATGTTTGCTATGGGATTTGGATGCTGGTGTTAGCTTAATGTCTTTTGAAGATCATCAAAGTGATGTTATGAGCGTGGCTCTTTCATCTCAGAACCCCAACACCTTTATATCTGGTTCTTGCGACACAACAGCAAAAGTCTGGGATATTCGTTCAGGTCAGTGTACACAAACATTTGTTGGTCACGAATCGGATGTGAATGCTATACAGTAAGTTTTACCCCATCAAATCATCTTTCATACACTGCTTTGGATCTTTCGGTAGTTTAGCTAATGACGATGATGGTATAGGTTTTTCCCCGATGGACTTGCATTTGGATCTGCTTCAGATGACGCGAGTTGCCGCCTTTTTGACTTGCGTGCCGATAGTGAACTTAATTGCTTTGCACATGAAGATCTTTTGCATACTGTCACTTCTATCGACTTTTCTATCTCAGGCAGATTATTGTTTGCAGGATATGACGATCATGCATGCCGTGTCTTTGATAGCCTAAAGGGCGAACAAGTTGGCATTCTTTCTGGTCACGACAACAGAGTTTCTTGCATTGGTGTCGCAAAAGACGGCATGGCTTTTTGCTCAGGTAGCTGGGATAGCCAGCTCAAGGTAAAGTATAGTGATGTTGTTAGAGTATACATATGATATCTCATGATACATATATCATTCATAGGTCTGGGCTTAGATACCCCCCCCTCCCATTTCAGCCAACTTGCAACTTTTTCCTGGTGAAGAAGCACACATCTATTATTGTCATCTATTTGCATATTTACACGCCGTCCTTTTCTCCGGTCTTGTATTACAAAGTTCTTTCCTTTGATACACTTTGCACTCTCTTTCTTTGCCGGTTTCACGTGATTGTAGTAGAGTAACTCTCCCAACATCCTTTCTTGCATTCTTTTTTCATGAACACCCTATTGATAAATCAGCATTATATAAACGTCATATGGTATTTGTTATGTAATCGATAGCTAAGAACATCTGGATGGAAACAAGTTGGCAAGGAACACGACTACCCTGGTCAATGCGGGAAAAGTGAAGTGCCAAACTTTTTCTACGATGTTACACAGCAATTGATGCTCTAAATTGATGTGACAGCAACCATATACGCTTACTGTGCAAATGTCAAAGTGAGAAACAATCTAGTTCATAGTGTATCTGCATACATGTTTCTAACTATTATCCTCTGATCATACACCATGAGCAAGATGATTCATGACAGTTACCATAAGAGGAGAAATAAGCTAAACTTTAAAACAAAGATTAACACCAAAGCAAGCCCAGAACATGGTAGTTGATGAGCCAATTGCTATGAGGCGGGGAATGGCTCTGGAGGAAGCGAAATGGTATCGTCCTTTCACCTAGAACAACAACACATGATAGATGGATACTTTGGAAATGTTCAAGATGTCTTACAACCCAGCCAAATACTCAATCAGCAGGTTACACGGCTATCGACACGTGGTCTATTGCGCACTGACCAGAAAATCAAAACAAGCAACAACATCAATGAATAAGGTATGTAATGTTGAATACAATGACGATATATACACGAGATAAAAGCAATGCTATCTACTATATGACAAGCTATGAATGAAATTGGTTGAACAGACGAGAGAGAAACCGACAAGTGATCTTCAAGCAGAGCTACTTGACCCGAAAAACTGGAACATTCCACATGTTGCATGTCGTCATCCACCAGGGTATAATTACATGATGCCTATTCTTCAGCATACATTCTCTGGATCGTGAAGTTGCAAAAGATTTCCAGCATCCTGCATGCAAGATCCACTAGCAGTAAGCAATGTATTGGCCACGCCTTCATCACCATGGTTTTCATGCTTCAAGACATTGATGGCATATCCAACAATCAATAATCCAGGTGGACGACTTCCTCCTACACTGTCCAAGACTTGAGCAATATCTTTCAGCTTTCCCCAAATGACGCGTTGATCAGGACAACTTGCTCGTTCAACAATAGCACAAGGAATATCTGATGGGTACTTTTGTGAGTCGATCAAGCTTTCTGTCAAAGCACTTAAACGGTGGATCGCCATAAGGAATACGTCAGTGCGATGTGGATCAAATGTAGGTAAAGGAGCCGGTGAATTTCTTGCACCTGTACCAGTAGTGACCAAAAACTGAGATGCAACTGAGCGATGAGTCAATGGGATGCCAGTAAGTAATGGCGCTGCCACAGAAGATGAAATCCCGGGAATGATGTCTGTTGTGTAGCCATGTTTACGGAAGAATAATGCCTCTTCACCACCACGACCAAATAAGAATGGATCTATATTGGATCACATTAGTCTTTGTTTCCTTGTATATCATCACTGTATCATTATCCTACCTCCTTGTTTAAGTCGTACAACATTCTTGCCTTGTTTTAATGCTTCCAGTGCCATTGCATTGAATTCTTGTTGTGCTGCATCTGCATTACCAGGAAACTTGCGAGCAATCTTAAGATCACATTTGACCAAAGCAATCACTTCAGCTGGAACAATCTTGTCTGCAAGTACCAAATCGGCATTCTGAATAGCTTTGTGTGCTGCCATTGTCAACAAGTCAGGATCACCAGGTCCTGCTCCTACCAATGTGATGGTTCCAGTACGTGTTGATGATGATGATGTAGTAGTAGTAGTAGTCGTAATAGTAGCTGGTGTTGGTGGTGCTCCTAATGATGCAATCCTTCCTGCAGTACCAAGACTTTCATATCCTTCATCTTGATGATACGCCTCTAATAAATCCTCCATATCACGATCCGACAACTGTGCTAATCGATCCATGCTCCAATATTCACAAATCTGTGCCAACCACTTCATACGACGACTACTTGCTGCTGCACTTGGATCTGATTGACGTACTTTTTGTCTTAGTACTCCCATACGTCGTACAGCATCACCAAGATTGGCTGGTAAAGAAGATGCGATATGACGACGAATCCTGTTGGAAAGTTTGGATGCTTGGCCATTGGTGGATACTGCCACTTGAAGAGATTGATCTCGGTATGTTGAAGTCATAAAGAAATCACACAGGTCGTTGTTGTCGGTCACATTGACAGGTACACGTCGAGAACGACAAGCCATGGCAATAGTCTTTGCAACATTGCGATCGGATAAGCAAACGAATACCAGATCGTGCTGATCCACCAAGTCCTCATGACACTGTTCACCCAACCAGGAGACTTGCTGGTGCTCAATACGGTAAAGAAGTTCAGTACACATGGTATCTTGATCACCAATAAGAGAAACAGCAGCATCGGCTTCAAGTAGAGCAAGTACCCGACTGGCGGCAATGGCATTATTACCCACTACTAGGGCACGTTTTGTTTTGCACTGGAAAGCCACCATAAGCGAGGCACCACCTTGAGGATTAGGGACTCTCGGTAGAGGATACATTGTTGTTTGATGACAAGGAAGAGGAGTGAATGATTTGGAGACAAGCTGACAACAAACTTTTATATGATAGATTGATAGACGTGCTCTGGCGTAGATATGATTGGCTGTTGAAGACGCAATGCTGTTCCTACTGTTGCATTATCATCATCACTCAACTGATAAGAACCCCGCTCGATAGAATATTGTAGTAGTGTATCATAGGTCACCCCTTTCCCTTATCCTTATCAAACAAGAGAGATAGTAAATTATGCATTATCTAAATCACAAATAAAGACTTTACTATTATAAAATAGATTTGATTGCACTTGAAGCTAGTTTGATCAAAGGAATACAAGGTACAAATGAAAGCCATAACAAGCAAAAACTGGGTGTTGGTTCCTTCATGACAATGGGTAGCTCAGCATCGCATTCACCAGGAAACTTGCCGTGCTCATAAAAGTGTGCCATCAATTGATCCTTCTCCACAAAACGATCAAACATCCACTGTGCAAATGCATCATCATCCTTGGGAAGATCACTGATCTTGAATCGCCGAATGTGTACATGGATCTGCTTTGGATATCGACAAGTGCTAAAGATACTTGGAATAGTGTAGACATCCTCTGGATTCTCATTGGCCTTGACACCTTGGTAACCAATCGTCAAGTCGTATAACCATTCAGGATTGTCACCCAATGTCTCCATACACAGTTTCAAACCAGTTGAACGAGGTAGGAGCGTATAACGGTTGTCTTGCTGTGTGTATGTGAGTGCCAGGGATCATCATCCATGTTCCATCATCCCATTCTCAGGAATATCCATACCATATCCATCTTCTTGGCATAATCACTGGATCGTTTCCTTGTACTTTCAGAAATCACTGTGCCTTCAGGGAAAAGCAATAGCCACATGGGATTGTTGGCTTCTCTTGATCGAGTAAGGTTGTTCACGATGGTATCCTTGTCTGCTGCAAGCTTTCTCTTGAGAAAAATGAACTCAAAAAACGTCATGACCTAAAAAGGAGAAAAGGTCATGTCAGCTGTATGTCGCGTGAAGGAACAGCATCCCATCATCCTTTACCCTAGAGAAACAAGATCATATTAATACACATTGACAACCCATTGATCCTTTTCTACTTACGAACCAAAAACTGGTAATCGTTTCAGACTATCCTTAAGAATGATCTTGAGTGAACCTTGTGCCTTGGCAAAGTAAGCGAGACACCAAATGTAAATCCAATCCGCATAGATCTAAATCATACCAAGCATGAATATCCTTCTCTATGCCATATCCCCTTATCCCTTTCATACCTGATGATTGGCAATCACAATAGCTCTTTTTGGCATCGATAAACTGATCGTTTTATCTTGCTTGTCCCTTTGTAGCATTGGCTCGTTCTCAGTGTTGCAACTCGGGTCAATATTGAGCACAAAGCTTGCAGGGCAGAAGGTGTCGATAAGAAACATGAGCGTAAGTCCCCAGATGGACATGACGAGATTTATGAATTGGTAATATGCTTGTTGGGAGATGGGCCAAAGGACAAGTGCCAGGTATTGCCATATGTAAACAGAACAACCTTGTATGAAAACGAGTCCATTGACAAAGACCAGGCTACCAATGGCTTTTGGTGACCAATAGCCATTCATTGTATAAATAGAAGAAAAGTAGTGGAGGAGTAAAAGTAAAGCGGGAAAGAGATGTATGTCTGTATTCTAGTTACCATGCACCACGACCTTATTCCTCATGTGACGGTGGCAACAAAGGCTGTTCCTCCAGGAACATGTTGGTTCTCCCCATCAAGCAACAGCAATCCCCATTCATCCTGCATCCATTGCTTCACGTGGTGATTACACATACGCATTATCCCACCATCATCATATACAACTCTTCACCATCCCCATTTATAAACATCTCGTGATGATATTCCCTCCTTTTTTTTCTATTAAACATCATCCAAACAGCTCTTATCAGCCCTAATGACATCAAAAAAGAACACACATGTTCAGAATCAGCATCTTGTCGTATTGTGTAACATATCTTGAGCGAGCTTTAAATCGCTGTCATTGTGTCACAAGCACACTTGGCAACAATCCACTTTGTAAAGGTTGTTCCTGAAGAACACCAAGACAGAAATGATTAGTAGCTCTATGGTAAAAGACACATGAGTGTGAATAAGGAATGTTTTATAAAAGCATCCATAAGGAGCAAAAGAAACTGTGTATACGAGGATATATCAAGAGAGCAATACAAGCGATTACAATAGATTGGTGTTGTTGTGGAAGGGAGAGATGATTGATAAAAATAGGATATTCGATTACTTCTTAAGCTCGGTTTCAAGAATCTCCTTTTCTGCCTCTGGCAAGTGATGTTGACACAGCTCCATAAAGTTGTTGACATTGTGAGCGGAGCAATTGCGGAAGAAGTCTAACAAGTAGGCACGCATATCGGTTTGGTAGATTGGATCATCCTTGAGCTCTTCGTTGTTCTCTTCATCATCATCTTCAGTACCAGCGAGCATCTCTGTAAACATTTTATGTGTAAGATGTGTTGTTGCTGTCAAATTCGGATAAAAAAAGAGCCTATGCTTACCGGAAAGGAATTCGAAATCGGCTTTGCTTAATGCACCACCATCCTCACTGTCAGAAATGTAAGCTCCTTCATTGTCCTACAATGAATCATTAGTATCGAATGTAATTCACACCAACAGTTCATAAATGTTCTCTTACATCTTCATTGAAAAACTCGGCACCAGTAGCACTAGCATTGGCAAGATCGCCTACCAACAACCGAATGATCTTGGCGTGAAGAGGAATAGCAGTATACTGTTCAGGTCCTGGATCGACAAAGCATTAACCATCATACATGTGTGAGAATGTACTTTTGCATCACTTACTGTTCTTGGCCTTGGAACGTGTCACAATGCCACCATTTGGATCAGCAATGATATCACCACGCACAGTCAAGCTTTGTAAACGAGGATCTGTAATCAAATACACCTTGGACAATGCAATGGCACTTTATAAAAGGTGTGTCAGCCAATCCAAATACACAATCAATGATAATGCGTACCTGACTTTGAGCGAGTAGTAGCCAGAGAAGGAATCAAAGTAGTCGCACCACATTTGCATCAGAATCTCAAGACCGCCCTTGCCATTGACAGTTGTGTTGCACAAGAATTGATAAACGGTATCTTGTTGCTGAATGATCAGGTGAGCAAACACCATCACAAGAGACTAAATTGATGTCCAATTAGTTGCAATATCCATAAAGACTATCACGTTGTAACATTACCTGTACAAATGGCTGGTAGTCAGTGGATTGCAAACGAGCAAGAACAGCATTGAGCAACTCAGGAAGGACACCGGCAATGTTGTTGCCAGCTTTTTGGATCAATGTGATAATCAAGTCGCCAACAAAGAGAGATTGTGAAGGAGTAGATGATTGAAGCAACCTGGCCACGAAATGAATAACATAATCCAATCCTGATTTTCCACTTGCATCGCGCCATTGAATAATGTGATCACAATCCTTGGCAATATACTGCTTCAAGCACTCTTGAACACTCTAATCAACCAAATCAGCATCTTTTCCCATGATGACAGCAAGCATACAATAGACATTACCTGTAAGATATCCTCATCAGTCGAATTCCATCCAAGCTCCATCACAATAGGGAACATTTGCTCAGTAAACTCGTTGGGCAATGGGGACTTGGCATATCGAATCATGGCTGTCAAAAGATCCACTGCAGACTGAAATAGGTAATCGATGAGAAACATATGACCATTACTAGTTTCTAGTATTCACTTACTGCCATCACTACAGGTTGATTGGACACTGTCTTGAACACGCTATCAAGGAATGGCAAACAACGACCGTAAAGAGCTGGTGCATAATGCTCGTTCTTGGCGAATCCTTCCACAGCATCAAGGATGTAGCTGGCAATGATTGAATCAGTTGGGAAGCGTTTCCATGTGTTCAGAACAGCTGGAGTCAAGATATGTTCATATTGAGCGGTGACTTCGGGCTTGATCTTGATGACAGCACACAATGATTGTAACAATAGCATCAAAGTTTCTTCAGTAGCTTCTGGCAACAACTGGCATACACATTCCATAATGTTGACTTGGTAAGGAGCAGCATATTCCACATCCAATTGTCGGCAATAGCTATAATAACCCATGTCAATAATAGTCTGAAAGGTATGTATGTGCACATGTACTTACTTGTTGAGAGCACGAAGTGCAGATACCTTCAAAGGAATACTGCCATCAGGTGTCTGAAGTGCTTCCACTGCAACACGAACATAATTGCTGGCTAGTTCAGGAGGAAGGATTTCAACTAGCTCGGATGCAATCACAAATGCGCGGCCTTGAAGGAAGGGGAAACCTATTCAAATGAGCATACATTTAGATATTAGCTACACAAGTGAAATAGACTTCAATTTTACCTGTTGCTCTCATGCTATCCATAATCACGTGATCAAATAAGCTCTTGATATCGAATTGCACGTTGCGCTTTTCATCCTTCATGCCAAGAATAATATCATCAGCTGAACGACCCACTGCACAGAGAGAAGCTTCTTGGATCTTCCACCTGAATCCACATATGAATATCATTTCGCATATCATTCAGATGACTCTACATACCAGTTATTGTCACCTGCAGCACGAGCAGCATTTGACTCATTGATATGACGTTGGACAGCAGATTGAAGTGCAGCAGCAAATGGATCAGGGAAAGCATCTTGTAAAGACTATACCAACAAAGAATCATTATCAAAAGAAGCACTTTTTCCATCGAGCTAATGAATCCTTACAGCAAGCAAATCCCAACATGCGACACGAGCCGAGTAAGCATAAGTATAATCATCTTCATCAGCAATGTACTGATTGACGTCATTCAACCAGATTTCTTCTTGTTCTTGGGTGATTTGCAAATAGACGATGATGATGTACAACATCTGCTCAAAGAGTTGTGTAGGTGCACGATTGTTGACAAAGAGATGTCTGACAGTCTTCTTCATGCAAGTTGCCAGCATGAAATCAAAGATCGAATAAAGGAAGACCTGGAAGCCGATTTCACTGCCATCTGAATCCTGGAAACTTTCACCAACACCATCTGATTCAAGCACCATTTCAGTCACATAACGATCCTTCAAACTGCACAAATCATTCCAAACAGGCTCAAGGAATTGTGGCAATGATTCGAGAATGAATGATGAGAATTCCTTGCTGAGATTGCCAATACACTAAATGAACCATATGAGTTACTCTGGTAACATGTGTATAAGTTCTTTTGATAATCTTTACCTTGAGTACTTCCATCTTGAGACCATATTCAGCTGTAGCTTTCTCAGCATTGCCTTGTACATGATGAGAGAGAATGCTGTGAAAAGCTTGCATCCATTGGGGCAAAATGGGAGCCATAAACTGATCCACGGCTTGAGGATTGTCATCACGCATGGTCTGAAGCATTTGAGTACAGCTATCAAAGATACTGACAGCACGACCCCGTGTACGGAAAGAATATAACTAGATGATTGTATGTTACTCCCTGACTCTTTTTCTTGGAATCCTGCTATATCAATCACTTACATTATCTGAAGTCATGATTCTATAAAGTTCAGGAACAAGGACAGGACCAATTTGAGGAAGTTGTTGAATACTGATATCACGCTTGACCATTTCAAGAAGGACACGCATAGCACCATGAACACTGTCAGCACTGTTTGCTTTCAGATAGCTTAAGATGATATCCAAGAGATTGGGCCAATCCTCAGGGAAATCATCATGGGCGATTTTGGAAACAACATAAGCGCTCACCACACGAATCTTGGACTCTGGATCAGCAAGGCCTTGGACAATGATTTCACGCACAGCATTCTTGCACTAATGCAGTATCCCATCAATATATGTCTTATATAAACATGATATTCACCTACCTCGGGCAATGGTTCAGGGCCTTGGAATGTTTCCTCGTTTCGAGAAGACCAGTGAGTGGTAACATATGTCTTAAGAGTAACAGCTGCCAAGTAAAGACAAGACTATTGGGTTAAGGTTGATATGAAGCTCAATAACAATACAATCCAACTGAATGGCAAGTAGAAAAAGGATATTTGACGTTGAGGAATGCTAATGTCCTGCGATACTGTGAGACGAGCGAGACTAACAGGGAACTCTATAGTGCAGTAGTGTCAGTATTGCAATCAGCCAAAGGAGTTGTTGTAAACTTGCCAGGTGAAGAAGACGCAAATTCCTTCAAACGTTGTTCGGCAGCCGAGCGAATGGTACCGTCAGGATTGCCAACGTTGAGCAATGTCTCATAAACTGCTTGATCCATATTTGTCTCTCGAGCGGATAGGAAAAAGAAAGACCACGCGCGATTTCGCGAGCCAAAAAAATCTGTTGTCGAATCTCGCGTCTGCAGGTCCTCCATTTCTGGCTCAGTTACTGCAACTTATCTCACAACAAGCACCTTCTCATCCACACCTATTCATGTGTATCACACCTATTGTTTGTTTATTGCATAATAGATCAACTTATACTGCTCAAATCAATATCACGTGATGAAAATCCTTCTTTACTGCTAATGCATGACATCGTTGGAATCTTAATAGTTGTGCGGTAGCACTAGTAATAATGGCCAACTTTGACTTCAAGGAATTATGTGATGGGATGGTAACTTTGCCAAATGCATTGAGAAAGACTATGTCGCCATGATGATCCTTCTTCAGCTCATTCGACAGATGATTTAGGACAATCACTCCTCTATCAGAGTTGCAGCACAAAGCCAATAATCGATTGAAGCATAACAGGAAGCGATGAAGTAAGCTTATGGAAGAAGCAACCTTATAAATAGTCAACAGATTGCTACCATGTTTCAAATGAATAAAACAGGATTGCATTATGAAAAAAGACTACATTGCAAGGGGATGTTATCATGCAGGATTTCTTGTGCAACATGGCATACGATCAAGGTGTTTATTGTTGTTAAGCCCAATCTCCTTGAAGTGGTGAACCAGGATTCTTGCTTTTCTCAATCTCAAGCTCATCAAATACTGATTTATCCACGCCAACATGCTCGATATGCTCTTCATCTTCCTTTTCCATTTTCTCTAGCTCTTTACCAGCCTTGCCTAGTTCCTCTTTGACGTTCTTAGTTGCACCAATCAACATAAGTTCACAATCCTTGTAGTTGAGAAACTCGGTTGTCTCCATTTGGATAAAGCGTCGATCAGCAAAAGCTTCCATGAGCTGTTGTGGAAATTGTGCCTTTTGCTTTGAACTAAGACCGGCACTGGGAGGAGATGACTTTTCAGGATTCTATCAGAGACAGCCAGTGAGATCATACGAACTTGCAACATGAGCTAAACAGCATATTTTACCTTTACAGACATGATGATGCTTGCTTTTTCTTCAATATTGAAAGCTTCTTGCACCTCCTGTGGTTTATCAGGCAATGTCAGCATATATGCCAGGTGTGAATGACCATTATGCGTGGCAATTTCATAAACACCTTCACCCTGATAGTAAAGCAATGTCACATGCAGTGAATAATACATTCCATACTGGCACACGATCTTCATGTAACCTACCATGGGTCTCGAAGGATGTATAGTGCGTTCTCCTTTAGTTTTGGTCTCGTAAGAATGTTCTTTGAATGCATCTGTCAAATCTTTGGATGCTTCAGCTACAAATCCCCAGTAGCGTGAATGATGTTCTGGATCCGGCAACTTTTTTCTTCCAAGTACAATCAATGTCGGTTCTCGCTTTGGCTTGCAAGAATGCCAATATGGTTTCAACACCATATAGGCTTTTTGGACATCTGATGCGCTTTTTACTTCATCGGAATCAACCTATGCATAAAAACAATCAGTACAATGCATCATTTCTTTGACCTGGCTTACCTTGGGGCGGTACAAAAAGAAGATATGACCTTTCTCTAGTACTTTAACACCTGAAGAATCATCCTTGACAGCCTTTTCCTCTTTGCCATTTTCACTCTTTTGGACTTTGGCTGGTGGTTCTTCTTTTGCTGTATCGTCTTTTGTGTCGTTGGTACGCTTCTTTGGTGGCATAATGTTTGTGTAAAGCAAAAAAGAGATTGTATATTACTTAACATGGGACAAGGAATTATATAATGGTGATGCCATTCATGCAAGGGTGTCTCAGAACTATATAGTAGCCTACGTGTTTGCTGCATAAGATCCGACTGAATCATGCAATTGTTACGACAACATATCACAAAGATACATTTGACTGGAAGAGTGAAACGAGAGATATGAGAACGACTCTTGATGATCATGATGCATTTGTGGATGTAGTAGATGACTTGGGAGTTGGATAAATGTGTATCCGATGCAGATCGTTCTATGAGATAAATGACGTGATGATTTGAGCTGGGTTGGGAGACAATGGATCGTATAATTGAACTGATCAAAGAATCTTTGTATCATCGTGCGGATCAATGATTGATGATTGTTGACGTATTTCATGAGACATCGATAAGCATTGGACCGGGGAAAAGGATGTTTTTGTTGGGCCATCATCATCTCCGATGTTACCTTTTAGCTGGGAAACTGCTGGCTTTTTCGGGTGAAGCTAAGGGATGGCTCGGAAATTAGGATATGATTGCATGGATATCAAGTTGTATATAGATGAATACACCTTTATTTGTTATTATTACAATGATAGCAATGATCTTATAAAGATGAAACGATAGTAGTGTGTGTTAGAGAGTCAAGGGGACATAAAGCAGACATCACCCCTACCGCCATATCGGAAAAGGAAACCGTGCATCAAAAGAGCTGTTGGGTTTAATCTTCAGCCATTTACTCTTCTTTCTTTACAACACCCCACCTTTTTTTGTCTCAAGTCCACACCATGGTTCTTGCCAATCGTCTTTCTGCATGGAGCAAGTTGCAACAACATTACGACCAAGAAGGTCAACACCTTGTCATGAAGGACATGTTCAACCAAGATCCCCAACGTTTTGAAAAGTATTCGCGTCAGTTTTCAGGCAACAACGCGTCAATCATGCTTGACTTCTCCAAGAATCGTATCAATGACACTACTCTTTCATTGCTTTTGGAACTTGCCAAGGAAGCCAAGGTCGAGGAGATGCGTAACAAGATGTTTAGTGGTGAACATATCAACTTTACTGAGGATCGTGC
The DNA here is from genome assembly GCA_008728235.1 of Lichtheimia ramosa. Classification (NCBI taxonomy): domain Eukaryota; kingdom Fungi; phylum Mucoromycota; class Mucoromycetes; order Mucorales; family Lichtheimiaceae; genus Lichtheimia; species Lichtheimia ramosa. The sequence goes on from CP031823.1 coordinate 1,657,932, forward strand.
CGTATTGCATATCGCTTTGCGCAACTTGAGTGATAAGCCCATTTATGATAATGGACAAGATGTTATGCCTGAAGTGCGTGAAGTATTGGCTCATATGAAGGAATTCTCTGAATCTGTGCGATCGGGTGCATGGAAGGGTTATACTGGCAAAGCTATCACTGACGTTGTCAATATTGGTATTGGTGGTTCTGACCTGGGTCCTGTGATGGTGACTGAAGCTCTCAAGCCATATAGCAAGGATGGTCTTCGTGTTCATTTTGTGTCCAACATTGATGGTACTCATTTGGCTGAAGTGATCAAGCATGCCAATCCAGAGACTACTTTGTTTATTGTTGCCAGCAAGACATTCACTACTCAAGAAACTATTACCAATGCTACTTCTGCTAAGGAATGGTTCCTTTCATCTGCCAAGGATGTAAGTATTTGTGTGTGTGTGTGTGTGAATCCAAGTATCGTGTTACTCATCTGCATTTCTAAACTAGGTTGCACACGTGGCCAAACACTTTGTGGCACTTTCAACCAACACCCAAGCTGTGAGTGCATTTGGTATTGACCCCAAGAACATGTTCAAGTTTTGGGATTGGGTTGGTGGCCGTTATTCGCTTTGGTCAGCTATTGGTCTTTCTATTGCTATCTACATTGGCTTTGATAACTTTGAAGAGTTATTGCGTGGTGCTCATGAGATGGATCAACACTTTTTGAATACACCTTTGGAGAACAACATTCCTGTATTGCTTGCTCTTCTTGGTGTTTGGTACAACAACTTCTTTGGTGCTGAAAGTGAAGCTATTCTTCCATATGATCAATACATGCATCGATTCCCAGCTTACTTCCAACAAGGTGACATGGAATCCAATGGAAAGTACGTGTCTCGTTCTGGTGAACGTGTAGAAACTTCGACTGGTCCCATCATCTGGGGTGAGCCTGGTACCAATGGTCAACACGCTTTTTATCAGCTCATTCACCAAGGTACCAAGTTGATCCCTTGCGACTTTTTGGCTCCTGTGGAAACGCATAATCCTCTTGGCAACCATCACGACATTTTACTTTCCAACTTTTTCGCTCAAACTGAAGCATTGATGGTGGGAAAGACTGAAGAGCAAGTTCGTGCTGAAATGGGTCCAAATGCAGATGCAAACATTGTCCCCCATCGTATCTTTTTGGGTAACAAGCCAACCAACTCGATCATGTTCCAGATTCTCAACCCAGCTACTCTTGGTGCATTGATTGCCATGTATGAGCACAAGATCTTTACTCAAGGTATTATTTGGGACATCAATTCTTTTGATCAATGGGGTGTCGAGCTTGGCAAACAACTTGCAAAGGCTATTCTTCCTGAATTGGGTCAAGCTGGTCAAGTCAACTCTCATGATGCTTCCACCAATGGTCTTATCAACTATTACAAGTCTCACAAGAAGCATTAATCTCATATCATCATCCCTATTCAACATCACACACACATATATATATATCTTTAACACGCGCATGAAAAACACGAATCACATTTTATAAAGCATGATTGTTTTAAAGAACTATATACGCAAACAAAAGGTGTAGAACTATTTATTGATGTTGCATTTGTTGCTGTTGAGTAACACTTTGAAGTTTCTGGAGCAAATCACTGATTGAAAGATTGGGCGTTGAAGTAGGTATAGATTGTTGTTGCTGTGGTAGATATGCTGCTTGAGAAACATGCTGTGGCTGTGATGAAGGAAATGTAGTAGGAACTTGATTAAATGTAGCAGGTGAAGGTGTTGTCATGCCAGAATTGGGTTGTGAAAATGATGTTCCCAAGGCTGATCCCAAGAGTTGTTGCAACTGTGATAAAGATATTGGTGGATTTTGCTGTGCCATGGGTTGTGAAGTATATGTAGGATTTGCAGGAATCGATACAGGTACTTGTGGTGGCTGTTGTTGCTGTTGCTGTTGTTGTTGTGTTGTTGGTTGCACCATATTCTTTAATAAACCAATGACAGATGCCAAAGTGTTTGGATCAAGACTGGATATTGCTTGTGCTTGGGTAGATGGTGGTTGTTGTGGCTGTTGTTGCATCAATAATTGTTGGGCTTGATATGCTGCTTGGGCTGTAGAAGAAGTAACAGTAGGTATGGATTGTGGCTGTTCAGTAGCTTGTTGTGATCGTTCAATAACAGCAATGGCTTCATCAACCGAAACACTATCATATTCTATCCAAGGAAGATGAGTAAAAGATGTTATAACAACAAAAGTGATATCTTACCATCAAAACGATAGCTATTTGCACCTGATGTATTTCGCTCGAACACTTGGAGATAAAGCTTACGCATGGATTCCTTTCCTTGATCCAGAACAACCAAAGCCTTGACACCTTGTAGAATAAGCTGCTTCACAATGTCTTCCCGAGAAATCTGACCATATTGTACAAAAAGTGTATGCGTAGTGATGTGTCGAATGGCAAAAGAAGATTCAACATAGTTGATAAAGCCCTGATCCACATGTCCATAAGCAAGTACTTGTATCATTGGAGCATCACGATTCTGTAATACAGATAATGGATCACTACGAGATGGTGAAGGATGACGCTGATGTTGTTGACGAGCCATTACACCTTTTAGTTTCCCACGTCCACTACCACGCATGCCTTGACGACCACCACGCTTTCCACGAAAAGAATTGTTCTCATATAAAGGTTGTTGTTGTTGTTGTTGTTGATTGGTGTAGTTCTCTCTATATCCCCCATTCCACATTGAATAATCTGTTGGATCATATTCTGGCACCTGTTGTTGTGGATGATGTTGTACAGAATAAGGTTGAAAATGTCCAGCACCTCTCATACGACCCCTTCCTCGAGAAACAGGAGCATTACCACCACCCCGTGAAGAAAATTTGTTGCCTGTACGAAATGGAACCTGTTGATGTTGTTGCTGTTGTGTTGAATTCTCATAGCTAACAAATGGACGAGGATTGGCGGCTACATCGAGTTCTATTCACATATATATACACACACACGTATCAGCTATTTCTACTCCTATCATCTTAAAGCACCCTTACCAATAGTAGATCCTTTGATATTTGTACCATTCTCTGCAAGAGCAGCTGAACATGAAGCTGGTGAATCAAATTGAATGTAATCCATGCCATTGCCACCAAAATGACTCTCAACAATATTCCCATATTTGTTAAAATGCTTAAGCACATCACGCTTCTTTGCTGTATGAGGAATACCTCGAACAAGTAAACGAGCCTCGGGCCATACTTTCTTTGCAGCCTTCTTTGGCTTGAATCCAGCTTTGCCGCTCTTTCGAGCATTGGCAGTGCTATCTTTTGCCTCATGTTTGCGCTTTGAAAGCATCTCATATTCATCAAATTCATCCAGGATTTCAGCTCGTTTGGTTGTTCCCGCAGCATCACCACCTTGTTGGTCGTTGTCGGTATCTTTAGGTGAAGTAGTAGAGGTGGTAGAAAGAGTAGCAGTAGTCTGCTGGGGAGATTTGGGCTGACTCTGTGGTTTCTTTTCCAATGTAGGTGTTGGATTGCTGGCAAACAATGCAGCTAAAAAGTCATCCACAACATTTGACTGTGTTTTGTTAACTGTAGGTGTATCAGCCATATTCACAAGAAGATGAGGAAGAAAAGAAGAGAATCTCTGGTCTACTCTTTAGTCAAGAGAAAGGAAGGAGAATTGGCTGCTACACAACCCAGACGCAAAGTTTGTCGGGTGTCACATGGTACTGCGACAGCAACAGCTGCCTTGGTGATTGTTAGATCTTTTATCCAATCTGTATCATCATCCCTTATACAAGCATTAAATCACTTTGTCTTTCATTATCATCATATAGCTACATCATGTGTGAACCAAAAACGGTGACTTGAAACATAGGTTAAAGGACACGGGCTGTTCAACTAGTGGAAGGCAATACGTCATCTCGAAACACTTGCAAGGAGTAGAGAATGGTACATTGTTATATATACATCAGTTTTTGAAAGGAGATACTGCATTTACTAGTCATTGTGAAGGTTTTCCATATCAGACATGATAATTAAAGATTCAAAAGAGCATTCAGATTGTGGTTTATTCTGTTGATTGACTACTTGGGAAGGAGATTGTGAGCTTAGAAGCGTTATATGATGGTAAAGATAGATATCCCGCCCCATGGTGCTGCTTTTAGGTATATGATACATAGAAGAAAGGGAAAAATGATGCATATGCTGTTCCATGGTGTGTGTATATAGTAGTATGTGCATGTGTCAAATCTTCAGTCCAGGGCATGCCCTTAAGCTGTAATGTGTGTTGTTCAATGCTGTGCGGGATAAGTAGTGATTTCATGCGAACGAAGCACCTTTTCAACAAGGAATGCGACTCGTTGTCCATATTTTGATCCACGTAATGAAACCATATGTCGCTTGATCAGACGACACATTTTGACTTGGTCATTGGTCTCCGTATGATTGATCAACCATTGTACCACATAGTTGCCATATTGGTCAGACGCCATGTCGATCAGTGGTTCTCGTCGTCGTTGTCCACTTGTTAGCACCTTGTCCATAAAACGTTCAAGGAATACTGGTCCACCAGCACGTAAGGCTTTCTCCACAACCTTGGATGCAAATTGATCCATGCTCAACGTTGCTGCATGTTCCAATACTGCTTCAAAGGCACGTTCTCGATCACGATTCTCTTGTGCTTGTTCAAGTACATGTTGAATAACCCAGTTTCCCCACTGTCCTTTGGCAATAGTGACAACATTGGTGAGCACTTCTTCAATCACTGGTCGTTTGCTGGCATCTTCCTTAAGGTTCTCGAAAATGTGTTGAATCACCAAACTGCCAGTCTCGTCCAATGCAACTTGGGTCCATTTTCCTTGAATAGCCTTGTTCACATGATCCATAACTGCAGGTGGATTTGGGATAGTCCATTGCATCTCGAAGACCTTTTGCCAAATGTGACAAGCGTGCTTGTGTGTGATTGTATCCTGGATGTTCTGGAAAAGCTCACATACCAAATCGGCTTTCATTTGTTCATCGGAACAACAATCAAATGCCTATATCCAAAAATACATATTAGCATGGCAACATGGGAAACACATGTATATGTGTTACGTACCTTTTGAAGCACATGGCAACCAAATTGTTGACATGTCAGTGCTACAACTCGACCTTGCATGGTTCCAATCAATGCAGTTACTTGATCAATGGTGCCCACTTCAAGGAGACGTTGCACTAGGAAATTTCCAAACCGGCTGGTCATAAGGGGATATGCTTGCGGCAAGATTGCTTCAAAAATAGCTTGCTTTTGCTCCTCAGTAACGCACTTTAATTTCTGTTGCAGAAACAGGGATGCTTGTTGGTCACCACGCTGAATAATCTTATCCACCATTGCCTAATAGTCATGTATGCACTTATTAGTACACTGCAGCATGTAGTTTTAATCCAAAGTGTGTGTATGTGTATGCATTTACCTCCCAGTCGACTTGAGCATTCTTGTCAAGATGACGGCGATATTCAGCACTAAGGATCCCTTGTTGTTGACGTGATTGACATGGCTTCTATAGAGATGTGTAAGTGTATCGCAGATGTAAATGAAATAGATTACTTGCCTCGGAAGGACGTCGACGAGAGTTAGCTTTAGGCAACTGCTCTGAAACCATGGTTTTCCTGTCATCTGTTGTTAATGATCAAGAAGAAAAAGACCAGTAAGAATACCACTTACTTTTCAGTCATTTGTTGAAGCTTGATAGTCTGTGCATCATAAAGTCTGTTGGCAACAGCTAATTGCTGCTTAATGTTGCGTACTTCGAGATCTTTTGCTGTCAGACATGATTGTAGACTCCACACTTGATGACATTTCTATCATGCGGTCTGTTTTAGAAACACGCGTTGCACTTGTATCACACTCGTGTTTTACCTTGTCCAAATCTGTTTGTGTTGCTTTCAAAGTGTCTACAAGCTGGTGGATCACCCCAATGGCGTTCTGTAAGTGATGTCCAACATGTTCAGGAGACATAGTCGCCAACGAAGTTGCTGTAATGGACAAGAGTGTGGAAATGGAGCGGTGCAGAGTAGGCGATGAAGAAAAAGCCAGCTTATCCTCGTCATCCAGTACATTGCCAACCAGGTGTTCAAAGTCGTTGTTGTTGAATAGAGGCTCGTCTCGCCAGAATTTAGATACAGATGAATCCTTTTACATGATTTAATACAAGTACAATACAAACAGCCATTTGATACCTACCCTATTACAGTGTGGCAAATGAAGGTCACTGGTGTAAGGCTCAAAGTAATCCTTCAAGGTTTCCTTAGGTGATGGTGTACCAGAGGAACCAAGATCAGTGACATGACCAGGATATAAAACAGGTGGTGTTGGGAGACGTGTTGTTATACGACCATAGTAGTCATTTTGATCGCTGGTTATTCGACAAGTATCATGCAACATGTTGTTGTTTGTATTGATGGGATTCCACTTGGATGTTGACAGCATTGAAGAAAAAGACAACAAACCAAAAGAGAAAGGAGATGATGGATTTAAATAGAGAGAGGAAATGAGAAACAATTAGCAGCAAGATAATTGGGATGTAATGTGACAATGCATCACTGTATCGGATTAGGTGACGCCCGCATTCACGCATTGTCTCTCATTGTCTTTCTAAAAGCAAGGTGCATTGTTGTCGTCTTCTGCACAGATCAACAGTCGTATAACAATGGGGGGCCTATGGATAAAACACCCTTTATCAGCCAATTGCAGCTACTAGAACAAGCTTTTGTCTTTATGCCCCTTTTTTCCCCTCCTTACAAAGAACAACAGCTTGTGCTTAACTAGGTGTTTGCACACCACTATCACTTCCAAGTATAGTAAACCCCGTCCAATTGACCCTGCCGATCACCATCGCATGAGTGTCACATACACAGACTCGATGACCCCGCATGCTGCACAATGCTCAAACAAGCTGTCGATTAATTTTGCTCCTCTCAGGCACATATCGATTCCCATCTATTGCTCCTTTCTTTAGGCAGGTGGGTGTCACAGCATATCTGACAATCCTTTTTCACTCTCCTTGTCGTCTTGCCCTAAAAACATTACTTCACCGGCATTATGGTGATTGTTGCTCCTTTAACTGTACCAATAAGACACTGTACTTTTTGTACATGCTCTTCTTGTGATGCATCTTTTCACTTTGTCATAAGCTATACACTTGGCCACCTTGCCACTCCTTTTTCATCTCCTCAGTTAGCTTCACTTCTCCTGCAACGCGCACATCCTCCCAACACACCCAAAAAAAGACATATCCATTTCCATTATTCAGACCGTGCACGCATAGACTCTTTTAATAATATACATCTAGCCTTTTCTTAATGCAAGATTGTTCATGCGTGCATGCATCTTCTTGTTTTTGGCATCAATATATCAACATTCAAAACTAATTCATGGCACCATGTGACAGTATAACAATCTCATCAGCTATATGATCATATAATGACATGCTCTTAAAGTGACTCCATGACTACAATCTTGATATCATAAAAGCAATAGAAATAGTAGTTGATTGTCGATTTAGACTAGCAGTAGACTAATTAGATGATGCATTGCAGGCTTTGACAAAGACAAACTATGCACATATACGCAATCAAGTTCTCCTCTCTTATCACATATTACATTCACATTTTGACATGTACCAATACAAACATTGATCTTGTTCACTCGGCAATACGTCTAACTATAGCAAAAGTCACGTGACCAGCTAAACGACAAGATCAAAAATGAAGTTATACTATAGCTAATGCGCGGACCGGGAATCGAACCCGGGTCATCCGCGTGGCAGGCGGATATTATACCACTAAACCATCCGCGCACTTGATTCCTTGAATCACGTGGTACCAAATAGACTGGTCACCTTCCTAATTTGGAAGGTAGTCCAATCGACATGAAAGTAGTTTTGTAATGTAGCGGAATAGTCAAGGATCATTGTATTGAAAGAACTATGTTGTTTGGGAAGCTCATTGTATAGCAATTTCAAGGTAAAGCATCATTCATCAATCATTGGTAGGAGATCGGAGCTTTGTGTAGGTGGACAAGGCCGAAATGGTATGATCCCCCTTTATCAGTAAATGGATTTTTCACTTTGATCTTGCGTTTTATCATTTTGATTCAAGTCCATCCACTCTTGTTTCATCGCTTATGCAATTTCTCATTCAAACTATTATCAAAAGAATATCCAGTAAAGGTATCCTAGTACAGATCATTACATCCACGTCCTTTATTGATCGAAAAGCGCTCTATCATATCTATGATTGACATGACCTATTCTCAACTTGAATGCATACAGATCATATGTTTGCCACTGAAGCAAGATGATTGCCTTTATCCCAAATCCCAATTGCCGTGAACCATCATTTTCATCCATTCACCGCCTTTCTTTCAATCCAATATCTTGATTCTTATTTGTCAATCGTATACTGTTATGCTACTTGTACATAATCTTCAGACGTGGAAAAGAGGCCTGCACATGGAAAAAGAGGGGATATAAGTGTTCTTGCCAACCATACATCCTTTTTTCCCCATCCACTGACTTACATATGATCCAATCCCATATGATTCTTCTTCACAATCATCCTGACATTGTCCTGGTGCTTGACAATAGTCCACATAAGTGACCAGTACCCTGAACGATATATCAGTGTAAAAGGCTGCTTGAGTCAAAAGGATATTCCTCCATATATAACAAACGATGAAACACACCTTTAGAATAAAGCTTCTTGCTGCTCATGTGCTGCTAGCTTGTCCAAGTGCTTGCATTTGTCGCGTGTGTGATCTTGGGTAGACATGACGTTTCAAGTCGTCTATTCCTCGCAAACAACTTTCTGTGTTCCAAGACGTTTTCTCAGTCAATGTCAGACTTTGTCTATGCTGTTCTTATAATTGGGGCGTGCATTAGGTGCAGTCGTTACTGAGTTGTGTCGAGAAGGAAGAAGTAAAGTTGGTGTGCATGGATTGGGAAAGGCGACACTTTGGAATTTCGAGCTCAGGATTGAAGAGAGCCCACTCCTGAAACTCATTTGCTAGTCTTCTTGTTGCTCCACAGTACACATACAAGTATCCAGCTCTCATCCAGTAATCAATACATCAGCCAGTTATCTTGTTTAACACATCCTGTTGTTCCCAAGTCCTCTCTTTTCTCTATCATCTCCATATCTACGACTCTATAATGTAATTTTGATCCATTTGACGCTCAAGTAGTAGCAATAATAGTCGACTGATGATGATGACTTGTAAGAGACAGAACAAAGTGATCCTTACCTGCATATTTTACTCTGGCAATAAGTGGATCAGCCAGTCCTTGCACACTTTTCATGCAGCTGCCTTATGGATGGAGGAGAACTGGGTTAGGTGACTCCGCTCACTTGGGCGATTCATTCACCTTGGTGACCAGCAGCGACTGGGATACAAGTGCCTCTTTTTCAAGCTCAATACACGACTTCCTGTCAATGTCAACTACTCTGTAAATAGGCAAGTTGGAGTAAAAAGCTTGTGACACTTCTGTTGTTTCACTTGGTTGCATTGGATTGCTGTAGTGTGCTTCTTTCCTTTCTCATTCCAAGGTACATTGGCTTGTTGCTTTTACCATAACACTGCTCTTCCTTTGGCATCTCCAGGTATGTTGGCTCTTGTTCTGTCATACAACTCTATTCTCATTCACTCCATTGGCGTCTAGTACTTTAGACGGGACTATTGGCTGTGCAAGGTTGGCTATGGGAAGTGCGTGTTATTGGCCTTATCACCTTTTTGTTTCGTCTTGTTCCTGGTCAGCCCTCGCCCCAGTATACCTGTTATTATCCCCCCAGCGACAAGGTGCATATTTGGACTAGGGCATTAGGTAATAGATCCAGTGCATGTGATTGCAAGTGGTCTTTTGACCTATTCGAGATCATCAGCTTGGGCCAACTGGGCTGGAGAATCAACGATCGAAGGGGAAACGGATATGATCGGATCAGTCGTTTCAAAATGGTGGGCTCATAAGGACAATCAATATGTACATTTACCTTTGTCAAGCATGTCGTCAAGTCATTGGGATCATTCTCAGGATCAAGATGGCCAAAATAGCTAGAAGGATTGTTTATTACCCAGTAGTTGTAGTAGCTTAGATTGTAGCTTGGATGGAATAAAAGTGTTTCCGTTATCGGTCCTGTATGATAGTCTATTATCCATCACATCCCAATAAACATAACAGACAACAACATCATCATCATGTGATTTTGATCCAATGTTATGCTCAAGTAACATCATGTACTTTTGATCCAATGTATTATGCACAAGGATGATCCTCCTACTTTTTACTCTGGCAGGTCCGTGCACCAATTTTTATGCAGCTCAGCAAGACGCGCGAATCCCTTGTTACACCAGACACGGCTCTATGTGTAAGAAGCAGCCAAATGTGTTATGCGCGTGCAAATCACCACATTAAGCTCAAAATTGTTGGATCAAATATGACATGGATAATAGGCCAGAAACGAGAGTGATCCTGGGAACAAGCTTATGTGGAAAAATATTGGGATCTTGTCCATGTTGTTGGGTCAAAAGAGGTGTGATTGTGCTCTCTCTTATTGTTAAACTAGTACTAGATAGCGATTATGATGCGTCAAACTTTCACACAAGGCTCTTTTGGATGCATTGGCCATTGTCATTCTTACACAAAGACACCATATGCCTGATTGTGTAATCAAGAGTGACAATCAAATGCTCTTATTTGGTACTCGCGTGATGGGAAGTATGATTTTGTATATCCAAAGTGAACTTTTTTGATCATTTAGTAAGGACATGAAGCATCCGTAAAGAAAAAGATTAAGAAAGATGTCATGTGCAGGAACAGGATTGATTAACCAAGGATAAAAGGCCACTGCAAGCTCAAAATGGCACGTTTTTGCAACAAGATGTAATGATGACTCGACAGGTGTATTTATTCATGTGTAGTAATCTCTACTATTATGATGACAGTGTGGTAGTGTCAAATTTCATGTGTTCTGGTGTGCAGTATGTACAGGCAGTGTAAATAGGCAGTGTTATCCCAATGGCAGATTCAACTGGGATCACTCATTGGGCTGGCTCCGCTCGACTTGGGAATTTATCTTGGGGACCCGGCAGCGAATTTTGGGAGACAACTGCTTCTATCTTTCTTTCAAGCTCATACTTGCACGTACACGACTCCCATTGACGCCATGCATTCAAGGTATGTGTTATAAGGAAGCTCATGTTGGTTGTTGTATTGATACAGTTGGGTACTGTCATAGGCAACAAGTGTTCAAGCGGACTGGGTGGTTGTAGCCAGACGTGTCGCTGTTCTGTTTCGTTGTTATGCCGCTTCAAGTTTGGTGCCTACAGGTACAATCAAAGAGCTCATGGTTGCAGAAGAACGTGTTGCATTAACCGTTTAAGCTTTGTGTAGACTTCAAGAACAAACGCAACAAGACTTTGGCTGTTTCTTTTGGTTTTGGCTTTGGGCTTTTGACTACTACACTATGGCTTCTGCTTCCACACAAACAAGGTCTCTTTACGTTGCACACGTTACCATGGTGCTGTTATATATGAACAAGGCAAGTAGAATGACAAAAGCTCTTTATTTTGTATGTGTACTCTAATATAAAGTGATCAGGTTTCTTTGGTCAGGCAGCATGCAACTTTGGGCATCATCATCTTCTTGGGTTCGACTCCCAGCCTGTACCTACAACTGGTGACTATTTGACATGATTGGATTGGATGGATGACAACAACAATGAGCCTGGGGATTATAAAGTGATGTTCTTCCTTGCCATGGATCAAAGTGTGCCTTGGATGGTATTTAGGTTACGTTAATTCCTGCAGATTTGCTTTTTTTTCCACCGAGATGGATCGCCCAAGTGATACTGAACATCATCCTTCCAATACAAGATTCACTAACGTCCCTTTTCTTCTTTTTATGTGTAGAGAAGGCCATGACAATGACAATAACAATGACTATCAGGACAACGACGAATAATGATCTATTACGCCAATGCTTGCACTTAGATAGCTTTATTATCATTTTTACAATAAGATCGTGTTGTGCTTCATGCATGTTCTTTTACATACACCTACACAATACTAGCATTTACTTCTGATCCATGTGATGCGCAAGTGGTAGCAACAGTGTTCAATCAACGATGATGATGACTTTTTAGGAGAAATCTTGTAAAAGACTATAGTTTATCCCTACTATGTGCTTATGATTCATGTGGTACTGGTGCTTTCTAGCTAAGATTTTCCATGACATACATGCATTTGATACAAATGGCTCTGTTAGAGTATGGTAGCTAGCAGTAAACAGTTTCTAGTTACAAGTATGCAAAAGGAGAAGAAAAGAAGGAAAACGCTCCAGGATGAACTAGCAAACGGGGTCACATGACAACGGAACACAAATCACGTGATTTATCTCCCGCAGTTTGTAAAAATAAGATCATACAATGCGTAGACGGGGAATCGAACCCCGACCTTCTGCTTGGAAGGCAGAAATTGTACCATTCAACTATCTACGCTGTACGAACACTGATTCCGAAACGGAAGTGATATTGATGTAGTTGCCATATATGGCAACTCCAAAGCTGTAATCTACATTGAAAATCAAAAAATAAGTCGAGGGGCTATGGCCAAATGGATAAGGCGCCTGACTACGAATCAGGAGATTCCAGGTTCGACCCCTGGTAGCCTCGTATAAAATTAAGACACTACCTGTGCTATAAAGCTTTTTCTTTTCCAATTTTGCAGGATCACGTGACACGTCTTCGGTTCTGAAGAGGTGGATCATCATCTCGGCTGTACTTCCTTCAATCAAATGCTTTTCCTTTGACTTTATTGTACTCAGTAACATTGCTATCTTACTTATGTTGACATAAAGTATATCAATCTCTAACTAAGTGAGCATATACCTTGAATGAATGAACCAAACAGGTTTATTGATTTATTCACGTGTATTACCAGCAATGTGTGGCTTCCAATTCTCTACATCATTATCAAATATATTTTCCTTCATAGGTGGAGGCGATTGCTTGTTGGATACAACATGATACTTGTTTGGAGATGTACCATTGTCTTGATGATGTTGGTTCTTGGATTGCTTATTGTCATTCTCCTCTTGTTGCTCTTCACGATCATACAATAATTGGGTAGTGGAAGTGTTGTTATCATCCATCTTGTGCTCAACGGATAAAGGTGGAACAGCGACACGACCACTTTCAGGATCAGGATTGAACCATTGACTTTGTTGATCACCATTCACAGCATCCAAACTACGACGTGCAGCTTGTGCATAGTTTCTTGTTGCCTGTTGATTCATATATGGACTTGGACGAATACTATGGCTAAACGAGCGTGATCGAGGAGGCGATGGAAAGTTTTCACGATAATCGTTGCTGTCAAAGAAAGCACCACCACCACCACCACTGCTTTTTGTCTTTTCAACTCGAAAACTGGCTTGTGTATCATCATAGCTTGCATCGGATCCAAGATATTCCACATCCTCTTGCGACGAAGCGTTACTATTTCGACGTGGTTGTAACCATGACCAAGCTTGTCGTGTTAGTGAAGGACGTGCATCAGGTCGTGGAGACGAGTGTTCTTGGTGAAGTGGTGAAGATGGCGATGCTGGAAACAAGAACGAATACGCCTTTTGTGACCAAGAGTCTCGTCGTTGTTGTTGCTGTTGTTTCCTGTCATTGTTGTCATTGGTTACATTTGTTCCAGGACTCCAAGTGTTGAGCGTGTCAGCAAGTTTGTCAATAAGAGCATCAGTACTTGTGGAAGAGCGTCGGAATGCTTGTCCAAATTTAAAAGTCAAAGACCCATTATATGCAGCAGCAGCAACAGCACTTACCATTTTTGCCAGCTTCTTCAACTTTATCCATCCAAGATTCACGTCTTTGAGGAGCAATACTTGGACGACTAGCACGAAGGGTGGATTCTTTACCTTTCCATCTTCTTTCAATGGCTCTTGACATTGCATATCCACCAAGTTGACTATCACCTACAATGCTTCCTGAGCGCTTTTCTTGCCTTGGATGTAATCCTTCATGAGAACGTGTTGGTGCTTGTACTGGATCATCTTGAGGACTGTAGCTACTTTGTTCATGACGATGGGGTTCATCAAATTCTCGTTGAATGTTCATTCTTGGAAAAGGCCTGGTTCTACTGTCACAATCGCATGATTTTTTTTTCTCCTCGGGTGATTATGCAAGGGTTACAATCGCACGACAATTAAAGAGGGGTTTTCTATACGCAAGGGTGTATTCTTTTCATCATTGTTCGATTCTCCTATTATTTGTCACTTCTGCTTCTTTGCAACCAATGACAACATCCACTGGCTCTAGCAGTTTACAGCTTCCCGACAGCTTCTTATCGGTTCCTCCACCAACAGTAAACAAGCCTACTCGACCACAAGGACGCAAGATTGTTGTTGCATATGATGAAACTCGTGCCAGTGATGCCATTCTTGATCGTGTTATTCGAACAGGCTTACTCGAACCTGATGATGACATCCATCTCGTTCATATTCTTCAACAAAGTGATTTCCTTTCCAGTCTGACACCAAAGAGCTTATCAAGCAACCTGTATCAAAACATGCCTGCTGGTTATGATATGAATGCAGGAAGATCATCCAGCAGCAATGAGGATGACCTTGTAAAGAATGTCAAAGAAGATTTACTAATAGCTGTTGCCAATGTGCTCAGGAAACATTCAGTAAGAAAAAGGAACTGATATGACATCTCCTCAGCAGGTCTAACGAAGACTATTGATTGAAACAGTTCGAAAGTGTACACTGCGAAGTCATTCAAGGCGATCCAAAGGAGTCTCTGATCGACTATTGTCGTAGTGTTCATCCATTAATGATGATGACCGGTTCACGTGGTTTTGGTAAAGTCAAAAGGTAAGTCTAAGAATCATATCACGCATAATAGATGCAGGACAACTAAAAATCTTTCACTTGTAGCTCTATATTGGGATCAGTATCAGAGTACTTAACAAAGCATTGTCCTTGTCCTGTGATGATTGTCAAGGTGACTGAAGCTGAAATCGAAGCCCGTAATAAAATGAATGAAGAAAAGCAGAAGACGTTCAAGCAACGACTAGCTGATCTGGGTCTTTCAAAGTGATATCATGATTAGATCACTACTATTGATAACTAGGAATGTACTTGTAGTAATAAAGAGTGTATTAATGTATGTCTATGTGATTGAACTCTTCTATGTACTTTATCTAACAAGGGATCCACTAGAATACAAAACTTTCCAGGCCAATACCGGCTATTGCTGCATGCGTGCGTGACCTATCAATAATGCATTAGAGACGCTGAAAGTCTATAATTGATTCTATCATCCACTTACTGATATTCTGACACGTTCATCGATGATGGATCAGGAACATCAACAAAAGCGGCATCGATCATCCTCACTTGTAGATTGTCCTTCATCTCCAAAGACCACATGTTAAGACGTTGATCTGTCGAAATTGAAAGTGCAGTGGTATTGTTTCGAATAAGTGCAACAGCTGAATTGGAGAACTTTTAGCGCATAGTTATCAATCATCAGCTGCTATATATATACCTGTAACTGAAGATGCATGTGCACCAGGAATAATGAATGGCTCTTCCATTGGAGTGATATTGCCTGCATCATTGATCATTAACCTTGCAGCTGCAATAGCATTGTCCTCGCCACCAGTGAATATGATGATAGTATCTAGTATCCAGACCATTACATTAGCGTATTGCTGTCTTCCAAACGAGATGCTACTTACCATCTTGTAATGCTACTGCTAAACCATTCACTCCCGATTGATGTGCTCGATAAAAGTACACTGGTTCAGTAAATTTGGTTGCCGTGCTCATGGGATCTTCTTCTAAGGCTTCAACATCTTCAATGGCTTCATGTAAACGATCACTGATGTCCCATATTGCGATTCTAAAGTAGTGGTATAAGGTTTCCACATGCAGAATGATTCGACTATTCGCCTATTCCAATGCTTACCTTCCATCGGTGGCCGTGGTAAAGAATAGAATACGATCTCGCTTTCCATTTGATCCTACCATAAGGTAATTTAGCAACCATGTGTCTCAAGGATCAAAAATGCCATACCTGGAATCACAAGGTGATCGGTTTGAAGTATACAACGGGTATGCCATGATCCATCTGCAATAAGGGAAAAGCGTCGAGTCACTTCATTGAAAAGCCAAACCTAATAACAATGATGACATTCAGTATTATTATAATCTAATAGCAGGTAGTACGTACTCGAATGGTTGAATCAGAATATCCAGCTCCCACCAGATGTAATCCTCGTGCTGCATCAATTGCATGTACAGTGATATCCATAATGCGTGTTTCAATAACTTCGCTATTGTTACCAAATTAGTTCAGCATCATACTTGACACGACTAGAAGCCTTTGTGATCGATTCTTACCTTACTGTGGGACACGAAGCCCATTCAAGACAATTCACATCCACTGGAGTATTCTCTAGGTCGTCACTTGGGAATAGCAGCTCAAGCTTCCAGCACCAGAGCTCTTGATTACCACCACTCGTGAAAATAAGATTGTCGACGCCTAGTGTAAAGAGTAACTTGAGAACATACATCATCGACATAATCAAGCTGCTGTTTACCTTTGCTTACAACTATAGACTTGATGACCGATTTATGCCTTCGAATGCTTGCCAGGGTGACATGTGATGGTTGTGGCCTTGAGAAATCTGTTGCATGATTAAGAAACTGATATGACATGTTGCTGATATCAATTACATACATTGATTGATCCTGAGGATTGTATCTTCACCACCTGTGGCAAATAAGACTGGATGGGATGAAATCCTCTGATCTTCAACAAGGGTATCTTGTACAAAACATTCTGTCAGCCAAAAGTTTGCTTATATCCAGCATGTTGTACTTACCAAGAAACTGCAAAGCACGGACGTCACGACCATGGAAATTTTCCTGATGCAAAGGACATCAGATGACAGGCATGAAGAAATCCATATATCACACATACCTGTAACACTGATTCGTCAAAGCCATCATTGATTGCTGAGCCATCTCTAAAGTAGGCATACAACTATACATCTATTAATATCTTGGTCGACCACACTGTGAAGCTTTTGAACTTACCTTTTCTTTTCGAATAAACGCAAAAGTAGCGAGATTCAGCTTAGCATCCAATGTTTTGAATTGCCATCGACGATGTGCGCCACCACATGCAACTGAAATCATCTATTACCAAAATAAGTCATCTTGACAAAGCGAGATGTTGCCATTATCCCAGCAATCATTGTATACAAACCTCGTAGCTCTTTGATTCATTGTACACGAAAAAGCGTTTGCGATAGAAACCCAGCAAAAGAAGCTCATTGTCCACCCAGATTGCATCTTCAAGCCATCCCTTGGTCACTCTGTTACGATACACCCTTTCCAACATCCAATCGCGGCTTGTGACAGTATTATCTCCTTGGCTGGCAACACCAAGAGGTGTCTTATTGTCATCGGCTTCCTCAGAAACGTCCTTTTGGTCATGTTTCACAAGTCGATATTGAACAAAGCAGCCATCACGTCCTGTTGTCCAAAATACAATTTCATTGTCGTAAGGATGATCTTGTTTAACAGTGATGTGGCTGACAGCTTGCTTGCCGTGGGATCGTCGTAGTTGCATCAATGGCTTCACAGATTGAATAGCGCCAGTCAGATCACAAGGTAGTTGATATAGTACAAGTGCTGATTCACGTGAGCCTGCCAAGAATATTCTGTGCTGCTCGATATAGGCAAAAGACATGGACGTCGTCTTTTCTATAGGGCGTTCAAACACGAAAAGGGTTTCCACAGTAGGCTACAAGAAAAACAAGCATAAGTAATTCTTTCTAGCTCTCTAGAAGCATAATGATAGACTTACTGCCTTGGATTCATGGTATGTCAATCGATGAAAGAGCATTGGTTCGTCAAAGGCAGTAGAGGCAATGTAGTACACAGAAGGATCTGAGATGCAATGTCAGCCACTCGTAAGCAATGCATGAAAAATGCGCACGGACATTTACCTTGTGATGCCTGAATGTAGATTTCAAAGACTTTTTGCTTATGTGCAGCAATCATCACTGGCTATTTTGCTCATGTTAGATGATGCCAATCATCCAGAATGTTTCACATACCTTGAACTTCTGCTCAGTGCTGAGAATCATCATTTGTCCACTCATATTGCCGGCTACAATGAAACGTCCACAGGGCGAGCTTTCCATCGTTGCATATTTCTGGAATTGGTCATTGAAACAGAGCTCTGTCCATATTCCATCTTGAACTTTGAAGAAATAGCTACATACTAGTGAGATTCATTGAATGTCATGTACGATGTTTGTCATTACCTTTCGCTAGTAAAAACGATGGCGGATCCAGTGTCAATCAAGCAAAAGTTGCGTATAAAACTCGATGCAGGTTGGGAAGATGGAAGTGCAATATGGGACAAATCATCTTCGGATTCTATATATACATGTCGTTAGCTACAAGCAGTTATCAATTCAGCCTTACAATGTACTTACCAATGTTATTGTTGCGGATCGACATCAATGACCAAAGTCGGATACCAGAATCTTGACCACCTGTTGCAACCATCTTCTTTTCTGGACTAATCGCACAGCTCCAAACGTTTTTCCCAATGTGTCCTTCCCAACGAGCGAGACAATCAGCTTCATCATGATCAGAGCCATCCATCAGTATATTTCTCCATACACGACATGTGGCATCCTATACGCCATTATGAATATACATTGTGATTGAAAAGTTTGGTCAAGATTACCTCGGAAATGCTGACAAGATATTGGTCCACAAACTGACAATCCCATATACGTGCTGTATGCCCAAAGATAACCAGTGGTTTCCTATCGCATTCATCAATGAGTCAATTGCTTCATTTCTTCATCCACTTTGACCTTTACCTCTCCTTTGTCAAAGACCAAACCCGGATCGTGCGATCATCAGATACACTAGCCAACATGGAACCATCGTCGCTGAATCGTACACCAAAAATGACACCTTCATGACCAACCAAGCGATGCACAACAACGCCATCTTGATTGTCATCCATTTCAAACACCTTCCAGACATGAACTTCATTGAACACTGTTCCAGCTCCAAGTACCAAATTCTCTCGTGTTGTGCCATGGAATCGTGCCGAATATCTAGTACATTATCATCATTAGCAAATGAAGAATAGTAGATGGATTAAGAATACTTACAAGATACACTTGACTTGACATTGCACGTGATGGACGAGGACTGGTTTTTCATTGTCCATATTGTAAACTTGAACTTGGTTGTGTGCAAATGCGAGTGCAAGCTATCAAATCATATATTAGCAAAGGAAATAGTCATTGTCCTTGTCGCCATATACCTCTCCTGTTTCCAGCTTTATGGCATCCATGATCCAATCTGCAAATTGGAAAGCAGGTCCTAATGATACGCTGTTATCCAATTGTGAGATTCAATATGTCACATGGCAAGGTAATACAGTTTACCTAACATCATCTTCAGAAGCTTGATCCACGCGTATTTCTCTAATAGTCTTCGATCCATATATGAAATATGTTTTTGAGTGGGGAGATTGCTCGGTAGCTACTGCAGAAGATAATGATAATATGGATATGTCAGTATGTTGAAAGATACATGGCGTACTTGACGTTGAACTTGACAGTTACCTGGTACGATGCGATGTATCCGGTTTGCTGGTAGTGCTGTTTCAGTGACGAGTAGCTTGCCGGTGTGGACATTGTAAACTTTGAGGAATGGGCCGTGGCCAACGATCAAGATCTTCTCACTGTAGAACTGAAGACTCGTGACGATCCCGGCAAACAACGCCTTGCTTCTCGGCAACACCTACAGCGACTCACAATCAGGTTCTCAAAGCGATCGTACAGTGCGTGTATGTGTTGTTGTATACCTGTAAAGCGTCAAATGTCGGCATGTATAGAAGAGGACAAGTTGAAGCCAGTGCAAGAAAAGCGTTAATACAAGCCTTCTACTAAATTTGGATCACCTACCACCACATACAAAGAGCACCATCACCTTTGTTCTCAAATCTTGTTCCTTAACAATAAACATACATCATGTGACATTCATATCACAGGTTTATAGTGTGTAAGAGACCAATAGATTTTGCATAAGCCAAGTTCTGAGATGTTGTAGGCTTATTGCTATTAAGGAAATGACAACTGATTTCGACTGGATGGGTAATACAAGGTTCTCGCAGTAAATTGTTGAATGTCATTACACATGTTATGTATTGGGGTGTTATATCTCGGGAAAAGGGAATATATGCACTAATGGCAGAGTAAATTGAGCTGTAATGGAGGATAACAGGAGGAGTAGGAGTATAGAGTGCTACAATGAATGTCGTCAGATGCAAGTCATTTGCACTGCATAGCTGAAATTACGGTTGGATTGAGAAACAAACCATTGTAAAGTCTGACAAGGAGAGCAAAGGAGTGATTTGATGTCCCTTTTGTTACAAGCTGCAATGCTGCAATGTTGTGACAGATTCTGTGTGTTTCTTTCTAGGTGCAATTGGATGATCATCAGTGAAAGTCTGAACCAGGAGAGTGGGGCGTAGTTTTCTCATGGTACGCAGAATCAGAGCCGACAACCAGTTTCATTTTATTGTGTATCAGATCTGTTTACTATATGCAACTTCATGCATGAGCTGAGTGATATGTTCAACAAGTGCTGCTGCACACGGCAATCCCAGCATCATATCACTTGTTCCCCTTTTCATTCTCTTTTGCCCTTTTTTAACATCCTTTTACTTATACACAATCACCACTAATCCTTCATCTTCTTTGTATCATTATGTTGAAAGAAGCTCTTGTCAATTCCATCTGTAATAGCTCCTTCTCTTCATTTTTTGGACGCCAGACATCTTCTCACAGCAATAATACCCATCAACAACAGCAGCAAATTGATCCAGATGCGCTATTAGATAATACCCGTAGCATAAATACTCCTCCTCCTCCATATGAAAAGATCGAGAATGACATTGACCTTAGCCATAACACACAAGGAGACAATGATAATTTGCTGGATGCTAAGCTCGTCAAGCAATCTATTACTCTGCTCCAACTTGCTCCCGAAGTACCACGCGATATGGCTTTAGATCTGTACATGGTGGGTCTCGACAAAATGATCGCTGCATTATCATGTAAGCAGTTGTTTTTATTGACGACAAGGTGCATTATCATGCTTATGAAAGCTATATAGTGGAAGCTGATTCTAAAGCGAAAGCTATGTTATGGAAGAAGCTACAAGAAATCACCAGTCGTTATCAACTTGACGCCAATACAGGTGCCAGTAGTGATGGAAAGGATTACTCTGAGTTGATGGTGCGAGCTGCTGTTGCTCTAAAAGCAAGTCCTATCCCAGGTGAGAGATCAGTGCCTACATTATCGTGAAGATGGTAACTGACGTCTTGGTCCAGACTTCATGCACTGGGTCCTTTCATCTATATTCCATGGAATCTGCCATTTGGATAAGAAGTTATGTATTCGACACCATCTGTGGACCTTGGCATCGAAAAGCATCACTAAAATGATTGATCTTGACCATCAGTATCACCTACATCATACTGCAACTCGATTGGTCTACACAGGATTTACCACCCTATGCAAGGCATGCGTAGCATATACCGAAGCCCCTAGTTATAATGAAATCAAAAAGCATGCATAAAGAAAAGAATGAGAATGAAAAAAGGGGGGATCAGATAGATAATTACACCACATGTACATATGCATTCCCTTTATTGTTTTCCTGATGAAGAAAGACTTTGTATAGGCCAGTCATAATTGGCATCTGAGCGATCATAACCATATCTACGTACAAAACTGGCTAATTCCTCAGGTCCACGAGAGCCATAGGGATATGTCTTGATATCAATGTTGGCACCTTGTCGATCAATTTCATGCAGAACAGGTGTAAAGATCTTCCATGCTGCTTCCAGCTCATCCTTTCGTACGAAATTGGAATGATCACCACGTAGCAAATCCAATAGCAGTGATTCATATGCATCAGGGATATCGAGATCCTTGTATCGATCATGATAGGAAAGATCAAGATCACTTTGAATAGTCTGATAAGATAGACCAGGTTGTTTGTTGTTGAATTTGACATAAACTGCCTCCTGTGGCTGTACTCGAAGCACAAGCTCATTCCGAGGTGATCCCTTGTAAAGACTGCCTGCAACATTTCTGAATTGGACTCGTACTTCCACCTTGGCATCATCAAGTGCTTTGCCAGCTTTTAGAATGAATGGTACACCTTCCCAGCGCTCATTCTGTACCCAACAAGTCATTGCTGCAAACGTTGGTGTCTTGCTCTGCTTATTTTTGAGCGTGTCATCCTCAAGATAGCCTGGTTTGCCATTGGCACCCACATATTGTCCCAACAATGTATCCTCAAGCACAATAGGTGGGATACATTTGAGCACTTTGACTTTTTCATCTCGAATAGCCTCTGCGTCTGTTGATATAGGTCGTTCCATGGCAATCAATGACAAGATTTGTAGCAGATCTATATAAATGATGCATTAGTTTCTCAAAAATCCAGTATCAGTAACTGTTGATCCTACTTACGATTTTGCATCACATCCCTTACGATCCCAAAGTCGTCAAAGTATCCACCACGTCCTTCAGTACCAACACGCTCCTTAAATGTAACTTGAACGTTGTCAATGTACTTGCGATCCCAGATTTGGTTGAAAAAGATATTGGCAAAACGCACCATCATGACATTCTTGACCATTTCTTTGCCCAAATAGTGGTCAATGCGATAAATCTATTATTACATTAGTGATCTGATTCTTTTCATCATGTTTGGAATACATATACAATACCTCTTTTTCACTATAGAGCGAGTTTAGCTCACTTGCCAACCGGTTGGAAGACTCAGTGTCCATACCAAATGGCTTCTCAACAACCAATCTTGTCAATCCTTCTCTTGCATAAACATTCTTCTTGATTCCTTTGGCAACAGGTACAAACAATGAAGGTGGTAGAGCCATATAGAACACTCGATTACGCTTGCCAGCTGTGATGTCTCGTTTCAGCTCGCTTTGATGGATGACTGTATCAAGTGCTTGCCATGATTCATCATGGTCGTATTGTCCTGACTGATAAGTTGTCATAGTCTTGAACTTGTCGAGTTGTTGTTTTTCAGTCTCATCCTTGACTCTGATAAAGTGCGTGATTCGATCAAGGTATTCTTCACAAGTCATCTTGGTACGTGCATAGCCAATGATATGAGTGTCGTCAGGTAAATAACCCTTCTGAAATAGGCTAAACAGAGCTGGATACGTCTTCTTTTTGGCCAAATCACCAGATGCACCAAGCACTAGAAAGTCATTATCAGTAAAGGTATTCTATTTGTCTCGGATTGTATAAAGAGCAAAGATGATAATCATGCATGTGCTCTTCACATTCCTTTGTGCAGTAGTATGATGCTTACCAATAATAGTCACTGATCCTTGTAACTCGGCAGATACTTGTTGAGAAATGGGATCGGAAGAGATGGTCATGATAATGGATTGGGTATTGCTAAAAGAAAAAGTTGAAGAAAGTTAACATTCTCAAGTTCGTACTTAAGTATCTTGAGCTTTTGTGTGACATACCAGCCTGAATATAGCATGATGGAGTTTCCGATGAAAAGCACTTGATAGCACGCCAAACGACTTTTGCGGTTCGTGAACTTTAATCACTGTTCCCACATGATATCCGCCTGTGCCATGGAGTCAACAAAAGACCATAATCGATATACACCAAGACGAATAGGCGTATTGCATCATCCATGGTCATTGTGCATCTCTCTTGATCACCATTATGCAGGATTCAAGGTGTGTGACGGTCAGGTACAGCAATAAAGGTGCCCGATATCTAAAAGTAGTACTTGTTCAATCATTGCATCTATGACAGCTAGTCGTTTCATACCAAGAGCCACCTTTTCATATGATCGTGTTATCAACTGGTTTCCTGGGCATATGGCCAAGGGTCTTCGGGTGATTTCAGAACGACTGAATGCAGTGGATCTCGTTGTTGAAGTGCGCGATGCCCGTATTCCTTTGTCGTCAGTCAATCCCAACTTTGAACGAGTCGTTGGTCGCAAGCCAAGGCTAATAGTCTACAACAAGTACGATCTTGCTGATCCAAGCACCAAACAGCCTGTAACGAGAGCGTTGAAACAACACAATACACCAGTGCTTTTCACGAGTTGCCAAAACGACCAGCATGTACGCAGTATTCTTCGATATGCAGCTTCCTTAGCCGATCCCATTCCACAGCTGAATCTCATGGTTGTTGGTATGCCCAATGTTGGCAAGTCTTCGTTGTTGAATGCGTTACGTCGAGTTGGTGTTGGTAAAGGCAAAGCAGCTGCTACAGGAAATCAACCAGGTGTTACACGTTCAGTTGTAGGCACAGTCAAAGTGCTTGAACATCCAGCCATTTACCTTATCGACACACCAGGTGTTATGGTGCCACATATTTCAGATCCAGTGCGTAGCTTAAGAGTAGCATTGACAGGTGGTATCAGGGATCATTTAGCTGATGAGCAAGTAATGGCTGACTATTTACTGTATGAGCTTAATCGGCGACATGCTCACGAGGTGTACACATCCTACTTTGGGTTATCGGAACCTACCAATGACATTCATGTGCTTTTGGAGGCGGTGGCACGGCGTATTGGAGCAGTTGTCAAAGGGGGTGAGCTGGATCTTACCATGGCAAGCAAGTTTTTGCTCAAACAGTATCGACAAGGCAAATTGGGAAGGTTCACCCTAGATGACATAGAGCCAGATACCCTGCAGGCCTTTTTCGACAAGACACAGACACCCAATCTAAATCAGGTTTCAAGTAGACGACAAGAGAAGAAACTAGCCAAAATAGCTCGAAGAAAAGAAGAACGCCAAAAGCGACAGCATAAGGATTGATGAATTACATACACATATATAGAAGAGCACTTTAGAGTAGCAATCATACCACACATACACATAAACTATCAAATACATTATGACATTCTATATTTTGCTGCATAAGAATACCTCCTCTTATCCTTTCCCCCTTGCAACTGGTCATCTTTTCTCCCCTTCTTCCTTCAGTATCTTACTCCGAGCCACAGAAAGAGAAAGTTCAGTGAAGGGGTCGAGTAATTACAGATCTCCCAACTCCCTAATCATCTTCCTCCATGATCAAGTATCCATGAAGGTATATAATCACATGTGACTTATGCAGTAATAAACAATCGTAGTTCATATTTGATCAGTCATGACACAGACGTAGAGACTAAAAGCAAACCAAGAAGAAATGTCAATTGTCATACTACAAACAAACAAGAAGCTTTGATTATAGCGCGCATTTGATCATATCCTGGATCTCACTCTAACCCCCTGATACTTGTACTGAATGTCTCCTTTTACACGCATCACAAAAGCTTACAAAAGTGGAATTTACCAAATCAACATGGCTCAAGTTTGATGTCTTGTTTCAATTTCTGCTTGTGCACTGCTACAGCAACCATCCCGTTCTCTTTCAGGACTTGTTGACTTGCATACAATCAGCACATACACATTTAAAAAACCCATTCTCCCTTTTTCATTGTTTGAAGTATTTCTTTCTCTTTCTCCTTCCCTTCGTTTTCTTTCATTTTACTTTCCTTTTATCTTGCAACATCATCATGCGAACAATCCATGCTGCAACAGTACTTGTATTTGCAGCATCCGCATCAGCAGCAACATTCAAAGTCGTAGCACCTGGTGCAACAGAGAGTGTTCAAGTCTCTGTCAATGGTGAAAAAGTTGATCTTCATGCCGATGATCCTCAAGTCCCATATTACACAGGTCAAGCTTCATGCTCTGGCACTTGTAAATACAAGGTACTGAGTGTATAACCAATGTTGCCATGTGTATGTACTTATAAAGAAGATAGTATATTGTTGATGGAAATGAAGAAAACTTTGATCGCACATTGGAAGCCGAAACGACTCAAAATGACATTTATCAGCGACAATTGACTTATGCTACATCGCTACCTGATTTACCTAGACCTATCGCTGACACTGTAAGTATCCTTACTATAACATTCTCCTCATATATATAGTAATGTATTGTTGCTATACACAGCCTGAATGGACACGTGGTGGAAAGAAAGGTGCCATTTGGGATGATCACTACATTCCTAGTATCTTCATCACTGGTGATCCAAATGACATGGAGACGATCGTCAAGAAATTGACCAAGGAGAAGAAAAAGAAGAAAGCAAACAAAAAGTTCCCTGTTACCTTTACTATTATTGGTCCTAATGAAGTGCAGACATTCAAGGTAAACAAAGAAGACTGTACTGACTTGCATACATTTTGCTCATTCATATGCATTCATATGACAGGATTGCCAATTTGGGTTGCATGGTGGTGGCAAAAAGCATAATGATGCCAAACAAAGCTGGGAATGGTCATTGCCTGAAGGTCAATTTCTTGATAATCGTAACTGGTTCAAGCTGCGACACATGGAAGAGGATCCTACACAGATGCGTGAAAAGTTATACTCGGATATCCTTTATGCTCTTGGTGCTCCTGCCAATAGGGCCAATATGGTGCGTCTTTTCATCAATGGTCAAGGATTTGGAACTTTCAACATGCTGGATGATGTAATCCAACCATCGTTTATACGTGCTGTCTTTTACAATGGCCAACCCCCTCTCAAAATGGGCCCCTTGTTTGATGGTTCTTCTGGTGCTGATTATCAATACCTGCCAGAGGATGAAAGTCATATGTATTCTTGGCAGCCTGCTGATGATAGTCCTGAAGGTCCTGAAGCTGTACAAGAGTTGGCAAAGACATTCAAGGATGTCGATGTCAAGGATGATGCACAGATTGATGAATTCTCAAAGAAGTTTGATATCACATCTTTCCTCAAATTTATGGTGGCAGAATACTTGACTGGTGATTGGGATGGCTATTGGATGCAGCAGACTAATGATGCTACCTATCGTGATCCCACTGAAGACAACAAGTGGTATTACATTGGTCAAGATTTTGATGCAACATTTGGTGTGAATCTTGCCGAACCTGAAGGACATGACTTTGTCAACATTTCATACAAGGAGTTCCCCAAGCGTTATCCTAATGCTGTTATGATCAATCGATTGCTCGAAAACGATCACATTCGAGAACGCTTTGAAACATATCTGAAAAACACAGTGACTATGCTCTTCAACAAGAACACTTTGGGTCGCCGTATTCATGCCTATCACGAATTCATTTCTCATGATTTACGATGGGATCGCAGTATCAAGCAACAATCTTATGGCAACAACTTTGGATGGACTTATGAGCAAACATCTGAAAACTTGTATCATGCTGTCCATGCACCAAATCCTGATAGCGCAGGTGGTGGTGCTGACTGGGGATTGCTTGAATGGTAAGGAGAAAAAGAAAGTAATCTTGCATATGGCGTCATCATCTAACGTGTAATGACTTTTTTCAAGGATTGAAGCGAGATCTGAAGCTGTTGCCAAAGAATTTAATCTTGAATTCCTTAGTGCTGAGGAAGCATTGTCTCGTTCAGCTGCTACTGTTGGTAATAACAATGCTGCAACAACACAACAAACACAAGGTTCACAGCAAAACAATCAATCTGGTGATAACAATGATGGAGGATCTTCTTTAGCCGGTGATGCAGAATCAGCTGAAAGTGATAGTCTTAAGCTACATCCAGGTTCTGGAGCAGCAGCAGCAATGATCAAACAGCCTTTGACAATGGTGCTGTCTACTGCAACGTGTATGATGGTGGCAATTATGGTTGGATACCCCTTTTAATGATAGTAAACACTCCTTTTATTGAAACCAAGAATTAAAGACTAGTTATACAAGATACATGTCATGTTGATATGGAAAAAGCATCTTCCGAAATGCATTAGTCAAACCCGGGATGTGAAGATAAAGTGATCCGCCAATGACACCAATGATCTAATCGGCACGTGAAAGATCTCCACTGTAAAATTTGCCCTGGAGCTCACATTCTCATCCTTACTTGTCTTTCTTGATCTTTTTACTTTTCTCTCTCCCCACTCTCTCTAAAAGTCATGTCAGGTCTTCTTCGTGGGGCTACTCGTATTCGATCCACACATGTTCGTCGTGGTGCTGCACCTTTATTAGCCAATGCTACTCGTGTTTCCACACAGAAATTGACTCTTCCTATTATCACCCGACTCACTTCTGTACGTTGCTTATCCACTTCACAACCACGTTCCATTTGGATTCCCAATCGCGAGTCTCTTGGTGAAGACGATCCTCGTCTTTCTGAACAATTTGAAGACGAAACTGACGTTGTCATTGTTGGTGCTGGTCCTGCTGGTTTGTCAGCTGCCATTCGTCTCAAGCAACTTGCCAATGAAGCCGACAAGGAGTTACGTGTCATGGTGGTTGAAAAAGCTGGTGAAGTTGGTGCTCATACACTAAGTGGTGCTGTACTTGAGCCTCGTGCATTGAATGAACTTATCCCTGACTGGCAAGAACGTGGTGCTCCTCTCAACACGCCTGTAACAAGTGACAATATGCGCTTCCTTACATCGACCATGGCTAT
The DNA here is from genome assembly GCA_008728235.1 of Lichtheimia ramosa. NCBI lineage: Eukaryota > Fungi > Mucoromycota > Mucoromycetes > Mucorales > Lichtheimiaceae > Lichtheimia > Lichtheimia ramosa. The sequence continues at coordinate 1,686,549 of CP031823.1, forward strand.
TCCTCTTCCACATCCTCCTCAAATGAATAACAAGGGCAACTATATTGTGTCTCTTAGCAACTTTGTAAAGTGGCTCGGTGAACAAGCTGAAGAATTGGGTGTTGAAATCTATCCTGGTTTTGGTGGAAGTGAAGTGCGTTACAATGAGGATGGCAGTGTTGCTGGTATCAATCTCAATGATGTTGGTCTTGACAAGAACTTTGAACCCAAGGTAAAACGCGTAATTTGTTGTTTTTTCTCACGGTCAAAATGGATGTGTATTAATGCTGTTGACGTAGGACACTTATGAGCGTGGTATGGCAATCAAAGCCAAAGTGACTCTATTCGCTGAAGGTTGTCATGGTTCATTGAGCAAGACTGTCATCAACAAGTTTGACTTACGCAAGGATAGTCAACATCAGAAATATGGCATTGGTTTGAAGGAAGTTTGGGAAGTGGATCCTGCCAAGCATCAACCAGGCACTGTCATTCATAGCATTGGTTGGCCAACCGATATGAATACTTATGCAGGCAGTTTCTTGTATCATTTTGAGCCAGAGAAGCATTTGGTAGCCATTGGTTATGTTGTTGGTCTCGACTATGAAAACCCTTACTTGAGCCCTTACAAGGAGTTCCAGGTTTGTTGATTGGGATACAGCTTGTCAAGGCGTACTAGGGGCAAACCGTGGGAATAATGTGACACGCATACTAATTTAGTCATCATTAATGCATCCATATAGCGCTTCAAGCATCATCCTTCTGTTAAACCACTTCTTGAAGGTGGCAAGTGTATTTCATATGGTGCTCGTGCAATCAATGAAGGTGGTTATCAATCTATTCCCAAGCTCGCTTTCCCTGGTGGTGCTTTGATTGGTTGCTCAGCTGGCTTTTTGAACTTGCCAAAGATCAAGGGTACACATACTGCTATGAAGTCCGGTATGCTTGCTGCTGAAGCTGCTTATGAGAAGATTATCGGTCAAGGTGAAAATGAAGCTGAGACACAGGAGCCTATCATGTTGGATAATTATGAAGACAGCTTCAAGAATTCTTGGGTGCATGATGAATTGTATGCTGTTCGCAATTGCCAACCTTCTTTCCACACATCTCTTGGCCTTCTTGGTGGTGTCTTGTACTCTGGTTTGACTACCATGATCACCAAAGGCAAGGAACCATGGACATTCAAGCATAAAAAGACTGATTGGGAATCGCTTAAGCCTGCAGCGTAAGTGTTTTTCACCTTGAATCATGATGCCATTTTGTATTGACACTTGATATCTTAGCGAAAGCAAGCCTATTGACTATCCCAAGCCTGATGGAGTGATTTCATTTGATTTGTTGACCAATGTGGCTCGTACTGGCACCAACCATGCAGAAAATCAACCTGTGCATTTGCGTCTCCGAGATAAGGATGTGCCTGTGGAACGTAATCTTGCGGTGTTTGACGGACCTGAAAACCGATTTTGCCCTGGTAAGTGGAGAGATTGTTAAAGTGACATCCAAAACATTAATGGTCTTTATCACTTCTACAGCTGGTGTCTACGAATATGTCGAGGATGAAGCAAACCCTGGCCAAAAGCGTCTTCAAATCAACTCCCAAAACTGCATTCACTGCAAGACGTGCGATATCAAGGATCCTTCACAAAACATTGACTGGACTGTACCAGAAGGTGGAGGAGGTCCCCAGGTAAGATTTTGTAATGAATACATGCCTTTGACTTTTATTAACATGCTATTACTATAGTACGTGTATACCTAAGCTATAAAGCTCATTCTTTAACAAATAAACACCCGTTCCGAAACACGACACCTATATCGAGTCCACCTATGTCAATAAATTAGACTTACTTCACTTCTTGTGTGTTATATTGTAATGGTTTGGTCAAGGTATCAATGATGATGTTCAATACAGCATAGGTGTGTAACACAGCAGGTGGACCTGCATAAGAACATGATTTGGACCCCGCATATAGAGCATAAACATGAAAGCTAAGCACCACCCTGAAAATCCAAAAGTAGCTGTTCCTTTCACATTGTACACGTAATGAAGTAGACTTGAAGTCCAGAAAGGAATAAGTGCAATCTGCTTTTTGACAAGTTGCTGGAAGGCGTCAAGACTCTTTGGCTGATGACATTTGCCGTCTGTTGATATGATCTGATGAAGTGAAAGGATAGAGAAGTAAAATCTGCACTTGTTTCATGCTTGTTGGTCATTATACCACGCTAGCAGCTATCAAATATCTTCTGCGCCCAGATAGAGTGAGAAACTAATCTGCTTTCATTGGCAAAATGGCAAGTTTCCTATCACTTTCCTTCCATCCCAGACTGTAATCCATCCAAGTTGTTTGTACGCTGTGTCTGATAGAGACAATGAAGTGTCTGATATAAAGTTGTTTATTCTAAAAGAGAACAAAGGAACACTACAAAGTGTCAAAACTGGACAATGGTCATAGAGACACGGACCTTTATCTGATTGGTATGCCAGCATCTCATGTATCTTAAGCAAATGATGATGGTCTTGCTTAACTTTGGCAACTTGGATCAATCATGGTGTTGCAGTCATTCTGCGTTGAAATGCCGATGTGCTTGCTGACTGATTAATGCGAGAGATGATCAGTCACATCTCATGTGATTAGGCAGCTGGTATCTCATTGAATCAACCCAGCCTGCTTTACTACTTTACGCTTTCACGTCATGGATTCCATTGAACGAGAAGTTACGAACTATATGATATCAACTGGCACAACATCGCCAGAGAGTATTCAATGTGCCGAGAATATTGTCAATGGTAAGTGGCAAACTATGGGTTTCTTATAAAGGGTAATAACAAAGCTACTCTTTATTTTGTAGCTGTCAACAGCAATTCAGTACAGGCCAATTTGCTACAACTTATCCAGTCCATGGGAGAATATCTTACGAACGACGACGATCACGTACGAGCCAAAGGTAACGTCTTGGGAGATCGGGCGCGATCAAGTCTTGTAACTTACTCTATTCCAAAGCTATTGGACTTCTTTCACATACACTTCACAACTGCAACCATGACAGTATCAATGATGCAGCAGGTATATAAGGTGTTTCTGCGCATGTATATGAATGATCCTGATATATCGACAATGTATATCTAGTGTCGGTTCTTGTCGACTTTTACTGCGAACGACTCACTGATAAGACGTGTATCCCGAATCTACTGGAAGGATTGATTGCCTTGACACAAGCCGACAATTTCAGAGGAACAAATGCAGTGACAACAGCAACAAGGTAGGGATGGTGGTGATGGAAAAGAGGATTAGCTTATTCTTACTTTGGTTACAATCTTATAGGATATTTGAGCGTGTTGATGTTCAAAGACATCCTCAGGCAACAAGAAACATGGTATTCCGCATCTTTGAAAACCTACTCGAGAGACATGCAACAGGTAAATAGGCATTGGAAAGAGTCAAGGTGCTATTGAGAATGCATTTACTCATATGTATGGTATGTATAGCACTTAGAGCGATCAACAATGAATTTGTCTATGGATTTGCACAAGCAATGGATGGAGAGAAGGATCCTCGTAATCTGATGAGCGCTTTCAAGCTAGTGAAGGATATTATCGATAACTTTGATATCAGTGCTCATGTGGAGGTAATATTGTCAAGGATAACGATCACGCAAGTTGCAGTAGCTCAATTTAACTTCTATAGGATGTCTTTGAAGTGACTTTCTGCTATTTCCCTATCACATTCAAGCCTCCACCAGATGATCCTTATGGTATTACAGCTGATGATTTGAAGCAGAGTCTAAGGTACACTTCTATTGTAAATATGAAGATCCTCATTATACTAATATCCAAGTATAGACAATGCTTATCCGCTACTGGATTATTCGCCAAGCTGGCCGTTCCTCTTATTCTTGAAAAGCTGACATCCACATCTGGAAGTGCAAAGGTTGGATAATCTTGAATCATGGGAATGAATCAATGCTTATCAATTTGTTATCAGAAAGATTCCATGGAAACAATTGCTGCTTGTGCTCCAGTATATGGCTCTGCTGCATTGCTACCAGTGATTGACGACATTTTCGATTCACTCAAGGTCGAAGTAAGGCGAATTGCTGACGAAAAGCACCTTGTTCAATACTAATATGCCTTTTTTCAGGTCTTTCATTCAACCGATCCTGCCTTGGAAGATAGCGCTCTTTTAGCAATCCAAAACATTGTGTCAGCTCTAAGCGTTGATACTGATGGAACAGCTGTTGATCCTACTGAGAAGGCATTGAAGCCGCTTGTAGTGGAATGTATCGCCAATCTTAAAGAACCTGAGATGAAAAACGCCAAACCAGCTGGTCGTATTCTTCGTGCAGCCGCTACTGGATCACGTACGTATATCTATCAAGGGGATTTACAGTATTCGTGACTAATCCTCCTTTCTAGGCATTGTTTGTACTTCAATTGTCAATTCTGTTGCGCCACTACTTCTTCGTCAGTATCGTGAAACTGATGTTGCAACCAGCCGGAAAGCAATCATGGATGTCATCTTGGAATTCTTCGAAGCAAGCACAGCTCTATATGGATCGATGGATGGTGATGTTGACAGTAAGGAGAATTGATGAAAAGGGAAAGTGTTTGGCATCTAATGTAGGGTTCTAGTGGATCAAACAGAGGAAACACCTTTGCTGGAATACAAGGATCGATTCTTTGCCATGTTCGAATCTGCACTTATGTCATCCAATGAATACAACGGCTTGCGACTTTCTGGATTGAAGGGTTTAGAGCTCATGGTTTTGTCAAGAAATTACTTGTCAGCAAACGAGGTAAGACAATGGGATACAGTCATTACATTACAGCCATCTCATGGGTTCTTTTTAGCTCGGTATTGCTGTCCAGTCCTTTAATAAGATTCTCCTTGATGAAAGCGATGAAGAATTAAGGTCTGTGTATCATGAGCCAAAGATTGGAATAAACAACACTGACATTTGACAATAGGACGGCTGCCCTTGCTTCTTTGAAAGAGATCTGCAAGATCGACACCACATACCTTGTTGAGCAAACAAATCCTGCATTGGTCACACAGCTTCCCGAATCCGCAGAGCAACAAGGAGCTATTGGTTACAATCAGCTTTTGGCTGCTATCAAGAGTCTATGTCCTACTCCAGCACTCTTTGCAAGTGTTGTGCCTTTGCTTTTGCAAAAGTTTGATGTCATCTGCAAAAAAGGTAACTTTTATGGTGCTTCCAAGGCTTTTGACAAAGTGATCTAATGGAATATACCAGATCAACATCCAGGTTATCCATGTGCAATCCTAAAGGCTCTTTTGAATATCTTGCGCTTCAAGGTTCAGGATAAGCATACTGACATTTCAACGTGTATCCAAACTGTGGTGCCCCATTTGATCACAAGCGTTGTCCAAGCGTCACTCAATGCCGACAGCAACCAACTTATCCTTTCAAAGGACATCCTGAAAGATATCGCTCTTATCGTCATGATTGTATTTGAATCATTGGAGACAAGGTGAGTTGGGCAGACATGTGATCCATGATTGATGTGTATACTAAAGAGCTCTTTGTAGTGCACAAAAGACGCATCTGGATAGCATGTTCAAGTTGTATCTCGAAGGCGATCTTGCTCAGATTGGTATATCGGCAGGTGTATTTCAGCCATTCAAAGTGAGTCAATGTCAAGATTCCAAGTTTATTTTCAAGATAGCTTATACGATCGAATTTTAGATTGATTCTCCAGACACACAAAAGGATACAAGCCCACTGTTTGCAGCAGTGGTGGCAGCATGCAGGAAAGACGTAAGTTCATGATACAAGTGGATGTTTGTGGATTGGTATTTACAATTGGTGCTGGTTCATAGGTTGTTTATCCAGTGATCTCGATGGATGATTTTATCAGCCAGCTGATTGATATTGCATTGGATACTACGAATGAAAGTTTGCACACATCTGCTGTGAGAATGATTGGGTCAGTAGTCAACAAGTGGAAAGATGGTAAGTCAAGAAATGGTGCTATCTTGGGTGTTCAATAACTAAAAGATGTATGTATAACAGCACAAACTCTCTCGGTCCTTATCAAATCCGTTGTTGCCAAATTGGAGAATATCATTTCGCAAGACAACAATCAAGCTCGAAATGCGCTTTCAATCTATCTTTGGGTAAGTCCTTGTTTTGTGGCATGTGGATATACACCATGGGAGATACTCATTGTTGTATTCATAGATTACCAAAGCTCTTGTGCTTCAAGCTTCTCCACTCGGCTATGAGTTGACAGATAAAGTGATTGGATTATGCAGTAATGAATACTTTGGCGGACAAGCTTCTCAAGGTTTTGATATCATTATTGGCGATGACGAGCTTGCTCTTAACAAGGCATCTTTTGCCACTGTCAGGGTACGTGTGAAGATATTATAGAGAAAGACGTAGTATTGACTTGGTCTTGTAGCTTTTATATAAGCAACGATTCTTCAACCACTGCCTTCCAAAGTTGATTGATGGCTTACAAGCTGCCAACGATGGTAAGTAGGTGAAAAACACTTGTATATCACTTTGCTAATGGCAAATGCTTTCTTAGATATCAAGCATAACTATCTTATTGCCTTGTCTTACATGCTGAAGAATGTGCCAAAACAAATCCTCCTCAATGAATTGCCACCTGTAAGTTTATTCAGGTTTACAACTACTCTAGTACATGACTAACATTGCTATTATAGCTCGTCCCTCTTCTCATTCAATCCTTGTCACTGTCTGATGCAACATTACGTGTTTCAACTTTGGATACATTCCGTTTGGCAGTTGCTGAAATACCTGAAGCAGTTGCACCACATGTTCGCTATATCCTTTCTGGTATCTTGGAGCTCCTCGATTCGAACAATCGCCAGAATCCAATTGATGTCCGAATTGCAGCCTTGAAATGCTTGGGACAATTCCCTGGATCACTTCCTTATGACGTACTTCGACCCCACTTATCCTATGTAACTAAGCAGTTGGTGAAACCCTTGGATGATCGGAAGCGTTTGGTGCGTCGTGAAGCAGTAGAATGTAGAGCAAAATGGTACGCCATTGCAGCGTAGGCTGTTAGATAGAGTAGAATATGCATAAAAAGCAGTATATATTATGTGGACAACAAAATGAAAAGTTGCAGGAGAAAAGAGTACTGAATACAAAAAGAAGACTAAGTACACAGATGAAGTAAGGCACATAGTACCTACAAATGCGCTATATAATATGGAACACAAGTGTCTAGCAGCAGTGGACGACAATGATGAACAATAGAAGAATAAGAATAATAACTGGAAAGAGAAAAACGTGTCCGTGGATATTCATCAGCTTTGTTGTTGTCCTCTACGCAATCTCGTTGGGTGAGGATTGGGGACTAATACTTGAAGACGACCCTGAATGTGAAATCTCATCTTGGTGGAGCATGCTTTTGGATAAATACACATATTCATCCCTTTCTTTATCATCGGTTGATGAAGCTGATGCTGCAGCTGCTGTAGTTGTTGCTGTAGTAGTGGTGGTCGTTGTCGTAGTTGCTGTTGCTGCTAGTGATGGCTGATATTGTGGTGGAGAAGACATTCTTTCGTTATCGACTCGTGGTGAATAGTGATCGTTGTCATCATGTTTCTCGACTTCTGTCATGGTTTCATCACCATCTTCGTCATGTTCATATGCTGATGTTTCATGGTCGCTGTTGCTATCATCACTCTCTGCACTACAATCCATAGGAGTTCCAGCAGATGTCATGGTCACTTCGTCATCTGGTGTTCTTTCTCTCTCAACATTGTCATCGTGTGTTGGAGATGAGACGCCAGGAGATGGTGAACGAGATGCTCCTTCGATACCTTGCATAGGTGTTCCCATATTTTGTGGTTCAGTTTCCATTGTCTTGATCTCATTTCTGCATTGCTCCAAACGCTGTTGATCCACAAGATCACTGACAAATGAACGTACATCGGCATCCGTGTCCAAGGCCAGCTGATAAAGCATTTGCTCCAAGTTCAATTCGGATGATGTCTCTCGATCGCCAATGTTGTCAGATAATATCAGATCAGTCAATTCATGGCGATATGCTTCTGTTAACAATAAGAAATGTTAATAAACCAGTATGAAGGATAATCTTGATAACTTACCATGCATTTGGATTGTTCGAAATGCTCTTGCAGTTGCAATGCGTACATTCACTACTGGATCCTTGGCCAATGGAATCAACCTTGGCAAGAAGAAAGATGCAAAATCTGCTGCACAAATGCCTGCTTCCAATAATACTTTGCAGATCTGCACAAAACTAAGTGGAATGTTGTCAGTCATGCAATGATAAAGTGTATTGTCGTTAACTTACATCAAACGACCACGATAAGATTCAGATCGAACAAATTCATCCAACTTTTCCATCACATGATTCAATAAAGCCAATGCAAATTCACGACGGCTGTCAGTGTTGTCATCACTCTCTGGATCAGCTTGTGAAAGAGTCTCGCCATCTTCGTCAACTGCACGTTTGACAATGTCAAGAATGATTGGGAACTAGATAACAATATGTTGATACCTTGCACATCTAAAGATATTGATCTTTACTTACCGATTCAACAGCTGTTTCTCTGACAGCAGCAAATTCATCTTGACATCCTCGAATTGCAAGAGGTAAAATGTGTTCCACTACACGTGCTGCATCGAATAATAGTGCGATATCACGTAGCTGACTAGCCAAAATGTCGCGTAGACGCCAGTTTGTCATGACTCCATCCCACACTTCAGCCAAGATAGGGATATACTCATTCCTTGAGCTCACTGCCAAAGTACCAAGAAATTCTGCCAAGTGCTCCAAAACGCCTTGTTTGACATCATCCAAATCCATCAAATAAAGCGCAAAGATTTGAACCAAGTCTCGTTCAGTGCGATCAGGACCAATGATGCGAGCAATCTCATGCAAAGAGTAGGCAAACGTGCGACGAACCTTGATTTGATAATCCTTGGTCAAGTTCAAATAGGTGTCCTTGAGATGTGTATCCCAATAGTCAGCACCAGCTGTCAATACCACTGCTGGAAAGTTGTAGGCACATATAATGGCACGATCTGTCTCTGACTTGTACATCTGGTTGACACCAGTGCTGGGACCCAATGACAAAAAGAATTCAAGTAATGCTTCAGGCACCTACATTGCAACAATAAGAATGTAAGATTGATATAACGCATCATGTTCAATATACCTTTCCTGGTTTTCCAGTGGTTTCCCAATCTTCTGGCAAAAACTTGGCAATCAGCTCACCAATAACTTCAGCCAATGTGTTGCGAACGTTTCTTGAAACATCATTCTTGAAGAGCTTGACACCATCTACAGCGATTTGTGCACGCGTTTCATCTGGTAAAACGCCACACAGTAAGGGAAGTGTAATAACACAAGATCGACGCACATGCCAAATAGTATCCCGAGAAAAGTTTTGATATAAAGGAAGCTGTCATGGACGGGTTAACAGGGTGATGCTGCAAGTCCTCGATAAAGGGACTCACCAATCGGTCGATTGCCACTTGATGGTCAACCACGGTGGCCAAATTACCGATAGCTGCTGCTGCTTCCTTCCGCACATAGAACATGGGATCGCTCGACATTCTTTCAATAAGAGGTAGACAACGACTAGTACAACGTTCAGGACCCAAAACACTGGCTAATGCAGAAATCAGCTACATAAATACAAATTAGATGAGCTGTATGAAGATCATGTTTGATATGGGATATTGTTACCGAAAGACACATCATCTTGGCTAGATTGATTTCGCCTTGATCCATCTCATCTGCTGTATAGATAATAGCGTCACAATTAGTATATACCATACCTAGTCATATTCACTATCCATATGATGACGATACCTGATGATTTCTCATTGTCTAATGCTTGATCATAATCACCTTGTCTTGGTTTGCCATCCACAATCGCCATCAAGCCAAGTACCACTCCTTCAAATATCTCCGTATCCAATAAATCTCTGTAAAGCTCGTGTTGTTTGCCTTTGGATGCAAGCTCACTTGCCACTGAAACGATGCATTGTTGTCCCAATGAAGCCAAGCTCGAGTTTTGATCAAGAAGAAATTCAATCAATAGTGGTGCAAAGGCATACTGAGGAATGTGTAGGTCGTCATTTGCCAAGGTTTTCTGATCAAAGTCTGTAGGTTGTTGTGTTTCATGTTGTGGCGCATTTTCAAGCTCATTGGTATACGTTGAAGATGGCGGATGCTCATGATCATCATCTCGTTCACCTTCTGATTGCTGATCATGATGTTCTGCTTCTGATTCAATGGTATCATGGTCGACAAGTGTGGATGTTTCAGTGGTGGTGCCATCAACAGCTGGTGCAGGAACTGAAATAGTATCAGGCTCATCATGTTGTTGCTTTTGTTGTTGAAGATCTCCAGATGATGTTCGTTCGACATGCTTCTTAGATGATGGTGATGCTTCGCCTGACTTATCAAGTAGAGGAGGTGCATGCTATCATTCGACGTAAATCAGTGATACCATTGAGCAGATTATTGTTTTGGATCCTTACTGTATAATAAAACATGATGATCTTGTCCAGCTCGCTAACAAATGATTCCCGAACATTGTCATCGTGGTCGATAGCAATCTTAAGCACCATTGGTAGCACGTAATTGACTGCTTCTGATACGCTGATCTCGTAAATGGTGTTTGGCAATTCCTTGGCTACCAATAATCTGTCATTGTATGGTGAGATAAGCGAAATGTATCATATCACTCCAACTTACCTGTGAATCAACATATCGCTCTTATTGAACATGTAAATCCTCTCCATTGGTGTCAATGATTCATCCATGATAAGCTCGTCCTCCAGATCATCAGCGGAGACTTCTATTCATGTGAAAAGATCCGAAACGGTATTAGTGTTGATTGTTACCAAGGATATGCGCTATGTTCACTGACCTTCCGACATGACTTGAATCAAAGAATCGGATCCAAAGCCTTCAGGTGGTGTTGGCTCAAGATATTCATCTGTGTCATTGTAATCGTCGGCATAGGAACCAGCTGGTGGATCAAGGTCGTTGTACGGATCTTTTTCTCTGTGTTCATCAGATGCATCTTGAATCCTCCTTGCTTTCTCATCCTCGCCTTGATCATCATTCGCATTCGTATGAGTCCCTGATATACATATATAACAAGTCAATGTCTTTTTCTCATCCCAACTGATATCATCATCCACTGTTATACCATTCACTTGTGTCTCGTTCTGTTGTCGGTTGGGTATAGTGCTGTTATCTCCAGGTGGACTTGATTCTCTTTTTGCTGTGTTATCATCCGCTGAAAAGACAGTGTTCACCACGTCAAAGTCGTCGTGCTCATCGCTGAAGTCAAAACCAAGATCTTCAAGTGCCATATAAAAGAAGCCGAAAGGTTGAATGAGAAAACTTGAACATCTCCCTTCACGTACACCACTCCTTTCCAATTCTATAGCAACACCTCCCAAAAAGGAGAGCGACCCAATAAGAAAGAGTATGCTTACCAGCCATTGCGATATAAAAGAAGATAAAGGAGCCGTTGAATATACAAAAAGGTACAAAGTTGGTGTGGAGCTTTTGTCCGTTTCTCACAATCCGTGTGCTTTCAAAGGAGAGAGAAGCTATATATCAGGATCAGCATGCGTCAAAGCCGAACGAACAACAATGAACAATAGATGTACGAGAGTAGCCGTAGATGGAGAACACACGGCGCGGAACAACAAGTGCAAAGCAGCGACCGATGGCTCTCCGGCTCACACTCTTTATCGTGACTGCTCAGTACAGGCCGCTGGTGGTGTGATGACACCTAATAAAGCTCTTTTATGGTATTGTAGTATGGTAGTGCACACAAGGCTTAATCTATCTAATTACAAAAAGAGTAGTGTGCTTATTACTGGCATATGCATGATGCTTTGATCACTGGAGGAAACATGGATATCCATAAGATCGGAGGAGGCTTATCTCCGCTCTATAACAGCGCATCGGCCTTGACGAATGGTAGATAGAATGGTATATGATGATGTTATATAGTAAAAGGGAATCACTGTGTAAGGTATCAGATGAAAACATAGTAATAGAATGTAGTACTAAATCCAAGAGATCACACATTGAAAATAAACCAATCTCACTGGGGCAAATGGAGAGCGGCAAGATTCACGTTGCACAGGATATGAGCGCTTATCAGTGAAAGGACATGTTACTAGGTTACAGATTCCACAATAACACAACCAATCACTATCCATGCTACTCAAATGTCCTTATTAAGATGAGCGTGACATTGAGTACTGACAATCATTATATCAAGTGGTTGATGCAGGACAAAGGAGCTGATATATTGGATGATGTTCATTTAAGAATAGATACTCATGTTTATTGTATATGACTATGGTATGTTCTATCATTGTTTTTCTCTCTATATGCTACTAGAATGTACCCATGTATCCTCGCTATTCAAGCACAAACTTGGCAGGAACAGCAGTACCTGGAAGGATAGGTCATCCTTGTAAAAAGGAACAAGCCCCGTGTCTCCCAAGTCATGGGCATATCTTTTTCTTGCTTCTTCTATTTCTCAGCATAACCAATGCACCACGGATTGCCAACAAGACTTGTATAGCAAGGTGAGGAAATGAGAAGAAAGCGGTGAAACGAGTGCTGAATACTAGTCCAGACAGCTCTTCTTATGTTTTCGCATTTCCGCTCAAGTCCCTACTGGACGCCAACGATCCGCGCTATAACATGGTTCCCAGTTGTAATGTTCTTTGCCGATCACGGCTTCAGTTATGGCACTGTACACGGTCGATCGATGCAAGTAAGTGTCTACAGCTTCAGTTGCATAATACACCTATCCACTTGGCTAAACGCACCTATATTTAGCCGACGTTCAACCCTGATAGCAACATGCTTTGGAAGGATCGTGTTCTTCTCAACAAGTGGGCTGTTACCAATCACCAGTTTTCTCGTGGTGAAGTAGTGACTTTGACGTATGTGATATTCATACGAGACTACAAGGAGAAAGGCAAAAGTGAATGATAACAACTGTTGGCTCATGTAGTTCGCCTACTGATCCCAAATGCGTATTGACCAAGCGAATCATTGCCTTGGAAGGTGATACGGTACAACCCCTGAAGCGTGGCAGTAAACCAGGTAAGCTGGATGATATGTAAATGAACAAATGTGATTGAATGTTATGTTTAGTCAATGTACCAAAGGGGCACTGTTGGGTTGAAGGTGATGAAGCATTTCATTCCAGGGATAGCAATTCTTTTGGCACTGTAAGTCTGATGACTTGACAATGGGATATAAATATATTTATATTGCTTATTAGGTCCCGATGGGTTTGATCACTGCCAAGGTTACATATGTTCTATTCCCTTTTTCTCGTTTTGGACCAGTGGACAAGAGGCCGTTATCGAAAAGAGTTACAGTCGGCTTCATATCAGGACATGACGAGGATTACTTGTGAAGATAGATACACCTATATTAGCATTACTACCATCACATATCCAGACATTGTCATTTATGCACATCTAATCACAATACACAATCCGCCATCTTCCTTTATCGCAACTTGATGTTTTATATCAACAAAGTCATATCGTCATTGAAGAGATACACAATGATATCGATCTATATCTGTTTTACTATGTTGATCTCGTAGTTTAAGGATGATCTTTGATTGAACCAGCATAAGGGCACGACAAGTATGTCACTTGGACTTTTGATACATATAAAAGGAGTAAAAGCAGGTAGTGCAATAATGTCTTTAAAGCCAATGTGCATCGTTGTAGTTGGGACCAATCGGCTCGGATTCCTTCCTTACAACCGGAAGCGCAAGTGATCAACATAACACTGTCCATTAGCCTGCAGGTTCCTATGTTGCACAGCATTGAGAAAGGGAGTACTTTGATGTACAACTAGGCGGCGAATGTCCGTATATCTTTACTTTTCACTATATTGGACCATTGTCATGACAAGTTGTAAAGATGCAGGATGACAAATAAGGATATAAGAAGGCATAGGCAATGTAGAGTGATCAGACAAGCCAAGTCGTCATGGTGTGTGAGAGATATATACTTGTGTGTGTGTGATGGGTATGCGTGTGTGCCTGCACGGTTGATTGTGTTATGTTGAACCACGCTCGCCCACCTGCCAAAAATAGACACCATACACTTTTTATGTGAATGTTTTTGCTTCGTTTGCTTCTACACAACAACTTTTTCCTTTCTTTTCCCCTTTTTCTCTACTTTTGCCTCTTGGGTGTCGTGTATCGCCCAACATATTATTCATTCACGCATGGGACAAACATCAAGTAGGAGCCAAAGTACACTGACTTTTGGCCATGTCGCAACAACCAATACTACGATTATCACTACACAACCATCATCTACCAGCTTTACAAAGAATACCACGCATAAGCAATATCCATCATCACAACTGGATCTCGTTACAGCAAAGCCGCACTTTTATGCGCTGATGGAAAAGCCGTTGCCTAACCCAAAGCATGATAATACAGCCCGACTGGACCGAGTTGACTCTGGTTATACTTCCAGTAACAACGACTTTACACAACAACGTAACAGCAACTCTGATGATAACAACGACAAAGAATCTTTATACAATGACGTTGCTTATATTGATCAGAAATACTATCATCATCAGCGTAATGAGCCACCACCCTATTCATACAACAATATAGAAGAACTTGATGGAAAACGATTCACTTTCATGGATGTGTATGAAGTATACAACAAGTCAATGCAGGAAATCGATGCCTCGGCCCGACGATTGATCAATCTCAGCCCTAACATCAGCTGCTTCAAGATGATCAGACGACTTAATATGTAAGTATACTGTGAATATCGAGGACAAGGGGTTGATGAGATATGGACCAAATCAGGGGAAACAAGCTCAAAGTATCTATGCGTGAAGAAGCATTCATAATATGAAAAGGGGGAAACGGATAGGATGCAGTATGTGTGAATGAAGGCGCGCATTTGTTTTATGTGTGGCAAAAGGATTGTTTTCAACAAAGAGAAAAGGGGTGAAAAAAAGGGGAAATCAAGTAGACTAACAACAACTTCTTGTGTACTAGTTCACATAATTTCTTGACACGACTACCAGAAGCCATTGGCAGACTAGAAAATCTTGAATATCTTTGTCTTGCTTACAATCAACTAGTGGAGTTACCAGATACAATAAGCCATTTGACCAACTTGAATGAGCTGGATGTATCACACAATTGCCTTAGCGACCTGACAGCTTGCTTTCGGATAGGATCAAAGAAGCTGCATACGATCCATGCAGAGAACAATGCTATTGATCAGCTCACATATCACATTCGCAACATGACACATCTTGCATTTTTCAACATGTCAGAAAATCCCATCACTGTACTTCCGGCAGAAGTAGCTCAGCTCCCGTATCTTCGGCATATGTTGCTCCGAGGATGTCCCCTTAAATCCAATCTCACGCATTCTCTTGAACACGATCCTCCTTCTTTACGTGAGATTTGTGCACGTATTACACTACGACGACAGCTCAGCATATCCCATCTTCCTGATCATCTTGTTGCCTATCTTGCAACAGCCAAACCATGTACATCATGTCGTGGACCCTATTTTGAAAACTACATCACTCGAGGACAATGGATTGAAAAAGCTGAAGGTTTATTACCATTGGAACATCGATTATGCTCAGCACATTGGAAGGATGAAGATGATCGTATTTTGCACATGTTTTCATCAGGACAACAAGTAGCTGTTGTATCATCTTGTACGCGTAGTCATATTAGCAACAGCAACAACAATGAAGAGATGACTGTGGTAGTAGAAGAACAATCATCAGCATCCATAACTACGGATCGATGGAGGACAACACAAAAAAGGGTGAATACACATCGATGGCTGACAAGCAAACTGAAACGACCTGCCACCAAAGACATTTAGAGAATAAAACATACATTCACCACAATTACATGGACGAGTCTGTTTGCAGAAACTCCGCTGAAATGCATTGTGTCTGATGCGTTTCTGCAGCGGAAACGCATAATGTCTGTAGCAGAAATGCCAAAGAAATTCCTCGTTTCTGTTGCAGAAACTTATCAGACACAATGCATTTCAGATGTGATTCTGCAAGCACACACACCATTATGATCTGCAATGCCATTCGCCTGTAAACTAGTCGCCGAACACAATCTATATTTGCCCTTCATACCCATTCGCCATTGAACACCCTTATCTACCAATCATCGTCATATAAAATTGATCAGAGAATGCCATTATGGTAGCATCGTTAATGATGACCCGAGGGATTACCCATCCATACACGTCACATCACGTTCCCTCGCTCCTGTAGTGCAGCAGGATATATTCAATAACAAAAAAACTTTTTATTTATGAAGAGAAGCTTCAACGTCATCCACCAAACGGTGGAGACGTTGAAGCTCCTCATCGAGAGACAACAATCTCTTTCTTAAAGTACTCAAAAGAAGGGTGGTATAATTTGTTGTGGTATGCTCTGGTGGTGGGGGTAGTGGTGATGGTGGAGAATATGATGGTGGAGAAGGTGATGGTGGAGAAGGTGATGGTGGAGAAGGTGGTGGTGGTGAAGGTGATGGTGGTGGTGGAGAGACACGGCGGCAACGACACAACACAGCCCCATCAGTCGCAAACATCAGTCTTTGCGTATTTCTACCCTGTACACATGTACAATCAAACAAAAAAAAAGGGTTCATTGTAAGATTTGATGATGATTATGATGGTGGTGGTGGTAGGGTGATGACAACAAAGAAAAAAACTAACATACGTATACTACGGGGAGCCTTGTTCGTGGATGGAGAGCATGATTGATGATAACGTCAGGTAGATTCACGGGACAAACAGGGTGTTCCTTGACTCGATAAATGTCCCAAAAGAAGTTCGCTTGATTCGTGTTAGAAAAATGAAGAATGGCCCAGCTACAAAATGCAAGTTAGGTACATGTAAGTAATGAAGTTTCATAGCTCACTTCAAATCAGTTCGCTTGATTACATGGATGGGTTTAGCCACGGCACACCTTTGGATGTCATGTTTGACATCCAAATGGGTCTTGCCTTCCAAGGATGGTCCCGTAACTTGTATGTGGCAAGCTGGATCTTGGCATGAACGGCACAAATGTTGGGGGGTTGGTCGGGGAGGAGGCATAAGATAAAACGTCAAGAAGAGCTTAACAACATCATGAATACTCCCTTTAAATAGAGATTGGAGGATCCAGGGCAGTCAACAAGTGTGACCAAAAGTAAGTATCAAACAAGTTCATTATCCCAAAGTATGTATCAAGCATACTATTGGGACCCAGTCCACGCAAACATCAGCAGATTTTCTCACTGCATCTTTTATTTTGCTCTTGTTTCTTTGTCGTCCGTCTTGGAAGGCACTTTTTTTTGGGGTCGTCCTTCTTGGATGGCACCTGGTCGTCCGTCTTGGAAGGCACCTTTTTTTTTTTTTTTTTTGTCATCCATCTTGGAAGGCACTTTTTTTTGGGTCGTCCGTCTTGGATGGCACTTGGCTGTCCGTCTTGGAGGCACTTTTTTTTTGGTCTTCTGTCTTGGATGACATTCCTTTTGGGTGTGGATTGCCAATCACCTCCTCGTGGTCACATCTGGGCAACCGTCTTTGTTGATGGGCGAAGCATTGGCACATTGGCTAGTTATACTACGTACGAATAGCCTACAATAATAAAGATACATATACCCAGGATCATAACAGCTGTCCAGTATGCCTTATATCACACATGAACGCTTTTATTCAATGTTATTTTCATTGATGGCCCACGCAGGTACAGAAGAAGGAACTGGCTTTTGCACAATCTCAATCACTGTGTTGTCACGGATACGCCGCTGATCTCGAGCGCGGTTATCGACATCATGTTGTCGACCAGCAGCATCGACACGTGCAAGGAAATCGTTAGCCTAAAGAATATCCATTATCAGTATGAAGTATCATATTATTGTCATTCGTACATGTATTACCCTATCGCTTCTCCAGGCTGGTCTTATAACTTTGGTGATGCGAGAGATGCCATCCTCTGCCATCACATCCTCTTCATCAGACATGTTTACCTGATTCTCCAGCAGAGCCCCAAAACCAGGGAACTCTTCCTCAAATGAAGCCTTCAATGCTTCATTCTCGCGAATCACTCTAGATCGCTTGTTGGCTTTCTGTTACCATATATAATAGTCATCGAGTGTGAGAACAATCGCTATACCAACATATATAACATTTTCTATTACCCTTGTGCGACGACTGTGATCTCGCTTTCTCTTTGCCTCTTCAGCGCGCTTGGAAGAGCTTTTTCGTGATTGATCACGACGGTGGCGATAGTGGTTCTCCAACTTGGAGTTGTACCACGTGGGATCCTTCCAGTGGTCAGGAACCTTGGCCAAGTAGCTCAAGCAGTAATTGATCAAGATCGTCTTGACGGCTTGGTTGTCAGGATGACAAAATGGCTCATTAACGTTCCATTGAAGTCGATCACCATCACCAGCACCATTGTACCTAGCATTCACTGTTTTCTAATGTGACATGCATTCAAAATCTTGTAGACATCATATATAAAGCATCCACGCTTACATTGAACAAAGCGTCATAAGGTGACTTCCCCTTATTGGTAGCCAACATATTGGAGATATGACGCATGTTATCTGCCATGTGCTTGTTCTCATTCTTCAAAGCAGCTATCTCTTTCTCCAATTGAGCAATCTTCTCGGCATTTTCTCTGCTAGCCGCATTGCCATCAGAAGTCGTGTTAGATGAGTTATTCTGGATGGCATTGTGGGGCATGACTATAGGAATTGTAGGTCTGGGCATTTTGAGAAACGAATAAAAGAAGGCAAACATAGAGGAATGGCTCATTCAATAAAAAAGAAGGAATGTTGTACAATCTGAAATGTCAAAAGCTTCAGCTCAGCACATCGCAAACCAATATCTTGGATCCATCTTCTACAACTCATCGCGCTACATTGCTTTCTACAACAGGAGTCCAAGGGACGTGTAACATACCCCAGCGCGGTGGCATTATCTCGAATAGTAAATGTCCTAGTAGCTGACCAAATTCCTTCATTGCATAGCTGTCAAAGAGTTGGAGAAGCTATAAATACTGACTCCAGTAACAGCAATTGCCATGCACTTCTCTCCTCTTACCAAGCGTTTTATCCATAACAGTAAGTTAGCTTCCATCATGCGTTTCTTGATGCCTTGACAATCCCATCAGTCACATATGCATCAGGCAATATCCTTGTTTCACTCTTCTCACTGAAAATCTCTAGTGGACATGAACATGTTTACGATCGTTGAATGTCCCTGTGACAAGTGCACCACTAAGGATGCCATTACTGGTCGAGTCATCCACAGACAGATCGACCAAAAGTTATCAACACGGCACGTGAGAGATTATGGTCTATCGCAGCTGAAAGAGAACGAACACCCAATGTTAAATATCGAGAATGATAATGGTGAGTAATGGTTGTTGAAGGCTATTATACATATGGTTTGCTAATATATCTTACTTATACTTAGTTGATATGTCCTACGATGATGCCATGGATGTTGGTGACGACTCTCCTACGCTGATACTTCCTCCAAGCTTCTTGGATGATCTCGACGAAGACAATGACGTGTTTGGTAACCGCGAAGATGATGAATATATAGGAGAAGAAGAGGATAATACTCTTGGACTTCCTGAAGATGATGGCTACCTTGCAAACGAAGTGCTGGATCAAGTACCAGAAGATGAAAGCACTCCACAAGATGGCTTTTACTGGTTCCTGCTGGTCTTCGTATTCTACTTTCAAATGCGCTTCTTATCAGAATCTGCCGGTATATTAATGCTGCGATTCATTAACGCCATCCTTGACAAGATATCGAAACCATTCCGAATGCCAGAAACAATCTTGACATTACGAAAGCGAGTGGGGGCTGATCGCATTATCACTGAAGGTATCACACAATATGCCGTTTGTCCAAAGTGCCACAAGCTGTTTCGTCTTGGTGATGTACGTATTTTCAATATGCAACAGTACTGTGACCATCAAGAGTTTCCAGAAGATGATCCTTGTGATACAGCATTGTTCAAGCGATCCACAGGCAATCGATTCATTCCAAAGAAGATATTTGTATATCGGTCTATCAAGGATACAATAGGTCTTTTCTTAAGTCGCCCAGGTTTCATTGAATCGATCGATCATTGGAAAAATCGCATAGTGAATGGCAACGGCGTCTTATACGATGTGTATGATGGTGCGATGTGGAGAGAGCTGAAGGATAGCAATGGTGAAACCTTCGTCGATGGTGATCTCTCGCTCATGCTCACTTTGAATGTCGATTGGTTTCAGCCTTTTGATACTGGTCGTGTTCACTCTGTTGGCGGCATATACTTGGTGATCAACAACCTTCCACGTATGGCTCGTTTCAAGCCTGAAAATGCTATATTGGTTGGTATTATACCCGGTCCTAAAGAGCCAAGCAATCACCAGATCAATCATTATCTGCAGCCGATGGTTGACGAGCTCAAAATGCTTTACCATGGACAACACATACGAGTTACAGGTGCACATAATCCTCTTTTTGTACGTGCTGCACTCCTCATGGTGGCATGCGATATCCCAGCAGCAAGGAAGGTTTCGGGCTTTACTGGCATCAACTCATTGTGTGCTTGCTATAAATGCGAACGTCGATTTGAAGCTCGTGGCGATGGAGGTCCTCAACGTGATTTCTCAGGATTTCATGACGTTCATCAGTGGAAGCTGCGAAGTGGTGTTGATAATCGACAACAAGCTATTAGATGGCGGACTTGTTCATCATCGCGTAGACGTCTGGAGCTGGAACAGGAGAATGGCACTCGTTGGTCCGCGTTGCATGAATTGTCATACTTTGATGCAGTGCGCTGCACCATTGTTGATCCCATGCACAACCTGTATTCTGGAACAGCAAAAAGGTGCATCAACACGTGGAAGGCTCTTGAAGATGACATACGTGCACGCAAGACTTTAACAACAAGCACTTTTGAAGGTAATGATCGCATAGACCATTATTACGTTTGTATATAATGAATATTAATTCTAATACATAGCCATGGCAGATAAGCTGACATATTTCGTACTCCCCCCTGGATATGAGTTGCCAAGAGGAAAAGTCAAGTCCGGCTGTGCAAATTTCACATCAGATGAATGGCGTACCTGGGTGCTTGCAGTTTCTCCTGTTCTATTGAAATACAATATAGTTGGCGTGCATTGGCATATGTGGCTTGATTTCGTTGAAGCTAACCGTTTGCTGTCAAAACCATCCATTCACGTTAACGAAGTTGTTGAAGCACATGAAGCCTTGCGCCAATTTTGTCTCAAGTACGAAGATGCATATGGCAGTGCAGCTGTGACACCAAACATGCATTTGCATATGCATTTGCAAGATACCATCATGGATTTCGGACCAATATACGCATTTTGGCTATTTGGATTTGAGCGTTTCAATGGAATCCTAAAGAACATCAACATCAATGGCAGGGATGGTTTCGAGCTCACCTACATGAAGACTTTCATCCAAACCTATTATGCTTCCGATTATGTTGGGATGATGTGCTCTGCTTTCAATCAAGATCAAACGCTTATGAATCCTGTTTCATCATTGCTACCATCACTTGTATCACCAAATGATACCATGCTGGATAATGATGCAGAAATATTTAATCTTATTGAATTCCTCAAATACGCTGAAGAAGAGGACTGCAATAAGTGGTGCATTGGTTATGAAGATCTACCACCGTCGCTGGAAATGCAGAGGGACCGTTTTGTCCATATGGACCCATCACATTACAGCTGCCTTGTTGAATACTACAAGCTTTATTATGCAGACGTATGTAGTGTTGCGAACGCGGATGATAACATGCATTTTGTCAGTGATGCCATTTGGAAAACCCACACCCTTTGTCTTTTGGGGCAAAAGTATCGAAGCCAAGAGTCTCCCAGGACATTTCGTGGTGCGCATATCCAGGCATATTACTGTACTGGTGGCCCCCGATCATCAGAGCCTACAATCTTACGACCTGGTGTGGTGCAGTATTATTTTACACATGTCATCAAGCTCCCTGTCACTGATACAAGTGTTACCGACCCACAACCCATTGAACATACATTTGCTTTTGTCCGCTGGTTCGATTCGATCGCCATCCAGCCTCCAACATACACCGATGCAAAAATGACAATATGGAAGAATGCATTCTTACCTATCGACAAGAATTGCATTGTCCCTATCCAGCGCATATATTCACCTGTTGCAATAACAAAATGGCTGGATGATGATATTGTTGCCATACCTCTCCCACGAAAGATAGCTGGTTAAAGGATACACTTCTTTACATAACATGTACAGCATGCTTTCAAGATATTCCCCCAAGAACAGGTAATGTATTCATACTATATTATGCTTATACTATCCTCTAGCTACATATCTAATCATAAACATCTATATTGCATATTCAACAAGATTCATCATCTACAATATCACTGCGTATATCCACTTCGCCCAAGATGTTGCTGAATTAAGCAGTGTTCCACATACTATCCTTGTTTTGTAGCCAGAATCTTAATAAAGCTCATTCTCATATAATGCTGATCCATGTTCCAACCGAGTATCAAAGCTGTGCGAATAGATGCATAGGCGTATTGGCATAGGCATATACTTGCTGACACATAGTAATCCAACCTATTGCAGCAATAATCGACAAATCCCACTACTATACCTGATCCTTATCCATCCTATAACCAACATCGTGCTTGTAAGCTGTTAGGATATATGTGTATCGAAGTACCAAGGCTATGTGAGAGAGAAAATACATAAGTGTTTGTTATATGCTGATACAAGGTAGTCTTGCAAACCTGGTGTGTTTATACTGGCTCTGCTTGCTGTAACGCGTTTTCTCCATAAAGTAACACTTTTCCCGTATTGTACGTAGGCTGTAAGACAAGCGCGTGTTTTCTAGCTGGTTGGTGAAGCTTAACAATGGAGGAGCTGGTAAGGATCTCTTGCAGGTTGACGATTGGCTGTGTTGAAAGAATCTAAAGAACGTGTGGTTGCTGAACGGGTTCAAGCTGTTTGAAGACTTGTATGTCGACAGATCTCACGTCCTTGAAGAGCTGAATGAAGTAGTTGGAAGCAGAACTGGCAATGGAGCTTCGTATTGCAGAAAGAAAGAACAGCAGGAAAAGTAGGGCTCAGCTAATTTGCACCAGCCTATACACTACCCCTTCACTTCAACCACCGATTATGCACCACACCTACAGCACCCACCCAACTCTAACACCACCTACCTACCACATGCAAGCAAACCAACAGCACATTGTAGCTCAAGTGCAGTTTCGCTTGTCACTCAATGTTGCCATTTGTCCACGCATTAGACTTTAGCTTGTCGTTCTCCTGCAAGCTGAAATATAAGGATGTGCTATGTAGTATCAGCTAGAATATAGAGAAGATCCATCACTGTCACATATAAAAGCATCCATATGTATATGTTCTATGACAAGTTGCAAAATGAAACGATTATAAGAAATGGGAAGGAATGAAGGGGGTTCAAGGATATGCTGTCATATCTAGTATATACTGTGCTGAACATGCTTTAAGCTCAGCAAGTGTATTTTACCTGCCCGTCGCACGTGTTTTAAACATAAAAAACATTTAATACTCAGACGTGTCTGCAGCAGAAATGCCTGAAACACGCCATTAAGTGCAGTGTATTGATATGACTTCCGGCCGCCAATGCGCGCTTCATGTGTTACAAGCCAAAAAGTCCCGCTTCCTCTTTTTTTTTCTTCTCGTGTCGTGTTTCTTCTTGTTTTACCACTTTCTTTCACTCACTCTAATGTCACAACTATTGAATCGTATACGTCGACGAGCTTCGCATGACTACATGGCAATCCCCAATGAGCATAGCGAACAACACTTTGAATCAGCTGAAGTAGTTCGTGATATCATTATTGGTTTATCAGGCAAGACATAATTACATGGGGATGTGTTACCAACCCATACCTAACTACTCTATTATCTGATATAGATGGCTTGACTGTTCCATTTGCTTTGGCTGCAGGCTTGTCATCTTTGGGAAATAGCAAGATTGTAGTTTATGGTGGAGCAGCAGGTAAGAAACTTGATTAGTGCTTCCTATATTCATTAGCATGACAGCTCATACTCTCTTATGATTATAGAACTTGTGAGGTAAAAGAAGGATGATTGGGCAAAAGAGTATGACTTGTTGATTAAGCAAAGTGTATAGTGGTGCTATATCGATGGGATTAGGTGGCTATCTTGCTGCACTTTCAGAGATGGAGCATTACAAAACCGAGCGTATGCGTGAAGAACGTGAAGTAGAAGAATGTCCACAAGATGAAGAAGAAGAAATTGTCGAGATCTTGGAGCCTTATGGTTTGGATCGTCAAACTTTACAACCCTTGATCGATAAACTAAAGAGTGACCCTGAAAAGTTTGTGGATTTCATGATGCGCTTTGAGCTCAACTTGGAAATGCCCGATCCTCATCGTAGCTGGGTAAGCAAAAAAGAAGGAACAATGGTTCATCGGACTGGTAACTAACACAATCGGTAGATATCGGCATTGACTATCGGATCTTCTTACTTTATTGGCGGCTTGATTCCTTTACTGCCTTACATCTTTATTGAAGAATCGACTTTTGCCTTGTACATTTCTGTTGCAGTCACTTTCCTCACATTATTGATCTTTGGTTACGTCAAGAGTCGTCTCGTCAATCCCAAGAGTGCTATCAAGGGTGCTTTCCAGACTTTATTGATCGGTGCTATTGCTGCAGGTGCCAGTTACAGCATTGTTTACTTTTTACCAAATGAAAACGATATCTGATTTGCAATCTCGACTTTTTCCTCCACCAGATAACCTTTTTATTGTATCATTCTTCATGTCTCCTACCAATACAAGCTGTCCTTTTTTCATGTTATATTGAGCTGTAGAGGATGTTGTGGTGTTGTAGACTGTCTATTGAAGATTGCTTTATCATGCTAAGCATCAGGAATCAAAAGTGGATCTAATGATTGACATGTTGATGATGTCAATGTCCTAATTCACAAGTGGCATCAAAATCCACGTACCTTGTTATCATCATTGTCATAGGCGAGAGAAAAAGTGGCAAGAATGTACATTGTTTAAAGGGCGGTAGCTGCAACACATGACGCATGATATTACCTAAAATGGATAACAGGGTGGCATATGTCGTTTTTCTCTCCTTACTACTTTTAAATCCTGCTCCTTTGTCTTTTTGTTCTTCATTTACATATCCAAAACACAACCAATATGTCATTGATAATCGAACAAAGAAAACAACAACCACCTTCCTTTGTGATACGCCTAATGCAGCTGACTGTAAGCTCCTATCGGAACTAATATGCTTTCTTCAGGAAATACCATACTCAGCCAAGTCGATGTTCTTTTTTAGTGGACGCGTATACGAGAGTCACCTGCAACTAAGATATATACCACAGCAGTCGTCATTGCCAGCATCCTCGGGATCGTGTTGGAAATCCTCATTGCAGTTGCACATAAAGAAGCTACAAACGATCTGTGGCAGTCGATCGGTCAAGGACGGCTTCCAAGTTCTCCCTTCAGCCCAGTCAACCCAAACAATGGACGCATCGACACTCTTATCAACTTGCGACGACTTATGGATGAGAATGTATTCTTTATTCTGTTTTATATCTTTCAACTATATCTTGGTATTGACGCAGTAAGTCTATCAACCAAGTTGACTTGTGTTACTTTATGCGAACTCAATCTGATTTAGGTGGTCCGCCAGAGTGTGATCCAGTTAATTGCTCACGCTTGTAACAGCTTCGTTTGCGTAATCTTGGCACTTGTACAGCTTGGCGAAACACTAAAATGGCAAGTGCATGTCGTCACAGAAACAACAACTCAAAACTAAACAATAGCTCCAGGAATCATCGTACTAGTGACACATACAGAACGATCGATGCCAACAGCTTTTATTCTGCGTCACATTATGAGATTGCACTTGCTTCATTCATGGGTGTCTTCACTTGTATATTCACTTATATTTGTTTCAAGCTCATTCATCAGGTACCAGGGGAAGAACGTGAACTGAGTTATATATAGAGCATCATCTAATACATTCCATTCATTCATTCAGTTTGGCTGGAATACCTACAAGCGTATTGGAGCAGATCCAAAACTACAAAGTATGCTTGACATCACATGCACGTGGGCAAATAGCTGAAATGATTGATAGGACGATTCAAGAAATGTCAGCTATTCCTATTGTCACTCAAATTGGATGGATTCTTTCACATTGTATTCTCTATATTCTGGGTGGTGGTCATGACACAAGAAGGATATCATCAAGGATCCTTGGCATCAAAAGTTTGGTACTCAATGCATCTTATTTTGACAGTCGTGCAATTCCCTGCTCCTTTTATTGCCCGTCAAGGTCTTCGTACAGAGCGTACCGCGTTTATGATCCCTTTTCTCGTCCTTCATGCATTATTGGTCATTGACTTTATTATCATCCTTCAGCAAAGCTCTACTGTTTGGACTTTTTGGGTGCTTGCAGGCAGGTTTACTTTCTATTCTATTCCAAAGGACAATGTAAGCTGACCTTGACACATGCTTAGTATGTCTTGCCATCGTTCTATCACTGGTAAGTTATGCTTTTATGATGACTTGGATAAAATAGACTGAGATATCATCACTTAGGGCACTATTGTACTTGGCGCGATTGTAACTCATAACTTTGGCAAGGGTCTTAAACCTTATAGTAAGTTACTTGACATTGTATGTTGAATCATGGCTTCTTACTAGTACTTGTTAGCACAAAGACTATTCGACAAGAATTACCGATATCGACTTGATCCAACAGCAAATCCAACCATTGTCGAGAAGAACAACCAAAAGGCTGATACTGCATGGGTCATTGATGATGAAGATGAAGAAGAAAGTGATCCGATCCATCGAGATAATCATTGATTGGCAATTCCCTTACTTATTAGATAACCAAAATTATGAAGTATCTCTTTAATGTATAAAGCCCATATATGTATTGTTTAGTGATGTTTATTGAATGTTATAAGAAAAGCGAGATGAACTGGGACAATGAACTTTGATGCAATCACTTCTTGAAGAGTAAAAAGTTTATATGATGTTGTAAAGGTATGTTTTGTAACAAAGACTACTACATTTGGAGATTGACATAATCCTGTTGCTGATGATGATGTTGGGTGTTTTCTTTAAGCTGATCATGCTGTTGCTCTGACTTGGCTTCAGTTTTGATATCATTGACACACTGTTGAGATGGTTTACTGTCATCGCCTTGCTTCACCCATTCACCGTTACGCAACTTGCCACTCTTTTCTAGTTCAGCAATTTCAGCAGCAGCTATCAAACAAGGATTAATCACTAATGACAAGATGTATCATCTAAACAAGTTACTCACTCAAGAATCGACCACCTGGTCCACGAGGACGACGCATGGCATGACGATGACGACTTTCATGAAGATATGGTTTACGAGCACGACCTATCCGATTCATCTCCTCCAACTTGAAACGAGCAGCTCTTCGTTTAAGGATGCGATGATATTGCTTTGCATTGACATAGAGTGGTTCTTCTTCTTGGGGTTGAGGAGCAGGTGCAACAATGACTTCACCATTGGGACCACGATAAAGAGAAGTACTTGCTTGAGTAGTCATAAGAGCTGCTGCTGGCTATAGATATATGTCAAATCTATCAATACATGATGCAAGTTCATTGATGATATATGATACATACCATGGATACATGTGGCTGACTGTAAGCAAGGTGTCGGTCATATCCTATGGCTGTACGGTGTTCCTCGTTCTTTATCAAGGTTACTTTTCTCGTTGACTGTAATTCAGGTTCGATCTAGGCACGTACCACAGTAGCTGTTGAAGCAGGTGTTGTTTCTTGAGTATTGGTGGTAGCATTGTAGTTGTCCATTTCTTTATCGAACAAGACAGAGCCATTAGTGACATGAAGACAATTCGCGAACAACGATAGAAGAAAAGAATAAGAGACACGTACTTGAATCCTGCGAAATTATCGGGAGAGTAGGCGCCGGATGCTTGGATGCAATATGATAGGATAACTCACTTCCAATGAAAAGCGAAAGGAAGAAAGCAAGCCTCTCACCAACTTTACAGTCTTTCATGATTAGAGCCCCGACTCTTGCGGGAGGGGTGGGTGAAATTGGCTCTCCATAATAGCAATGCAGCACTTTGACAAGGAGTAGCTAAGCCTGTACACACTATTCTCCATAACTGTTTCATTGCGATTATCAATAATAAATCATAGTCCAACATGGTAACTCTGATGATCAACATCATTCATGGTCACTTTTTATATCTCTTGTTGCAGCAAAATCACATCACAAGGCAGGATCAACAGCCATCCCTGTTCTTGTTTCAAGGGACTTCATGTTGAATCCTTGATATACTTGCATATCATGGTTGCCATAACAAAGGGAAGTGTAGTTCTCATGAGTTGGCAGTGGTGGAAACACCTATTTTGTTCTATTTGCTACGCAGCATGATGCAAACATCTATTTTAAGTACATCAAGTGTTACACAACCTTGTTCATGTCGAGTATCAGACGCGATGTAGTTTAAAAGTAATAGATGTATCTGAGTTATGTTCTTCAAGTGTTTGATCTTAGGACAAGTGATAAGCAACATGAATCTATTGACTATATAATCCTATCTATGCCTAAGCAAGATGTAATAGTACAAGGTCAAAGAAGGACGAGGAAGGCTTTGATTAGGCTCATCATTTGTGTCAAAGTCCGTAAAAGTCTAGTGCATCACCCCAAAGTTGATCCAGCAGCTTGCTCTTCTTTTTCTCTTCCATCTTTCCTTTATCAACTACACAATGACGGAGCAACCTAAGAAGTTGGCTGGTGAGCTTGTCGTCGTGGCGTTAAAAGCGGTATGTCGTCATATCACTTATCTCTTCATTCAACTGACAACATATCCCGCTTTTCTCCTCATCTCTAGCGTGAACTCCCTAATCGCGAGGTAGATTGGTGGCAAGAACTCGAAAGTAAACTCGCCATTGACTAACGCATTACAAGGTTGCTGGCAAGCAAGATCCTTTCTGTGTCTTCCGTTTAGGCGAAGTAGCCAAAAGAACCAAAACTGATTATAGAGGAGGCTCTCGTCCCATATGGGATGACCAGGTGAGTAAGATGACTACTGGATGCTTCTATTTGATGAATGATAACACATGGAGATATTAGGTGAATCTTCCTGTTCCAGAAGGAAAGACCAAGATGTATGTTCAAGTCTTTGATGAGGATTCAAAGCAAGAAGATTTGATATCCGAGAACACGATCGATCTAACACAGGTGATGCGTGATGGTGAAGCTGATGGTGAGTCTTTTTGGTCTTGATGAATGTCTTTTTTTGTTACTGATTGGGATATTAGATTGGTATCCATTGCTATACAGAGGCAAAAGAGCAGGCGAGATTTATCTGGAGCTTACGTTCTATTCAGCTGTAAGTAGAGTCATGATCTACATGATGACATAAAGACTAATGAAGACAATGGGATAAAGCGTCCTCCACCTAAAAGACAGCCTACACGATTTGGAGCCAAGAAGAAACCCCAACAAGGATATCAACAGCAGCCTTATAATCATCCATCTTATCAACAACGTCCTCCTCCTGTGCCACAACAATATGGCAATCAACATTATGCAGCTGCTACTCCTCCTATTCCTGTTTCTTCTACTTCAACCACACCATCTAAACCATCAGTTGGTCCTCCAATTTATCGTCCTCCTCCTCCTCCACAGGAACAAATGGCAACACCCCATATGCCTCCAACAATTGCTTCATCTTCTTCAGCTGGAACATCATCATCATCATCACCAGCTGGAGTTGTTTATCCACCACCAGCAGGTCATCATCATCATCCAACTCCTCCACCACCTGGATCACAACATGGTTATCCTCCTCCACCTCCTGTATCATCATCCCAAAATGGTGCTCCTATGCTAGCTTCTTCTTTTCATCCTACAACTTCTCCTCCTCGTCCTTCAGGTAAGATCGTCTTATCTTTATATTGTTATCATGTAAAATTCATAATAGGATATAATAGGACCCAACTCTTTTGGTTATCATATGCCTCCTCCATCTCATGGTGGATATCCAGCATCATCTCCAGCACAACCAATACCACAGCAACAGCCAATGAGCTTTCCTGAACCACAGAAATTCACTGGAGGATTCATGCCTGCTTACAATGCTGCTAATGGACAACCTTTTGCTGCACATCAATCACCTTATCCTCCATCACATGGATATGCTCCTCCTCCTCAAGCTCCAAGTCCTTATCCACCACAAGGTTATCCTCCTCCAACTCAACCCAATCATGGATATCCTCCTCCACCGCCATCTGGTTATGGCTATCCACCTTACCAGTGATAGTAGTTGTATACTACAATCTCATATCCAGTATATAGATCCAAGTCTTTTCATGTTGGCAAATGTATAGGTTAATAAACCGTGTTGTAATGGCAATGATATATTAAAGTGATAGTATACAGTGTAGGCAAGTTGAACAAGATGACCAGCAACAATCACTGTTGATGATAGTATTTCTCTACATTGACAATCATCCCTTTTTATTCCAAGTGATCATGTGAGCTAGTTGGGTTGGATTTAACAATAACTGGCTGAATGTCAAGCTGTCTCCCGCTCTCGCGTGACTCGGCATATTACGCGGCCTGCATGGAGTTCATTTCTTGCTCGCGAGGCACCTGTGCACTTGACTTTATACTCTACAAATACTAAGCAACCATGGTAAGTGCTCTTTACCCATTGCATAAGCTGAATCGATATTCAATGGTGGTCTATAGGGTAACGCACAGTCTGGAATGCCCCGGGGCAACGACAAGAAGAAAGACAAAGTATGTACACGCCATCATCTCTTCAAGATCGCAATAGCTCATCCATTGGTCTTTAGGAAAAGGACAAGAAGAAAAAGTGGGAGCCACCTGCTCCAACACATGTTGGCAGAAGAAAGAAAAGAGGACCTGATACTTCTTCAAAGTTACCACCAGGTATATGAATTGATATGGAACAAGCCAAACAATCCTTTGCTAAAGCGTATGATAGTGTATCCCAACACTCGTTGCCGACTCAAGACACTCAAAATGGAACGCATTAAGGATTATCTATTGTTGGAGGAAGAGTTTGTGCAGAATCAGGAGCGTCTGAAGCCAGCTGAAGAGCGTGATCAAGAAGAACGAACGCGTGTCGATGATCTTCGTGGTTCTCCTATGGCAGTTGGCACTTTGGAAGAAATCATTGATGACGATCATGTCATTGTCTCATCTTCAGTCGGCCCAGAATACTACGTTTCAGTCATGTCCTTTGTCGATAAAGATCAGCTTGAACCTGGATGCAGCGTGCTTTTACACCACAAAACAATGGCCGTTGTTGGTGTACTTCAAGATGATACTGATCCCATGGTCAGCGTAATGAAGCTTGAAAAGGCACCCACTGAATCATATGCAGATATTGGTGGTCTTGAAACGCAGATTCAAGAAATCAAGGTATACATCGAGTCGAATGAAAACAAAACATGGTCATTCATGTCATTTTTGATTATAGGAAGCTGTCGAGTTGCCATTAACACATCCCGAATTATACGAAGAAATGGGTATCAAACCACCAAAAGGTGTCATTCTTTATGGTGTACCTGGTACAGGTGTGTATATTCTATCCAAAAGACAATGCAATATACTTACTGTCACTCGTATAAAGGCAAGACATTGTTGGCCAAAGCTGTGGCAAATCAAACCAGTGCTACCTTCTTGCGTATTGTTGGTTCAGAATTGATTCAAAAGTATCTTGGTGATGGTCCAAAGCTTGTGCGAGAGCTTTTCAGAGTCGCTGAAGAGAATGCTCCTGCTATCGTATTCATTGATGAAATTGACGCTGTCGGTACTAAGCGATATGATTCGACTTCAGGTGGTGAACGTGAAATTCAGCGTACCATGTTGGAATTGTTGAATCAGCTTGATGGTTTCGATTCACGAGGAGATGTTAAAGTTATCATGGCAACCAACAAGATCGATAGTTTAGATCCAGCATTGATTCGTCCAGGTAAGATACCAGTTATGAAAGGACTTTTGATATCAGTATGTTTAACAACACATCTTAGGACGTATTGATAGAAAGATTGAATTCCCACTACCTGATGTCAAGACCAAACGCCGTATTTTCAACATTCACACTTCACGCATGACGCTGGCTGATGACGTTGATTTGGAAGAATTTGTCATGTCCAAGGATGATCTATCTGGTGCTGATATCAAGGTTTGTATCAAGGTGGCTCAAATCAAGATTGAATCATATAACTAATATGGAACCATGTAGGCTATTTGTACTGAAGCAGGTTTGCTTGCATTACGTGAGCGTCGTATGAAGGTAGTTGCTGAAGACTTCCGAAAAGCCAGAGAGAAAGTACTATATAGAAAGAGTGAAGGCACCCCAGAGGGCTTATATCTTTAAAATCCACCTTTCCTTTTTCCTTTTCGCATATCAACAAAGCGTATTCTTTTGCAAATCATGTGATTGTTTTATTGTGGGCTTAATTGATTGGTATCACCATGGAGATGATAGGTTCATGTATAGCAAATAGTGTACTTTATATGTGTATTCAGCTGTACTTTGTAATGCCAACTAACTACTATCGATTATATACAGTGTGTGTCTTGACTTGGGTAAAAGAGCATAGAGTAGCTTATCCACGGAATTCTTGCAGTACGAGCTACATCAAGATTGATTAACGTTCTAGTCATACAACCTATAGCAATGGCTTACTACCTTTGCGACTTCATCCAAATGTTCCTTTTTAAGTATTCGAATACCATGCCTTTGAACGTATTGTTGTGTTTCCTCAGTCAATCGCTCCATGAACATGAGGTAGTCAATAAAAACCTGAAGCCGACATTAGCAGATGTACAAGATCTTGTTGTTTTCTCGCGTACCAAAGTGTCAACATTGTCTTCTACGGTGTATCCTGTCGGTAGCAGTCCATTTAGTATGGTAGCTTTTGGTCGTCTTTTGTATAGCTCTAGCATAAAGAATAAAAAGAGGAGGATTTCAACTTTGGAATTGGAACTAAAATCTGCTCAAGCTGGCTGGGTTCCACACATTGCCTGGTTCATATCTTTCTAATCCACAAAAGTACATTTACCTTATCATCATTCATGTTCCTGTAGAAGCATAGTAAGGACACTTAAACTTTCAACAGTATCTAAGGGAATGAAGGCACACATACATTGAATACTTCAAGTTTCCTTGACGCACCAAGAAGCATGTGTCACGTTTCAACCTGTTGGGCACCAACTATCAGCAGTAAGCTCTGCAGTACGTCTGTAGTCAGTCATATATGAAGCACAAACTTCTTTCTGGATTAATCCACACAGTTTGATCATATTTGTAAAAGAACACTATCCTATCTCGAAACGTTTGGCATCCTACACTGTGGAACACTTTCGACACACCTTTTGCATTCTTTGCTTGCTCTTTGGCAACATCAAGCTTTATTTGGTGTCGTTGGCCATCCTCGTCAGTATTCTCGAACATTGAAGCATTACTGACTCTTGTTTCATAGTCATCTTTTGATGCTGGTCCTTGATAGCATAGAAGCATTAACAATCAATAAAGAACTATCTCTGGCCATCTAATAGTATACTTTATTCAATGACTTACATCTAGTGCTCATCTCTGATGCATGTGGATTAATGCAGATCCGACATGGGGTCGTG
This sequence comes from Lichtheimia ramosa, assembly GCA_008728235.1. Taxonomy (NCBI): domain Eukaryota; kingdom Fungi; phylum Mucoromycota; class Mucoromycetes; order Mucorales; family Lichtheimiaceae; genus Lichtheimia; species Lichtheimia ramosa. The sequence goes on from CP031823.1 coordinate 1,720,365, forward strand.
TAACAAGCAGTCGGTGAAAAATGACCAGATGACAGTCTTTCAGTCTCCTTTGTCTTCCCTTTCAACTCCATTTCGCTCAACTTGAACAACAATGCCACTCTCGACTACTTCCTCACGAGTCGTTTTCAACTACTGACACTGTACATGGCACCAATGCAACTCCTCTGTGACGATTCGCCACCAACAAGCAAAGAAACAGTCGCGTGTGTCTTCTTGAGTTCCTTGTTTACTTTGGTGACAGACAGAAGCCAGTTCCAACAGTGGATGACCATGATGACCTTTTGCTATGATACTGAAGCATGTCGACAATATTACGCAGCAACTATATCCATTGTACAACAATCATGGAATGCTTTGATCATCATCATCGTGCTCTTCTTTCAACAAGTACATGCGTCACTATCCAAAGAACACACTGTTACAAGAGATGCTATGCTAAGATGCAGCAAGCTGGCAAGGTAACCAGAGAATGGATGAGTACATTGATCAGGAAATAATGGATTAACAATGTTGATGACTTAGTCGAGCCATACGACATGATGACCAGTTTGGACGATGCCATATCTGTTAGCCATTGACAAGATGACCCATTACGACTCAATACAAGTAATCTTCATTATGGATGGACTATATCATAATGTGATGGAGATGCGATAGAAGATGACAAAGCAAGACAATGATGTACGTGATAGGAAGGAGACATCCAATCGCCCTGGTGATATATTCAATCACTTCATGACTTATATTATGTAGACGACATACCCAACATTGAAGCAAGGATGACAAAGGCTATGGAATAGATGTTTTGGTCTTGGACAAAAGATGACGATCTGACAACCAGGTACAGCAACAACAGACATTTCCCGGTATCCATGCAGCTTTATTAGAATACATAGATAGCTATAGTTGACATAATAAATGTAACCTGTAGAGGATTGGCTAAAGTAGGAGCATAATATATGAAATGACATAAAACTTTTTATTGTTCAAGATGCATAAGACAATCAAGAGAGGAGCATTACAGGTGCGGAAACCAAAGAGTGACCAGAAAAGGCAATGGGGAGCCCTCGTTCGCGGGTGAATCCAGTGGCGATCCCTAGCACTATACTACCTTCTCTTTCCCTCGACTGGTAATAGGTACTTTATATTTCCCTTGAATCTGTGATGGATTGGATAATAAGGAAGAGAGCAGATGGATCGAGTATTGGATGAAATGGATGAATGAGAAAATGGATGGATTGGATGAGTGGATGAGTACATTTATGGGGGATAATATATATACTCACTATAAGACACATATACAACTACTTGATACAGCCTTGCCATGGTCTTGAAACACAACAACCAACTTCCCAACCAGCATTTCCGTAAGGACTGGCAACGTCGCGTTAAGACTTGGTTCGATCAACCTGGTCGTAAAAAGTCGCGCCGTGTTGCACGCATTCAAAAGGCAGCTCGTATTGCTCCTCGTCCTGTTGATGGCTTGTTGCGTCCTGCTGTTCGTTGTCCCACTCAACGTTACAACATGCGTCTCCGTGTTGGTCGTGGTTTCACTCTTGAAGAGCTCAAGGAAGCTGGTATCAACCGTAAGGAAGCTCGTACTATTGGTATCGCTGTTGACCATCGCCGTCGCAACCACTCCCAAGAGTCTCTTGAATTGAACGTTCAACGTCTTAAGGCTTACAAGGCCAAGTTGATTGTCTTCCCTCGTAAGGCTGCCAGCCCCAAGAAGGGTGATTCTGATGTAAGTATATATATATGATATGATAAGAAGAGGATGACTTATGTTGTAATGATAGGCTGCTGCTGTTGCATCTGCTGTTCAACTTCGTGGTGCTATTCTCCCTGTTGAGCAAGTTGCTACTGCACCTGAAGCTCGTGCCATTTCTGCTGATGAAAAGAAGGTCAACGCTTACATGAAGCTTCGTTACGCTCGTTCTGCTGCTCGTACTCTTGGTGCTCGTGAGAAGCGTGCTCGTGATAAGGCTGAAGAGGAGGCTAACAAGGTAAGATGGGAAAGTCTATTTGCAATATTCTCTTTACTTACAACCTTGTTTGGGCATTGCCTTATTATAGAAGAAATAAATGGTCTCATCATGCAAGTTTCTACATCCCTTTTTCGGTTGAACAAACTCCAAATAAACCATGCATGCGGTTGGTTGTCAAGATGTTATCAAACAATTATTGTATTTGCACAAGAATGACATATCAAGTGTGAGGAACAATGGTGAATGGATCATGTGATTGGGGGGTGCTTATTATCTAGCCATGTCTCGCCTTTTTGGACATTCTTGAATGATCATCACGACCCATTGCTGATGGAATGGCTGGTTTTGCGTTGGATTTGATATCATTATCTTCGTGTGTGATCCGACGAAGTGGGTATTCTGCACCTTGCTGCTGCAAAACACTGGTTGGAAGGGAAAATAGCATGTCAGCATCATGTAACAAACCTATATATCGATTACTTACTTCTTGACAGGTCTGGGTTCCTCTTGGAAATAAGGATGAGAAAGGGCGCTTTCTGCTGTAATTCGTTTTGCAGGGTCATATTCCAGTAAAGATGCCAAAAGATTGTATCCATTCTCACTCTTGGGAAGGCCATGCATATGCTTTAGATTATTGGGACACCTACATAATAAAGCACTTGTTAAATGATATGAAAGCAAATCAATGAGTGATACTTGCATTGGGAATGAGCTCAAATGACAATAATCTGGGAGCTGATCAATGGTTGGCCATCGTTCCTCTATTCAAACCATACTTAGACTTTTGTGATATTGTATATCAATCAATACTTACTTGTTGGAGTTCCTAATACTTCAAATATCTTGGAAAGTTGACTTCGTTGAAAGGGAACATTCTTTTTGCTATCCATCTTGGCTTCCTCGCCTTTGAATATAGGTTTGAGCGCCAATAGTTCACCAAAGATACATCCAACTGCCCACATATCCACCGCTTTTGTGTAATGCCTTGATCCAAACAATAATTCAGGTGCTCGATACCAGATTGTAACTACTACTTTGTCTCCATTGAAAAGTGGCTGTAATGGTCTGTTGAACAAACGTGCAAGGCCAAGATCGCCTGATTTAAAGACTGAGTAAGCATCCAATACATGTAAACCATCACACAGAGATACCTGTTTTGACGACGCCATCTTTGGTGAGCAAAACTAGAACAAGATGTATGTTAGCCCTAGCATTTGGCTTGTTTTGTTGCACAAGTTGATCTACCATTTGCAGGTTTTAAATCTCGATGTAGGACCCAGTTTGCATGCAAGTAGGCGACTCCATTCAATAGTTGCCATAATAGTGATTTGACAATGACTTCAGGAATGGCTTTCCTCTCTGTGTGAAGATGATAATGGATGATTTGCTAATATGTCATGGCTATGTTATTCAAAGTCATGATATAACAGTAGGATATCCTTACCAAAAAGTCATGTTCAGCATATTCAAACACCATATAGATGGCCTTATCTTCTAGTAGCACCTCTTCAAGTCTGACAATGTTTTCATGTTCAAGCTCTCTGCATAGCTAGATACAAGACAATGGGTGAGTATACTGCATCAAAGCCATGAATTGGCATATCCAACCTACCGCTATCTCTCGACAAGCTGACTGCGATATGCCTACATAGTGATGGGTGTCTCCCTCTCGATCTGGCTTGAACTTTTTAATGGCAAACTCGCGAGGGTCGTCTCTAACCCAATGGCACGTTTGGTTAGGGATGGTGTTACGTTTTCCTTTGCACTTGCTTACTTGTTCCTTGATCGTGCTTTGTAGACTTTGCCATATGTTCCTGAGCTGATGAACCCTATGATCTCATACTTTGCATATACGCGTGGTCGACAAGCATCCCGTTGGAGCTTATACTCGGACATCATATTGGGGTTGAGCTGCATGTTGAAGTAGGTCGTGTTATAGCTGGCGTATTCGAACTGAACAATGATGGGCTGTGTTCACTAGCCAAGTTGCACAGATCCGCCATTCGAAATTGGGAGCCAGCGATACCACTGTTGACATCAGTGTGTTTGGATCAATAGCATAGTATTACCTTTATACCAGTGTATCGATATACCATGTCATATATCTGCTGTAGTGATCTCCTTTATTGAAATGACTTGCTAGTGAATAAGTGTTTATCTTGAATGGTCGATGAATTGGGATGTAAAAGTCTATCTCTTGCAGGGTAAGAATCACTTATCCAACAACTATAGCATACACAGCTACTTGAAGAAATGACCTTGAAAGATGAAGCATGATCTTGACTCTAATTTTGGTTGATGTCGATGATAAAGTTTGTCAATTGAATGCTGTTATGGTAGACAGATAATGAATATGGTCAAACATTGTCATGCAATGACGCATTACACACACAAACACCCTTTCTATTCGTATAAAATGATAATACAAGATTCAAAAAGTATGGAGGGAAGGACGTGGAAACAAAATGATGGAGAAAAATGTGATGAAAGAAGTGGGTGAGGAGGAAAAGGAAACAGGAATGGATATCTTTTAAGCCTTATCAGCAGCAGGGGAGGTGGGTCTGTATACGCCAAATCTATAATCGAGGTCTAAGAGCATCTTGAGAGCATTTCTTGATCGTAGAGGACCAAAGTCAGGTTGAGCTTGTGGTGCAGGTGAGCTAGTAGTACCAGCAGTAGCGGATGGATGACTTCCTGGTAGTGGGAAAGCTTGATGCAAGATTTCATAAACAGTAAGAGTGACACCAAACTGTGGTGATGAGCGGAAAATTCTGGCAGGACCACCCTTAAAGAATGCCTTGAAACCTTCTTCACGCATGATCTTTCTGGCAGCATCTGCAATACCATTGTACGAAGTTTGACCCTTACGAGCTTCCACTTGAAGACGTGTCTTGATCACATCAGCAGGAGTTGTAAAGTAAGCAGCAGGCATACCAGCAATAGCACCTGCCATCAATAATTCAGTGATTGTCAACTTGTGTTCTGGTCCTTCATGGAACATGTCTCTCTTCAAATGAGCATATGCAGGGAAATAGATGGCCGAAAATGGAACATCACGAAGTAAACATGCACTTGCACCCTTGTATAAGCCAACAATACCCAAGTTTTTGACAATCCAAATAGCTGAACGACGTGGAGCACCAGTGTTTTTAGCTTGTTCACCCTGAATTTGCAAACGAATCTTGACAATCTCCAGTGGATTTGTAAACACAACTTGTGAACCACCAGCAGCACCACCAGCAATCATTTCTTGCCAGAATTGGATTTCACCAGTCTTCTTGTCGGCAAACTTGCTTCGTACAAAGTCATTGACAGTAAGCTTGATGGCTTTTTCAGGGGCAACACCCTAAAACAGCAAATTTCCCGTAGTAAGCACATGTTGCACATAGATATGCTCCTTTCCCATCATCCTTTACAATATACTTACAACAAGCTGAGGACCCAAACCACGATATAATCCTGCAAAACCTTCATTCTTGATGACTTTCTTGAAACAATCAAAGCTGTTCTTGTAAAGCAATTCACCAACAACCTTGGAACGCTGATTCTGCATACGTGTCTTGACCAAATCAATAGGATAAACAGCAGTGGCACCAACAGCACCAGCAATAGAACCCAATACGAATGCATATGCATTCTCCATGATCTCAAAAAGCAAACCAGATTTCTTGACAGGTTCAATGACAGGGACTTGTCTCTCAGGTTGAGGATGACGCCATCTGGGATCCAAAATCTTGCCAAAGTCATCAAGGCTCAAAGTGCCTGAAGCACCACCATCCACACCAGCAAAGTGGAAAATGATATCAGCTTCCATGGGAGTAAAGACAGTGTAACGACTAGCTTGAGCAGCATGATTGAGGAAATCAGCCTTGCTAATTCTGTTGTTGGGACTCTTTTCCACAGCACGTCGAATCACCATTTCCACCATATCCATATTGCGAATGACATTGTGGAATGCAACCACGTTGGAGAAAGTGATCTGATTGCCAGTGCCTGCATACAAGTTGCATAGAGTAGGCAAATGATCGATAACATGATCTGATAACTTGTGCTTGGCAATGTCCAAAATGATACGCTTGAAATCCTCTGGTTCAATATATCCATTCTGCTTCTTGTCATAATGCTTGAATTCTTGACGCAAACGTTCTCCTTGAAGACCCTTGAGCAATTGAGAAAACTCTTGATAGCTCAACTCATGCTGTCCTTCCTTTGAACCAATGTACAACTTTAACCAGTCGCAGTCAAAGTCAAAAGGTACTGCATCCTTTGGCATATTGCTCGATAACACGTTCTTGAACTGGTCAAAAGTGATCTTGCCAGTGCCATCCACGTCAAACAACCGGAAGGCAATCTCGTATTCAGCATCGGGTTTGGATAACAAGTTTTGAAAGATGACGAAATCCTCAAACGACACCATGCCCTTGCCCGATTTGTCGGCCACCTTGAATAGCAAACCAAACTGTTCACGCTGAATCTTCTTGAAGTCTTCACCAGGTGCGATTGCTGCTAGAAAGTCGTCTTTGGATAAAAACTGGTCACCATCCTTTTGAACTGAAGCATGCTTGTAAAAGAGTTGGCGATATTGCTCGGAGCGATTCAAGCTTCCTGTAGAAGAGTCTGTGTTCGCCATGGCCACTTTGTGGATGGGGAGTCAATAAAGAAAAAGAGAAATAAGAAAAGAGGGATAAACTGGGAAGGGAATGAAAGGATATAAAAGACGCGATCGATGACTGTCGGAGAACAACAACTTTACCGGATGGGATGGTGTTTGTGTGTGGGGGCTTTTGATGATGCACTTGTCAAAAAGAAAGTCTTTTCCTCGGAACGTTATTCAACCTTGATAATAAACTCTCCTTTTTTACCATCACTAAAGTCATTGATGAATCTTAAATAAGTCGATAGTCCTTTTATTTATATATGTGTGTGTTGAAGATGTTAAGTGCAGTATCAGGCACACAACAATCCCTCCCCTTATCTTATCCTCCGCCCCTGTCCTGGAGATGCAATCCAAAAAGGGTAATTTCCCGGCTTGCCATCACATGAAACGCACGCGTGAAACAATAACCAGCCTTCCCATTCGTGCTGGCGGTGTTTCCAGTCTTCCGGTCACATCCTTAAGTGGACGATCTTTCCGTTGAATATAATCCTTTACATTTTCTACTTTAAAAGAGAGACACAACTTGATTATATACATGTATTATAGCAAAAAAGTAAGACAAGTACGGAAGCTTCAATGTCAATACAATCTATACTACATCTTTGTGGTGTTACGATGCGTATGGATGAGTCAACATACACTTCTTTGGGTTTCAGGCGGCGGTTACAAGCCTGTAGGACATAGTTTAAAGCTATAGGAAAAGAGTAGAGCATTTGCAATTAGTAACAGGATTCACTATGACGATCATTTTTGCTACTACTACCAATATAAATACCATCATGTGCCCTTGAATGCATCACTACAGTAACTTGATCAATATTCCCAATGCAACTAGCTCACGTATAAAGGTACATTGTATATCTTGCAAAACATTAAGCTGACTGGAATCCATGTTTGTGTATACATATGGCAGAAGTGCTAATGTAGTTGTAATGTGAATGTCACACAGTCTTGAATATGCTGTCAGGTGCTTGTGTGGGGTTAGGAAAGGCAGCTGCTAAAGGAAATTGGCTGTATTCAGGGTCCCGAAAAAGATAAGTCGCTTATCATGCGAAAGTACACAGACCTTGTACCACACTAGATCAAATATAATCACTTTTTGACCTTTCGCATGTAATTAAGAATGCTTGACTACCAGATTAAAGCACACATGTTTTTCCAATACAAGCCATCCCAACCAGTGGATCTTTATTTTTCTTCTCGTTGTTCTACAAGAACAATCAAATACATCAGGAGGAAAAGGTCTTTTGTTCTACCATGCAGGTGTACAGTACTCAGCATTGACAGCAAATACAGCCAAACTCGTGTTCGTTCCTCCTGTATTCATGGTGTCATTATGGGGTTGATGTGTTCTCAAATGTCTTCGCAAGTTGCTATGCACATTGAATCGGCGATGACATCCTTCAACAGTACAAACAAATGGCTTTTCTCCTGTGTGCGAATATGTGTGTGTTCTCAATGAGGAAGGACGTGAAAATCCCTTACGACAATAAGAGCAGAAATACTTGTTGATCGTTTTATGGTCTGTGGATGATGATGTTGTTGTTGATGAAGAAGATGAGTATATATGATGTGTCATATCTGACATGGAACGACCATGATAGTATGGAGGACGAATCATGCGTTGTGATTCATTGTTCGAGTGTTGAAGCTCAGTACATGCTGGTGGTGGTGGTGGCAATGCTGGAGCTGCTGTACAAACAGTGTTGTTATCTGCAGCGTATCGCAATTTCGACTGCATCATCATCGTGGCTGGCGTTTCCTGTGAGACATGTAATGATGATGATTGTCCCAAGTATGGTGGATTTTCATGATGATGATGTGTATTTGGTATGGGTGAAGCCAATGACATGCGACAAGTAGTAGTATTTAACGAAGAAAGATGCTCTTCTGGTTTTGGTCTACTTGTTAAGACAAAGTCAGAGACATGTCTTTTATGTCCCACAGCTGGTTTATGGGCGATATCATGCTGTCTCCTATAAGCTGTAAATCCCTTTCAGTAAGCAAAGCCGAAGAAAAAGTGGTTTTTGATGCTTACGTGTTAAACTAGGTGCATCCTGAAGCATGACATCGATAGATGGTAAGCTTGGCGTATGTGAATGACGATGCTGCTGACAATTCATCACAATGAATATAGTGAAAAGGATATGTAATCGAGAAAGAAAGTGTGAAAGAAAGGAGAGGAGGTGAAAGAAATGTAATAATGTGCTTGCCGATCGCTTTTTGTACAAAATAAATGCAAAATGCAGGGCTTGGAAAGGTCGAAGCGCTTCCACGTGGAGATGCAAGTGCGCATTTACAAGGATGATGCTTCCCATTTTAGCTCTTAAGAGTAAGGAAACCTCCTTTTAATCTTTTCCCTTGATGATATGCTGATCCACCACCACCAACTTGACTCTTACGCCAATTACATCTATGTTGTATCATGCTGCAGACAGCTTGCTTGTCTCCGTCAACACATGATTGGATGTTTAGCTACTTTAGAGCTACACTAATTGGTACTACTGCCACCACCATGACTTTGTGATTTGATTTCCACGTTTAGTGAGCATCAGCTAATGACACTTGTTCACACGATGTAAAAAATGACTGATCCTGGTTGCCAATTGCATAGTTTTGGTGGTGGCAATGAAATATAAAGGCACTCCTATCATACAAGGTAATTTCCAGCTCAATCGAAAAGGGATTCAAGGGCCTACATAGCATCTAGACCTCCCAACATGCTCTGGATTGCATGTACCCAGTTGCATGAATATGGTATGTTTGTTACACAGAATCCCATCGTGCGTCTTTGGTAACGTTAGTTACATTGTGTATGGACCTTTTTATTCAACATGATTAGGAACATGCATTACAACATCGCTTATTATAAACTCGCATCTACCAAGAGATCGGATGTCTTGCATGGAATAGGGGTTGGTTGAAGGAGAGCAAAGGGTAAAAGCTACATTGATTGTGTGTGTCCCTGCATGCGCACGTTATGGAAGTTCCGCTTATGCTAATTTCATGTCGAACGAGCTTGTGAAACGATATAAAAACGTTATGCATGCACATAAATGCACAATTGTAAAAGGTTGATGCTTAGCAACAGGGTTGGCTGGCGTTCATCCTTTATGCACATGCTTATTAAATATCCATCTACATACTCCATATGGCTTATCAACTGCATTCCTTGAAAAGACAATGATATAGATTAATGACAGGGATATCTTGAGCGCGTGTAAAAGGAATCTATCTCATTCTCCTTATTTGATGATCTCACTTAAATGTAACCCAGTTCTCATGGAGTCGTTCCCTTATTCATACCCACCCCCATCAGGCCTATGCACTGCATATCGATCGTATCGATTACCATCCTCCCAACATTCAAGTTACGTGAATCCTTATGTATGTTTGATGTGTAAAAGTCTTTTTTATATGTCCATTATATTACAAAAGAGCAATGTTGTAAATGTATCATCTGCTGCTTTGATCTGTCCCTCTGGTCGTTTACTTCCAACAAAGATGTAAACTTGCTCCTCTTCACCTAACATCCCTCCTTGTACAAGCTTCTTGTCATTGCAATCTTTCTCCAGCCCTTGTTCTTGTTGCTGTTCCTCTTGATCAGTCTCTGGGATCAACTTCCAAACAGGCTCATAATCAAAGAAGCGTCCAAAGTAGTCTTGCCAAAAGCCAGCTTCCTTTTCCAATGATCGACATTTGTATCCAATGACGACTTTGGTAGTAGGATTGCATATTTCTTGAAGAGTGGTTGTCAAAAGTTCGAAAAGTTCTGGAAAGTAGACACAATCGCTCACGATCACCAAATCAATAGGACCATCTGCCAGTAAAGTGTTGATATCTTCCTTATTTCCCCAATGTAATCTTTGAACGTGAACAGTTGTTGAAGTGTCAGGATGTTGAGGATGATAATGTGTGGTAACATTGTCGCGGATCAAGGGAAGTACTTGTTCAAGATCAGTGATATATATCTCGGTAGGTCGTCGTAACATCTTTGCCAACCAGATGCCAACATAGCCTGTACCAGCACCTAATTCAACAATCCGAAATGGTTTACTGGGTATAGTAGTGTCTTGGTTGTCGTTATTGTCAAGGCAGTATTCACTTGGTATTGGTGGTGCTGGTGTTGTATTTGTACGCCATGCTGGTGAAAAGTAGGATTGGAGCATATATGCACTAGTGGTTGTATTTTGACTTAATGTTCCTGCAAATAAAGAATAAAGAGCTTTTTCTTTACCTTTGCCAGATCTTGCCTGCTAAACCAAACTGATCGACGTCTTGCTTCAGGGACAAGTAGTCCAATTCACCCAAACCAGTTGGAGGTTCGTTTGTTGCCGACACATTAAGGCCTTCAGGTAGATTGCCAATACAAAAGTCGTAGTCGTCTTGTGAATCGGCTTGGGCAGCCACCATGTACAAAAACAAAGTGAAAGAAAGAGAGAAAGTGTAACACAGACTGTCGGCTGTATAGAGAAGGTGTCAATGACAGCAGAAAGAGATCACGTGGAATTCCCCGCCAGCTATTACATAGACATGCATCCAATAGTCCCCATGACAAAAACACACTATGAAATACATGATTGATGAATGAAAGATGATAATAGTAAACTATTTCTTCATTCAATAAGGCTAATGTTGATTCCATGTCACTTTTTCATATGCTTTACTGTCAATGATATTAGACTTCACTGCCAAAACTAGTCTTCTTCACTGTCAATACACGAATCCTAAGGATTCCGAAACAAAGCATTTTACATTCAATGTCATTTATTCAAGTCATGTATCAATTACAGTATCCTATGCTTTAAGCCAGTGGCTCATGTTAGTGGATCCAAGGACGGAGTTGAATAGGTGGTGGAGTTGGTGGAGTTGGTGGCGTGTATGTGTATGTGTGTGCGCTGTTGAACAAGCAAGCTTCACCTTGTCCCCATCATGTCAGCTCTCTCCGATGACGCCATCCGCAAAGTACGATTGTCTCTTTCACTGTGTCAACGGCTGCAAGCTAAACATCTTGTTCCTTTATAGGTCTTTGTCGAGTTACAAGCTAAATATGTGGCCAGTACACAACAACTAAACAGCGTCAAGGCACAGATTCAAGCAAAGCAACGCGAGCGCAAAATGTCAGAGTTGACGCGACGAGAACTCGATACCCTTGAACCCGACACAAAGACTTATAAACCAGTTGGCAAGATGTAAGTTGAATAGAGGGATGATTTGACATGGATGATCCATCTTAATTGACATCTATCTCCCCTCTTTAGGTTTATTCAAACACCCTTAAGTCAAATGAAGGAACATTATGTGGATCAAATCAAGAAGGCTGATGAATCAATTGAACAATTGGAAAAGTCGCAAAAGTATTGGGATCGTGCAGCTACAGATGCTCAAAGCAATTTAAGGGATATTCTCCAAGGACCACGTTCCATGTAATGCAAAAACAATAAAGACAAGTATTGATTACTGTACAAACAACAGAGAGTTTATGTAAAGATGTGTATGATGGGTTTTCATTGTGTAGTATTCGTTTAGAAGTAAGAGATATCGCCGAAACGTTCCTTGTAACCCTTGACAGTGTACTCGCCCTTTTGAAGCTTCTCTTCGATCTCCTTGGTGAGCTCTGGCTTGGCAATGATGATATCGTCAACCTAAATCATATCCATAGCATTAGTTTTCCATAGATACAATAATAAACTCCATATTCAATACATACAGTAAGTTGCTCAATAGGACGAGAGCCTTCAATGTGACCAAGAGTGGCCTGAAGATCCTTGAGTTCGGCATCGATCTTTTGAACAGTGCTGCTAGCCTTCTCGACCTGGATAAACAAAAATGATGTTAGTACACGTTGACAAGCGATAATAAAGAAAACTTACAGCCTTGGCTTCGAATTGGTCAATGGCCTTGAGTTGAGCATCAAGGTTGTAGGCAACAGGCTTGAAACCTTGAACAGCCTTCTCGGCTTGGTCAACAATAGCTTGGTTCTTCAAGACGTTACGGTAATGGGCAAAGTCGACAGTGGTGGATTGCTCCTTCAACTCGTTCAACAAGCGCTTAGCTTCGTCATTACGCTTACGGAAAGCTTGAAGAGCAGCAACAGTCTCGGAAGGAAGGGTGTTGCTCAACTTGGTCCAGTCAATTTGCTTGGCGGCGGCGCGAAGAGATGCCATGTCGAAATGAATACAACTGCTGAGAAGGTGTAAGTCAAAATTTTCACGGGTAGGTTAATGGAGCCCTGGTAGCTGGATGACGTGAGCGTATAATCCGCGCGAATGATGTGAAGGGGTTTAAACCAGTCATTTTATTACAGCTCACTCATTGAACATGCAGACAAGAGACAATCCAAATCATCCAAAAGAGAAAGGTACATCCAATTTATGATATATCAATGTTATACTATCTACAATGAGATTTTCAAGGTAACCACTTGGAATGGTCCTACATTAAGATAAACACCTTCTGCTTGCCTTCGCATCTCAGCTTCTTGTTGCATTTCCACTATGTCGTCATCCAACACACGTAAATTGGTACTGAATGTTCGATCTCCAGCTGCTGAAACGACACTTGTAGTAACAGCTTCCATTTCATCTTCAAGAATATTACAGCGATAGATAGCTTTCATAGGTAATGAGCTATAGAAAAAAGATTGTTGTCAGTCTCTTGTCGTGACTCTAAATCATGCTGTGTACATACCAAACAAGCCTTGCCCTTGCATGTCCACCATAAGCTTCATATAACCGGATAATGATGTCTGGACTATCTTCTGCGCGTTTCATAGTATCCAAAACTACATTGGGAGCATCTTCAAGTCGGAACTGTGGCAGTGCTTTGGCAACGCTTGTTGTCTTGCTTTGTGGAATGACTCTATAGCATAGTTTTAGTATCCTTCATGTTATCTTTCAATAATAGAATTCACTTACTTGCTTAGCAATGGTACATTGAAATTGTAACCTTCACGAACAACATCGGATTGGATAAAATGACCCTCGTGTGGATAAATCGCATACTTGAACACATGATGTCCTATAAAACATGTTAGCATCCTTCAAAAGATATACCTGTGCATGACATTCTTTACCAATATCACAATTCGAATCAGGTGCCTAGAGCTGATATGAGCATCAAGTTATTCCTCATTTTGTATCAACTAACCTTGGGTGACCGAATCAAAGAAAGACGAACGACATTATTATGAGCGGCATATCCATACTTGCAGTCATTCAATAACGCCACACCATAACCATATTCTGAGATATCAGCAAACTTGTGGCCCGCCACTTCGAATTTGGCACTATCCCACGATGTGTTGTAGTGTGTTGGTCGTTGCACTGTTCCATATTGTGTCTCATAGGTAACCTGTGATGTGATGGTCAATATGGGAAAGAAGAAAAGATAAAAGGTACTAAAACTTTACCTTGTCGGCCATGATATCCCATGCAAACTCCACTTTCTATACACAAAGAATCAACATCTGATCCACGTAGATAGCATCGTTTGAGTCCCTTACCAAGAATTGCCTATTCTCATTCCAATCCACTTCAGTTTCAAAGTCTATGCGACGCGATATTGCAGTGATGACAACGATTTGACGTAACCGGCTTGTATCTGAGATCCGCTTCTCTACCAAAAGTGCAGCACGTAATGGTCCTTGTTCCAGTAGTTGCACTGATCCTTCTTCCACAATTCTTCCTTTTTCCAAATGATAGATTTCCACTATAACCGACAGAGTTAGTAACACATATAGGGACACTAGAATACAATGCACTTACCATCCCATGCTATATAGAGTGACATTGTGCGAAAAATAATGCAGCTAGTTAGATACCTTATCCAGCATACCATATTCAAAACTCACCATCCCAAAACAGAGGCTATGCGATATGATGTTAGCTTTCTGTTGAGAACATTTGACCAGTGAAAAGGTACTTACTATATCCTCAAACATCCTGAATACATTTCCACGCTCATTGGGCCGTACTAATGGTCGACTAGAGATGATGATGATGGTGAATACAGCATTCAAAACACATAGCTTGAGATATACATACTTGAGCTTCTTATCAGTCAATCCAATCAAATGGCCAGATTTGTCAAATGTTGCCCGAATATAGACATTTTCCATGACGATGTTGTTGTTGCGATCTGTAGTCACCTTGACAGGCTCATATTCAGTTTCCTCGGTAAAGTTATGTCCACGAACACCTAATGGTGGCACATTCTCCACTACAAAAGTAGTTTTCTTGCTGAGTTTCTTCATACATTGGATTTCATAGATCCACTTACCAATGGCATACCCAGTGCGTCCAAATGCCGAGTACTGCTTCATTGTTGGTAATCCTTCATCCAAAGGAACTTCAATCACTTCACTGCGTGCCCACGGAAGTGTGTTAAAGACAGCAAGGGCTACATACCACCAGTGAGTGATTACAGACAAAAGATAGCAATGTGCATAATACCTTGTTTTCCTTCAGGCAATGGTGTATCATCCAAATCAAGAAGCTTGTCCATGAGCATGGTACGAGTTTGTCGTGCAAGCATATCGACTTTGCTATACATCTATATAGTAACTCAGCATGTGTTTGATTGCAAAAGAGAAGGAGTGTCAGATGTGTACCTGTAAACAGTCATCATAAACCATCTCGATTGCAGAGCCTGACATGACATCGTGAAACTGGATAAGGCAAATCATCTTCCAGAATTGATCCAATTCAGTCTTTGGATACCTAAAAGCGAGTATTTAGTATAGCAAATCAGACATGATGTTATGAATCAACCTACTCAAAGTTGTCTGGGTCCACAATGTGTGCAAATGTTGCCAATATCTCTACATCTCTCAATAGCAGCTCGCAGGACCGATTGAACTTTTTGCATAGAGCATGTGTAGTGAAGATGCCACGATGCAATTCAAAGTACTAAGATAATCAGTGCATGAGTCAAAGACTTGTTTCACAGTGATCCAGATAAGTCGTAAATACCATTTCCCCAGACCAGGTAGCAAGTGTTGGTGTATCGCGTTCCAATCTTTCATAGAATTCTGAAGGAGCTCCCATTTCTACTTTAGGCAAGCCGTCCTACGTTGTATTAGAAATAAGCATGTCGTTGCTATACATATGAAAGTAATCCACACATACCACATTCTTCATCCGCCGCAGACGTTCAATCATGCTTGCCAAAGGACCTCCACCACCGTCACCATTGCCATAAACCAGGAGACTTGTATTGGAGTACTCCTTGTCACGATGATTTCTCACACTGTAATGTTACCAAGAATGAGAATTGAAAAGATGCAATTGTGGATAAGTGACAACTTACGTTCTAATCAGTTCTTCAGGTGTACATTGAGCATTGTATGTTTCAGAAGGAGCCATATGGGTCAATGCTTTTGTGCCATCCAAGCCGATCCACCAGAATGTCGTAAAAGGAAACTATGGTAATTGTATTGAGCTTATTGTATCACTCATGTGAAGATGTTCTTATACAAACCTTGTTGATGTTGTTCCATGACAGTTTTTGAGTAAAGAAATACTTCATGTCGGCGAGATGCATGAGTTGTGGCAGCTAAAAGATGCTATGTTAATATCAAACGAGATGATTGTCATTGCTCATGTCATACCTGTGATGAGTATCCAAATGAATCTGGCAGCCAAAAGACTTTGCAACGTTTGCCGAAATGCTCTTCATAGAATCGTTGTCTTTTTCAATGATGTTAGTAGATGCTGAAACAATATTGCTGTTATGCTTACCCAAGAAGGAATTGACGACAAAGTGACTCTCCACTTGGCATATTGGTATCCATTTCAATCCATGTCTATCAAGATGGTTTAGTCAGCCTAGAATCCCTTTGTGTGATTTCCCGAAATGTCAGACTTACGCCACCAGTCGGCATGAATTGTCCCAAAGAAATCTTTTCCTTGATTCGCTCCCAGAGAGGTGGATAATTGTCCTTGACCCATTCATATTGCTGAGCTTGTGAACAAATAAACTTGTAATCAGGGTAACGATCCATCAGATCAACCTGAGAAGACCAACTACGTGCTGCTTTTCGAATCGTTTCTTCAAAAGGCCAAAGCCATCCAGTATCTTGCGATTGAAATGATAAGTATACAAGCATTTCCACATCCCAAATCTACCCACCCATACAAGCCGGATTTACCAATGTGACAATGACCAAGTGCAACAACTTCATGTTGTGAATCACCATTCTTTGCGCTGAGAAAATGGCTGGCAATCTGTAAGCATCTCTCGATACTTTCATCGTTTCCAGGGATAAATGTGTTGACAATGTTGTTGGCTGTATTCAATGCTTGTGCTGCTCGTAATGAATCTTGAGGAAGATCTCTTGCCATTCCAAGGATAATCTGAAAGTCATAGAGAAGATCCCATGCACGACGATTGGGAACAGCAAGATCCTATGCCATGTGATCATGTCAGTAATTCTCTCTTTTCCATTCCAGTTACCACATACCAATTCATTCAAATTGAAGAATCGATTAGGATCTGGTGGACCAATAAGGCCATTTCCTGCACCAAACATGCCATTGCAAGCCATTTCAATATAGAATTGGATAATCTCTCCTCCTTGAGCATTTGTTGTCAAGATGTATTCATGTCGTGCATCACTACCAGCTGTAGATATATTAGATGATATCACACCATGCAATTTGTTAACTTACCTCCTCCAGTCAATCCTTGTAAAGGCATTCCATCGATGCTCCAGATCAATGCTTCATTATCTGCATTCCAAATAAAATGGACTTCTTCACCAGCGAATTCATTCGGGATACGAAGTTGTACATGGAACCAATGTGTTGACTACAAACGCATTATCAGATCATTGTGAAAGAGTCAAGGTGGCACATCAGGTGATGCTACTTACCCACGATGGTCCAAACCATTCTCCCAAGCGTGTAGGTCTAAACTCTTGTTGTACTGCTTCGTCAAAAGGTATCCGTCGTAGATCAGGTACACTGTACACAAGTAGTGAAATAAACTCCTCTTAGTGTGGAACAAGTACGTCAGTGAACTGTAATGGGCGTATACGCGCATTGTTCAACCAATGCAGCGGCATCGAAGGAAAGAAATGTTACCCGAGTTGGTCCGTGCTTTGTAAAGTTGTGAAAGAAGGTTGATGTCGTTTCCATTGGCACCACCACTTGTAAAGTTGCTGCAACGGTCGATGGTGATGCTGCGAATAAGCTTTGGTGTTTCAAGAGCCCCAGGTCCTCTATAACGCGAGTTGAAGTATCGCGGATCGTCCATTGTAAGGGGTTGACAGTGAAAGAAAAGAAAGGGACAAGTAAAACGAGCAGGACAAAGAAGACGCTATAAAATTCTTTAGTTGCACAGGCATCAACTCCACATCATCGCCCACTGGCATTTTCTCCCTCCTCCACTCTCTCTCTCTCACACACACAATCAAACTATTGGAGATTGGATACGTGATTGGCAAAAGCGGAGAGCAAGTGTCCAAAATGCCTGTGTGCAACGTGTACCTGTCATCCGCGGATGTTTGGAACATTTTTACATTCATTCATGTTCATTCACAATATACGCACTCTTTTTTTGATCCATCACATGAAAATGAATAAGCTGTTGAACTGATTGTCTCAGTGTCTCATATAATGTCTTGTCACGCGTGGCGTATCATCACTAGCATTACTGTCCAATTCATCTTTCTCCTCCTCCATATATGATACCCATGGGAATCAGATCATTGCCCAGTATATCATGTAAAGTATAGTGTTATGTTGTCTATGCTACTTGACACGAAAAGTGCAATTGAGCGATACTGGTTGAATTGCCTATTATGCGGAAGCATATCATGTCCCAACTGGATCGAGCATGTATAAGCTGACCCGACTACTACATTTACATCTATCAATGTCGATGATTCAAGCATTTTCCCACACGGTGAATTGGATGTCACGGTGATATGCATCTGTGTTACCAGATTATCGATATGTCTTGCCAAAATATAATGAATCGTTGTTGCTAGCAATTGCAGTACAAAAAGTTTATTACATTCAAATAAAAGCCAGTTCATCGCTTGCACAAAGAACAAAGCGTATGTTGATCTCTTTGTCCCACAGCAACAAGCTATGTCTTGTATAATAGCATCATTGGTAAAACAATCACAACAAGAATCTGTTTACTTTAGTAATGAAGAGATCAGGGGTAAACATGGTTCTGCTTCTAAAGCAAAGTACAATGTTACTTTTTCTCACTGGCAATTAGTCGCTTATTGGCATGCTCCACCTATTGTAGCGTCGTTGCACAAACTTTTGGTAGTATCTGCGATACAGCATTAACATTTGAAGAACAACGTGTTGTGTATTGATCGATTCTCCTGATCCACTAGCATAAACACCATCAGAGCACATGTGGGAAATAGCAATTAGTCTTTTAAAGACAATCATACTTTATTGATACAATGAAAGAAAAGGTCGAGCTATGTACTCGGCTAATAGCAAATGAAACCTTAAGTGATTGTAGATCTGCTCTTAATGTAGATGTGATAAAGAGATCTTTCAACAAGTATACCAATCTTACGTTGCATGAAAAGTCTTCTGATTCCTGTGTTGATAGTGTTATACTCGATTGTAACGCTTCCTTCCATATAGAATCCATCAACAAAAGCATCTCTTATGCAACAAAACAACACCAATAGCTTTCGACGAGAAAAAGGATTTATTCATCTCGACATGGAAAAGACACTAGACCTTAAGACACCAGGACATCCATTTAGGCCTTCTATAAACAGTAGATGTCAATATTAGTATACCATGACAACCAAATCATATCCATCAACTTACCTTGGCGAAACGGAAGCGTGGGGGAGGAGCACGGTTGCGACGATCGACAACAGAGCGAACACGAACAACACGAGCGTGAATGGCGCAAGAGACGCAGTAGTGAAGCTTGACGTAAAGCTTGGGAATGGCGTATTCTATAGGATACATTGACTTAATACAAGCTCACTAGAACCTTTTATAGAGTCATGGCAAGACTTACCTTCGTAGACAGAAGCCTCCTGAAGATCGCGGACGGCAGCAGCTTCGACCATGTTACGGACGTTGAAGCGCTTGATAGCCTTATCCTTGGGAACACAGCGGGAGCAGTTGATGCAGCGAACAAACTTGTTGTGGCCACGGCCGTGCTTGTTGCGTCCGTTGTTTCTTCTCTTGCAGGTCTATAAAGAAAGCAATGAGACATGTTATTCTTTTTTCAGGCATTGGGTTGCAAGAGCCGTGTCCAAAAGAGCATATATGGTTGGAAGGGTAAATTGAATGATGAATACGCCAATATTGAATCGAATATGTTGTGAAATGATGATAGATGGATGATGATACATGAAGGATGGATACGCTCTGGACACGGATTGCTGATTGATGGATATCTTTAACGTACCATATTGATCAAAGAAGGAGCATAGGCTTCTGTAGTCCTCTCTGGATTTAACCAGCTCCAGCTGGAATTTTTTGTCGGGATCACTTTGAACGCCAATCAGCTGAGCTCTTTTGCTTGCTACTACATCCGATAGCCTAAACACTGATATTGCTTATATCTTATTCAAATGTCATTAGCTTATGAATAGTTGTCAGTACTTAATAAAGAAGACTATCATCATCCATTCAATGTCTTTATATTACTATACTAAAGCACCAACATGTCTATCACTTTATGTCAATTGATAACAACATGCTATCAAAAGAACACTTTTGACAGATGAAAGGAAGATGTTACATGTATCAGATCGAAAATTGGCGCACATTATGCAACAAAAGCGCTCATAAGCAACGTTGTACAATTCAAAGGAAAACCTAAAAAAGGTGATGCAACTGCGGTAATATTGCTATTCGAATACACTATCTAGAATCAAAAGTTGGATCGATGGCTGATGGTAATTGAGAATAAAGATGTTAAAGCGTGTGATTGTAAGCATAAGACATGTTCGAAAGCGCTGCCGAAAACTGAAACATCATTTCTCTCTTTCTTCCTCTTTCTTTTGTTGGCAGTTATGCCGATGGATGACAATGGAGCCACACCATGCACAACTTCACCTACTTCTTTATCATCACAGCAACATGATTACCAAGAGAATGAATCATTGACTTGGGATGGTCGGCGGGCTGCCATTCATTTCTCTCTTCCTGAACACCCCGTAACTCATACTGGATACAGCTTTATTCATCAACCTTCTTCTTCTACTACTACTTTCTGGGACATACTTTATCGTCTATATGATCTATACAGTCAATGGTTGGAGGAAAAGAAGCAGCAAATGCACATTGCACGACAATTGAGAGGACGATCTAGAAGCTTGACAGAGATTCCCTTCTGCATGGCAGCCTTCATCTCGATCTATGCCACTTTCATGTTGTTTCGTGGTCTTGGTAAGCACTCGTATACATGATATAGAGTATGAGCAATATGGTACTTACAAACAACAGCTGTAGATGGGTGGATAGTGGATCATCATAGCTGGGATGGCACGGGACACTCCTTTGATAGAAATCCAGTCGCAACGATCAATACTGAAGAAAGGGCTCTAGTGACATTGGCAGTTGTTGGTGGCGTAATCACATGGATACTCTTGATTGGCAAGACGCGCTTTTATATCTATAAAGCTTCAAGATGGTGTATTTTGATGACATGCATTCAAGGTAACTCAAAAGGGGGTCTGTGCGGCATAAAGAGTTGGTGTAACACTTTCTGCAGGATTAGCGAGCTTATTGGCGGTGATGGCATTTTCTCAAAGATGTTCTGACCAAATGATGGATGATCCATACTACGTTCATTCACGTGGATTCTGGAGCTGTCTTGTTTCTGGTACATTAACTTTGGTGGCTACTTTTGGATTTATCCTCGACTGGTTGCTATCGTATCCTTATTCTGAATTGACTCCTGCAATCAATGCATTGGTGCTCCCTGTAGTGATGGTGTGTTCAGTTGTTGCTATTGGTGCTTCAGTATATGCATTGTTAGAGAATTGGACTTATAGTGAAGCTTTGATCTTTTGCTGGACAGCTGTTACAACTATAGGCAAGTATCTTATTATGAATGACAGTGGTGATGATACTAATATCTACATGTCATCATAGGCTATGGAGATATCGCACCTACCACTCCACAAGGGAAGATATTCTTTCTACTTTATACGGCAGCAGGTGTCAGTGTGGTCGGCTATATGCTGCTATCGATTCGTGCAGTCATTACAGGTTCATCTTCAGATATTCTCAAGGTCAATCTCATGCGAGTCGAATCCTTACACGACTATTCTCATCGACAACATCAGAAATGGCTTGCTCGACATGATGAAGGAACCAGCTATCCACAGATATACAACAACAATAATCGAAGACGTACCTTCTTTAACAACAACAGAGCACGTAGACGGCTATCATCCAATGTCTCGACTTTCAGCAATTATACTATCAGCAACATCATAAACGACAAAGATCGACAAATCCTTGTTCAAGTGATCACACGTTCAGGTGTTGTGCGCATGACATTTACGCTTATACTTTGCTGGTTTGGTGGAGCTGGTGTCTTTTGCCTTTTGGAAGATGATTGGTCTTATCTCGATGGTCTCTATTTCGCGTTTTGTACTCAATTGACTATTGGATTTGGTGATATTGTACCTCAATCAGTGGTACGTGTCAAAAGCTACATGATGTAATCATCTTTTACTAACATTGGATTATAGCTTGCTCAAGAATTCTGGCTCGTTTATATTGTGATATCCATTGCAGTGGCAGCTTACTTTATTAGTCTTTTTGGTGATGCTTTAGTGGAAAAGCTGCAAATCCAATACGGTGATGACGATGATGGAAGCGAATATGATGACTCAGTAGTAGACGATCCCAATGGAAACGAGCCCAGCTATATTGCTTTAGCTCGCAGCCTGGAAGAAGATGATGATAATGATGGACCTTTGCAATATGTATCTGAAACACCAGAATCCATCCAGTACAACAGCAACAATATGCATCGTCTTTCAACACCTTGTCCTCGACCTGATAATGATTCTGTTACCTTTTCAGAACGTGAACCACTTGTACGCTATGCATCAATGCCAAATGTAGATGGAGGAGCAATACGTCGACCACCACGACTTGGAATACATCAGTCACCATATGACATTGGAAGCCCAACTTATCGTTTGTCTTCAACACGTTATATGAATTACGATTCTACACAAGAAACCATGCCTGTCATCCACAAGCCTGCACCATTATCACCATCATCAAAGCATCCATACAGTCCATCGTCAGATAAATCAGCATATACTGAAAGTGCTGAAGTTTCATTACAAGTGCGTATCACTATTGTATCATCATATGTTCTTAATCGGCTAACAAGCATGTTTATTATCATCTTATAGTCATTGCAACCTGACAGAGACCATCCGATGCATCAATATACACCACAGTCAACACGAACCAAGAAATCATCCAAGTACCTTCCTATCGCTGTTACCAATGATAATAAGAGACACAGAGACCACCATTGATATACCCTTCTTCTTCCTATCCTTGTAAATCATTGACCAAAGTGGTATTCATGTATACTATAAACAATGTTCCAAACATAAGACTTAAGATGAGCACATGCGAGATCCTCAATGTGGCACCATAATGCATCATTATTACAGCATAAAGGAAAACATTGTATACTTTGATCGTCATTGAATTGGTTGATTCGTGCGGTGTTATGCAGTATACTGGAATACAGCTAAAAATGGATGATCCTACAACATCAGGTGATGATCGTCTCCGCCTTTTTTTATATATCACCCCATATACAATAACTTGAACAATCATACTCTTCTTTCCATTGTCAATCACTCTTTACTTTTCATGTTTCAAGAAATCCATCCACTTGTTAATGATCCTCCTGTGAATGTTGTTGACAGCCAAACTTGCAATGACGACTCGTTATCAGTGACAATGATAGCAATCACTGAGCATCAACAAAAAGATGATAGCTTTCCTTCTGATATACTTTCACTACAACATTACCCAATGCCAAATTATTGCCGTGGAAGACGTCAATCTGTCAGTGCAGAATCGCTTGATCCATGTACATCAACAATGCATTTTACTCAACATCCCAAGACATCATACCAGCGTGCTCGGATCGATGCTGCTATCGCCAACAACTTTCTGTTTCGTAACCTAGATCAAGATTTGAGACAGCATGTCGTTGATACAATGGCAGAGAAACACATTCCTAATGGCACCACTGTGGTACAACAAGGTGATATTGGTGACTTTTATTATATCATTGAAGAAGGCACTTTTGAATGTTATATCGAAGAAGAACATCCTGACGGCATGGATAATGATGACAATCCAAGGACAAAACAACATCGTCATGTAGCAAGCTATGCATCTGGTGGCAGTTTTGGCGAGTTGGCACTCATGTACAATGCTCCAAGAGCTGCAACAGTGGTGACTACATCAGATGCCGTGGTATGGGTATTGGATCGAATCACCTTTCGCTCATTATTGCAAGAGAATATGGCACATAAGCGGCACATGTACGATGACTTTCTTGCCCATATCCCTATCTTCCATTCACTGAGCTTATATGGGCGTCACAAAATCGCAGATTCTCTTGAAAGTGTCCACTTTGATGACAAGGATGTCGTTATGCATGAAGGTGATAGTGGTCATAACTTTTACTTGATCGAAGATGGGGTTGCTATATGCTACAAAAAGTCATCAGATGGCTCACTGGTGCAAGTCAACAAGCTTGGAAAAGGTAAGAGTATATACATGTGATGCATGTGGATAGATAAAGGGCTGACTTATATGATTGTTCATCAGGTGACTATTTTGGTGAGCTTGCAATGTTGTATGAGAATCCTCGAGCAGCAACTGTGATAGCGGATGGGACTTTGAAATGTGTTACTCTTAACAAGGATGCTTTCAATCGACTTCTTGGTCCTGTGATAGATGTCCTTCAATGTAACTCGAAAGACTATCAAGCTATCGACCATGTCTAGTCATTCATATCCTCCTCACTCATCACATCGCTACCTTTATACACATACTTGCATATCAAACTGTATCTCTTTTCATTATCAAATCATAATTGCATAGAAGCAATAAACAGTAGCCAATCGCTTTTTGATAGTCAAATTGCGTCTTTTACATGCCTTTTGTTTCTCTTGCTCACAAGACTAGCATGGACCTGATATAGTCAGCTGACTGCATCTTTCATCGATAGTGTAGTTCATCATCAACAATAACTGTTCGATGTATATACATATCGTATCAATGATAGAGGAACAAGAACAACTGCCACAACATGTCAGAGCACACTTTGCGTCTTGAATATCGCTCATTTGGCTGTCGACGTTGAAGCAGGATCACGTGTTAAAGTCCGGTCAGACATGCATGGACGTGTAATCCATCTCAGACTTCCCTTCTGCTTTTACTGAACTTTTTGTACCAATGGACCTCGTCCCCTTTATTCATTTTGAAAAGGTTCACTTGCACGACTATATTCCAATTCGACTTGCTTTTAATACTTTATTCGATAGCAAGAAGGATCGCTATGTGCTCAACATGCACTAAAGTAGGTACTGATCTCACCAAAAGGTTGTTTGCTCCGATTGACACGGCCTACCATAGTGCATTGCTTCAAGGCAGCTACTTTACAGCAGTGGATCTTGCAACTATTGGACAAAAGCTTGACGAGCGAGAACAAGCAGTGGTGGGCTCTTCTTCGACACTACAGCAAGGTTGTAACTATGACGACTCTGGATACTTCTCTATTCAGGTACGTGTCATCCATCAGTCACCTTGATGGCATACGTCATTTTAAGATATACCTTGTCTCATACAATCGTACAGGTTATACAAGAAGCACTTTCAGTATGGGATCTAGAGCTGATACCATGGAGATCAGAAGAAGCTGCAGATGCACGAGATCATCCAGAGTAAGTTGATCCATCATGCATAGATCACATGATTGCATCCATTGACAACAACAACACATCTCTTTAAAGGAATGAAGTGGCGTATGTATGTCATCTTGATCAACATTGGTAAGTGGAATTCAAGAGTAAAAAGCCATCAAAGCTTATTCATCATGTATGGTTGACTATTACAGGTTTACTCTGCGAAAATTCTCGGTTCCATGGCGATGGTACAACCTGAACTCCACTCAAAGTACACCAACACTTGTCAGTGAAACGTATCTTGGTATGCTCCTGTTGCAGATTCAGAGTGAAAGTAAGTAGTGAGCATATGTGCATGTGTGGATGGCTATTCATGTAATGGTTGTTAGATTATTCGGTTTTTGTTGTACGTGGGACACTTCCAACATGTGATGCCGACCAAATTGCACCCACACTACCGAATCCACAGACAACACATGAGGAATCTCAAACGTCATTCTCTGGACAGGGATATTCACTTATTGACAACAATGAAAATGACAATATGGACAATGAAGATGAGGAAATTCAGTTGGCTAAAGCTATTGAAATCAGTCTACAACAACCCCAGCAAAAGAGCATTGATATGGATGAAGTGCGAAGGAAACGACTTGCACGTTTTGGTTGATGATATAACATACATAGCTAGTCATTTATGATAATTCTTCCCCATAAAGTATGATTTAACAAAACGACGAGATGGGTTTATTGGAGTCTTTGATCAATGCAATACACAATGTTACAGTGACAATTGGAGGAGGAGGAGGACTTAGTTATCGGCATTCTGTTCCATGTTGACGACGCTGTTCTTCTCGCTTTTACCAAGCAAAGTGTTATCGCCATTAAGAGCACCAACACCAGCCTATAAAACATTAATGAATGTGAGTAGCTGCAACATATATCAACGACAGCAATAATACATACAACACCACCCTTGGCAGACTTGTCACTGCCACCAGTACCACCTTGTTGGACCTGATGGATATCACCAGCAGAGACAACAGTAGCAATAAGAGCAAGAGCAAGGAAGAAAGTGGCCTTCATTTTGAAAGTGCTTGAGATTGGAGAGATCGGTTGAAGAGAGAAATTGGCTTGTTGTGGATAATGTTTTCAAGGATTTGAACACTTTGCTCTTTTTATATTTTTCATACGTGCCCAGAATCGCGATTATCGACTTGTATTTCTTTGTCTTGGGCATTTCCAGGTCGTTCATCATCATTACTGCTCAGATTACCCCTGAGATTCTCTTTTACACTCACAAGTTTTGTTCTCATTGTCGGATTAACACCTTCTTAAGTTGATGGCGTAATACAATTCTTTGCTCTTTGTTGCTGACATAATGCAATCAATCCCTTTAAGAAGAGAGAAGCAATAAATCCGCTACTATCATTATGATGAGAGACCAAATGACTTGAAGCATAGTCTTGTTGAGCTCTTTGGTATATTTCTTTGTTGTTGAATCTCACCATACTGTGGAAAAGCAATGCTGTTTACCGTTTGTGCTACCACGCGTAGTATACTAGTATGAAAAAGGGGTGAATCTTGAACTGGCATTGATGTTGACCTCCTAACGCTCCCTCAGGGGTTATTCATTCAACTTGTCATGCTCGTGCCGGTAAATGAACTTTATCATCACATAGCATTGGCCATGACAGTTCCCAGAAATAGTTAGTAACTTCATCCACATGGCTCATCAGCAGTAACATATACAACAAGGTAAACATCCATGACATTTCTTGGATGTAACATTGGAAGCATGCATGTGTCATGTAGGAAATGAAATACGTGTACACCTTGCTTAGATCAGTTGACGCCATAGCATAAATGATTAAAACAACACATATGCTCCGCCTTGTTTTTGCACCAGCATCATCCATCATGCGTTCAGATGCATCACACGCGGTTGTAGCTGGCGTAATATTGTTTTTTGACTCCTTGAACCTTACAATTTCATCTTGTCAGCTTTTCTCTGATTGGCTTAAACACATTAACATCCACTCACGTGGCCGGCAATTCGGCTTACAAGGAATGTAATGCAGCTGTAGTGACACAGACTTTTTCGATGGCGACCTTTTCTCCCCTTAGAAATGAATCAAACTTGTTTCTGCCACCAATCAAGAAGCCATTACGTATGACTGCCGATGCCAAAGTTGTTTGTCAGGATAAACAATAGTCGCTGTTCCCTTCAGATCTTTTTCAGAGTGTGCAAAGAAGGGGATATCTTCTCATTTAGGAAGTGAAATGTAGATTTTCTCACACAACAAGAAGTTTTACGATATCCTTACGACTGGATATCATGTTTTTGTAAAACTTGTTACGGCAAATACATCATTCCTCATGCTATTATAGAGTCATGAATTTCGCTCCCAATTATCATATGTTGGATGATCAATGGCAACAAAGTTTAGGCATTGCTTTATTGTTAAAGAAGGGAGCATTGACTAGAAGAGTTATCACTATTGTTTCCAGTGTGACAAGTACATTGTCGCCACTATCAATATACTTGCATTTGGCAAAGATATAAGTGTACATGAGCTAGCATCTTGATGAAGAATGTTCTTTGCATCAAGCAAACAATGATGCAAGGGCCTAGCAACTAAGTAATGACACCCAGCATGACCTTTGTTGTTGATGTGGCACAACATCCAAGGTAAAGATTTAGAACAGTACTTTGTCGACTATGAAAATGAAATGTATATTGGAAAGACGATAAAGTTTATTTCACTACAGAGATGAACATGATGATGCTAGTCTTGCTTATGGGTCAAAGTATAAGTGAAGATGTCCATAGTAATCATGGATGAAGAAAGAAGTCGAAAAGGTATTAAGCATTTGCGTTCTGAGTCATGGTTGTGCTCGAAGACTTCACTTGTTTGCCAAGGATATTGATATCACCATTAAGGGCAGAAAGACCAAGCTATATGATCCATGCTTAGCATATTGAACAATGTGAATCTTAATAAGAAATAAAGCTTACCAGGCCACCAATACCCGAGTTATTGTTGCCAGGACCACCAGCAGACTGGACTTGAGTAATGTCACCGCCCTTACGAGGAGCTGGTTCATCGTCACCGCCGTGATGGTTACCATGGTTGGGATGCTTTTCCTTGTGATGGCAAGGTGCACTAAAGGCAATAGCAAAGATGGCAAAGAGAACGAGAATAAGTGTGGCCTTCATAGTGAGAATACAAGGAGTGTAATGGAAATGTGTGTGTAAAAAAGATTGGAAAGAGCGTGTGTAAGAGAGTATAAGAGTAGTTTGAGATAAAGAAGACTTGTTGCGATTTGAAACATCCTTTATATATAACTTTTGGGCGAAATGTGGTCGTCGTTACGTTTCGCTCATCATCGAAATCATCCTGTCGTGTACCTCCTTGTCTGTAACAAGCAGCAGTCTCCCTTGATTTGGTTTCTCCGCATAGTTGAACCTGTCTCCTTAAGATTGGACTTCTTTTACGTGTAACGATCATCTTAAAAATAGGCGTGGTATGGTCAAAAGTGGCATATGTTGCCAATCAAACATGCACAGGTGATATTTCACACAAATCCAGCTTGTTGACTACAAAATATAATGTCCAGGATAACGTACATGGGAAAAACTAGCAGAATGATGTGTTTATTGTGAGACATATCTTGCCCATTGTTTCTGATATAATGATGTTTCGGACCCCTTACAGCGTGCTTGGTGTCTTATAGGCAAGGAGGCAACCCAATGTCACTCATTTGCATGTATGTTTAGTCTGGGCGAGATCATTCATGATAATCCAACTCCTGATTTTGAATCGAAGCTTCAGTGTAATATTAGTGCACCTCCTTCTTCTTCGAATGTCCGTATTCACACATCAGGGTAATTCCCTTTTTGATTTCATCTGTCAATTCCCTTGAACGTCCATGGTTCCTTTCTAGGAGATAAGGGGTGAAGCGAGCACAAACTTGGATGACTGACATGGTGCATAGTTGAAAGCCTATTACCAATCTAGAGCATTGAAGCGTGATCTTTCATTTAACTTGCTTTGAACTATGCTTCCCACTTTCCAGAGTTAAGCATGGATCATCTTATAACCCCTTTCTTACAACGTGCTCCTTACTACCATATCATTTGCTTTTTTTTCAATCGACTTTACATGGACTTTGATTCCAGACAATGCTATTATTAGGATCCTCCTGCACTGTAGCTGCATCTAGGTGTGTTTGAAGGTCGAGACTGTCATATCAATGTAATGAAAAGATCCATCATCACCCTGTTATATACTACTTTGACCATGTATGTCTTGTATTATGTCTTCAATCCACATTATGCCTAACTCTAGATTCCATCATATCTTATACTCCTGCATTGGACTTTGGTTGTGATCACTTAAGTATGAAAAAGGTATAATAGAGATCATTTATTAAAAGTGACTATTGGCCAAGAGCAGCATGTACAGCAGATGAAGAAGGGTCATCGGCATTGACATCGCGTACATTGGTTAAAGAGTCATCCATTTTGAGGAATACTTCACTACCACTCTTGACTACAACAGGGGGATGAATGTATTTCTTTCTATATTCGTCCAATTGCTCCAATCCGATATCCGATCCACCAGTGACCAGCACCACCACATCGCTTGAAGTCGAAAGAGATGGAAGAATGTCGCGTATGATTTGGGTGTAACAAAGAGATAATCCTGCACCAGCAGCCGGTTCCACAATCATTCGATTATCCTCTAGATGAAAAAGTCATAAGTATGTTTAAGCATAGGTCATCTCTTGTCATTTACCTGCAAACAATCGAACAGCATCAGCAGCCATACCATCGCTCACTGCAAACGGCACCACAGGATGGGCTAAACTAAGCTCCAATGACTTTGAACTGACTGATTTGGCAGCCAAACTTGAAGCAATTGTTGTGATCTTGGGTAACGTCACCAGTTTTCCTGCAACGACTGATGCTTGAAAGGCATTGCTTCCATGTGTCTCAACAGCTATTACTGGCACTTCTTTCCAGCCAATTTCTTGTAGTCCTGTGATAACGCCATTCAATAAACCACCACCACCAACAG
This sequence comes from Lichtheimia ramosa, assembly GCA_008728235.1. NCBI lineage: Eukaryota > Fungi > Mucoromycota > Mucoromycetes > Mucorales > Lichtheimiaceae > Lichtheimia > Lichtheimia ramosa. The sequence goes on from CP031823.1 coordinate 1,750,998, forward strand.
GGCAGATAATTGCTGCTGGTGGACCATCTTGTAACTGTGTCTTGAGCTCTTGTACGATTGTTGAATAGCCTTTCCAGAGATGTTCATGATCTGCACATGGTACATAAACGCTGTAGATAATGATATATACATTAGCAGTCTTTTATGAGATATCCACCATGTAACATACCCATTCCTCCTAACTAGTTTCCTTGCATGTGCTTCGGATGCAGCCCAATCCTGTATAATTGACATGTATCAGTTGTTTGCTCTATGTTTGACAATATATATTGATCTTTACCTCTCCATAAAGAATAAGTTGTGATCCATCACCACGGATTGTCTCACATATCCGCTCCTTGGTAGCTTTTGGGACTACAATCAATGCTTCGACGCCAAGTTGACGTGCACAATAAGAGACAGCAAGGACTGTATTCATGCCAGATCCACATACGAACTGTGTGTCGGTTCCTCGTGTTTGGACGGTGCGATAACAAAAGTTGCCAATGCCTCTATCAATCCATATCATCACTATGTTAGCCAGTGTATAAAAGGACACTTTGCTATGTCTCCAAGGTATTGTATCGTGTTTCCTTACCTCATTTTCACCGATCCCGATGGCTGTATGTTCTCCATTTTGTAGAAGATATTGCTGTTTAGGTTGGTTGACGGATTCTGTCAAAACGACATGCGTAGCTGCAGTGAACACCCTTACCAATTAAGCTTTAGACTAAGGTTTGGTGCATGAAGCAAAGGTGTTGGTACATGAAGCGTTTGTGTGTCTTGCATGGTTGGGTTCTCGTCGTCTGAAGAGTCATCGATCATGGATACGTGGTTGTACTTTGAAACAAACAAGAAGCAGAAGCAGCAGCAACAGCAGCAGCAATGATCCACGGCAGTTTAAATTTCCATTGCTCAGACATTGGCCGTTCCAATCCTCCTCTCTACATATCAAACACTTGTTCTTATAAACTATCACTCTTTATTACTGATCACGTGCTTGTGATACTTACATAATGTTGCTTTGTGATGAACTAATGCGATCATGTCTACTCTGTAACATCCTAGTCTTCTGATTCATCCTGTACAATGTGTCCCCAAAGATACTTTAAAGTAGCTTAACCTGGCTCATCCAAGTCAAAGGCAGATTCTTTTGATTTATCTCTTCTTGCATTAGATCACATATGAAGCTGAATAAATGCTCTATGACGACAATGGCACTGATGAACTGAAGGATTTGACATGGTGTTTTATCAAGATGATGCCTTATGTAAGAAAGTATGGTGCTCTGCTTTTCGCGATTGCCGATAGTAAGGTATTTTTCAGCTGACTGACTGGCACCTTGGACCGAAAAGATGATACAGTGCTCTAACCAAGTGATGACACTGCCAATACTTGTTGCTTGGTTTCTCGATTACTCACAGCAAGCATCCATGGATTTGGGTTGAAATCGTACTAAGGCTATCCAAAAACTTACAGCAAGTACACTTTTATGCTTCCATGCCAACGACCCATATCAAAAGCTCCAACCCTTTTCACTCACTCATGTCCTAGGTACAAGTCAAGATCTCAAAGTCGATTGCCATTGAAAGGTCTCAATGCAGAAAGTGCCAACGATCTGGCTCGGAACCACTTGCTCTTGTTGTGCCCCAATACACGTAGCATTCTCTACCACCCAGTCTTCTGTCCCCATACATTTGAATACAGTTTATTGATACCATTTTGAACATAACTCTACTCTATCGTTTAAGTTATACTTGTTGGTAAAGGATAAAATATGGGGAATATAGCCATGGAGTGCAAAATTGGGAACAAGTCGCTTTCAAGCGCGACTTTTCAGGTGTCCCATAACACTATCAATATGATTATGACAGCACGGCTTTTCTCTTTCATTCAAACAAGTCTTAAGAGTTGTCTTGTTCATTATCATTTTCTTTTCATCAAATAAAGTTAAGTGATATAAGTCCAAAAGGACATTTGTACTCAAAGAAAATCTCATTCAATCAAGAGTTCAAGTACTTAAAAAATTATCATTTGCATTGAAAGATCAAAAATAAGGCTGACAATTAGTTTCCATAAGCTCAAAAAGAACTTATGTACTCACAGGGATGACCAACGCGAAGGTTGCCAGCTTCATCCCCTCCCACTGCCAGGTGCACTAAGCCTAGCCTGGGGAGCTAATCCTGGGGAGATCAACTACTTGGGCTTTTAGATGAATAGCATACCAGAAAAGTGACCCCATATCACTCTAATGATATCCTACCATCAAGTGCTCCCGGGATTATAGAGAAAAACAGAAAATGACCTGGGGAAAGGCCTCCTTTTATAACTTTCTGATTGCAATTCCGCTGTCATTGATTGGTGGGACCCAGATTTTGGGAATCATGTGGATGGTCTGGGGACCTTCCTTTATTGGCATACACAGCGATAATATGTAGTTGATAGCAAAAGTATGCTTCTTTTTGTGTGTAAAGGATACTTTTTGAAAGAAAAGATGAAATGTAGTATGGGATATGCATGGTAAGACATAACAATGAAGCGGAGACAGCTGCTCCTTACTATATAGAGTAAAAGAAAGTGCACGGACCATTGTCCTTGTGTAATGAAACGACACGGATTTCGGATACAGCTTGCACGCTCATAGCTTTATGACATACAAGGATGACGATGATGAATTATTAAGAATGTGATTTATTACAGTGACGACAGTGTATATGGGTGGAGAAAAACATGAATCGTTTCTTCTATAGCATCTTGGGAAGAGCTCACCTACTTGGGACAAGTGTTTTTTTACTCCTCTCTTCTTCCTATTCCGATATAAGCATACACGACTCCATTCATGGCATGTATTCATGGTGTATAGAACAAAGGTGGTCTTATTGGTTGTGATAAACATGTAGTATTGATTATAGCTTTATATACTCGTAGCAGGCAGTGTTCAGACTCTCTGGTTGGTTGTAGCCAAGGTGAATCGTCACTCTTCTTTTTCGTTGTTACGCCACTCTACACTTGGTACAACAGGTACATTCAAGCTCAATGTTGCAGCAGGACTTGTCTCATTAACGATCTAGCTTGTGTAGTCGTCAAGATTGGTCTCGAGAATACTTGGCTCATTTAGCTTTTTGGGTTCGGCTTTGACTGCACTACACTATGGCTTCTGTTTCGAGCAAACCAGCAAGGCCTTTTTGCGCTGTTCACGTATCATGGTGTTGTTATATGAAGAAGGCAAGTAGAGTGACAAAAGCTCTTTATTTTGTATGTGTATACTAATATAAAGTGATCAGGTTTCTTTGGTCAGGCAGTATGCAACTTTGGGCATCATCATCTTCTTGGGTTCGACTCCCAGCCTGTATCTACAACTGGTGACTATTGACATGTTTAGAGAGGATGGATGACAACAATAATGAGCCTGAGGATTACAAAAGTGATGTTCTTCCTTGCCATGGATCAAAGTGTGCCTTGGATGGAATCTGTGCAGTGGATGCTGATTTGGCTATGTGGATTCCTGCAGGATTGTTCTCTTTCATCTATGGAAACGACGCATAACGGCATGAGCAATGACACCAAAAAGTATGTTTTATCTTTCTCTCTTGAAATGCTGTTTGATGAATCACGTATCTTGGTTGTATCCAAAAAGAATAGACAAGATCCTTCTTTCTACTGCTGGCTTCTGGATGATAACTCATGATCAAGATGACGTTAATGGCAAAAGTAGCTAGAAGCATAATAGTTCACCTTTATCCACTTGGCTAACGTATCATAATATTGAACATCTTCCCTTCTTCTTGGATGATTCCTTTCTTTATGTACTTTGATCCATGTGATGTAGTAATGTTCAATGAATAAAGAGTGATCCTTACGACTTGTGCCTGGCTGATATTCAATCACGTGAACTAGTCTCTCTTATTCAATGTGTACCATTCTGCGGAGCAACTATTCTTCCTTCACATCCGACTACCTTACAGAACACACACACGGACATACCCAAACACCATGCTGTCGTCAAGTAACCAGAATGACGCCTACGACAATCCTTTCGCCTCATCATCGGATAGAGAACCACTCTATGTGGAACCTGATCTCGACTTGACCGGTCAATCGACGTCGCGTGCTGCCAAGCCGAGCAATGAGAACCCTTTTGCCAATGTGAGCGGTAATATTGGTTCTTCTACACGGCCTACACAATCTACACAGCCTACACAGTCGTTCTCTTATACTGGAGAAGATACGTTGGATGAACCAGTGACAACTACTATTGTAAGTACAAGTGGCTTTATGCTTGGCACGCACACACCATTTATTGGATATATATTCTAGCTACGCGACTTGAAGCAAGTGGCAAAGAAACTGCAGCAAGTACTTCATCCAAAAGGAGATCGTAACGTGTTGAGAGATTGTAAGTTTTATTTTGGATAAGGATGATAGTGGAAGACGTATGCTGATAATCCTATGTAGGGGATTTGTGGGGACCACTTGTTCTATGTCTTGCTTTGGCCATGTAAGTGGATCTTATGGATGACGAAAAAGTGATTCATTATTCACATGGATGGATTATATTAGTACGTTGAGCGGAAGTGCACCAGGGGATCAAGCTGTGTCTATTTTTACAGGTGTCTTTGTGATTGTGTGGATTGGTGCTGCTGTTGTCACACTAAATGCCAAGTTACTGGGTGGAGCAGTGTAAGTATATTTGGTTGTATAGAATGAATTTGATCTTAATCCAATGTGCATTGCAGGTCATTTTTCCAATCAGTATGTGTTATCGGCTATTGTCTCTTCCCATTGGTAGCAGCAGCAGTGGTTGCTATCTTTGTTGATCTTATCTGGGTGCGACTTCCCATCTCTATTGTCTCATTCCTTTGGTCTACTTATGGTAAATATCTCTCGAATGACTTTACTCTTCTTATCACTAATCATCGATGATAGCATCTGTTGGTTTCTTATCCGAATCAGAAGTTCATTTACGTAACAGACGTGCACTAGCGGTAAGGATGCTTTGGGAGATGTATGAAAAGTGTTACCATGATATTAATGGGAGGAAATGGATAGGTGTATCCACTATGTCTGTTTTATTTCATCATTGCTTGGCTAGTATTGATCTCGTAGATAGGATAAGATGGATAAAGTAAAAAAGGTTTCAAAAGTATATTGCATTAGAATTTCTTGGGTAGCATTGTGGATGGAAGCTTTTCAGGGAGTTCAGCACCATTTTGTACAGCTTTGATGAGATGCATTGCGACTGAAAACTCGTCAATATCCATGTAGCCATCACTGTCATAGTCTGCAAGACGCCAGATCTGAGCAAGAATATCATTTGGCAATCCACTATCCATCAAAACTGGCTTCACTGCACCACCGCTCACTTTGCCTTCACGTGGATGTAATCCTTGAAACACGGGTATATAGGCTTGCTTGTCTACTGATGAAAAGTGCCAATAAGATGGAGGCAGCTCGCCATTGGTTGGTTGTCCGATCTCCTCAAATGGATTGCGCTGGGACTCTTCCAACTCTGGATTGACTTGGGGGAATCTAGACATGAGACGTGGAAGATCAACTGACAAGGCCTATAGTAAATAAAGACTATGTTTAAGTACATTATATAACAATCATGATCATCATCACATACTTCGTCAGCACGTTCAAGCAAATCTTCCTTGAGCGACTTGAACTTGTCCATATCATACAAGGCGAGATTCTGTTTAAACTTGGCTGGATTGGGGAAATCACCAGGTGGCAAGTGATGACGCTGCTGAATCTTGAGGAATTCTTGTTCAAGGTTGTTGAGTAATGCTTCTTGCTTCTTCTTCTTGCCAAACATGGAAGGCATTTCCTTCTTTAGATGACTGATAATCAAAGCATGAACCTGCATTAAAGCAGTCATTAGATCGTTTTGAATGTAAACATTGAATCTAATAAACTTACTCTGGCTAAACGTGCACGTTTGACAATTTCATTAATCTTGCGAATAGCTGCATTGCGTCGAAGATCCTTAAGATCTCTCAATAAGTCCTTGGATTCAGCTTCAATGAGTTCTCTGCAGTCTTCAAAGCAATTGGGTGGTTTCTCAGTCCAGAAAGAGCTCAAAAAGACACGCATGACTTCAGGTGTTTGAACAACCTTGCCAAGTGACCACATCATAGCACCGTAACTAGAATCAAATAAGATTTAGATTCATGCATTTGACATATCATTTGCATAAACACTTACACTCGCATCAATTGTTGTTGGCTCACCATGTCACTCTTGTTAAGCACCACGCGCACCTTCTCTTCTTGTCCACGTAGACAATGAATAGCATTCTTGAATTCATTCGAGATATCCAGCTTATGTGAATCAAACATGAGGAGAATAAGATCGGCACGCTGAGCAAACCACTCAATGACAGAAGTGAAGTCGTATCCACGTTCAATGCGTTGCTTGTCACCAGCTAAAATACCAGGGGTATCCACAATAGTCATGTTTTCAAGCACTGATGAAGGTGTCTGGGAGACTTGGAAACGAGACAAAAAGGCTTGACCAAAGCGGTTCAATCCTCGGAAGGGCAAGTCTTGATTCACTGCAGCTGCGTTGCCGGGTATAACCCGATCTTCAGCACCATTCATAACAGCCACGAAACGATCAGTTGTTGGCTCAACACCAATATGTTCACCAGGATATGCCTTGTCAAGGAGGTAGCGAATGAATGTAGTTTTGCCCTATAATACTGTATCATTAACATGTGCCTGATTGTAATGTAAAGGTACACATACAGTCGAATATTGGCCAATAAGCAACACAATAGGCTTTGCCTCGATATCAGAATCAGTCAATGGTGCAGAATGAAAACCTGTTGAGGCGTTCAGTGTTGATGGTATGCAGGTCGAAGGATATGGACTAGTAGGCTTGTACCTTCGAAGTTGTAGGTTGTTTCAAGTGGTCGAATCTTGTGATTGTAGATGCGCTTCAAGCCTTCTATTATCTGAGCGTACTCATCGTCTTCCCAGCTTTGGTTTGATGGTCGTGAGCTGGAAGCAGGAGAACTTTTGCCATTACGACCCTTGCGCAACGACATGATGGTATACAAACAACAAGTACAATCAAATCCTCGAGGAGCTCTCCCTTATGAATGGAACTTTATTTTCCCGATCCAATCACATCCTTTTACTCTCCCACACTACACAAAGACTTGCCCTGGCACGTGATTCATCTCGACAGTTGTAAAGCCATCATTTCCCCCTCATCATCCTTAATAATAGAGAAGAAGGAATGACACTACTTGATAGCATTTAGCTTGTTCAATAAATGATGTATTTAGCTATGAAGATCATCTTGTGTTTCATTGCAAAATCAATCATGCATACGCTTTATCCAATGCTTGGCCAAAGTCTTCGATGAGATCATCAAGTGTTTCAATACCAACTGAGATACGAACAAGATATCCATCAACACCCAAATTACGACACAGGTCTTCAGGCAGCATAGCGTGTGATCCGGTTTGATGTGGCACAGACACTGTTGTTTCAGTACCACCAAGTGATGTGGCATTCTCAGCTATCTGGAGATGATTAATGAATACTTGAACTGGGTCACATCCTTCTTTCTTCTTGAGACGGATTGAAATAACAGCACCATATCCACGTTGTTGACGCTTGGCTAATTCATGTTGTGGATGACTTGGCAAACCAGTATAAATGACTTGTTCAATAGCATCATCCAAACGAGTTTCCAAATACTTGGCCAAAGCATTTGCATTGGTTTCATGTCGCTGCATACGCACTTCCAATGTCATCAAACCACGTCTTGCAAGAAATAAGTCAAAAGGAGAAGGCACACCACCAAGTACACCTTGAGCTTGTGTCAATTCACCATGGTAGTCCTTGTTATTGGTTAATGCAACACCCATAAGAACATCCGAGTGGCCATTAAGATACTTTGTCACTGAATAAGAGACAATATCAGCACCAAGTTCCAAGGGAGATTGAAAATAAGGTGTCATGAACGTGTTATCAACAACCAAAATGGCGTCATGCTCATGTGCAACCTTGGCAGCTGCTGCAATATCCACCAGACGAAGTGTTGGGTTGGTCGGTGTTTCGATCCATACAAGCTACACATGCATTATTCCACATGAATGAAACAGTTACATATAATAGATACCTTGGTATTAGATCGCATATGTGTCTTTAAGGCTTGTGGATCACGTAGATCAGCAAATGTGACATCAATGCTGTGCTTCGTAGCAATCTTTGAAAAAGACGTATAAGTGCCACCATAACAGCCATCACTGGTCACGATATGGGATCCAGCATCCAACATGCTAAGAACAGCAGCAACTACAGCCATGCCTGATGAAAATGCTGCTGCATAGGAAGCTCCTTCAAGAGCAGCAACAGCTGTTTCAAAGTTGGATCGATTTGGATTATCAAGTCGAGTATAGCAGTATCCCTTTGTAAGACTAATATATCAATAGCCGTGGGAACACCCATTACTTGATTGTTTACCTCCAATTCATGTCCATAATCTTTCTTGTATGTTGTAGCCAATGTCACAGGTGGAATAATGGCACCTGTATGAGGATCGGCTTCCAATCCTGCATGAATAGCACGCGTTGCAAATCCACGACCTGGCATGTTTCACTATTTGGGTAAAAGGAATACAAAGGGGAAAAGGATCAGCTGCTGCAAGTTACTTATGCCTTATATATATACACAATGTCAGTAGCATGGCATTGCTGACATTAGAAAATTCCCAAGCACAAGATCATCTAGATTGCTCATGGCAACATACAACTATGCATATGCGGACAATGAATGAAAAGAAGGGATGTTTGATAGTTGTGCGTCTGCTTCATCTTTTCTCTACACATCAGTGTTGTTTCATTATGGCAATGGGTGCCTGTTATCAGTGCTTATGCAAAGAGATATTAAAATAGTCTTTTAAAAGATGTACATAATGTTATTCATGAAGCATGTACAAGAAAGATATCGTTTGATAAGAGCAAATACGAAACTATTATTACTAATATCTACAATATGGAATGTTTACTTGCTTTGACGGCTTCCCCAATGAAGAGCAGACATGGTCGACTTGGTTGGTTGGATATTGGCGGCCTTCATTTCTTCATAAGTCTTCTTAGTTTCTTCCCACTTGCCAGCTTTTGCCCAGGCACGCATGACGATCGTATAAAGAACGGCATTAGGAGCCAGTCCAGCAGCCTTGATTTCTTGAAGGATCTTGTTACAAGAGTGTGGATCAGGAATATAAGCATGAGCAAGCATGAGAATGCCATAAGTGACTATGGTAGGTTTAATGCCTCGAGCCATCATGTCTTGGTATACTTGACTGACCATTGGTAGGTCATCACGACGTAAAAATGAGCGCATAAACGTGGTGAAAGTGACAACATGAGCACCAGCTTCAAATAAAATAGGAGGAGAAGCAGCACGTTGATCCTTTGGTAAATTGAGGAAATCCAGGTATTGTTGATAATAAGATTGAATGGTAGGAAGATCGGCATTTGCAATAAGAGCATTGAGAAGGACATTACGTGTATGTGCTGTCAATGGTCGACGATCTTGAATAAAAAACCGCCGAAATAGTTGAATGGCGTGATTATTGTCATGTGCCTTGACGTGCATTCCCATCAAAGTTGTAGCTACCACTTCATTGACATTGATCTGCTGTTGTACCATGTTGTCATATAATTGCCATGCTTTGTCCAATTGTCCTTCCATTCCCAATCCATGGATCATGATTGCATATGAGTATACATCAGGTCGTAATCCTGCTTTCACCAAATTGCTCCAGAATCGTACAGCTGTTTCAATATCAAGTTGCATGATAGACTGATGCATCAAAGTGTTGTATGTCACTCGATTAGGTCGAATCCCTTTGGTCATCATGGATCGAAATAGTCCTTCTGCATTGGGTACATCTGCCATTCGCATATATCCGTCAATCATGGTGGTATATGTAAAGACATCAGGTTCTACTTGGTTGCGCTTCATTCGATGAAACCACTTGATAGCACGATCCATATCTGTCGCTCGACAATAGCCATGGATAATCATTGTGTAGGTCGATACATCAGGCTTCAATCCCTTATCCTCCATCTCCTTGAATAACTTGATAGCCTTGTTCATCTGTTGCTGCAACACTGCGTAATAAATGCCTCGATTGTACTTGCGATTCTTTTGGCTCTTTGGCTTAAGCTTTCTCGAACCATAATGCCCTTTTATCCACCAAGGCAGCTTTTGTCTCTGAACACTGTTCTTGTCGCGTGGACATTGCTTGGATCGTTCACGTTGTGTTGGTGCTCGTTCAGGTTCCAATTCTTGTAAAACTTCCATAACTTCAAGCTCTTGTTCCAAAGGTTGAACTTGCTTTGTGTGGACAAATCGTCTGTAAAGTGACGTACTGTTATGTTGGTGCAAGGGTGCCCTGGTGATGAAGTTGGTGGCGTGACATGGGTGCGAATAGCCTTTCCGCAATACAATCGAAGGTGGTGGAGGAGGAGATCGAGACACAATGGCTCTTAGAACGTCAAGAATTACGGACCGTGAATAACACAAGTGTCTCGAAGCCATAGCGACAAAAGGGAAGGGTTTAAAGAGTGGCGAGTGGCGGGAGAAAAGGAAGATTGTGCCAAAGCTGTGCCTCTTGCAAACGAAAATTGTTTACACAGGTTGCCGACCAGCCAATCGCAACAGAGTAAGCAGTACCTGACAGTGTTAGCCTTGTCATCCACCTCTTTATCATTCTTGTATCCTCTTTTATCCTATAAAAGAATCATCATAAACATGCCATTCTATATAATGAATTGTGTTCTTTATGAACAATGAACATCATTTCACACGTGTTTCGCCTTTGTATACAAAATCAGCTCATTGTCTACTTTATACATTCCTTCTTGAGCCATTATTCATCTTCATTGCTTTGATATGTAAACATCATTCCACACCGGGATTATAAGTTGCTCTTTTTGGCAAAGGCAAGAAGACTTGCAATTGCAGTGGATTATACAGTGAAATGACAAACAGCGTTCGATACATACAGGTTTCAACACACTTTTATAAAGCTTACAAGAAGATTAAAATGACAATACTATCACTGGATTTTTTGTTTACAGAAAGTTGATGATGTTAATGAAGGATTAACGACGTCCACCATAATATCCTCCATTGTAGCCACCACGATATCCACCACGAGGTCCTGCTGATCCTCCTCCTCTATATCCGCCACCAGGTGGTCCTCCTCGATAATTTCCTCTATATCCACCACCACCGGAAGATCCTCCTCTGTATCCACCACCTTGATGATACTGTTGCTGTGCATAAGCATCGTATTGACCACCACCACCACGACCATATCCATAGTGCTGTTGCTGTTGCTGTTGATATGAATAGTGTTGTTGCGGTTGCTGTTGCTGTTGTTGGTATTGGTATGCATCATAATATCCACCATAGTTTCGATTGTTGTATCCACCAGCATAACCTTGTTGGTGATACTGTTGCTGTTCAAAAGGGTCATAGTAACTGCCTTGGCCATATCCATTGTTCCTGTGACGATTTCGACCAGAGTTGCTATAAATGAATATGTCAGATCATTGTGCATTCTAACAACATCCACTTGTATACATACTATTCACGATATTCTTGCAAGTGTTCAATTTGTGGAACCCATCCTCTTCCACCACCAAAGTTATTCTGCCTTCGTCCTGTGTTGATAGTTTCAAACGTTGCCATTTGCAAATCTTCATATCCAAGTGATGGCTTGTCAAGCTTCAAACCACGTAAGAGATTTGATGAAAATTGATAGCCCCTTGGTAATGGCGGCAGCATATACACGACACTAGGATAATAACAGTGATATGAGTCATCCAAATATGCGACTTGAAGTAATATCCCTTACCTTATGGATTTGTCATTCGAGATATCAGGCAAGTCATGATTGGGTAATGGCGTGCGTAGTGTACTTCTTGGAATACAATCGGGATCCTTATCCACTGAACCAGTCATACCAGCACTTAACCTTGTATCCAAGACCAAATTGCCTTCTGTGGCACGCTTTGTGTAGACTGTGCTGACCGAGTTATAAAGCTTGTGTTGCTCCTCCACAAAAAGAATCGAACTGCCCACTGAATTTCGCGCCTTCTCTTCATCATTGAGCTGATCATACACTGTATTCATCGCTTCAAGTAATCTTGATGTCTCAATAAATGGAAGCTTTACAACACCTGCACATGTAAACAAAGATGAGCCATTGAATCCTTATCTAAAAGCATTAAACTTTACCTTGCCATTCCCATTTCTTGCCATCCATGTCCACTTCAAATTCAATAGGATAAAAGTCGTGGATGGGAGAATCTTCATCAGTCATCAGGCTGTGGAATGCTACTGGAATGTGTGCACGACTAAAATGATATCAATGAGTGACATGTTCTATATAATACTCATCGCTAGTCAATGTACCTTGCTGGTGGAAGAACACCCATCAGTTGTTCAAAAGGCTTGAGTGGTTCATTGAGCTCGAACTTGATGTCAAATGAATCAATGTTGACAAAGTCAGAAGCCATTGGTGCATAATAGTAAGGAAAGTACCAGGACCAAGATGGACATCCCTACATTATCGTATCATTAGCTTGCATTCATATCATGACGCTTTCTTTCATCCAATTACCTTGTAGTAATACTTGAATACCCAAACAAGGCCTTCGACATAGGATCGTACGATACTATCGGATAAGAGATAAGTCAATCAATGTTGGTTTTCATCATTATTGAGAACTTACTGTTGAATCGCTTCTGTATCAGATAGTTCAAGACCAAACTTGATGCGGTAATATCGCTCTTTCCATCCTTGCTCATATAATCTACAACAAAGGATTAGATATCATGACTTGAAATGATCATCCATAATAACTCACCGAACTGCATCATCAGGTTCACGTTCTCGAGCTGCTGTTTCGGCTGCTTTCTTATCAGCTGCTGCCTTTTCAAGAATAGCACGACCTGCTGCTTCAAGATCAATATCTTCGGCTGTTGCTGGTCCTTCGTCTTCTTCTTCATCATCATCATCATCTTCTCCAGTCTCAGGTGCAAGTTCCTCTTCAGCTTTACGCTTGACACCATGTGGCACATCATTCATGGAAGGGACTTGTGCATCGGATGATCCCATCAATTCAGCCTTGAGAGATGCAGCTGCACTTTGATTCTCAGTACGTAATGCTGCTCTGTTCTCCACAACGGCACTGTTGCTCATTCCCTGATTGTTGTAGCTTTGTACTGGTACTGCTGTCATGGCACCAAAATCATGTCCCTGTAGGGGTCGGTTGTTTCGAGCTTCATTCTCAAGTTTTCTGCGTTTGGCATTTCTTGCACGACGTTCCTCCTCTGCAAAACATGCATGATAAGCAACATGATTCATATAAAAACAAAGGTCTTAACACATACTCTCTCTTCTTTCAGTAAAAATTTGATCTTCCTTCTTGCCCAGTTCAGTGACCAATATCTGCACACGCTTGAGATCCACCTGGATATATATACATCACACACATATCAGCACTCACACATATCATGCCATACCCAAAAATGAACACCATTCACGCACCTCTCCATTTTCAGTCATGTATCCACCCATCATGACCATACACTGCTTCCAGAGCAAACTAAGTGTACTAATGGCTCCCTCTCGAATCTCCAATGATGGCAAGTGAGGCAAAAAGTCATTGCCAACAAAGAAACACATGAAAACCCAGTCGTCAATTGCACGTTCCAAGTTCCATGGGATGCCAGGGATATTGAATTTCAGTGCATGTTCCAAATACTCTCGAAGAATATTAACATGAAGGAAGACATAAGGTTTCAGATCTCCTTCTGCAGCTCTCTTGGCTTCTTTGATGGCAGCAATCTCTTGTGGCGTAGCTAAAAAGCAAGCATTCATGATGAGTTATCATGATCCAGATCATTATTCCCCCCCCCATCATTTGCTTTACCTTTGCAATGAGCAGCAATATGACCCGTTTTACTGCATATACGACATCCTTTCTTGTCATCACCAAATACATCTTCACGCAACACCTTGAAATGGGGTTCATGGGTACCAAGAGCAAGCATAATCAAATCGGCATCCTAGACAATGACACATGGTACAATAAGCTTCTTTCTCAAATAGCGTAGCCAATGCAAATAGCTTACCAGACCATAAATGACATGCTTTGTGTTGGGATTATGCTGTGGCAAGGCACGTTGTACGCGAATGTATTCCATGATCTTGTGTTCACCTTCACCAGGTACAGTAGCATCAGACAAAATCACCTTGAGCTATCATGTACTCGATAAGTATCACAATCACCTTGTAGTATATCCAATTATACTTACATCTTTCCAAAGAGGATCGCTGTTTTGCTTGGCAGCCACATGATAACGTAAGCAAGTAGCCAAATGAGCCATGAAAGGTGTACCAGGTGTAATGCAGTTGGAGTCAAAGTGCTTCTTCTTTTCAGGGAGCTGATGTTCCTGACCAATGGCTAATACAAGACATGTTTGAGTCAACTTTTCTTTGTATATGCCATGCACATCTGATCATACCTTTAAGTTCTTTTTCCACTTTAGCTTCGGCTTCTCTCTCGGCTTCAGCAAGTTGTGCAGCTCTGAAACGGCGTGAACGTTGTTGATTCATTTTGGCTCTTGGTGCAACACCATCTAAATACAGTATCGTTAGTGATATATCCAAAAACATGCCGCAGTGGCTCGCTCGTGAAAAAGTCGATCGTACCAATGGCCATATATAAAACTTGACGTGGGCGAACAATATCCACAATACGGTCAAGGTAAGCAAAGATCTCTACCATCATGTCGTCCTCTGTCTCTGGAGCAGGCTACAATACAAGATTGGTGTTACTAGCACGTTCACGATCGACTGTGTTTGCCAAGGACGCTACCTTATTTTCCGGATGGCAGCACGGATGGATAATACCGTTCATATCCAAGTAGAGATTGTCGAACTCTTCACCATTGGGATTAGGCTTTGTAGTATCAACAGGAATAGTGTTGCCATTGACTACTTTTGGCTTCTCCTCGACCACTTGAGTAATAACCTTGGGGAACTTGTCTGACAGCCATCTTTTCACGTCATAAGGATTAGTTTGATACGTTCTTTTCCTACTAGTGATATCATCTTTGTCTTTTACCTGAAGAAAGCGGGAACACCCATGGCTGATATTTAGTATCTTAAAGAGAAACAAAAGCTTTTCAAGCAGCTGGTGCACTTTAGCTTGAGAGATTTAAATGCAACTCCGGATTTGGCTTTTGATCCCGATCACCCCTCCGTTTGTCACTATAGAGCACATATGATTGTAATAAAGCATCCTCTTCTTCAACCAAGCACCATGATATAATACAGTTTAAATGACAGGCCTTTATTACCATAGTATACATTTGGGAGTATCCTTTATGTAAATCATGACAATGCAACACGACAACAGCTGGTATAGATCGTATGTAGTGATGACAACCCAACTTGTTTATTCTTATAGACATATGTAGTAAAATGATCTACTTGTACATTCATTCTTATCATAAAGTAAAGGCAAAAGACAATCCATCACACCACTGCATCATCGGTGTGTATTATAACCCATGCAATCCCGATTTGTGTAGCCAAAATGTAGCGTTTATCCATTGTTGACGTTGTTGACTCTACGATTCTCATCTACAAAGATATTCAAGCGATCTGGGCGATAATCCATAGTCATGACACCGTTGGGTGGTAATACACGATGGGGTTTTGGCAAGTCTTTTTCTCTGATCACCTATAAACAAGGAGAAGAAAGGATGAATACAATGAAAGAAAGGATTACAAGACGTGTTTGGTAAGTCAAGGGTGCCAAGAGATAAAAGGAAAAGGGATTCATTGTGTCAATATACCTCGTGTGCGCCAAGTGAAGTCTCTTCATTGTCCTTGAGAACAACCTTGCCCATAAGCTTCTTACGCCATCCATCACAATCAGCTTGTTGTTTAGGATTCATCATAAGTTTATCAATAGGAAGTGGATTCATGTTGATGTGTGTGAGAGAAAGGTCGAATAGGTGAAAGTGAATCCTCTTGGCAGGTTTATATAGGCATCTTCAGCCAATCGCAGTTGACGCATATGGTTTGCTGAAAGCGAGGACAAAATTTGTCTGGCGATTTGCCTTTTCCTTCCAAGTAGCCGAATATGGTCAGAACCAAAGTACGTTGGGTACTATTTGAGCTGGTAGAAGATCCTGTTATACAGCAAGACAAGGTTGTTTTCCCTCGTACGCCATTGAATATCACTGAAGGCACCATTCTGAATAACATATGGCTGACGATCACGGCAAACTATGGCGATTTTGGCAATGGAATGAGTCGTGGTATTGTTGGTAAGGAAACGTGTCAAAAGGATGAAAACAAGTACTAAACAAGATGACTAGTGAAATGGTTTAATCCATCAACACGAGTAGGAATCATACGAGTGCCTCGGGACTATGCCGATATGTTGTTAGCATCATTATTCTTTCTCAGGCGGATAGAAAACATACCTTGCAGTTTCCGAATACTGCATGTATCAGGTAATAAGCTTACAACCAAAGATGATGTCATTGAATTGAACAAATACGTGTGATAGGGACGATCATTGCTGTGCAAAAACAAGCCATCATTAGGGATAGGGATATTTATTTAGAAGAACAAGCCAAGGCCAGTGAACGAGGTAAAGTATCAAATGAATAGATGTGTTGACAATACAATCCCACTGAATGTTTATTAGGACAAGTATATAGTATTGCAGACAAGATGGAAGAATCAACAAAGAGAATAAAGGAACTGCAGGCTTTTGGATGATTAGAAAGAGCAAAAGCTGGGTTTATTGGATCACTTGTTTGACGTACACACATACATTTATGAAGCATCAAGACTTTCCAACAGGGTGGTTCTATATCCAAGCCAATATCCATCCTAAGCATGTTTTGACAGTAGTTGACAAGTCGTGGCAGGTGGAGAACAAATGTCAGCATTCAAGGAGTAGAATGGGATTTGACCTTTTTCCATGTAGCCAGGAGCAAGGATCGAGCTGCGACCACCTGCAGGAGACAAGAAACATCAACAGTGGACATTTAATGATGGTTTCCTAATCAACCGGCTCTCTGGTTGTGGTAAGCATGGTTGTTATGGATGTGTACTATCTACTGTAATATCTGCTGACATGCAGTGTGATTCGGTCCCGTGTACATGTTGTAGTGATGAGTGTCAAACAAGCCAAGACCAATCAAACGCTCGTTCAAGGTAGACGACTTGCTAAAGATCAGGCGGATACGCAACGATGGCAATATGGACCAGACAACAAGATCACATTACAAGCACTTTCTAGCTGTAGTTTGGTAAGTGTTAAAAGATAACATGTCTCGGCGAATATGTATTGATGGCATGATTTATTGTTATAGAATACACAGCAGGTACCAAGACTGATAAATGCAGATGATGATGATGATGAACAAGAAGGTGGAGGAAGATGGACATGTGTAGAAGAACTTGTTGAACAAACTGAAAGACTTTGTCTATAATATATCTCTTTCTCTTGTATTCACTTGAAAAGGACATGTATGTGTTATGCTGTTGTGTTGTGTGTGTGTATGTGTGTGTGTGTGTGATGCGTGACAACCCAAGCATACGTTCAAAATTGAGTTTCCCATTCGACTCTTTATCCGGTTTTCCCTCTTTCTCTCTTCCGTTTATTGCTCCACTTTCTTTTGTTATAAACATATCACTTTCTCTTTATTTCTTTTCTTCTTCTTTTATCGATCGGAAAGCAACACTAGACACCATCGTCCACTCTACACATCATGATTCGCAGCTGGTGTCTCTGCATAACATTGCTACTGTCGGCATTGGCGGACATAAGCTTGGCAGCTGTTATCGTTGTCGTAAGTTCATAGTGTAAAGAAAGCACCAACAACCTATTTCCCCAACAATATTATCTATGTATTACAGGCAACCAACGAGACATATATTGATCGTATTGCAGCATTTGGACCACGGTTAACTGAAGAAGGAGTGCTTGGCAGTCTTTTACCACCGACACATGAAGATGATCGTTATGGATGTGATGTTGTGATGCCTCCATGTGAAAACTGGGTTGCATTGATTGAACGAGGCGAGTGTTCTTTTGTGGACAAGGTTAGAGCCATGCAAGCAAGCGGTGCCATTGCAGCTGTAGTCGGAGATAAACATTACAACGGCTGGATCACCATGTATGCACCAGGTTAGCACAAATCACTCACACGTAATATATATATCTCTTTCTCGCTCACTCTTATATTCTAGGTGACACATCGGATGTTCAGATTCCAAGTGTATTTGTTGCACAGCATCAATATCAAGCTCTACTTCAACTATCGCGTTCATTTCGAGAACCTATGCTTGTTAGGCTAGTGAAGGATGATATGTTGACATGGTAGGTGACTTGGCTTTGTAGTGGAGATATTCAAGGATGTGTAATTGATGATATATTTAGGCCATTGCTCGATATGTTATTGGTGGTGGTATTATCCCCTGCTGTCATGATGCTCTTTATCTATTTGACATGGAGACTACGTCAACGACAACGACGCAAAAATGAACTAGCACCCACTGACTTTGTAACACGGTTACCGACACGCAAGTTTCGACGAGAAAAGCAAGATCAGCCAAGTGAAGATCATGCAGAATGTGCTATTTGCCTGGAGGATTATGTGGATGATGACATTCTACGTACATTACCTTGTCGACATGAATTCCACGCTTCTTGTGTTGATGCATGGCTGACGACACATAAAAAGTTTGTAAGTGATAATGACATTCAGCCTTTTTTATATATCCATGCAGCTGATTGACCATAATTGTTATCCTAGTGTCCCATCTGTAAATATGACATATGTCGCAAGACTCCCGAGTCATCAACAGAACGTACACCTCTTCTCAATGCATAGTTTACTTTTATCCTTATTCTCAACTACCATTCATCATACATCACCTTATCTTTATCCTCCTCTCTCTCTCTCTCTTGCATTCATTTCCTTCCCTTTATTATCATCCATCTTGTTACGTACAATTGTTGCATAAACAACCTTGATGAACAGAGTCTTAAAGCTGAAACATTTGATACCCTGAATTACAATGAGCGTGCGCCAAGATTTCGCCATTCTCGGCAAATCAATGCTTTCTTGGACGCGTGTGTGGCGATTATCAGCCATGACCAAACTGGTTATTTATCCCATTTCTTGCCCAATCAACATTACTTTTGATCATAAACAATCTTAAAAGGCCCATCACATCACATAGGTAGAGCTAAGGATGCGAATTGGTAGAAAAATCATGATGATAAAAGCTTGGAGAAAAGTCAACAAAGGGATGCATCATTTGTTAGCCAATCGTGCACCGAGAAACAGGCACGCTGATAAGACTATATCCATGATATACATCTGTCCCTCCTTTACACACTTTGCAATTGTTGTTGATCGTGTGCTTCGAAAATAGGCAATAGATTGTTGCCACATAACCTTTAAATGCAAGATCACCGGCAAGGGTATTCTCCTTCCTTCTTTTCTACTTTCTTTACCCTTTTGCTCTTTCTCTTGCTCAGCAATCCACTATATATACCTTGCATACAACACCATAACTGTGGATCATCAGCATGCACAGCTATACATTGAAAGTTCTTGTTGTTGTACTATTACTCCTTTTCAAAGATACAATTGCCTTATCCTATGGCCAGCAATGCGATGCATCAGCTATCTACACGTAAGTGAGAAACATATGGCACAGGGCAAGTGATGCTGATAGTAGGTGTAGAGCAACATGGCAATATGATGATTCTTGCCAAAACGTCTATCTATTTTGTGATCCTGCTACCAATACTTGTAACTATAAGGGCTGTGCCAATTCGGATTACATGAAAGAGTAAGTGAAGCAAGTCATCATGCGATGTATCCAAAACTCATTGCAACGAATTAGATGGAATGTTGCTGTGCATCCATATCCCCCACGTTGTCAGAGAGGCACTTTCTGCCCAGATAGCAATTCTAAATGCACACCATTGGTGCAGCCAGGAGGACATTGTGAGCTGGTAAGTTGATGCATATCTATATCATGACGACGAATGACGTGTAATGGACTTTTTATAGCAACGCGATGATGAATGTGCTGGTAATAATGCCATTTGCCTTAATTCGACATGTTATATCAAGGCAGCACCTCTTAGTGGTGGATGTGCCATGGATGTGTAAGTACTCTTATAGAAGGGACCCTGATCAAGTTATACTAATACAGCAGTGCCAAATGTTTATGTTTGATGGATACTATATAGTACCGATTATGTATCTTATGACGCAACAGGCAATGGTGTACAACAGAGAATTGTCCGTGATAATTGTACAGAGGGAACATATTGTGTACATAGCCAATGTATTCCTTCAAAGCCAAATGGGATGACATGCGACCAAGATCGTGAATGCATATCAGGGACTTGCAGCACTGATTACATCTGCATTAATGGACCGGAAGTCTTCCGCACGATACCGACATGGTTGTGGGCTGTTGTCGGTGTTGCGGTGTTTTTGTTTGTTCTTGCAACATTGGCAGTGCTTTGGATATTGCATCGTTTTCAAGCTAAAAGGGAACGTGCATTACGAGCTAAATTCTTTGGTGACAATGAAGAGTTTGCTAAATATGCCATGCTTGAACAGCCTGATAATGATGACAATGAAGGTTCACGAAGTAGTGACCAACCCAGTGTCACACGTAGCATGGTTTATCTTACTACTCCTGAATACAATGAATCTGCTGCAAGAGCTACACCACGTCCTCTTAGCTTTATTCTCGGCAACAAGCGTTCTAGTACTGGTTCTCATAATAGTAGTGTTACTGCTGGTGGTGCTTCTTATAACAGCAACGCTATTCCAAGCAGAGCATCTTTTCATCGTCTTAATTCTACAGAGCTTCATCCACGCATCAACCAACAACCATCAACAACAACAACAACACATGAAAAATGAGACTTGAGTAGCTGATGTATATGTATTTGCACTTGAATAAAGTTAATCGAAAAAGGGCTGGTGTTACACTGCTTCTTCCTTTTCTCCTCTACAGCACCCATGTCGTTGGCACTCTTTCGCCATGCTCGTTTGGCAGTTAGGACAACACCAACAACTACAGCAACATTATCCTTGAAACGAGGAATGGGAACTACTAACAAGTCGCGTAAGTTCTGTTTTCTTGGGGAGATGGCAACTTGTCCCAGCGAGCATTGATTGTAACTGACACTAGTGAAGCCTTTCTTCGTCCTTTGGCACGTATGACTACTACACAAAAGGTTGCAAAGACAATTGGTGTATCAGGAGCAGCAACTACAATGATTATAGGCGGTCCACTGTTGTTTAAGCAGCCTGTTGCATGTCAGCAAATGATACAACCTACACCAACACTTGTTCAAGAACAGCAGCAGCAAAGCCAATCACTCATTCACAAAGGGGAGATTTCATTTGGTGTACTTCTTGGTTTATGCACTGGCTACTTTCTCAAGAAGATTGGCAAACTGTTTGCCTTTATGGTAGGATTGGGATTTGTCTCTTTGCAGGTAAAGGAAAAGCAGTAGTATGCACTTGAACAAGGGATCTTATATTACATACTCTTCTAGTACATGAGTGCAAAAGGATATGTCACTGTGCATTGGGACAAGATATCCGGCTCAGATCGCAAGATTGATGTCCAAAGCAAATGGCAAACCTTGGTTGGATTACTCACTCACAACATCCAGTTCAAGACCACTTTTATGGCAGGTCTTTATGCAGGCATTCGTTATGGATAGGATTATTCGATAGAAGACTTGCATTTGTATCTTTATAAAGGTTGGAGATTGGAGTATATCATACAGTATCTTACAGCGTGTGTGTGTCATCTATCTCTTTGAACATGAAGGATATTCACCATTCTAGTTGACCATGACAAGATGAACAAGACGTTGTGGAATTATCTAATTGGTACCAAAGTATTCTCGAAGCACATCACCAAGTGTCACCATGCATACTGTCTGCCACATGCCAAGACCAATACGAGGTGCAACACCCTTATAGAAACCTGAGAATCCACTTGACTTGTAGATCCATTTGGCAGCTGATACAATACTGAGCTTTTCAGGTCGACCTGGTACCTTGATTTGACTTTGCTACAGAATCGATCCATTATATCAGTATTTGAATGCTATGTATAGATGTAGCAGTACCATTTCAACACGAATGACTTCAATAGGCTGGTTCCAGCAGCTAAGAGCACCTGCCACCATGGAAGATGCAACTTTATCAACAGCACTCGGCTTGATATTCTCATCACCATAACGAGCACGTAAAATCATCTGCTGAGCATAACGTGCAATGGCGAATCGTGAAGCCCAGTTGGTGCACTGACGTACTGCTACAGCATTGACACCTTTATTGATACCACGAAATCCTTCCTTCTTGAAGATCTCTGATGCCACTTGCATTGTTGATGCTTTGGAAGCTATGTTCATATATATCCAATATCGGTATTTTAGTCTATGATCCCATCCTGTATCATTGTCCACATAATACATAAAGAGAAACAAAAGTATCCCTTTACTGCCTTCCAGCACTTTTTACATACCTGATTTTTGACGTGTCACTTCAACAGTTTTCATAAAGGTACAAAATCCCATGGTAGAATAGGCTTGTGCAAGGCCACCTGCCATTCCTCCAATAAGACCCGCCTAAATGAATGTCCATTATCAGGCATCACATTTCCCGTTATCTCTTTTTACACAAGATCTTGACATACCACAAATGGAGAAGCACCAGCAGCACGAGAACGATACTCAAACTCGGATGTTGTAAAAAGTAATGCTGCACCCTTGGTGGATGCTACAAAAGACATTAGTACAATGATGACAACATCACCAGGATTTCTCTATTCACCTTCAATCCATGCCCATGGGATCAAGCCTTGGTAAAATCCCAAGACACCACCACGTTGCCACACTGCAGAAAGAGCTGCAACAACAGATTGGCCTCTGTTAGCAGCCATTTGGGTTTTCATCACTTCAAAAGGTTGTCCAAGTGTCGAGACTTCAAACATGTTGAGAGCTAAAACAATAATATGTGTCAGCATATATGTATAATCATACAAGAAAGGTACTTGCTTGCTCCCAACAGCAAATTATTCCATGAAACAGCCTTTTTCTCGGGAACTACCGCAGTCTTTGTAGTAACAGTAGTAGCAGTAGCAGATGATGGAACAGTAGCCATGTTTAAAGTGATCAATAAAGAGAAGGGAAAGAAACGTGTCGAGTCAACATAGCAGTGAGAAGAAATGCATTTAAACGAAATGGCCCGAGATTTCTCAAGAAGCATGTGAATGCGTTGGATGTGGAGATGCGGACCCTTTTTTGATATCCAAACAACCTGCAAGCTTTTTCAAAGTGAGCTGATCCCTTCCGCTATAAAGCTTCTCAATACTTTTATCTCATTTACCCCAAAAACATTACTTGCATGTATCACTCATGGCTATACACTCTCATAACCAGATATTAAACTTCCCATAGAAAAGTTCCCACACACACCCTTATTAGGTCCCGTTCATGCGTGTTGGAATAAAGTGTACGCGTTCCTGGTACCATGATTCAGACTATCCTTTTCCACATATAACCTTTTGACTTAACAAAAGTGCAATCATCTTTGACATTGATACCTTTTTATTAGGGAGGAGGCTTCTGTAACATGACTGGAAGGATTAACTACAAGTGGATGTTCATGCATTGCTGTAACCTATCGATCAAGCTCACATAAGCTCGTGTAACTGTCAAGCCCTTTCCTTAATGCTATCACCATTCCTTTGGCTCCATATATATCAATGAAGACGATCATTTACTTATTGCTTTGCTATCTACTTGTGGATGATAATGGACCCTTGTAAGGCATTCTAGAGCTAAGAGCATTCTTGTTGAAGAGAGTGGCCAAGTGAGGACTATGGAGCAATTCGGAGACAAAGTTGATGGATAAGCTTTGTTGGGTTGGTATAGTGTTGGGTACATGATCGCATCAGGATTGAATGTTGTCCAGATGAAGCTCTGTAGTGCAATATTCGTAAAGGGAGCTATAGAACCACGGGAATTCAGATGGACATTTCTTGTAACATAACAGCATGTGCACATACCAGTCAACATTATCCACCATCCTCTTATTGTAGTAGTCATCATGCGTTTCCCTTGAAAGGTAGTTGATCCAGATGTTGTTGTCAAAAGAGGTGAAATAGGTACATGTTTGATCGACACACTGCAAGGATCGCCTTTACTGCTTCACGTGTTCCATGTTCACATACATTGCCTTTCACTTTCACTATCATCATTGTCATGTTGGTCAGATCATTGCTGCTTGTTGTTGATACCATTGCCGAGCATTCCACACAAGTCGTTGGTCGCGTTATACATGGATCAAAGTCGACAACACACTGTATACTTCTTGACCAAGTTGAAACATAGCTTCCTCAATGTCCAATCCAGGTGTCGTTTGACGTAGCCAGAGATGTGTTCAATGAAGACCAAACTGCTGATCGGTACCACTTGTCCTTTTGGGATTGCATTGTCGACTGTGTACTTGACTTCAAGCCTTCTTTGCCCTCTTGTTCTTCAAGTCACCCTTCACTTGATGTCCAGTACGCTTGATACAGATCCTTGCTTGAAGGTCGTTTCCTGATTGGTGTCAAAAGTGGACAAAAGAAGTGAAAGAGATTCATCCAGAAAAGAGCTCTTATGCAATTCAGGCAACGACATTGACAGCTGCAACCTGTTTCCCCTTTGACATTGACCAATACAAGTATGCTGTCTTATCTATGGATCCTATTCTATCATGTTTTACCTTGACACGCTGATAATATCATCTATCCTTTGTAAAAGAATAAAGCATCCTTTTGATAAGTATTACAAAGAGGTGGAAAACGCCACAGCAGGGAATGTCATGTGACAAATAAGAGAATCATGCGACATGATGATGTGACACTGTCAAAGCAACAAAGTGTATCACATGATTCAAATCTTGCATTGCTATGCATCTCTTCATCGCCTAGTCGATCAGGCATATGACGCATCTCGATCTCTGTTTTGGTGTTTGTTTGCTTATCACATCTTTCATTCTCATCGTTTCTTCTTATTCCCAAGTAGCATCATCAATCGCGCGGGTGCCACCGAGATTTCTTGATGGGGGGAGATACAATCACCATCATGAAACGTGGTCTAATGCATCAACAGCAGCCACTTTTACCAAATTGGGACCCATCCGCACAACTTGGCATCTATGCACCACATCACAAAGTAATACCAAGGCTTGGTTTCTTTTACTATTTTCACACACTACCAAAACCAATGACATTTGCGAACACTTCTTGTCGAAACATGATACACAAGACCATTTCTGACAATCGGCCGAATCACCCAATTTACTCATCATAACATGATCAGCTATGTGACATGAAAAGATAAAGGAAAGAGAGATCGAGAGAGATCGTTTGTGTTTAATGGAGACAAGGTTCAAACAAGCTATAAACAAAAAAGCAACAAAAAGGAAACAAACATCTCGAGAGGTACAATAATGGAGGAGAGGAGAGAAAAAGGATGATACAACAAGGTAGTGAATACACATCATGATGTGTAAGTGGGGAATCGATGAAATTAGAACAAGATTACTAGATGAGACAAGAAGAATGAAGATGTTTTTGTAAAAGTGCACAGTCAGATCAATGAGCCTGCCCAGATCTGAGGATGGTAAAGCGGTGAAAAATGATGTTGAAAAGGGAAAACGGCAAAGTAAAAGACATTAGGGATGCAATCACCATGGTTGTTGATGATAGTGCAATGGCTGTTGTTGGGTCTGAATAGGATAATTGTACCATTTGGCTTCTTGTTGTTGTTCTTGCTGATGATACTGTGGTGGAGTGATATGATGCTCATCATAATATGCTGCTGGTGATGTCGTAAACATGTCAACATCATATTGATTCAGCAACTGGCTCTCCATGGATGGAGTTTCCAAAGCTGTTGAGCTCGTATTAGCACTGCTTGTACCATCATATGGATGCAACATGTGCAAATGATGATGGTACTGCTGTGAACATGGTGTTGGTGGTGCTGATTCAGATAATGCTGATGATGAGCCATTAGTTGCACGACTAGCATAATCACTTAAGCTTGTTGCTTCATAATGGAATGAAGTTTGTGATGGTTGTGGAGCTGATGGTGCTGTAGGAGCTGCTGATTGTGCTGTTGCAGCTGCTGGTTGTGTCGGAGGTACAGCATATGGATGTTGTTGTTGCGCAAAGTTATTGAATACCATTGATGGCACAGATGGTGCACGCGCCATACTGTGATTGGTTTCTGAGCTTATCACTGTCAAAGCACAAAACAATATTAGCTGTCAGATATGAGAAACATAACGAATAGCTTTAAAACTTACTGCGTGGTGGCACAGGCGGTGGTGGAGGTGGTGGCGGAAATGCTGCTGCTGGAAATTGGACTGAACCAGGAAAGAAGTATCCTGGTGGCATTGGTGGCAACATTGGTGGATTAGCATAAAAGAAGATGCTGGGATCATCTGTGAAGAGAGGATGTAACAAATCGGATATGTTGAATTGAGCAGCTAGTGCTTTTGCACGAGAGATCGTGATCCTAAAGAAAGAATCATATGGTTGGTTTGATCTGCAATGAAGAAAAAAAGAACTTTTTGACTGTTTGGGGGAAAGAAACCTTACCACACGCCCTTTAAATGCATTGCACCAACTTTAACGACAACACGACCACGTTCATTCTTGAGAATACCATCACGTCTGCCTCGTGACATACCAACGACATTTAATAATTTGGTGCCATTGACCATGTCGTTATCTGATTGAAACGGCGAAATTAAGCTTTTTCCTTTTTCTTTTCATTTTCAATGTCAATCACTCCGCTTACCTTGTCTACGAGCAACACAAAAGCCTCTGGCATCCACTTGATAGCAGATTGTGCCTTCATCTTCCCAATAGGATGTAGTCAGCTTTGGTTGTTGCTGCTGCTGTGATTGATTGCTGTTACTATTGTTTTGATTTTGGGATTGTGATGCATGTTGCTGTTGCTGTTGTTGTTGAGGAGGAGACATGACAAGTCTCTGCTGTTGTTGTGGAGGAGACATAGCAGATCGTTGCATTGGGATCATGGGAAGAGGATGTGCATGTTGTTGTGATGACATTGTAGGCACATTATAAGAAGAATGATGATGATGATGTGTTTGATTTTGGCTATACTGCATCGAATTACGATTATAAGATGGTGGGTTCCAGGTCATGACCGAGATCTGACCACCAGTAGTATTCGATGGCTGTTGTTGCTGCGAATATGGATTGCCGTAATGAGAAGATTCAGCGTAAGTGGTGTACATTGGATAGGGTATGTATATGCGTTACGATTGCTGGATGTTTATGTACAATGATGCGATAGTTGTGTGCTCAAGCCAATTGGATTGGATTGATTGCAGTATCTTTTGCTGGTAAAGAAACCGAGAGCGTAAAAGATAAGAGAAAGTAAAAGAGAATGGCTGTAGTGTAGTGTACAACAAAAGCGTCAAGAGAAAAGAAGCAAGTGTATGAGAGAAATGGCGGTAAAAATGGGTCAAGATTCCTTTAACACTCTTTTATATGAGCGGGGTGAATGTGCTATGGGGGGAGCAAATGATGGTGTGCTTGTGGACAAGTAAGTGTGTGTGTGCCCGATTAAAATGTTTGACTTGCCAAGATGGGAATGAAAAAGCCATTTTGCACGTCAAGTATAACGGCCCCATACCTCTTTAGGCCAATGGATGGCAACTCTTTTAACGCCCATTACGTGGCTCTTTGCAGATCCCGGCGGTCTGACGGGATTGGCAGCAACTACACAAGAGCGAATGTACTTATTTAGGTTTCTGTCGACGTTGTCCGACAACTTGGTTTCGCGCGAAAATGAAATGACCCACCACTATTCGCCGCTGCAAATCTTTTCCGTTTTTAGCTCTTATCCCCAATGGAAAAGCCATCATGTTTGGTTGAGTCTTAGAGTGGATTTTGAAGACTGGCTGACTGTGTATAAGTGTGCATGCAATCCATATTCACCCAGTCATCATGCCTTTGTATCGGAAATGGTACCAATAAAGAAACAAGTCATCTATTCTTATGAATCGCGCGAAATTTTTTGATGATTGACATGATGATGGCAGCTATACACTTGTACACTATCCCATTACAATTTTTCAAGGGGTGCTTGATTTAAGCATATAAAACACTCTAGTGTTTGCCCCTTGACCCCTTGTGGATAAAGGAAAAAGCGGGTTTGCTTGAGCTTATCTTAAGAGATGGTCATTTTTTTTCATGCTGATGACGATTGCATACGCAATTGTCTGGGTGGCTCCAAGTTACACTGCATTCTCTTGTCCCCACTTTATCGTCACGAAGCGGGGATCTCGTACAGCATAGACATTGATTTACTTGATCAAGTTCTTCTCCCAGGTTACTGGCAACTTGATGGCTTTGGTATAATCATTTGAGAACCCGCATCAGTCTCAGAGAAAGAAAAAGGGAATGGATCGACAAGTGTACAAAATCATCATCCAATAAAGATCCAATTACAATGCCAAAGCCATTGGGAGAGACATGAAAAAAGGCAAAGATCCAAACACTGATGCTGGTGCCTCTCACATGCCTCGAGTAAAGAGTGATTGTAAGAAAGGCGTGGCAACAACAGCAGCACATATTATCCATATCGCGCGCTTTGATTGCATCAGCAGCACCCCTGGGAATCTCAAAGTGTAGGACGATCAACATGCTTAAAGACACACAAAGACAAGTGCTTACGTTGCCTTTCACACATCCATCTTACTTGTACCTTTCTCATGGGCACACAAATGCTGATCCCTGCCTGTTTACAAACACAATACTCACCCATTGCATCGTAACGAACACATGAAACTCTATCAACCAACAAGCATCGCTGTTATAGCTGCCACGTTTTCACTTGCCCATTAACTGTGCAACCAAAATCGGGCCTTAACAAAGAATCGCCATCATCATCGGCTATCAGGTATTGTATTTACGATGCCGATAAGTAATTACTAGCAGATGTTGAAAGTCCATGGGAAAAAGAAGAGCATTTGCGGAGATGATTCTTCCGCGTGGCGATTACTGTTGCTCACTGTATCATATCTGATCTTGCTTTTTTGGATGGGGAACACATAGAGCATTCATGTATACACATTACTGGTTTGAAATGATACTCATCAAACAAGTTTCATAAATGAAAAATGAACAAAGTAAATGATTCTTTTTTTATCTGCAATGCTTTTCTTGGAAGTGCTCATCACGCACACGGAGTTTTGGGTATAAGGGTAATACATTACCTTAGTACAAGCCGATCTCTTTATTCGGTGAATTCCCGAGAACACACATCACACAATGGGCAGTTATGACTGTGCACAAGGATGAAACCACCCAAAAGGGATGATCCCCAGTGTTGGAAACAATCATAGTAGCAAACAGTGGTAGCAGTAGTAAAAGCAATGATGATAGTGGTGGTGAAAAAAGTCAAAGGTACACGCACATTAAAGTATACCATATATTTGAATGCACGTTGAAATAGATACATTTGGGGTTATGTAAGCTTTTAGATCTGTGCAGGCAAAAGCACTGCTCACAAGAGGAGATATCCACGTGCGTCACATATTTTAATGCTTCTGATTTTCGAATGGTCGGCTACATGCAGCACAGCATCCCAAACCAGGATGATTGTACTACATTCGCGCTGCTGAAATGAATTTGTCTACACTCTTCTTTCTCTTTGTGTACGCACGACACCCAACCAACACCAACAGCACAAGCATAAACGGCATTTCCTTCCATCTCTCTACTTGACTAGAGCGTATTGCCATTGAGCACACTCTCATTTGACTTGTTCCGATGTTGCATTAGCCAACTCGCTCTATTTCTCAGTTTCGCTTTCACTCTTCACCGTCCACTCCTTTTGCCATTGCCATTCAAGACAACTCTTTATTCATCCCTGCATGTCAAAGAAACGCGGGTTCTTTCGTGGATATCGCCATGGGAATCGCAGTATGCCCAAGCTTTTGGGTACCAGGGACACTGAATCGACTCCTTCAGACAACAAATCTATGCTCGAGATAGCCTTGGATAAAGCCAATACTGCTGTACTCTATGACCAGGCTGATGACTTTGATGCAGCAATACGATCATACAAGGAAGCTGTTGGACTACTTGAAGGATTCTTCGACTCGGCAGGTACCGAAGATCGATCACGTTTGCAAAAGATTGTAAGTGAATGGAGCTCCTTTAAACAAGGGAGAAGGTTCCTTGATATCTTGCAGATACATCTAACATGACCATATTCATCTTTCTTCCTTTCTTAGTACGAATCTTATACAGAACGCATTCAAACCCTATCAGAGCAAATAGCCACCACCGCCACTGAATCAAGTAACAGCACTACATCATCATCAGATCATTCCAGTATGTTGCATACTCTTGCTGAAGGTACATCATGGCGTACACCCAAAAAGAAGATGGTCTTTGATGATGCAGCATCCACACATACAACAGATTCATCCAAAACAACTATGGGTGGTTTTGTATCCATGTTCGCCAAACGATCTCAGACAAAGCTACACCAAATCCCTGTTGCATTCAATGTTGATCCAAAGCCATCCAAAAGCACACCAATCTCATCTCCAAGTCGACCAACCAAGACCTGGTTGCCTTTATCAGGTATGTTTTATATATATCAGTACTATTCAACAGACATTTATACATCATATCAGGCACAAAAAAGAAGAGACATTCCACTGAATATGCCAAGCAAAAGTCTGTGACACCACAAGAAATGATGCCTCCTCCAGAGTTACCAGTTATTGCTCCAGCAACTGATTCAGATGATTACTTTGATTTACGATCTACAGGTGCTGCAGATTTATTACTTCCTACTTCACGCTATTCTTTCTTGAGAGATTCTGCCATCAAATCCACTTCACCATCACTACCACGACCATCAGCATCAATATCAGCCAATCCTATCACTAGTACAAGCCATCCATCAACCAACAAGAAGAATCATGATATCCAATCAGCTACTGCTATGGAAGATGCAATGGATAACTTGGCCAAAGTACTCGAGGAATCATCAATGGCATTTACTACTGAAGAGGAGGAAGAAGAGGAGGCTGTTGTAGCTATTGAACAGGAGAAAACATCTGCACGATTATCACAACATCATCAACAACAGCAACAAGATCGTCGAGCAGCAGGCTTTTCCTCCTTTTGGCGATCATCATCATCTTCATCATCGACTGGCAAAAACAATAAGCCAACACTCACACTGCAAAAGAGATCCACACGTATTCGAAGCAACAGTAACGCCAGCAGCACTTCTTCATCAACAGCTGCCTCCTCTCCTCCCACATCACCACCTTCACGATGGGCATCATTTGAACAGGCCAGAACATTTTCATCTTTAGCATTGTCACCTAAAGATCAACAACAACAGCAACGACCTTTAAGTACAGTTACAACAACCAGTAGCATTGTCAATATATCATCATCACTTGATTCGGCACCATTTATGAATCAACCACCAGCCAATGTATCTCCTGTATCTATACATCTATCTCTCATGCAACGTCTTTCGCGAAGTATGGTGGAAGGTGCATATTTGACTGAGCGATTGTATGTACCAAAGGAATTATGGTAAGTCTTAAAACAAGGACCCTTGGTTTCTTCTCCTTATTGACCCCGTTTCCCCTTTCTTATTGATGCGCACGTTCTCTTCAGGTACCAACCCAATATCCGACTTCCAGCTTTGGATGCCAAATTAGCAGCATGCGAACTACTTTTAGCAGGTCTAGAGCGTTTAGCACTGCTGGATGATGTCACCGATGTTCCTCTTGCTCAAAAGGAATTGTGTCTTTTGGAACAGTCTTTGGAGCATATTCGAGACACTTTTGCACGTAAATTCGGCATCATGCAACATGACAATCACGATGATGGCAACAACAATCATTCAACTTCATCCAATACAACAAACAACAATATCAACAATTCGCATAGCATTCCATCATCCCCATCATCCTCTACATCAATCACAGCAACCAAAAGTTCATTGGTAAGCCATATCAGGGAAAAAGATGGTAGTAAAGGGGCGTGTTTGATGCTAACTACTTTTTATCTCCTTCTTTAGAGCTCATGGAGCAATAAATTGTCCAAATCTGTTGAACGGATGAAGCTGGAATCTTCAAGGACATTGTAAGTAGCAAAGTGAGCACCTCCTGGAGACTTGGATCTTCTAACACATTTATGGTTTAAACTTTTTAAGGGATCATCAATACATTCAAGCTCTGATCAACTTGCTTTCCTCGACTCAAATACTTGGTATGATGATAATAGGCTAAAGAGACCAAAACAAGGAGTCAATATGCTAACATGATTGCTTTTCCATTGTAGATGCATGGCATACACAGTACTCGGAAATCCTTCGCTGCGAGCCATCTGAAGAACACTATTTACCACTCTTGGTGAAAGTCGAGACTGTCACTGAAACCATGCAGAAGATTGTATGTGGATTTATTTTGCGAGACTTCAGCATTCTTTTCAACAAGTGGTCGAAAAGGAGTCGTCAATGGCTCATCGATTGATCTATCTCTGTAAATTAGCACTGCATCTACCCATCACACTACTTTCTCTTGTTATAATGCCAACACATCAGCCTTGTTTTTACTCATGCATATCCATTATAAAACTCCTTTGCTTCTTGCATTACACATCATCATCAAATCCATTTCACTAAAATGGCAAAGTTTAAGCTGGAAGTAGTTCAAAGACGAAGAGGATTGACATTGCTTCACCGAGATTAGCAAGAGAACGATTCAACAGCATTCACAATGACTTTGTTATTAGTAGTGATGATATATGAAATGCCATATTGGTTGATCATGATAAGATTCATTGTCTATTTCATTTACAGAAAAGGGGGGGATGATTGTTTAAAGAAAGAACAAACGCCATTAATTGATTGCTTCCCGGAATGCCACCAGCTTCTCTCCTTTGACTTGACCTGCATAGATTGATCATTAGTCATGGGATCACTTTGTATCCATATTCATCAATACTCACTGTCTTTTTTGACCTCGTATTCCGCAGCAACATCGCAATCCTTGAGCATTGCCTTTTCTAGTACCTTGGCATTGTTACAGATAACACATCCATCCACCTTGGCACTATATTATAAAGTTAGTCTTACCCATCGCTTAAATGATCACACTACAACAGATTACACTTACTTGTCTGCAATGACGACGTGGTCCATGATAACTGAATTTGCAATCTTGACGTTCTTGCCAATAACACAGTGTGCACCAACACATGATTTCTTGACAGATGATCGTTCGTCAATCTTGGTGTGTTCGCCAATCATTGAATCATTGCCAACTTGGGTCTTGGGCTGGACTTCAGCAGTGGGTGGTACCCGGATCACATCATTACCTTGCTTGGTTGCCTATAGATCATGATGAGATATAATAGAACAATGATATAGTAATGATGTTATACTTACATGGCGATTAAGCTCACTATAGCTGGGAATAGTGTTGCCACGACCACAGAAACCATCTCGATAAACATAGACATGTGTTGTAACAGGACTCTTGAAATCAGCGTCATCATCTTCAATATGCTCGGATGCCGTTGTAGAGAGTGAAAAAGCTGTCTTCAACAAAGGATCATTCGTAGATGCATCTAATAAAGCTAATGAGAGGAAAGCTATTTGTCAATCACTTATACTTACATTCTTGGACCTTTTCTCGCTCAACCATCTTCTTCTGATACTGGCACTTGACAAGCATTGGTACAAGATCTTCCGATATACTGACAATATTTTCCTTATCCATGACCATATCCAATACCCATCGCTTGAAAATGTAAAGATGAGCATCGTATAAGTCTGTATGCACTCGTATACGAGGAAATCTGATAATACTTAGTCACATGATATATCATCCACAACACACTATGACTCACTTTTTCAATAATGACATTCGCATTGAAAACTCCTCGTCATCGGATTGTGGCACCTTGTACACCAGTGCAGAATGATTTGTGTCGATACCAACATAAGGAGCCTGACCTATCATACACAATGTCAGATATAGTTGATGACACCACTTTTCCACTTACCAGCATCATCTTTTGCAGCTTCAGTTAGACTGGATTGATAAAAGAGAGCAGACATGGTGGGATCTTGTACACGATGTGCATCCAAAAACTCGCGTGGATTCAAATCAGTAACCAAATCACATGGGATAACAATGAAATCTTTCTATCATAGTAAAAGTTACATCAATCCACTGTTTGTCTTGAGGAAATACTGCATCTTCCTACCTCGATTCTATCCTTGATGGATCGTAGAGCTTCAGCTGTGCCAAAATCCTCATCAACAGATACAACATTGCAATGAACGCTGCCTTGATAGCCACGTGAAATGTACGTTGTAAGCTTGTGATATGCTGCTCCTGAGCCTTGTATTAATAGGATAGCATCTACAGGTAGTGTGGATCGTGAGCATATTACTGGTATCGGTACGTTGAAGGTAGGGAAATCATTACCATGAATACCAGCCTTTTCCAGCCACTCTAATGTATATGAGATAATGGGCTTATTTGCTACTGGTAACAAGGCTTTGGGCATATTCTCTTCGTCTGAAATGGGATAAAGACTGTACCATGGGATAACAATAAGAATGAGAACAATGTGTGCTGGACGTGTCTAGTTTGAAAGTGCTGCTCACCGATTGGTACTGCCATAACCTGCCAAAACGACAGCTTGGAATTCGGATAGTCGATGGTGTCGTGTCTTGTCGAAGAGCATTGTAGTAGTAGGGTTTTGCCAATGACGACAACAAGTAAAAGAGAGGTTTTTATAGGTGAAGAGAGAGGCTTACTCGAAGCGCGGTCCGTGTTTTGGCTCTTAAAGTGATGTCTCACTCCGCTCAACTGGCTTGATTGCAACCAAGTAACGTCAACGTTGATCTGGATGTACCTCCCACATGTAAATAAAAGCTTTCATCACACACACGACATATGTCATTGTCATCATTTGAATGTCATTACAACTACTTTTATAAGTGCAAGACAACTTTCAATCTGAAGAGTGTAAGCGCATCAACAAGAAGTCCTGATCCATCATTCTATTGCATTGATAGTAATCTCATGTTTATAATAACACGTGACATTAATATCTAAGATACAGCAATAAAGTTTATTCACAATGTAAAGTACAAGATTAAACATTATCAGCAGGATAAGTTAATCCAATCTCCTTTCGCCACTGATCCATAGCTCTGACTTGACCCATGCTATCTTCCCATGTC
The DNA here is from genome assembly GCA_008728235.1 of Lichtheimia ramosa. Taxonomy (NCBI): domain Eukaryota; kingdom Fungi; phylum Mucoromycota; class Mucoromycetes; order Mucorales; family Lichtheimiaceae; genus Lichtheimia; species Lichtheimia ramosa. The sequence continues at coordinate 1,786,438 of CP031823.1, forward strand.
ATGTACTTGCACTCCTTCTCTCCTGCAAAGATGGCATCTGCTACAGCATCGGCTTCAATAGCATATAGGTTGGGTTGAGGAATATCGAGAGGTACATCCACAGATTCCTTGCCAAATTCCTTGTATTCAACACGCACTGGACCCATAGCAGGGATATCAGGTCGCCACAAGTTCTGGACACGAATTGATCCCTTATCACCAATGACTTGGACATATGTTTCAGTATCGGCAAACACACCAGTGAAGAGTTGTGCACTGATATTGTTTTCAAATGCAACAGATGCAACAGACCATTCATCCACCTTGGTGTCAGGTTGAACATGACCAACAGCCTTGACTTGAACAGGATCAATGGGTCCAGTGTTTTGAGCTGCACCAGCAATCAAACGACAGAATGACATGGGATCTAAATAGGATGCCATTAAACACGCATGATCGAGTATTAGTATCCTATTGTAACTTACATCCACCAATATCAAGGATAGCACCACCACCAAGCTCGTTTTGCCACAAACGCGAAGTTGGACCAAGAGGAACACCATCGAAAGAAAAGTTGGCACGAATCACCTTGACAGTACCAACCTTGCAATCCTTGACAAGTTCCACCACCTTGAGCGTCTGTGGATGCATTCGATACATGTATGCTTCCATCATAAACACGTTGTGCTCCTTGACTGCAGCAATAATACGTTTGGCTTCGGTCTCGTTCATTGCAAAAGGCTTTTCAACCAACATGTGCTTTCCAGCCTTGGCACACTGAATGGCAACTTCACAATGCTGAGGATGGGGAGTTGAAATGTAGACAACGTCAACGTTGGGATCCTTGAGAAGATCGGCATAAGAGCTGTAACAGTTTTCTTTGGGAACACCATACTGACTACCAAACTTGACAGCAGTTGCTTCGGCTCGGCTACCCACAGCCACTAAATCACCCTTTTTCGCGACTTGAAGACCCTTTGCAAATGTATGGGCAATGTTGCCTGTACCAATGATACCCCACTTGAGTGCTTGAGACATGTTGATCCGTGTGAAAAAGTAAAAGAGAAAAAGAAAGAATTGCCTGGTGGCGAAAAAGAAAGCGGGGCCCCTTTCACATTTTAGTGCACTTGATTACATCAGCTATCCCCAGGGACCTTTTACTGTGTAACTAGCTGAAACTCAATCTAGGGTAACGGGTCCTGTTACTGTTATATGCTTTAGATAGATGCATGTTTCTTTACTCAAATACAAATGAATATCCTTATGCTATATTTCTTGTTGTTGTTGTTGTTGTTCTTCTCTTATAACGCTTTGGTCGTCATTATCATTGCTATCATCATCAATCCTTTGAGGAAGCATGAATTGAATCTTGATCAAATACCAGATAAAGATAGTGAGCACTACAGATGCAAAGCTCATAGCCGTATTGGTGACTTTACCAAGCCCTAAAATGAATGTAAGTTATCCAAATATCCTGTATCACCTTCTCTTTTCCCACATCACTTACAAAAGTCTGGTGAATCAGAGACTACCCATGCACGGACATTGATAAAGTTTGGTGCAAGATTACCGATAGCATTGATAAAGGCAATTGCAAGAGCACGTGTATTATCATCCGACTTGTAGATCTCATTGACCCATGCCAGACATAATGGTGTCATGGAAATGTTGGCAGTACAGGCATAAGTTCCAATGAATACCAAGACGATTGGATTGGCTCCATGATTTACCACTGCCAGAATCAAGTACCAGATTGCTATCCAAAGTTGCACACCAGCCAAATGAAAGGGTCGTTCACGGAAGCGATCTGAGCTCCAACCAATTGCCAGAGCAACAATAGCACCAAACAAGTACGCTGGGGTATTCATGTAATTCGCAAAGGATGAGCTGTATCCCATATCACGTAAGATGATAGCAAAATTGAGTGACATGTTATTGCCAATGTAAATACATGCAAAGTTAACAACCATCAACCATGCATAGGGTGTCATTAACAGGTTTGAAAACCTAAAAGGTATATACGTCTTAATACTGCAACATGAACATATACTGTCATTGTACTCACGTCTTCCAGTTGTATGTCATAGAATGCATCTGCTTTCCTTGACGTGCCAAGCGTGCTTGAGCCACTTTTGCCTCTTCTGGTGAAAGCCATGGTGTGTTGTGTGGATAGTTTGGAATAAGAATGTAGCCAGCGATTCCGACAACAACGCCAATCAATCCTTCGATGATAAAGAGCCACTTCCAGCCAGACATACCACCTGCACCTTGAAGATTTTGGGCAATACTTCCTGCAATTAGACCACCGAGAGCACCACTGACTTGGTTACCAATCGCAAAAAACATTGTCCTTTTACCGAGCTCAGTCTTGGTATACCAACTTCCCAGCAAATATATGCAACCTGGGTAAAACGCCTGACCAAAAGATATGTAAGCAAAGCCATAGCATGCTCAAAAGTGTCACTTACTGCTTCAGAGATACCAAGCAATAGTCGCATTCCCCATAATGATTTATAATCGGTGATAAGTGCCATAAAGCTAACGACTGCTCCCCATAGCAAAACTACACTTGGGAGAAACAACCTTGGCTTAACTTTTGTTATCACCATGTTTCCTGGAATCTGCAGACTACATCATTTCAGTTAGTAATCTATAATAGTTACCATTCTCTTTCTCTTTATAAGAAAGCACTTACACAATGTAACCAATAAAGAACATGGTCACTGCCCAATTGTATACGTCTGAATTCAAGTCCAAGTCCTCCTCCATGCCATTGGTGAATGCATTTTCTGCATAAGGCACACAGATGAGTAAGTATCTATGTAGCATATAGAGTCAAGTATATACTTACGCATGTTGTTTCGATCCAAAAGATTGGCAAAGTAGGCTAGGAATGCCCAAATCATCAAGCGCAAATCAAGCTTTCTCACCAATTGTCTCTCGATGTGAGGATCAATAGACACTTCTGGAGGCGTTGTTCGCTCTGTTTGTATGATTTCCACACCAGTGCTCTTGCCAGCTTCCTCATCAAAAGATTTGCCATGAATGATCTGTATATTGGGTGCCATGTGATTTGTATAGATCTAATGTGCCCGGAATGAGAAGAATGTCAAATCACAGGGACATGAGGATGTCTATCTTATATACCTATCAGTGTCACCACTGCTTTAATCTGGTCATCTACCTTAGTTCTCACACACGTACCAAGTACATGGAAATCCCATAATCACTAAACTCTACAAACTTTATTCTTTTGGTTCACAGGATCTCTTTTCGTCATGAATTATGTGGTGGGAAGAAAGGTAAAACGCGCTTTCAACGACCAAGGATTCGAATCTTACGCAAAATGATGATGACATAAATGCATTCGTAACCGGGTTTCTTCTCACAACAAGACCACTTTATATGTCTACATGACAATTGATACATTGATACAGCACTTGATTACATCCTAAGCTGCTGAAATATATGACTACTATGACACATCCTCTGCTATGATGCTAATATCTTTGCTGGGTTCTCTTTGACATAATACACGTCGGGACAGTCCGTGTACAACTTATCATGAGAAAATCACTGGGAGTGACAGGATGGGACAATGACTGAATCACTTCATGTTTATATAGCTAGTCTAGTAGCAAGTATAGTCCCAATGTGAATATGATATACTTATGACAAGCTTTGTCGATCAATCTCCTCGTTTCCTGCATAGTCACCTTAAAAGGCGCCAAATAAGAAGATGTAAAGAGATTCATGCTTACCATGAAAAAGCATATTTCCATTTTCTGCAGGTGATACGAAAGGTGGGATACTCACGGTATTCATTTTGATCCAATCGCTGGTTTTTGACATCAAATGACACAGTGGGAAATGCAGTAATGGGAATATCAGAGTGACAGATACAGCAAAGAGAGGACTTAACAGATGTCTTACACTTTAATCTTCAATAGTAGTATAGTCTACACTAGCTCAGTATTACATGAAACTTGGATGAATCATAGTTCAAGTTGTAAGAAAGAGAAGAAAAGCATACAAGACCATGGATAGTGTGTATGCATGGGCCAACAGTGGATGAGCAAAGTCTGATTTGATCGAGAATAGCTGGAGGAGCTCTGTGATTGGCGGATAGGATGATATCGAACATTGGCAGCCAGAAAAGTGATACCTCCTCTTTCCTTGTACCAAATGGTAAGGATCATAAAAGTGACCTAGCAAACCATGCATGCTTCATTAGACTCGATCCATTTATCCATCCATCCATCCATTCATCCATCTTACCACTCATCCATCGGTTTGTCTGCTTTGAATCGGTTGCCAGTTTCATATGGAATCTCTACATGTTCACTACCCATGGTGCGACACAAGACCATTCAGCTTGACACTTTTATCAACATACCTTGACCAACTGGAGAATGGACTTGGATTGGGCCAAATGGAGCATGATATGGCAAAGGACAAAGTACTTGGGATACTGATATAGATGTGGAATACTAGGCTACCATCAAGGCACACGAACTTCGCAACAAGAACAAGGCTGAGCTTCTCAAGACTCTTGAGGAGCAAAAGCAGGAACTTGCTTCCCTTCGCGTGCAAAAGGTTGCCGGTGGCTCTGCTGCCAAGCTTCACCAAATGTAAGTTTTCATATATAGGCTGTTATGGCATATGAACTAATCACATGATTGTTATAGTGGTGTTGTTCGCAAGAATGTCGCTCGCACTTTGACTGTTATCAACCAAACTCAACGTGATCAGCTTCGTCTTTTCTACCAAAAGAAGAAATATGTGCCTTTGGACTTGCGTGTCAAGAAGACCCGTGCCATGCGTCGTGCTTTGACTCCTTATGAGCGCAAGATCAAGACTGTCAAGCAACAAAAGAAGGATGCTCACTTCCCTCTTCGCAAGTACGCTGTTAAGGCTTAGATCATTCATTGTTTCGAACATGTATAAATAAGTCTATAATGACAATCTTGTCTTTTAAAACTTGGATGATTCATATCGGATATGTGTGCGCTGGTTTTCGGATGTGTTTTCTATGTGTACGTGGATGAATACGTGGCCCTTACTTTTTTAATTCATCGGGCCGATCGATAGTTGCATAGTGAAAGTACGTCAATGATTCATTTCCAAAAATAGTGTGATACTTGACAGCTATCCATGATTTGCCAGAAGCTTCTTTAAGCGTCATTGTCAGCCAAATATCACATTGAAACGGCGAAGTAGCTTTTCCGAAATGAGTCAAAGAGGAACCAATGATTTCGGAAGTGACGGGAATAGAAAACGGCATAAATACCACTTGCATTCAGGCTTACAACCACCAATTTCTTTCACACTTGACTTCACTTTTACATTAAATCGATTTCATCATGCCTCGCCAGGTAAAGCTTTTATTGGTAGTCATTGCATTTGTATAGTGACTTAACATTGAAATATTATAGTCTAGACGTTCTGCTCCTGCAAGAAGACCACCTACTCAACAACAGACTCGTCAAGCACATACCATGCCTAATAGACAGCCACCACCATCACAACATCATCAGCAACAAGCTGCTCATCCACCAACTGCACCACATCAAGCACCACCACCACCAGTTCAACAAGGAGGAGGAGGACCTGGTCTTTTTGGACAAATGGCATCTACAGCCGCTGGTGTTGCCGTTGGATCAGCTGTTGGTCATACACTTGCTAATGGTGTTAGTGGCATGTTTGGTGGTGGATCACAACAAGAAACAGCACCTGATCAATCATATCAACAACAACAACAACCACAATACCAACAACAGCAACAGCAACAACCACTTTCATGTGATGAGAATGCAAAGGCTTTCACAAAATGCTTGAATGAGAACAACAATGACATTTCAGCCTGTCAATGGTATCTAGATGCCCTAAAGTCATGTCAACAGATGGCTTCTCAGTATTAGACTTATAAATAAATCGTCAGCATCTGTATATAAAATGTATTTCTCAAAAAAAAGACTTTTGTACTATCATGGCATACTATACATAAGGAGAAATTGGAGATGGGGAAGAATGAAGCGGTTGAGATTGGCATAAATGATGATGATGGTTGGTCAAGGAACGGGTGAACAGTGAATAGATTTCAGCTATATGGTAAAGGATTGTTGTCCGCACACAAAATAAAGGGGGAATAAGGAGAATGGGTGGGAATAATAACAAAAGTGTAAACAAATGCTTACAGATCATCAAGGTCGTCATCGTCATCCACAACAAGTTGTCGCCCAACTGAATTACGACGAGTGATTGAAGTGGATTGAGGAGGATTGGCAATAAGTTCACGATACTTTTCAGTCCTGATAAACTTGGGTACTGAATCTTGAGCCATGATACGACAAATGTGATCATCCACACGATCGTAAAGCTTGAGCAAGTTACGAAGACAATGACTAGCATGGCCATTGACAACCAGTGTGATCTGCTGCTGATGTGTAGGCTGAAATGCTGATGATACGAAAGGAATTGATCCTGCAGGAGCTGATCCAGTCTCATTGTTGAATACTGAAAACGTGCTATTGACATAGGCAATGATTTCATGACGTAGTTGATGATCAATGTTGACTTCAGAATGAGCGTTGGGAGCAAGATACGTGTCATAAATGGCGTAAGCATCCTGTAACAATTCCTTTGTAGACACATTAGGCTTCTTTGCTTTCTTACGCAATGTGTAATAGTCCACCCAAATGTTGACATTTTCTTCACAGAACTGAGACTTTAGAAAGTCGCGGAAATACATTCTGATCAAAGGATCTTGGAGGATCTGTCGTAGCTTTGCCCAGTGTGAATTGGGATCGATATTGTGATCTTGGTTGCTGAAAATCATGCTTGAAGGTCTGGATGAAGATGAAGTGGATGCACTATTGGATCGTTGTCGTTGTACACCACCAGGAGATCTCAATTGTAACAATCTTTCAGTGACTTCATCAATATCCTTTTGTGTTTTGTCAGAAGGACGTTCATTGTTGCTGTTGGGTGTCGATGCATTGTCATCAGGCATGTGTGGCACTGCAAATTCAAGACGATCAACTCCTTGAAGAGCATTTTCAACTAATTCAGAACTACCATCATCACTAGCAGGTTCACTTTCTGCTGAAGAAGAACCGGAGGAAATCGAAGAAGCGACAGTCTTTTTGGATGTTGTTGGATGAACTGCAGGTGCAGATTTTGTACTACTGCTATCATGTCGGAGCCTTGATGCAAGAGCACGTTGGCGCTGGAGGACTTTTTCATGCGTATCTGCAAGAGAACCTTCATCAGAATCGTCACCATATTGATAAGGCTTATCCCATCCAAGAACTTGACGTCCACGACCAGTAACATGATACATTGTATTGCGTCCCATTTTGAACATGATTGATTCATCCTTGGTGCTGTTTTCTCTGTCTGACTTATCAATCACTTGAGCAATCCACCCATATAAAACAAATTCGGATGCCACCATTTCAGCTTCTTCACGAGTAACAACAGTAGTGTATTCGCTGATCCATTCAAACGCCTGATAGCCATAAAAGGCATACTGAAACTCTTCAAGATCCTTCTTTTCAATTCCTAAGGAGTATCTTGTAAGCACTTTGCACATCCCTTATTGCCACTCTAATCCTCATTATTCACCTCCAGCATCATCAGCCAAAAGAGACTCCATTGGAAGATACGCCATCATCGTCTGTTGTATTTGCATTTAGTTCGTGTACTCAAGTAACACAAACATCGGCCCGATCACCTTTCCCACCACTTTTATGTTTTACCTTGAAAGCGATCGTCATGTTGGGACGAGCAAAAGCCAATCGGTCGTCACGATCTGCAAGTCGTTCAAGCACCACGACATTGAAAGCGTCAATCTTGGACAATGCTGGTTGTAAGCTTTGAATGGAAACTCGTGCTCGGTGAGAAAAGTCTTGAATAACGTATTTCCCTTTGGGCGACAAGAGCCAAATTGCTTTATCTTTCATGACGCGACTGGATGGATCGATAGCATTTTCAAGCAAGCGAGATGTTGCAAAGTGTTGAGCAAGCGTTTTACCCATCTTTGGTGACATTGAAAAAGTTGTCGTTGTGCGTGTCGCTATCAAACGTGATGGATCAGCAGGATCTGGTGCTTTGATGATATGTGTAAACTGAAGATGACCAAGTACTTCAATGGCTTCTGCAAATACAAAGCTGTTGGGAATAGTTCTAAATCGATAGCGATGATCTCTAAGACCATGTTGTATCACAAGTGCTGCAAATAAATCATTCAGATCCTATATGCATAAGAAAAGTGATGAGAATAATGATAACAGGGGTGAAAATGATGATATATTACCTGACAGTAAGGGCGTCCTCCCGACGTGACCCTCATCAACGTCGTGTAAGTCGCCATGGAAGACGCGCTATTAGGCATGATCCTTTAAAATGATACTAGACTTCTGCAGCTAGCAAAGATGATGGATGATATTTATAAAGAGGAAATGGGAAGAAGAGAAAGAAAATGGACCAGGGGAAAGAAAAGCTTCTTTATTCTCATTATCGCATTCATCTATAAGGTTTTCCTCTTTCATTATTATTTTTGTTCACTCGGTACTCCCCCCACACATCTCACACACTCTTTGATCGAATGCAAGTGTTACCTAGCACGCAGTTATTGGTTGCCAGCCTACGCCAAAGGATGACATTGTAACAGTTATGTCTTGAATCAAGTAACGGAAGACCCGACGCTGTTTTTCCATTTTTATGAGTCTAGTAGGACCATGCGGTGGCCTTTTTGTGTCGCCGACCCACAAGGCAATTGCTGGTCTCCTTGAGTTTAACACTCGTATGGGTCGCTTTTGAAAGAGAATCAAGCAAAGAAGCACATGATTGTATGAGCGGTGTCTTTTAGAACAAGCTCCCTTTTAATCCACCTTGATGGCAATGACTTTTTGTCAAGTTATTATCCCTTAACCATGATGCAACATGTAAACACATGTACGCAGCCTTCTCCTCTCTCACTTTGTGTTCCCAGAAAAGGCACCCGAGTAGGATACTCTGTTGTACACACATCACACGTCCCTTCTCTTTCCGCAAATCTCGATAAGATCCAAATCCGCTCACAGAATAAAGAGTAAGAATGTACATGTTTCTATTATACGCCTTCATCGTACCACGCTATCCTGCCCTCATTGTTGTATTCAACGTAGTACGAAAGGATCTCCATTTCCTCTTCCACCCTTATCCTTTTACTTTGATAGTTGATGTCAATCCCAGTTGTTCTGGATTGCTCTCTTATACTCTCTCTTGTGATAGACTTGCAACGTTGCACCTTTTGTCTGTGCACGATAAACTGTGTTATGTGTAAGGTACCAGACTATATCAAGTGTTGTAGCATGGATAATAAAAGAACATTTCATGTGTTTACAACATGTGTTATCCAATCAATCATCATCAGGAATCAATGAACAGCCCCTTCTCTTTCTCTTTTTCTCTTTCTCCCTTCCATTTACGTGCTAAGACCGATACCATATGAAAACTGGAATGTCATAGTTACTTTTTACTTTGTCTAATGATACAACATGCAATACTATTCTATTTCTTCTTTCCCTCCTTCTTCTTGATAGTTTCATCATTGATAAAGATACCCTTTTGGTTGTAAGGTTCAGGCTTTCTCCATCGTTGAATCTTGGCAGCAAATTCTGTCAGCTCCTGAATATTGGATCCATGCAAAACGAGACGATTGGGTTGGGGGATAGTGCACGTAACACCATCTGGCAAGTCCATGACAACGGGATGTGAGTAGCCGAGCTTCAAGGAGAGCGTTCGATCCTTATTTTCTAACACGCCTCGATAACCAACACCAACAAGTCGCAACATGACTCGGTATCCATCCGATACGCCAACAATAGCATTGTTCAAGTGTGCACGTGTTGTTCCCCACATGGCTCGTTGATGCTTTTCCTCTGGGTTCTCAACTGAAAGCTCTACTTGGTTCTGTGAATTGGGATCGTCAGGAGTAGCTTTTGTTGTCTTGAGCTGAACAAATGGTTTGATAATAACAGTCTGTTTGCCGAGAGGTCCTGTCACTGTAAGCTTGGTATTGTTGTATTCGGAAGGAATGCGTGGCATGGTGATAGGTGTTGGATCGTGTTCCAGCTTGACATCGTCAGGAAAACTGATAGGTTTACGTCCAATGTGAGAGGCGCATGGTGCAGCACTGTGAAAAGAGCGTTGCAACAAGGGTTGACGTAATAAGCGAGTTGCCGAATGCTTTAGTGGAGACGCCATGGGTGGTAGGTGTGTATGTGTATTGGTGTATGCTGTCGGAAAGGAGAAGCAGGGCCTTATTTTTTTGCTTTTTTAGACCTGGTCATTGACCAAGCCATCCAACACTCCGCCAACAAGAGACGTCTTATGCACACCACTTGTCGACACCAACACTTGAATGTAAAGTAGTCTTTTTTTATTTGACAATGCATCATAAATGGATGTTCATATTTCATAACAAAGATGACTGTGAAATGTACACCATGAATGTGTGTCAATTTGCCTTATCTTTGCCCTACATGTAATGACTACTCTGCTCAATGAATCACTGACTCTACAATATAAAAGACCAGTCTGATCTATCAAGCAAGATGAATGATTCCTTTAGGATAGCGAAACATAGTATAAGATATAGGGGATACAATAGCAAAGCATTTGTCCATACCAAGCGTATGTATGTTGGCATATTGCAGAAGGAGCAGCTACTTGGAACATGTTGGACTGTAAGCGATGGATAGTGGACTATGTAATGGCATGTTAAACATTTGAGACAAAAGAATACAAGAAGGTCTTCTCTGATAAAGAAAGGGTTAAAAGAGAAAAGTGCACTAGAGATGTGAGCTTCATGCACCTGTAATGATTCTCTTTTTATGATTTCCACATGGTTGGCTCGTGTTGATCAACATTTTGCAGCTCACTTCACTTTATAATACTTGCTGATCATGGTCTACCTAAACAAATAAGCGTTCAAGTGGCTCGTGCATCTTATCCTTGACATGACATCACATATAGCTGGTCCCAATGACAATATGTGCAGACACTTGTAATCATTTTACATTGGTCAATTGAAGCAGGAGTTTCTTACGCGAGTGAATGAATTGAGTGATTTCCCAATTGATATGCAGCAGTATGCCGTGTCCCGGGATATGTCACTCATGACGTTGGTGATAGTTCTAAATCAGCACCATCCCAATGCATCATAGTCTTGTATGCTGCTCTATTCAAGTTGTTAGTAGTGAGTTATTTGGATATGGTGCTGCTTGAATGATATCTACTATCTCTATTGGATGGGCATGCATTCTACTAATAGTGATAGTCATGTTCATTAATGTAGAAAGAGTACTTGACAATGCATATAGAACTACTAGAGCTGATTGCCCAAACACATGCTGCAACACTTGCATAGAAGAAAGAGAGACATAAATGAAACGCCGCTGCGTGATTACCCTTCTCCTGCAGGGGATTACTAGTGATTGAAAAGACATTATAAAGTGGGAAATAGATGTTTATAGACATAAATAAGGACATAGGTTATAGTATTCAATGTAGCTATGATGAAAAAAGGATTCAATAGTAAAAAGGGTACTATGGGTGTGTCAGATGTATGTGTGCATGTGTGTGTTTATGGATAGAGTACTCCGAGCAAAGACGGCGGAGGACAACAAAAACTCGGGGTCTTTGCCAATTTGCCTCACTCGACCTTTTCTTTCTCTTTCTCTTTTGTCCACAACAGTTGTATACAGCAAAAACATATCTCGGTCCAACATTCTTTCGTTTTCTTTTTCTTTTCAGCACCTTTTCTCTAAAGGTATTATTCTCTTTCCAATTCTTCGCCATTGCTTGTCTTGCTCTCATGTGGCAAATGCAGTCGTGAGATGGGCAGCTTTTCAACAAACATACCTTCATTAACCACACCACTTGTTCTTTTTCTGCTTGATTCGACCTTTCTTAGAGTGAGTACTTGTTGGAACGGCTGATTGGAAGACTTAAAGACTTGACAACTCACAAAAGTGTTCACTAGGATACCAACTGCTTCATTCATACCATCATTTCTTCTTTTTCTTCTTGGGGGTTGATATAAGAGCGACGAGCAATACGCCCATCATTTTTAATCCATATCACTTGTACAAAAGCAACATCATCAAGTATGTACATCTTTATAAAGTGTTTAGCTTTTATTGACAACAGTTTATAGTTGCATCTTATGGCACAGATTCCACCATCACCAATACACAAGCCGCTTTCTTCTATCGATGCGAGTAGCAGCTTAACGACACATTCATCAAAAGATCGATCATATCACAACACATCATCAAATCAGTTGCAACAACACGTGAATGCAAACAACACTGATTCAGATGCCGAGACTGAAGTTGCTGAAGATGATATCATACGCAATGAAGATGAAGAAGAAGACGAGGAAGATCGTTACTGGCATGAATTTCAAAGACGACATCGTAACAAGAATGCAACATCCAAACGACATCAATCAGTTGCATCATCAGCATCATCCACATCCAGTACCAATAGCAATGCTGCTGTATCAGAAGCAAGTGATGAAGATGAAACAGCAAAAAGTGATGATGAAGATGAGATTCGCATGGGACGTAAAAGAAAGCATCATCGATTGACATCATCAACACGTGGTCGACGTAAAGCATCTACAACAGAACACACACCAGAGAAACGACGAAGAGGACGACCAAGAAAAGATAGTTCATCAACAACACAGGATGATGATGACAAGACGACAGTGACTAGGAAGAAGCCTCGTGGAAGAACAGCATGTCAGGATCCCAACAAACCAGACAAAGCAGGTCGTACCAAGTTGTTTGTTTTTACTGGCGCAGGCAATCTTGAAAAGGTGAAAGAACTTGTTAGTCGAGGTGCGAATGTCAACTTTCGTGACAATGCTGGTTGGACACCTTTACATGAAGCTTCACTCAAAGGACAACACGATACTGCACAATATCTTGTTTCTTGTGGAGCCAATGTCAATGCACGTGGATTCAATGATGACACTCCTCTTCATGACGCCAGTTCCAATGGGTTTCCAGCATGTGTTCAGCTACTTGTGGATGCTGGTGCAGATGTATTTGCGCTCAATTCTGATAAGGAGACACCTTTGGATGTTTGTGAAGATGATGCATGTCGTGTGATATTGGAAAACAAGATGAAGCAGCTGAATCGATTGGTGGCCAAGGATGATAATGGTCGTACCATTTTGCATCGTGCATGTGCTTCTGGACAATATGATGAAGTAGCCATTCTTTTGAAACAAGGTGCGAATGCGAATGCCCAAGACAATGAGTTATGGACACCATTACATGAAGCAGCACATCATGGACATCTTGAAATTGCCAAATTACTAGTTCAACATGGTGCTGACTACAACTATTTTGGCAACAAAGGATATACAGCATTACATCATGCAAGTGCAGGTGGACATAAGGATCTTGTTCAGTATTTGCTTGATACTGGTGCTGATGTTGATCTTTGCAATCATGCTGGTGAAAATGCATATCAAGTGGCAACAGCTGCTGAACCACGTCGAATCTTGGCAGCACGTATTGACGAATTGAGGAAACAGCGCACTGCAAGTGATGCAATCGATGAGATCACCTTCATTTCTCACACCAAACAAAGACGTCATCGACCAGAAAGTAATACAGCAACCAATTCACGACCTCTGTCTCGAGAAGAACGCAAAATCCAAGCTATCATGAGGACATTTGCAAGCATTGAACAGAACAAACGACCACGACGATCACGTAATCGACATGATGAGATGGATGATGATGATGAAGCCATTGTGCAAAAGGAAGATGGCAGGAGGAGGAGACGTATTCACACTACCAACAGCAGCAACACTACAACAACTACACGACGAAGGCAGAAATCTATTTCAGCTGAAGTTGAAGCATCATCACGTGAACCATCACTTGATCCAGATTCAACAACAACAGAAAAGATGACTCGTTCAGTAGCCAAAAAGGTGGATGCTAGCAAGTTGGATCCTTACAAGAAAGATACCAGTGGACGTACTCATTTGCACAAGTGGGCTATCAAGGGTGATTTGACTGTTGTCAGCACTTTACTGAAATCTGGAGCCAATCCAAACGAGAGTGACAATGCTGGTTGGACACCATTACATGAAGCAGCTTTAAGAGGACGTGATCAAGTTGTTCTTTTATTGCTTGAAAATGGTGCAGATCCCAATTCCAAAGGTGCTGATCAAGATACTGCTTTACATGACGCCGTTGAAAATGGTCATGCTAATGTCATTGAACACTTGCTGAAATTTGGTGCCAATCCTCGTGCGAAGAATAGCAAAGGTCTTACTCCATTGGATATTGCCAGTGAGAACAATGATCCTCATATTGAAAGTGTCTTGCGTCGTACCGTGGTCAAAAGTGGCAAGAGGAAGGCTACTGATGAAGCAAATGACGATGATTCTCGTAAGCGGATCAAAGGTAAGTTATGTCTATCATTGAATAGTAAGAAGACTAAGTTCTTTATTTAGATGAAGAGGAATCACCACGAGAAGAAGATGCCAAAGTACCAGCTACAGAAAAAGCAAAGGCACATGCTCGAGAGTTATCAGGTCGCCATTTGCCAAAGAAAACCTTACATCCTTTGCAACAACCACAGCAGCATCTTTCTGGAGGTGATTTGTCTCCTGATGGCCCACATACTCCTATTCCAACACCACCACCAGAACATTGGCACACCAAGGTCAAGGAAGAAAAGGATTACAGTTCACTTTCATCCTTGTTATTGGCACCATCCAGAGATCGAGCACCTACATTAATGGAGGCACAGCGTTATTTGCCACTCTACACTGTTCAGCTATTTGAAGAGACAGCAAGGAAGCTTTGCTTTTTCGTAGTTGATTTTCAGATCAGTATGCTACTTGGTTTATCCACCCAGTCCTTTTGGCAACGCTATCCACATTTATGTCAACGACCAGTGACTGACAAGGAAAAGGAACGTTTATGGTCACCATTTGCATCCATGCTCTGTCAAGGCAATATCAGCAAGCAGACTGAAAAGCAACGTTTCAACGACACTGATATGCACTTTGTACTACTTGAGCAAGTTGTTTCGGTTATCAAGCAAGATTATGATCATTTATCGCAGAGCCTTATCACAATCACACTTGATATTGGATACAAGGATGAAAACAGCGAACATCATCCATCGACACCGATTCAACCACAACAATCAACACCACACTGCCTTTTGAACAACAATCACGTGGCCATGTTACCTAAGCGACCTGGCTGTGGTCTTCCTCCAAAGGTCTCTTTGAAACTTCAAAAATTCAAGAAATGAGAACTGTATACCCGTCTTTTGGATTTCTCCTTTCATCATTCTCTCTTTTCGCACTCCCACTTTTCATGTGTCAAGTACAATCATTTGCAAACCAAAATAGCGTTTCTGTACAAAGCAAATAAGAAATATCATGCTGGTTCTCTTTGAGCCAGATCTTCTACATATCTTAGTATCATGCATTGTTAATATGAGTTGGATTTCGATCATCACCGAGTTTCCTTTTAAAAGCATTACTTTATATATAATGTGTTGAGAATCTGTCATCATGTGCACAAAGCTAGTGGTATATAGACAATCCTTTTTTTAGATGCTACTACTGGCATGACGAAAAGCAAGACTTGAAAAAACGACTAAATGATGATCCTTGTTCTTCCTCTTCTTGCCGATGAGATGCATAAAATGACGATGTGGACATGGATGGCTTGTAAGAATAGGAGTATCTGCGACGAATTGACTGATCATCAAATGTCGAGTACAGACGTAGATCAGGTGTTGTAGCCACGAGTGAACCTGAGATGGTTGATCTTTCAGTAAGACTGCTATCACTGCTGCTTTTGCTCTCCAAATCACTTTCTTGCTCCTCTTCATCATCATTCATATCAAAGTCATCCAGTATTGCATTTTCAGTAGTCGGTCGCTTGACTTGAATGCCTTTTGGATTGTGTTCATGGTCTTGATCAGCATCATTGTCATCATCATCATCAATCAAACGTTCTGGTTCATATCCTCGTTCTCGAAGCAATTGATGTGTCCAAAGGAGATATAAGCCTTCATCATTATCATTGGGGCTGACAGTGGTGTGTGGTGGTGTAGCAGGCATGCTGAAAAAGTAATCGGCTGTCTTGAATGATGCATCACTATTGACACTGCTGGCTATACTTGCTGTATCTAAATGCAACTCGAATTAGACTTATTCCCCGAGTCAAGATCATCCAATTGTTCATACCAGATGCATGATTTCCACTCGATATAGAGCCATATTTGCAAGGAACAAATCGATCTACATGATCAAAAGGTTGTTGGTTGATGGCCAAGTAGTAGTTTTTCATCAAGATTACCTTGAGGAACCTTTAAACGATCTTCAGAAGAGCTTGATGCTGATATGGGTGAAGGAAGAGGCTGTGGCTATAAAGAAAGCTCGCAAACATGAGAATGATAATGCAAGTGGATGATTGCTATTATGCACTATATACCATGGGAGCAGTAGTAACGCGAATGAATTGAGTCATGATGTATGTGTAGAATAGAGGACAAGAGAAAGAGGGATGTGTGCACGGGCAACTCCTTTTTAAATTGTCATCAGAGTAACAAAGAAGGGATGCAAGGGGCAAAAGTGCACACAGCAACATGTGTATGGTGCGCCCTGGCAGCACTATAGAGTGCTTCTGCCATCACCCCGCACTCAGACAACCAATAATTACTCATGCGTATCAGATGACACACCCGTTCCACTTGAACCAGCAGTGCTTTGCAGTAGTTTATGACCTTGGAAGCTTCTCTCCAAACAAAGCCTATGTATGTGTGTCAGGCGCTGCAGTGAAAATGTAACAAGCAAAGTGATAAAGGCAAGTCGAGACCCCAAAATATCATACACAACACATTAGACTCTTTTATCTCCTTTTCATCGATCCTATCATGTCGGTTTTTTGTAGTGTATAAGCTGATGGCAAAAAGGAGTACAGGGAATGTTCAAAAAGAAGGATCATTGTTGTTGTTGTTGTTGAAAGTCCTTGGATGCTTCAAGGAAGATGTCTTTTTTTTATCCCCACCTCCCAATTCATGTGGCTCCAAGAAGTAATTGGCTCGTGTGATATCAGGGATTGCCACCACTGCTACTTTATTCTCCTCATTCTTTCTCCTGTTTACACTGTGTCATTGTCATAACATTAGATCCATCATGCTGCGGAAGTCAATTTAGCTTAGGTGTGTGTGTACGACAGCAACTGTTTCCAATGCAGCGTCTTTTATCTCCCCGCTTTCAAAGTGATAACTTTTATCTCTTACAATACGCGTTGCCTTGGCGATATGAGTGATACAGAAGACGAGCATATCAAACGTGCCATTCAGCTTTCTCTGCAAGAAATTGGGGTCGATCCAGAACAAGACGACATTGACCGTGCCATCGCTCTTTCTTTACAACAGGAACAACACGACAATAGCGACAGGGTCTCTCATGCAGCAGCCGATCGTGTATTGGAACACAATGACGATATGCGTACAGCTATTGCTCTTTCGTTAGGCAAGTCGGTTGATCAGCTTACAGCACGCGAGGCGTTAGGCTTGACAGCAGAAACCAAGGATGTAGTACAACAATTCAATAAGCGTAAACGACATGATGATGATGATGCAGAAGCAAGCAATAGCAACAACAAAAAGACAAAGGATCAGCGACACTTTTGGGATGGTGTTGTCAAGTTGACACATGTTACTGGGTTCACTGGGCCCAACTTTATCCGTTTTGAAGACATTATTGAGAAAGACAAGCTGAAGAAGGCAGTGATCACAGCAATGGTTGTCAGCATGGATTGGATTGAGGAGCAGTTCCCTAGTCATGTCAATCTTTGTGTCGTGTTACATGGTCGTCCTGTAAGTGATGATGATGATGATGACTGGCTCGTGCACCAACTGATTGTTGATCACATTGACTTTGTAGGCCATGGCCCGCCAGCTGAGTACCACAAGAACGTTCATTGTACCTCCTCTTAAGGATGAAAACTGGGGTGTATTTCATTCAAAACTCATGATTCTCGTGTATGAAAACTCTATGCGTATTGTCATTGGATCAGCCAACTTGGTAAGACAAGGACTTTTCATGCATGTACATCATTTCTCTTACATCAATCTTTTAGGAACGTTACGACTACAATGATCTAGAAAATGTTGTGTTCATCCAAGACTTTCCACTTGCATCCAAAGCTACCACATCCATCACACACCTACCACGTTTTGCTCGAGATATTGCTGAACTGCTGAAACAAATGCATGTGCCAAGCTCAGTCCAAGGTGAATTGTTAAAGTACGACTTTTCCCGTGCCAAAGCTCATGTGATTGCCTCTGTGTCTGGAGATTTTCAAGGTCGTGATCAGTATCGTCAATATGGACATGCAAGACTTGCACAGATCATCCGAGAAATTGGTGCTGCTGATCCTAATCGACCACCACGCATTGAGATGCAGGTAAGGATACTGATTGATTTGAGCTCCCAAATTAGGGGGTTTATGCAATCTTTTCTTGGCATTTTGACAAAGAAAGCATTAGACATCCTCCCTCGGCGGCTTGAATGCATCTTATCTCCATGAACTTTACCGATCTTTTTCGGGCATCGACCCATATGAGACATCCAACAAGCCCGTGCGCATGAAAAACAATGAGCCGTTGCCACCAATTGATATCATTTATCCTTCTATGGACACTGTGCTTGATAGTCGATTAGGACCACCAGTAAGCTAATTCAATGTAAACATGTTATGCAGGATCATTCATTGTTTTTCAGGGTGCTGGAACCATTTGTTTGAACACGAGTTCATGGCGAAAACCAACATTTCCCAAACAAGTCATGTGTGATGCCATAAGTCATCGAAGACGTACATTGATGCATTCCAAGGTAAGTTGTTATGATACATCTTAATATGACACTTGTTTATTCTTGTTTATAGTACATTATAGCAACTTTACCACAATCTTCAGAGCATCGGTTAAAAGGATGGGTGTACTGTGGGTAAGGTTATGGGAGAAAAAGGGAAAGGAGAAGAAGATCGAGTTCTTAATCATGGATGATAGGAGCCATAATGCTACAATGGGTGCTTGGGGCAAACTCTCCATAACAAGGGATAGTAAACAACCAAAAATGTCAATCAAGTAAGGCGCAATATGATAATACGACAAGGTACAACATGGCTGACACTTTGTTTAGTAATTGGGAGCTTGGGGTGATTTTGCCATTATACGAAGATTCTGATATCCCTGTTACTTATGTGCGACCACCACCAAGATATAGGCCTGGACAGGATGCATGGACACAAGAGTAGCAATATGTTTTGATAACTATCTGTATTGAGCGATAATGAAAAGAAAAATAGACAACTATTTGCTTAGAAACAAATGGGATAAGACATGGTAGAAAACATCGGGATGGGGGAATGGGTTTAAAGCATTTGAAAAAGGGGTTGGATTGAGCTATCGACGAGTAAGGTTGTACACTATTGCTTGTCACCAGGTTGTTTGTCATCTTTGGCATCTGGATTTGTATCAGGACGTTGCATAGATGGATGTGATGTACCACGAGGAGGAGCTGAAGAGCCTGCCCAATAACCTGCATGTTGATGTTGTGGCATATATTGCTGTTGGGGTTGGTTGCTGTAATACGATGGCAATCCAGAGTAATGATGAGCTGATGTATGAGGAGGAGGAGCTTGTGGAGCACCACCACCTTGTTGCTGATAAGGTACACCTGCAGCAGCAGCAGCAGCAGCAGCTACATAGCCTGGATGATGACCATTCCAATTACCACCTACATAAGGTTGATAACCAGTAGTTGGAGGAGCTGTTTGAGGCGCAGTTGGAGGTGGAGGAGCTGCTGCTTGAGGAGGATAACCATCAGGCTAATCATGTATTAATATCACTTGTTTCTAATACAAAGCATCATGAAAATACCTTTTTTTCTTCATAAGGTGACATTTTGTTCTTGTCCACTGAAGGGGAAGATGATGCTCCATTTCCATTTGTATTGTAGGATGACTCAGGTGCCTAATAGAAAGAGCGGATTCCACAGTGAGAAAAATTGGAGCGGGGAAGGATACTACAATGACCAGACAAGAAGAATGAATAACACTTACAGGTGAAGAAGCTGGTTCAGGGTCTGGTGCATTCAAACAGGCTTGAATCAAGTTCTTTCCTTCAGGTTTGGTAACAATAGGTTGCAACTTGACAGTGGTGAAAGTATAAACGAGACCAGTCTCTGAAACAACGAGGAGAAGTACTTGAGTACCAGTAAGTGTGCTGAGCTCGTACGCCTAAAGTTTTTTTTTCCAATCAGCCTTTCTCGTCAAGAAGTGCAACTAGCTGACAACATGTCTAGTCCAGTCAACAATCGGTTATGCTTACCTTCTTCATGATGCCAGCTTTACGCTTGGAGAAGGTAATGTGGCGGCGGTTCTTGTCTTGGATATACTCGATCTTGATTTTGCGACGTCCAGAACGTTTGGTTGGCTTCTCTTCATCAGACTCGACAGATCCGTCATCGTCAACAGGCAGCGCTTTGTCCTTTTTGGGAGCGTTTGAAAGGTCAAGGTCCGAGGTATTCATTGCCTATTAAGGGTGGTAGTGTTGGTTTCCAAATGCAGAGCAGAATAGCAGCAACGAGCGAAGGTGAGAGGAAGGGCCACTCAACACCACGAGCTTTTTTTCTTCTCAGCCTGAGATTGGCAAAACTAGACCAATCATTGTCCGCTATGATCACTTGCACGCCACCCATCTTGTTTCCCATCCTTCATAGCTCCCACACACATATAAATTAGAAACACTGTAATCAAGTCATGTACGAATGATATAAAGTGTAATATAGAATATGCTATTTGGATTATGTTGTCTTGTAAGTCATTCTACATCAATTGCATCTGACACAAGAATGAAGATTACCCGACAAATACCCCCCATCATTTATCATCAATCCTCCTGTCTCATCTTTATACACATGATGATATCACATTCCTAGTTCCATGGTCCTGGAATTCATGCTGCATGCATGTACAATACTTGTTGAAGCATTTCAGCTGCAGTTCCAGATTGGGAATACACAAAATGATTGAACATGTCTGTGTGGAAGAATACATTCATGTCTTCCCATAACACTGGGTCTTACTTAACCAAATGTGCTACAGATACGATCAATGATCGCCAAATGGCTTTACATAATATCACCCCTTTGTTTCATTGTTGACAGATTCCCAGTCAATGTATATATCTTCCACCTGATGAATGACTCTTTATCATCGTCTTGATGCTCATTAACATAGACATATAGCTTGTATTGATGATATACATGGTACTTTGAAGATATGTTTCAATAGGATGTGGCTGGCAAGTGGGGTAATCTTTAAGAAAGGGGACAAAGACCCAAACTTGTGGATCTTGTTGTTTGTGTGTGTAAATGAAGGGGGTTTATCCTGACAATTGGTGCTATCACAGCTCAGCCATCATCATCATGTACCATGTGAGCCCGATACTGGGGTATAAACCAAAGAACAGGTACTCGAGACAAAGAAAAGAGAGACAAAAAGCTATTAGGCGTTTTACCGACATGTCTTTTGGATCAATTGTTCCAAAGAAGAATCACTAGTAGTTTCGATACTTTTAGTACCGAGCCAATGGTAAGCTGAGCAATAAGAAAGATACAAATGCATAATGGAATGATGGGCGGGGGATCTGTAGTAGGAAGGTGTTGGATGATCAAGAAAAGGGAAAAAGAACATGCAAGGATATGTCTTGTGAACAAGGATCAAATCAAGTCCCGAAGAATACTAGTCAACTGGTTGATGGCATCCGTTTTTCTGGATCGGGGGTAGTAACAAATTTTGCATAGACATCATATCTTGTGCTGTTGTCCTCCGCCGTTTACTATAAAAAAAACATCAGTCATGGACAGCGAAGATCCTAATATTGGAAAAGAAAAGGTACATACGCTGTATTGGAATTGCGTCGAATACGTACTCGGACACCTTGATCTGAAAACCACTTTGTCAAATCAGTTGATTCTATCATAATACTAGGTAAGTTTCTCAAGACAAAGCACGATGACGTCTTTTGGATGTTCATATGTACCTGACATGCCTGGAAAAGCTTTAAACACAGCATAGCATTAGTCACTTTGCATTTACCAATAGAGCAATCGCTCAACTTACTTTTGGGAGAATAGACTTGAAATGTGTCTGAAAGAATGGAACACAAGTAAAAGACGTGTGATCTATGATAATGCTTTGATAAGCGGGATGTCATCACTCATTGCACCAAACTTGAAATCAAGATCACTCACTCTACGATGCGAAAAAGCGAAAACTTGAATCTAAAGTGTCCTTCTTGCCTTACACTTATGTCGTCAAAGATAAAGTATCCACCTTCTATGTTGCACACCCGATAATGTGAACACAAAATGTGCAGGTTTCAGGACCAAAAAAAGGTTAGCAACCGGTATTCCCAACTTGGGGGTGCACATACACATGCACACATACACAACACAACCACTTACCCTTATTTTCGGTGTCTCTGAGCTTATGCAATGATTGCACAACCGCTCCCGCGGTGCTTGGAGTAGCTTGGTTTGTGAAATGTATATCGTCCCCTCTGGTATCAACTAATGTAGCGTAAAGGAAAAGGTTGGGATCATGAAGCATCCTAAGCATGTATTGTTGGATCAATTTCTCTTTGCCAATCATGATATCTATAACAATCTGATCACATACTCTTGGCGTTGACATTCAAGTTGTACAACAGGAGGTGGGTCTACAGGTCTGCGATCCACTAATTGGTCAAGTTATCAGTGTTGATTTGTATATGTGATATAATGAATTAGTATGCAACACACCTTTTTCTTTGAAACTGCAAAGACGTGCCTTTACAGGCTGTTGTCGCACAATAAGCCGTATTGGACATCTGTAAATGGATCCATTTAGCACATTATGTGTAAAAGAGCATCTTTTCTCTCACGTTTCAATATGTGATGATGCGTGAAACATTGTGTGAATAGGTGAAAAAGAAGAGGTGCGTGGTGCAACTCCTGTTTAATGTGGTCTTTTTGACATATCAGCCCCTCTAGATTATCCCCGATTTTCCTTGTCAAACAAAAGCGATTGGATAGGATTGTCCGTGCGCTGTAGGTTCCCGTGTGTTGGATTGCAAGTGCTCAAAGCACAAATCTGAAGAACAAGACCCAGCTCATTGAAGCCAGTAATAGATAAACGCATCCATAAACCCAATTCCCAGCAATAGGTCGTTTCTCCGCTAATGTCTCCGCTTCAGTTTTGCTGTTGTTTCGTGCTGATGCAGGTTGCTGCAGGATTGAGCTGTAAATCCGCCAATCAATCAAGACTAGTATCACACCACCAAAAAACGCTAGTAAGCCAATGCATAAGAAGAATATCATCACACTGTCATATCCTTGATGGCGATCTTGGTCTTGCAATAAGCCTGTGGCAATATCAAATAGTGTTGCTCCAATGTTGGTGCATGATTTAATCAAGCCCATGCCAGTACCAACCAATGATAATGGCAGAATGATTGGCACAGATGATACCAATCCTACAGGTCCCAGGGCCAAGCTCATGCTAAACAATAGCATTCCAACAACAGGTGATAGATATGTATATCCCAATAGAGCCATGGACAAAAGGAATGTTAAGCCACTAGCAATGACTAATCGACATAGTTAGTGATAAGGTGCAATTGCTATTTACCAAACACTTACTCATCCAAGTGCGCTTTCCGTATCGATCCACACATACGCCAAGCACTGGCATTAAGAAGATCGGCAACACCTGTGCCACACTAGCTGTTGCTGCTGCCTTTGCATTATCATATCCAAATCGCATCTTGACAAACTCGCTGATTTGACATATATACCATTGTTAGTGCTTTCAAGAAAGATGAATTGATATCATCCATACCTGTTGATGTGTAACCAACATCCCCATGCACCACCTAAGAGGAATTCCATTGCTGCAATAAGCCAATAGGAATGTGGCAAATACAGTAGTTTGGACCAGCTAAAGGAACGCTTGGATCGAAAGACATGCTGCTGATTCATCCCCAAGTGCTTCATCAGCCCAAGGTATACAAGATTCATCAATAATGAGAAAAGACATAGTAACGCGGAAAACTTGTATACATTTGTAATGTCAGAAAGATTTGTTTCGAGATATTTGTCATCACTTACCCAAAAACCATAGCCATACCATCCTGTAGCTTCAGCAATAGGAATAACAGTTGCTTGAGCCATAAATGATGCCTGACATGTTTGGCAAATTAGCTTCTTTCTTGAAACAATGTTATCTTTATGATAGCAACATACCAATCGGCTCACAGTCAACATCAGACCAATGACTCCAGCCAAATCACGCCCATGAAACCACTGGCTCAAGATTGTCTCCTGAACAATGACAACATTGCCACTTCCAATACCATATAGTATCCTTCCAATCACCATGATGGACATACTCTTGCCATGAATCGATAATGATACCAGCACATTGCCCATAGTAATGAGGACTGTGGTGATGATGGATCCTTTAGCTGTTCCAAAAGCATCTAAAAAGACGCCACCAAGTACAGGCAAGATGGTGTTGACAATAGAGACACTGGATTGAAGCACGCCATATTCAGAGTTGGTGATACCAAATTCTTCTTTGATGATGTTCTTCATTGCACCCAACGTATGTGCTGCAAAATGGCTCCCCACTAGTATACATCATCGTGGGAAAGACTGCAAAGTGAGCACAATGCACAACCATATCCATTGTCTGTCATTGTATACCTGCCAAGAATAATGCACATGCTAAAGCAACTGCTTTATACTTCCAAGGTTGAGTGGTTAATTGGTCTTCACTTTTGATGTCAGCATGCTTATGTTGCTCTTGATTGTAAGCCGATGATGATGATGATGATGGTGCATGAGAAATGCTGTCAACAAGCTTATTGTCAATGCCGTATAATGTCCCATCGCTCCTTGATGCCAGTAGTTGTTGTCGTTCATTGTTTTCTGACATATTGTGCAAAGTTGAAATGTGGATGTGATGCGTTTCAAAACTAATGTAGAAGAAGGAAAGAAAGAACAAAGTCAAATGATGAGATCAATGTTGCTCTATGTGCTGATTGCCATTTCTTTACATGCAACATACACATGGTACGCCATTTTCAAGGCTCACAGGCGAGGCTCGGCATCTGATAACACAATGCTGTGATCTGATAAACAAATGTAGCATCTTGTGGCATTGCTAATAAACATGCATATAGGGGGTGTTGTCTTGATAGATCAGCATGCTGTAGATTGCTGCACGTAATAGGTTTTGTCAGCCAAACCAAATCTCATGAGTCGATTGATGTCAAGTCGTGGAATACAACTATAAACATGCTTTTGCAGATGCGCAACATCATCATTGGTGTACACAAGGTGTTGAATGAGATATAAAACAGGTTTGTATTCCAAGAACTGCTAAACAATACTACTCTAATTGTACAAGTCGAATATTGTTTGGCTGGTACAACCTTGCTGATCACCAGATGTTTGAAGCTGTAACATTGTCGAAAGCATAAAGTGATACTTGGTGATATGCTAGTGTGATATGGTGGATGTCAGTTGTTGCTCTTTTCCATTGGCGCATAATCCATCATTGTAATGGTACCTTGGCAGCAAGAAACAAGTCAAGTGCATGTCGACAATGTCGTTTAATTCCATAGTTGTCTCGCAATACAGGTATCAAGTCATCAAACTCCCAATCTGGTCTTGTCAACATGAAGCGTAGCGTTGTGATTCCCCATTCATGGTGATGTAGTACAAGGTTTTGTCTGAGACACGTTGATGGTGCCCTGTCATGCCGCTCCGCACTTCTCCACTTTCTCGAGTTTCTTCAAACAAACAATGTTCTCTTTTCCTCTTTGTCAACCATCTTCTTGTATATAAATGCCAGCTTGTAAGACAAAGATCATATAGCACCATGTTTGATAACTTACACAAGCTACTTTAAAGCTGTCGTTTATCCCAAATCTCACCAAGGCCTTGCTGCAGCTGCATCTGCTGGACGACGTGCTGGTCCTCCTCAATTCAGTTCAGCCAACCAACTCATTCTTTTCTTCTACTTGCTTGGATATAACAATGTTAGCTTCATGGGATGGTTCTGGGTCTTTTATACCACACTCTATTGTTACCTTTCAGCAGGTTTCCAATACGACAATGTCCACGATCTCTCTTGGCAAGGTTTGACCATTGTACAATCGGCAGCTCTTTTAGAGGTAAGCAACGATGACAATACAGCATTGGCACTTGACTAACCCAACGATGGTGAGTAGGTGGTCAATTCTTGGTGTGGTAAGACTGAGCAAGCAAGAAAGAAAGATATCCAAATTGATGTTGAGACGAAATAGGCTTTGTAAGAGCACCTAAACTCACCACAACAATGCAAGTTGCTTCACGATTCATGCTTGTCTGGGGTGTCTGTTATCTCTTTCCAAAAGTACAAACACATTGGGCATTTGTTTCGATGGTGCTGGCTTGGTCTTTGGCTGAATGCATACGATATGCTTACTATGGAACCAATTTGATCGGAAGTGTGCCAACTGGATTGACATGGGCGCGCTATAATGCATTCTTGATCTTGTATCCCATTGGTGTCGCATCTGAATTGACCTTGATCTATCAAGCCTTGCCTTATGCCAAAGACGGGAATGTCATGTACTATTACTTTATGATTGCTACTGCTCTTTTCTACATCCCAGGTAACATCCCAATCTTGAAACTACTCATCAAGGTTTATTGAAACATGAATTGTCTTTAGGGTTCCCCATCTTGTTCACACACATGCTGTCTCAGCGTAGAAAGTACTTTGAAGGATCATATCTTGTAGCTGAAAAGAAGAAATACAAATAATGTCATGCAGTCTTTTACTTTGAAGCCTTTTCAGTAATCTTATCGAGCTCATGTTTGATAGCATCTGTGGTCTTCTTTTGTTCCTCAAGGAGTTTTCGAAGAGCTTTGAGCTTTTCAGAATCCTGTAGCAGCACATGTTAGCTTTCTTTACCAGTAGATAAATGCAAATACACATACAGCCTGCTTTGCCCAGACAGTTTCAGTTGCTCTTTCTTTATCACTCCATCCTTTTGATCTACTTGTAGCACCTTCAGTGCCTTCTTGCATAAACGCACGTTGCATCTTGACAGGTTTGCCACACTGCTTGAAACTTCGAATGATATGATACATAGTGGTGGATTCAATGACAAGAGAAAAGAGAGCCAATGAATGAAACAACATGTGTTTAATCAATGCAAATGAGATATACCCCTGCAATAGGCTATTTAAATGAGACATGTAACTAATTCTACACTAGCTTCTGAAACAAAGAGGTAAAGAGTTGCATCCTTTATTTTACAAGTAGGGTGATCACGCACGTTCTGTATCAAATTGCAAATGAAATTCCACATAAGGTCTGTAGCTGCTGTCATTGACGGTCTGTAAGTCATGGTCCAAGATTTCTTCATTGCCAGGATCATTGTTGCCTTGTTTAGCTGCTTGACCATGTACTCCACCAAGTCGTCCATATTGAGCAAGTAGTGCTGCATCCACTTTTTCTTCATACTTTGGTTTTGCCTATACCACAGCAACATCACCATCTTGAATGAATCTTTCTTGACACAAGTAATATGAAATGACTTACGCTGATTGTAACGGCTGTGAAATCAGGAGGAAGACCATAACGCAATACAGATTCGACAAATACACGAAGAGCCTTGAGATGGATCCAAGATGCAAATACTTCACCAAAGTTTGTGCGTGCTAAGCGGAATAGCTCCATTTGTTGTTCCTTTTCGACAGCGACAGTCTCATCCAATTCATGTTTCTGCTTCTGAAGTGCATCCTCGTCGTATTTGAAGTCGCGTACAATAAAGCTTGATTGATCCATATCAAATGAAGACCCAATTAGACCCCATCAAACACGAGATTTTGAAGCAATACACTTACCGCTCTTCCCTTGCCTTGTGCACAAACTCATCCACAACACGCTGGAACAATGTCACTGAGAAAAGACCATATTCGTCATCCTCGGCAATTTTGCTATCAATGATACAAAATAGAGTCAGCATGCATTTTTGTATGCTGATTGATTATCATATACTTTACACTGATGATCGAGGAACCACCATGGAAGTAAGCGTCTCGTACTTGTTCAGCCATTGTTTGTAAGCAGTTCTAAGCATGACAAATGAGAAATGGATCACAACTCATGCGATAAGAGCTTACTTTGGCACGGCTACAAATAGTGTTGTCAAGTATTCTGAATTCAATACACATTGTTCCTTCTTGACGATCCCATTCAAACTTTTCACAGAGAGATTTCCACTAGCAGCATCCATGTCACATAAGACATCATCATCCCTAATATAAGAAGAGCAACTCACGTCTGTCTACGTTGAAGTGATTGTAACGCGTTTCGATTCTGGCTGTAAGCATTCATCTTGTTCTTCATGACACTGTCGATCGAAGTCACTTCCTATAACCTTGACGTGTTAGAAGCATACAACATCCTTTTCTTTTATGCTTTACATACTTGATTGAGCGTAGCAGTGGTTTCTTGGAGTGATTTATCAGTGCGATACTTCATGCTATTCCATTGAAATGTGCTAATGTATTCTTCTATCGGCTCTATCCACATGTGATAACATAGCATGAGCAACTTTTATGACTATACAAAGTATACTTACTATCATTGACAAGCATGTATTCAGACACGTGTCCATTAGTGCTGTCACTCTTGACAAGATTAGTTAGGATATCGGCCAATTTGTTGACGGTTTGTTCAAAGGCTGTATCATATTTGGCAAGGTCGTCGGATAAGAGCACCAATGCATCCAATGTTCCTATCTTTAGATTCACAATAGTGGGTTAAGCGTGTCAATGGAGCTCATTAAGAGAGAATGGGAGGAATACCTTGAACTCAGGAACGTTGAAGGCATAAGTCAAAGCATGAAACTCGCTGAGTTTGCCGCGGATGTTGAGAAAAGTGTTTTGCTTATTACCGAGCGCTGGTACCGAGATGAAAAGATATTTCATGTGGATAAGGGAGAGAAGGTAAAAAAAGTGGAAAAAGAAGTGTGTGTAGTGTAAAGTTTGTAAATACAAAGTGTGGGTGGGTGGGAGGGAGGAAGGATGCAAACTACATGTTTCAGCCTTTGCCGTTGTGACTGGATCATCCCCCCTTTGGTTTCGAATCATGATTGATCTTCTTGTTGGCCACATGGCTTTTAATACATACTGCTTGTACCATTGTCTTCTTGTTCACATTGCCAGTCTTTATACTTCATTACAATATCATTATCTGATGGTGGAACACTATTGACGACGCCATAGAATCATTACTGTCAAGGTGATACAAAGTGTCTGCATAGTACGGGATTAACATTTGCCGCATTGTCTTGTTGTAAGCCGACTGCATAATAGGATAACGCGACCATGCAATAACAATGATTAACATAATAAAGTGCCATATGTTTACTGATGAGACTCATGGATCAGATCAGGACTGTTCTATAACATTGTCATCATTCATGCGGTGGATCGAGTGTAAAATACCATGTGGATGTGATGTGAGATGATGATGATATAGTTGTTACTATGGCATGTTTACAAACGCCACTTAAATGGAAAGATGGGCACACAAGAGTGCATCAATGACAATGTTGTCCTAGGCACGTTATTTGAGCTGTTAAAGGGATCGAGTCATATCCAGATTTGGCAACTGCATAACATTTCACATCCAAGCATACACAAGATACACATGCTTGGCACTCACTCCACTATTCTCCCGGTATCGCTATCCGCCACTCTTCTCTTTTCCATTTACTGGCCCCACTCTTACAGTTCATTTCTCAGTGTTGGCTATTGCAATGTACAAGCGACACCCCAGTGGAACTGATCGACTATGCGTGCAACTACGTCAACAACAACAACGAAGCGATCAGCATGCAGCCAAACGCTACTTGGAAACGACATTGGGTATACAACTCGGCTCCAGCAATCTCCATAAAGAGTTACAGGATGGTGTTTTACTTTGCAAGTATGTGTACCTTTCTCTAAAGTACCAAAAATGCTTATTCTATTGTCTATATCTCCCTTTCTCCTGGTATCATAGATTGGTGAATGTACTTAAGCCTGGTACTATCAAGAGTATTGGATATAAGAACATTGCATTTGTCAAGGCAAGGAGAATAATAGATGAGGAGAGGGAGAGGGAGACGGGTGTTTCAAGACGAGGAAACAATGATGCTAATCCCTATTAGATGGCCAATATCAGTTTGTTCCTTCAAGGGGCATGCGAGGTACAAAATGATCTTTGTCTTTATCCTTTTTCTCATTTTTCTTTATCTTTTTAGCTTGGCTTGCAACCATCTGAACTCTTTCAAACTGTGGATCTTTACGAAGCCAAAGACATGGGTGCTGTAAGTGATGGCGGAATGATGGATTATATGGTGCACGGATCAACTCATTTGATGCATCAAGGTTATCAATACTATTTTGACTCTGGCAAGGCATAGTAACAAGAAACCAAGTCCATGTCCTTCACCACTATCAATTGCATCACTGGATGACTCTCGCTATGACAAAGCAAGCTTGGATCAGGAATCAGTAGATCAAAGACCACCTACTATGGACAGTGGCTACAGCACGTTGGCACAGCGGCGTCAACATGGTGATTATCAGAAACGATCCCTCTTTCACAGTCAGCAATGTCAAAGCAGTCATCAGGAACATCAGGGCACAGACATTCAACACGTGGAACATATCATGCAGGGTGATCGTATAAAGAACAATGGATCGATATATCCCCTGCTCACTGTATCAACTCCTCGTCTTGAACGCACACGTACAAGAGCTCATATCAACCAGCATCGACAACACAGAAGCCATGAAGTACTCAAACAGCGTCAAAGCACTGATTCCATGGCAGATGACAACAAGAACAACAAAGAGCAGATCAAGATCACAATGAAGAATGAAAACAGTAATATGATATCATGCTATGTAAGCGTTATTTTCTTGGTTTGGATTAAGAAGAATAGCCATTGACATGTTCTTTAGCAACTTGGCAACTGCATTGGCAAGGGACAGTTTGGAGCTGTGTACAGGTATTATTTGGGAGATGAAGAATAAGGAGAGCGAAAAAGGGTTTCAAGGATAGGCTCTTATTTGGAATAACAGGGCTTTGGATGTACAAACAGGAGAAGTTGTAGCCATCAAGCGCATCAAACTGGAAGATGTTGGGGTTGACCATGAAATTATGGCAAGTGCTACATGCAAATGTCAAAGGGATATCTTATGGGTCATTAATGCTGCTTTCCAATTGTTATAGCAAGAAGTTGATTTACTGAAAGATATGGAAAGCCCTAATATTGTTCGCTATCTGGGATCAGTAAGGGATGACACTTATCTCAACATTCTGCTCGAGTAAGTTGGATATGAGTAGTAGTACATGCACGTCTCTGAAGCTTAAGGATGATATGTTTATATAGATATGTGGAAAATGGATCGTTGCTATCATCACTCAAAGCATTTGGCAGCTTACCCGAAAAGTTGGTTGCTTCATATACCTATCAGATCCTTTGTGGCCTTGCATATCTGCATAAGCACGCGGTACGTATAAAAGTGATTCTCCCTTCTGCAAAACAAGCCCTAATATCTCCTTATTCAAGGTTGTCCATTGTGATTTGAAAGCAGCCAATATTTTGACCACCAAAACTGGCGATGTCAAGCTCACTGATTTTGGTGTTTCTTTGAATCTAAGACTGAAGCAAGATGATATGGGAGCACCTGCTGGCACACCAAACTGGATGGCACCTGAAGTCATTGAATTACAAGGCGCATCGACAAAATCAGACATCTGGTCACTTGGTTGCACTATCATTGAAATGCTGACAGGAAGACCACCTTATGCTGGCATGTTTGCCATGTCAACACTATACCATATCGTGGAAGATGAACATCCTCCTATTCCTGATGGGATTTCAGAGGTATATTTTGCGCAAGGGATGATTTATCGCTGATGATGATACTAATAGATGAGATGTATATGTTATATAGTCATTGCTTGATCTACTACTAGTTTGTTTTCGGAAAGATCCGCTTGAACGACCTACAGCTGAAGAGCTCATGAGCCATCCATGGGTATCAAACACCATGATCAATCGTCCTTCACCATCACCATCACCATCACCTGTCAAAGTACAAAATACCAGCCATCATCTTCATCAGCAGGATGACGACATTGACCTATCTCTGATATTTGAATACATGCGATCCAATCCAGCAATGAATATGCAGCGATCACCATCTCCTTACGAGAAAAAAGAGAAACCAAGAGAGCATTTGTTTGTCAAGACGTCTTTTGGAAAAGGTAAGCTGATAGATGAACTGACCTTGATGGAAGTATTGATGACATGCAATGATAGCTGTGACATGCAAAGTGTGTCTGGATCACGTTAAACGCCATGCAATCTATTGTGAAGGTAAGTTACTCTATACAAGTGACAAATATGAAATGCTAATGTTTGAACATCATACCTGTATTGTAGCATGTGCCCTGATTTGCCATGACAAATGCCGTCAATCTGCAAGCAGATGCATCCCTACTCATTGTCCGATTGCAAAGGTAAATTGTGTGTGTAACGTGAATTTGATTAACTTTTTGTCTAAAGTCTTCACTTTCTCTCCCAGCCGAAACGTGATTTGTCCCGACCACTTGAACATCGGAGCAAGCTGCAAAGGATGCTGGCGTCCTGTATGAAAAAACCTGCAACACAAATTCGTACTTGATCATTACAAACACAGACAACATCCAATGCATTCACATAAAGCGCATACGTACACCTTACATTGACAAGGATAGAATGATCCAAGATGACAACAACAATCCATGGACACCATTTTATCCCTTTGTAATCTTAGATACCCCCCCTATCATCATCCGACATGAGAAACAAACTTTCCCCACCTTGCTGACTTTGTATCATCATCATCCACAACAATAATTGTACAAAACAAAAGAAAACAAAGAAGCAGACATCACAACAAGGCGTTGTGCGACTTGACTCCAATCATTATTATAAGTAGAATGGTGAATGTATGTGTAATAAGGAAGGTGGAATGATACAACGAAAGATTTTCACTCTAAAGATGTTTAGATAAGAGCAAGAGCAGCAGCACCAGCAGCAGCACCAAGAATGACATTAGCCTTCATGCTGGTAGCAGCACCTTCAGCATTGTCAGAGCTCTTGGCAGCATCACCAGAAGCAGAGGTAGAGCCAGTAGCAGAGGCAGAACCAGATGCCTTGCCAGCACCAGAAGAAGCAGCAGAACCAGAGGATTGAGCAGAACCAGAGGATTGAGCAGCACCAGTACCAGCCAAGATGGTGAAGTAAGGAGAGTACGAGGCACCAGCATCAGTGACAACTTCAACAGAGTCTATATAAACAAGAACATGTTAGCCAATGTCCAATTCTACTACATCAATGTCATTTTTGACACTTACAGTCAGCACCAGTAGGGGTATCGTTCTGGATGTTCCAGTCATACTTGGCAGCACTGGCATCCATTTCGGTGTTGCTGATGGTGTAGACACTATCCAAGTTGGTAGAACCACCTTGTCTCAAGTTGATACCAGTAATCTTGGTGGCATTGGAGACAGTCCTAAAAAACAAGCATTGTTAGCTGAAAAGTATCATAATGGATGAGTAAATGCACTTACCAGGTGATGGATTGAGTGGTGCCAGTAGTCCAGACAGCCTATAACCAATATATTAAGTCTCAATAACATGATTGAATGAAATATACGCGTTCAAATACATACACCAAGGGTGGGGTGAATGACAGAGACACCCTGGGCGGAAACAGTGGCGACAAAGGCAGCAACAGAGGCAATGATGGAGAACTTCATGATGTGATGATTAAGGAGGGATTAAAGTGTGTTTTCAAAAGGAATGAGAGGTGAATAAAGAGAAGAGACGACGTGTGGAAGAAGCCAAGTCCTCTTTTAAAAGAGTTTCGGTTGTACCACATCAACATGTTGCACAATATGTTTTGTCCGCATCGACAGACATTGAAATTGTTCCCTTTTTCGTTGTCCAGGCCACTGAACCAATGTTTGTGCTTTTTTTACTGTCATAGCCCTTTTCAAGTAGCCATTGGTAACATGTACAATCAGCTGCTTTAGATCTATAAGCTTTAGAAGCGATGTTTTGCTTGCAATGGACATCTATTTTATGTTGGAATTCTATGAGCAAATTATTTATAGCGATGAAAATCTTGTCAAAGGGTCGACCACGAGGATGTATTCCCTCCGCACTTGGTCCTTATTCACATGGATGTATGCCACACAATCACCGTCAGCATAGTACAGAATTTCGCCTGTGTAATCTGATCTGCGACCTTTTTCTCCCTTCATGTTGATTAACCATATCACACACAATACATCCCTTGACTTACTTGATGTAAAGCTGGTTTGTCTTTCAAACAAATGACTGGGTACATCTGATCGCGTTTGAAACGGAGCCATACAATCAGTATAGCTCACGCGTCTCCGCATTATGTGTTATTGTAGTGCTTTTGTTTCTTCATCGTATGATGACCAAGCTAACCAAGAATTCTCCCAACTCGTTTTTGTCTCAGTGCAAAAACGCCTGCAAACGGCAATTTGGAGTCCAATTATGCAAAATCTATTGTGGTACTTGCATCGTGCTACATGTCTGGATTTGTCCAAAAACGAACTTCTTTCATCTTGCTTGTATCAGTAGTGATCGTTGCCTAGATTTCCAACAAAAACCTCTTTCTTATCAATAGCAAGGATGCTTCTTGATCTATACACTTCTTGAACTAAGTGTTTAGTGCATTCATAGGTGGCTCTACCGTTATTTAACCTTTTACTGCTAAAAAGTCTCTTTTGAACTCCACACACACTAATTGCTTTCAGATTTGGTGTTGTAGCAGCGTCATTTGGGTTTAGTGCAGCATGGGCGGAAGTGCGACGTAAAATAATGCAACCAGTAACAGCGCCGCTTCACTTGGAAGTCTTCCACCATTTCTTTTTATCTCCTTAACCCTTGTCCCCACCCCGATTGCTTTAATGAAACGCACAATTCAGTAACACATATGTATCAGCATCTGGATAGTCAAAAGTATGACTTGTGTGAAAAGTTAGTGCCAAGACCTATTGGGATGGCTATTGTGTCGCTGGCTTTCAACAAGTGGTATCTACAGCACATTTGCTGAAAAAGGGATGTGTGCTAATTTTACAGCTTTCATTTTCCCCAGCATGTTGAAAAGAACAATAAAGAACATGTATAATAACACGGGGATGGTTCCGAAAGAAGACTACAAGTACCGGCAACATCCGGCACATATATAGTACACGTGCATAAGTAGTAAAAGATCATCCATGTCATTGTTTACGTCTACTTGAAACAAGTCCGATGACTTTCTCCCCCAAAAAAGCATTGTATAAAGTGGTCAATGCTGCCACTATAAGCACAGTTTGCATGATTCATGTCTTGTAAGCAAAGCAGTGTTCTTGGATTATGATTTAGATGAGGAATCTCAGTGGACGCCTTTGTCTTCTCACGCTTGTTTCTTTCCGCAATGTTTACGCGACGTTTATTGACAACTGCTGCACAGGCATGCACCATACGCCGTCAGTTTACCAGCAGCAGCTGCTTGAACAAGAACAGGCATGCCATGTACGACATGACAAGCGACACAGCAACCGAGGTCACTGACGACATGTTTGACATTATGAAGCGTGCATCGCGTAAAGACGATGTCTTTAGTGTAAGTCAAGAGTGCTCCATTTCAACTTGAGACTAACTCTATGTTTTTATAGGCTGATGATAGTATCAATGACCTTGAACAACACGTTGCTCAGTTACTTGGCCACGAAGCTGCACTCTTTTGTGCTAGTGGAACTATGACCAACCAACTTGGACTTCGTACACTCTTGATGCAGCCTCCTCACTCTGTGTTATGTGATTCCCGATCGCATATTTACAACTACGAATGTGGTGGTTTAGGTAATGTTTTATTGAAATACTAGTTTTGGATGACATATAGTTGATATGGTGATATAGCCTACAATTCCCAAGCTGCTTTGGTCCCGACCATGCCCAAGAACAATGTGTACCTGACAGCTGAAGAGATTGACTACAATTTGGTCACTGATGATTTATGTGGAGCACCAACACGTGGTAAGTATATTAGTGATGAATGACGACTTGAATATACCAATACTCATCTTTGATATAGTCATTGCTTTGGAAAATACATTGAATGGTGTTATCATGCCTCTGGAAGAGATGCAAAGAATTCATACGCTGGCTCGTAATAAGGATTTATATCTTCATCTTGATGGTGCACGTTTATGGAATGCAAGTCAGGCAACAGGCATACCATTGAGCGAATATGGCAAACTTTTTGATACAGTCTCTGTATGCGTATCCAAAGGCGTTGGTGCACCTATTGGCTCTCTTGTAGTTGGTTCACGTGATCGTATTAGAAGAGCTAGACATGTCAGAAAGCTTCTTGGTGGTGGATGGAGACAGGCTGGTTTATTGGCTGCTGTAGCACGTCATTGCATTGATACCATCATTCCTACTATGCCAGAAACCCATCGATTGACAAAGCGACTTGCAGATCATCTCGAGACATTGGGTATGCGTATCCTTCTACCATGTGATACAAATATGATCTTTTTGGATACAGCACCTTGGATCACTGTTACCGAACTTGCTGATGCACTTGCAGAAAAGAATATCATTATTGGACGTGACGAAGGAACTGTAACACGTATTGTTTTACATCATCAAATTGACGAGCAAGCAGTGGATGATTTTATCAATGTTGCAACACGTTTATCAAAAGAGAAGCAGCAAATAGGAAAGCGTGTAGTAGAACAAGATCATAGAGTAGACATATCACGTGCTTATCCATCAGCATCCCGCTGAACAATAAAGCTGTGTTTTACCAATTCTCAGATTCACGCGCTGTTCTTTGTTCCACTAGCCCTTGAGTACTATGCAGCGAATTGCTATTGCACGACTACGGAAGGAATTAGGTATATAAGAACAACAAGCTCATAAAGTGTATTTGTCTCATTGGCCTTCAACAAAGTCGATCTTGAACAAGATCCACCGCCTGGCATTGCATGTTATCCAAAGGACGACAGTGACATTGCGCAGCTGGAAGCAAGTAAGTATCAAAACAAGGCTTATTATCCTTATGGACACTCATATGCTTTTAAAGACATCACAGGACCACCAGATACACCTTATGAGAATGGCTCATTCCTGGTAGCCATCAATGTACCTGACAAGTATCCATTCGAGCCACCACAGATGCGATTCAGGACCAAGATTTACCATCCAAATATCGATGAGAATGGCAGGATTTGCGCAGACATGTTGAAAACAGGCGAAGCTGGCTCATGGAAACCTTCACTGAATCTATCAACTCTTTTACTTTCAATACGTTCTTTGCTTTCTTCACCCAATCCTGATGATCCTTTGGATGCTGATATTGTAAGGAATTGAATGCGTATCATTAACAAGTATACGTAGTAACATTCTTCTTTATAGGCTCGTGAATATAAGCTTGATTATCCACTATACGTTATCCGTGCAAAGGAGCATACATTACGATTTGCCACTGGAGAACAACATACGGTAAATGTCTTGAATGCATCACATGCAAAAGTGGTATCTGATTGGTTTTCTTTCTAGCTTAATGATGAGGATGAACCACTCAAAGTTTATGAAGAATCTCAAAAGGAAGAGGAAGAGACAGCATTGCATGAATATGACCAGCAAGAGATGAGCCAAAGCAAGAAAAGTCGACTTTCACTCTCCAGCAAAAAACGACGACGTGCTTCTTCATCCATGTCCCAATCAAGTACTCCAGACAATTCTCAAAATGCTTCAACATCTTCTATTACCAGTCATACCAACATGAATCACATTGCATCACCACCACCCCCACCACCATCACTGCCATCACCATCACCATCATCATCACCATCATCTAAAAGTAATGTCAGCAACAAGACACCAATCCCTGAACAACGACCAGCACCCATTGTATTCAAAACCATCAACATCAAACCATCAAACGATCCTCCCAATCAGCCATCATCGATCAGTGAAAGACAAGCCGAAAATGTTGTCAACTCGTCCATGCATGACGATCCTATTGTGTTATCCTCTTCAGAGTCAACTACTGCTGCAAAGACAAAGAAGCTTACATCATCAGCATTATCAAAACAATCCTCTTCATCATCACAAACCAGCAAACATGATGAAAACAATACCCAGGCAGACAATTGCAACAACAAACAAGACAAGAAACCATTCATTCACCACAAACCAGCAGTCATTGTATGGGATGATGATGCTATTCAAGATGACGAAGCTTCAGTGGACAAAAAGCCAATTACTTTGAACCAAACTGCTCTCAGAGAGATATCGTCCAATATAGCCAACGATGATATTGAATTGATATCAAAGCCAACCAACAGCAAACGCAACAAGCTCAGTCTGGGAAAATCGAAACGACGACGAGCAAAGGAGTAATTCAGTAGCTAGTCTTTACTATTTGCATGAACAATAAACAGATCAGCGACATAATAAAAGTGCACATCTATTCAGCTACAATATCTGTTATTGAAGTGATGGGAATGATGACTAAAAATGCTGGAAGGATGTATATGTGTGTGTGTGTTTCTTATGCCGTGGTAAAGATTTCCCGCGCTACGAGGTGCCTGACTAATGCCAATTTGATCCAAGCGTCAGCCAGTCTCCACCTTTAAAGAACGTGGGGATCCACAACTTTGACCACCATTTCCAACTTGCTCCATGGCACCTCCTTCATTTGACACACTTGAAATCAACGTCTTTCCCAGTGGCGTTACCGAGATCGCCTTCAATCGGCCAAAAATCCTAAACGCTTTCTCCCCAGAAGCATACCAGGTAAATGATAGCTGACTCTATCCCGTATACAAGTAAAGTAACACATGGTGGATGTAGGATTGGTTATTAGCATTACGATGGGCTAAGCAGGCTAGTGAAGTCAAGCTTGTGGTGCTTACAGGCCGTGGACGTTTCTACAGCTCAGGTGTACAACTTCAAGCCCCTGATTTCTCTCCAGAAGGTGTTGCCAAGACCAAAGAACGTCGTAAGATTGTAAAGTAAGTAGAACACTAAGCTATGGAAAAGGATGTTATACTAAGTCATGATATAGAGGATTGGTCGACGAGCTTATTTTATTCCCAAAGTTACTGATTGCAGCTGTCAATGGTAAATCTCCTGTGTCTAACTCATTTGTGTGACCATGTGTACTTACTTTAATGCAAAAGGTCCCGCGTACGGCTTTGCTGTGACAACGTTGGCACTTTGTGATGTTGTTTATGCTGCTTCTAACGCCAACTTTACCACACCATTTATGAAATTGGGTATGTTATCATGCTGCACCATCATTTATGCTAATGTCAATCAAAACATACAGGCTTTGCTGCAGAGGGATGTTCATCAGTTTTATTCCCAAGAATCATGGGTCCATCAAAAGCAAATGAAATGCTGGTAAGCATTGTTCAATCGGTCATCCTTTACATCGCTCTTATTCACATGACATACCAATCAATACACAGCTCATGGGCAAAACGTTTACTGTGGAAGAATTCGCAGCTGCCAATATGGTAGCACGTATATTCCCTGTAGAAGGATTCAGAGAACAGGTGGGTTGACTATTATGGACTTTGGACCATGGGAAGTATTCATTGTATGTTGTAGGTGCTCGCTGTTGCTGAAGAAACAGCCAAATTCTCTGCAGAAGCACTTGCTGTCACCAAGAAGCTTACACGTGAACCTGATCAAGCATTCCTCTTGAAAGTAAACGAGCAAGAAATGATCAAGTTGCAAGAACGAAACACAAGTCAGGATTCTATTGACAGTGTGATGCGATTTGTGCGTAAGTATTTGAAGGTGTCAAATGGGGAGAGAAGGAATAATGACTTACTGACTATACGATTCAATATAGGGGAAGCTGAAAGGAAGCGGGAGGCAAAACGCAAAGCTCAGCAAAGCAAGCTGTGATTCTTCTTTATCCCCAACAAGATGTAATACGCCTGATAACCCTTGTTGTTATAAACGCAACATCTCCTTTAGGAGAGCAACTGCTTTTCCCTTACTACACATATCTTGTTTATTTTCACTTTTTTGCTACAATGATGAATAATGGTGGTTCTGGTACTACATGGGATCATGATTGCAGGAATCTGCCTTACTATTAGTCTTGACATAAGATGGCAGACATCATTAAATGAAAGAAAAAGTCATCTGCAGTAATCGTATGCCCCTTTTTTCCTATCTCCGTCCTTATCCAGGGTGGTTGGCTCGGTTCAACTTTGGACGACATCCCCTGATCAGGTCGAAATTTCTTTATAAAACGATCTGGATTATGGCATTTGCTATCTATCGTTTCCTAATCATGCGTTTTTTCGTGTTTGTATGCTGTACAGCAGTGTTGGCGCTCAAGTGTATTGTGGTACTTGGCCAAGCTCCTGCTGGTTGTACTGACCAGCAAGTGTACGTTTTCCCTTTCATGCTTTAAAAGATATACTGACATACGACCAATAGCTTTTCACAATGCCTAACGAACGAGGATAATTACTTGAAGACATGCAAAAGTGATGGTATGTTTTACTACTTTGCCTTCTGATGATGACATTAACACTTTTTGTATATCATATATGCAACGTTTGACCAGACTTTGACTGCTTGTGCAAGTGGAATAGAGTGAAGCTGCAATGTTGGGATAATAGCTGTCCAAATGATCCTGCACGAGCGACACAAGCAGGCCTTGTTGAAAATTACTGTGGTATTGCCAAAGCGAATAGTCCGTAAGTAGCTCTGATGAGACAGTGTAGATGTATGCACAACATTGGTATCTTTCTTATTGACATCATGGCATTAATAGGGCCACTAGTGCAGCTGCTTCTTCTGCAATGGCTCATAGCAGCTCCATCTTGCCATCTGCATCATCAACACAACCAACAACTAGTTCTTCTCTGTCTCCTTCCAGTGGATCTGCATCCAAAACACAGCAGATTGCTGATAAGAAAATCTTGGTATCCAGCT
This sequence comes from Lichtheimia ramosa, assembly GCA_008728235.1. NCBI lineage: Eukaryota > Fungi > Mucoromycota > Mucoromycetes > Mucorales > Lichtheimiaceae > Lichtheimia > Lichtheimia ramosa. Next base: position 1,827,685 of record CP031823.1, read on the forward strand.
TACTTGTCATGCTTTTGCTCACGTACTCGCATTAATCTGGTTCATGGGTGGATTTGCTCAAGTCAATCAATAAAAAGTTTCCTGTATCATATGATAGCCCATCTGTACTCTTGTTTATTGCTGCACTGAGCAAACAAGTGTGATTTACACAACTGAAGGGATGACTTACAAGGATGTATTGCATATAACATAGTGATTTTCTTCTAGATAGACACATCATGCATAAACAATAGCTATCAGGCTCAATTTGGCAAGTGTTCAACGAAGGATTCGAGTCAATCATTGTCATTTTCTTTGTCTTCACAGCCGCAAATCAATGCTGCAGCAGAATGATGTAAACAATCGATTGGTGCAGCACAGCATGTTAAGCAATGGGGATGATCTGACTCCACACATTTATAACCAATGAATAGTGTATCTCCTTCAAAGTAATATATCAACATCCAACATCCAGGTTTAATGAATGAATAAGCATTCGTCACCATTGGTGCAGAACCCTTTTTCATGATAGTATTTGCAAGGTTCAGTAAGGGATCGTAATCGTACAAGCAACTCTCGTGTTAAAGGTGTTTCATGGGAATAAGGGCATCGGCTACCCAACTTGCAGCTGCCGAGATGAAAGAATCGACATGGTTCCGCGCTCAAGTCCTATCCACAATGATTCCATTTAGATGCAATCCTTTATGGCCATATTCTTGTTACTTACATGGAGAAAAGGACATTCAGCTCCCTTGCTGCATGAATTTGTTTTGAAATGGCGGCATACCAGTTGGATGGTGTCTCCTTCATGACGAAAAGGGCAATTTGTCTACTCAATAGTTAGTCTATAAAGTCCCATGTCCCAAAATTACCATATTACCTTGTTACAGTTACCAAGAGCAATAAACGAACACAAAGGACGATCATCTTCAGCAGTGGAATTGTCTTTGGACTATTCAATACAATGTCAATGATCCATAGGCGTATATTATCTTGAAGTATACATACCTGTTCCTGATCCTTGGTTGTTTGCTGTTCTGGGGAAGAATATCGAGATCCTTGTATTGAAGTAGATGTGGAAGGATGCGGTTGTCTAGTATTCATGTATCTCTCTCGTTGAATATGAGAATGTCGTTGTCGTGGATCACGTGGTGTATTGTACAATCGTTGTTCAGTCATTGATGATGTTGGTATAGATGATGCAGAGCTCATATTTGTCATATCCACCGAGGTATGTGCTGGTGATCCTTCATAGCGTTGACGTTTCTAAAATGAACAAGTTGAGTATCTTTTTCTTGATTCGAGTCTAGTGAATGTGTGTACCTTTGATGGTGAATTGTAATCATTCAAGTCATTTCTATCCATGCCATGCGTTGATTCAGCAGCCTAAACATTAGACAATGAGTAAGATACAACAAAGAACATATCTTCAATTCCCCCTATTCACTTACGTGATGCCTGTTTTGAAAGTTTCCTTTGCGTTTCTTTTGCCATTTTGGCTGGTTTTTCATCCTTGGTTGTGATTGTTGGTGATCCTGTTTCACATAGGGCGGTGTTGAAGAATGAAAAGAGCTGGGTGGTGATGGCAAAGGTGGTGTAATAGACGCTGGCACGGTTTGGTGGGTCTGTACAGGCTCAAACTCTGTTGTTGGCTTGGGTGGAGACACAGAGCTCGCACTTGACACTGGTACTGGAACCTTGCTTTCAGTATTCATATCAAAGAACCACGATCGCGATGGTGTTGGAAGAGTAACGTTCGATGTAGTCTAAATAAGCTAGTCAACTTGGATCGTTCCAAGTACAATAGCTTTTTTCTTTGTCTTTTGCTTACTGTTGGTGGTGTATTAGTGTTGGAGCACATTGCCAGGAGATTTAGTAGGAAGCTGTTATCCTGTTGCTGTGAAGTGGATTCGTTCGCCATGATCAAAGTGTCAAGCTGAAGAAGGAAGAAGAAGAGCTGCCATTTCGTGACTCTCGCTGCTACATTTATGCATACTGTAACACAATAAACTTGCATCCCATCTTATATAACATCTTCCAACTTGATAACGACATGATTCTTGGCTTTGGTTATAATAAGTTTATTGAGCAGTATGGTATGAGATAGCTTAAAGTGTGTCAAATACATAAAGTACGATCCTTCTGTATCCAATAGTCTATTTTCAAGCCAAATGTCTTCTTTCATTGCTTACTAGCATTGACGACGATTCAGCGACTGGTTGATTGCAAGCATCGTTGCTTAAGCTCTTAGTCTATATCCCCAAACTGATCATTGACTCTGACTGCATTGGGTATATGATGTTTAATGATGAGACTGACATTCTTCTACCACTACCAAAGGACATCTTATCAGCTTCTCAAGAAAGGATTTTATATCAAAAGGCTACATTAATGATTGGCTACCACATGAAAGAGTTTCTGGCTTTCCCGTATGTCGATGAATGACAGGATCTGATTCTCATCCAGTGATTTTTTCAGTGAATAGCAGTTGGTCTGTGCGTCGTTGCCCTGTTTCTTTTTGATGAAGCATCTTGTCCACCACACTCTGCAGACTACCAGTCGACGACTGATAAGTATCCAAAGTCGTTGTCAAGGCCAACAGCGGCTGCAACTTCCTGTGAGCGTAGCTCCCATGGTCGATATCTCCACACCAGTAAGTTTTGCTGATACCAGACAAGCATATACACTTGGATCTTGCTTGCTAAACACCATGCCTGTCTCCATTGTAGCATTTCCTCGAGTTGTTGCACCTCATTTCTGGTGCACGTTATGCCTACTACACTGAAATGCACTTTTCAAGAGCTATCCTTGAGCATAGACATCGGCTCCATTCGTTGATTGGACCACCAAGAAGCAATGTTGTTGTTCAGTTGGGTGGATCTGACCCCAAAGAAATGGCCAGGGCAGCGACAATATTGGAGGAGCAAGGATATAGTGAGATCAACATCAATGTAGGATGTCCCAGCAAAGCTGTACAGCATGGTCAATTTGGAGCTGTTCTCATGAAGACACCTAAAGTGGTTGCCGAGATTGTTCAGTCAATGCAGCAAGCAGTTTCTATACCTGTCACTGTCAAATGTCGTCTTGGTGTGGATCATCTGGATTCATTTGATTTCTTGTACAACTTTGTAAGTCCATTATGGCATGTCGATGTCATGCGATATATTGATCCTTTGTTAGGTTGATACTATCCACAAGAGCAATACAATGCCACATCTCATTGTCCATGCACGTAAATGTATACTTCGTGGATTATCCCCCAAACAAAACCGGTCAATTCCTCCTCTTGATTATGATCGTGTTTTCCAACTTGCTGATACATTCCCTGATATACCAATTTCAATCAATGGTGGATTTACTGAAGCTGACAAGGTGAAACAAGTGCTGAATCGACTAGATGGATGTATGATTGGGCGTAAAGGTAAGCTTGATTTGAACTACTAAAGCACATTTCACTCATGACTTGGGGATAGTGATGGATCATCCATTATTCTTGCAGGAGCTAGACCAAGGTACAATCTATCCATAACAGAATCCAACATTGAATAACACTATTTTCATAGTGATATATGACATCCCATCGCATGAGCTGAAACCTATTGGAACCATCATTGATGACTATATAGGTACAATGAAAAGAGTATACACATCATATCATAGACTAATACATCCTATATCATAGCATATGTGGAACAATTGCCATCCCATCCTGTCCATACATCCAAAGCTGCAAGATTACCACCCATGACCATTCTCACTAAACCAGTTGCAAGTTTATTTTATGGATATCAAGGTCGTGCCTTTCGTCGACATTTAGCACAAGAACTTCGCAATCCACAACAAGGCATATCCAAGATTATATATAATGCATTGAATCGTGCAGAGATTACAGTATAATAGATTGGATTCTAGTAGTCTTTTATCGATTATTGTGTCTTGTTGGAAGGGGGAAAAGTGTCGATGATAATGTACAGAGATTGAGAGAGATATGAAATGTGGTGATGAAAGGATACTTAATGAGAAAGATTCTTTCTACCCTTGGCACGTCTTCTAGCAATCACACGGCGACCATTCTTTCTAGTCATACGAGCAAGGAAACCATGACGTCTTTTGCGAACGAGATTGGATGGTTGAAAAGTATTGCCGTAGGTAACAAAGCGCATTTGTGATGTCAATGGATTACTCCAACCCATGCCAGGGAACCTAATATACATTGTTCAGTTGATAAGGGGTTATTGTAGAGACAAGCAAAACACTGGGGATCGATCTTACATTGTTGACAAGCCAGATCCAGACAATGGTGAAGGAATAGCAGGACGCATGGATACATTGGTCCATTGAGGAGCCACACGAGAACGAGTCAAAGACCAGACACGATTGAGAAAGGACATTGTTATGTTTGGGTAAAGTATAAGGTGAACCAAGAGAAAGGACAACCAACCAACAATTCCGAGTCACTTGGCTGCCGCCTATTCTATTATAGGTCTTGTCTCCCTTCCGACTTGAGACATCCCATCTCTTTTTCTTATCAAGAACACACTTTTTCAACTTACTCCTCCATTTTTTCTCCCAAACTATATCCATGGTCTCTCAGGAAGCCAACGAGAATACACCGTTGATACCACAAACTGAGCATGTCAACACTCGATCGACTCGAGCTCGTGCTGGATCGGTTGTTTCCTACACTTATGTTAATTCTCAGTGTGCCAATGTATCCAACAAGAACAACAATGCTCAACAGTCCACCAAACGAAAGCTTGTCTTTGCAACAGTACTTGCTTTATTGTTCTTTACTGCTGAATTGATTGCTGGTTACTTTGCCAACTCTTTAGGTAATGATATCGCAGTAAGGCAGGGGGGATATATATATAACTCATTATGATCTGTCTGTGTGTAGCTTTAATGTCAGATGCTTTTCACCTTCTTTCCGATGTGGCTAGTTTCATTGTTGCACTTGCTGCTATCTATCTTGCTGAAAAACCTGCGACTAAAAGTAAGGAATTGAGAGATGACATTGCGGATTTTATGCTAAATGGCTGCATAAACTTTATTATCACCCAGGACACACATTTGGCTTTCATCGTGCCGAAGTGATTGCAGCATTGGTCTCTGTATTCACCATCTGGATCCTCACAGCTTTCTTGGTCAGAGAAGCTATTGAACGTGTCAAGAATCCACAACACATTGATGCCAAATTGGTAAGTAAAAAGAGCTTCATTTTATCCTTTTGCTCATCCACTATTGTAGATGTGTGCTACTGCTGCCATTGGTGTCGTTATCAACATTGTGTAAGTTTGACAGCTTTGACATCTTTTCTTGTTTTGCTCATGTCATGTTGTCTACAATAGACTGGCTTATGTACTTGGGGGTCATCACCATGGACATGGACACGATCACGACCATGATCACAGCCACGATGAAGAAGAACATGATCATTCAAATGGAAATGGTGTCCCACATAGAGTAAGTAGGATGAAGGATTGATTTCACAATGGTAAATTACTCACGGGTGTTTTAGGAAACCAACATCAACCTCCGTGCAGCTGCACTACATGTCATTGGGGATCTTTTGGCTTCCATTGGTAACGTGGCAGAGACTTTGTGTAACAAGTTACAGAATGTGGACTGACTTGAATCTCTTACATTTGCAGGTGTCCTGGTTTCATCCATCATCCTTATCTTTAAGCCATCATTGACCATCGTGGATCCTATTTGCACATTCATCTTTTCGCTTCTTGTTCTATACACCACCTATCATTTGGTACGCGATTCACTTGGTGTCTTGATGGAAGGCACACCTGGTCATATTGAACTTGATGCTATCAAACGATCATTGCAAGATATTCCTGGTGTTGTAGCAGTACATGATCTTCACGTGTGGACTTTATCACCTGGCAAGAGTTCATTGACAGCTCACATTACTGTATCGAGAGATGCCGATTTGAGTTATGATGAAATCCTTGCACGAGGACAACGCGTCGTGTGTGATCAATTTGGTGTCCATCATTCAACACTGCAAGTAGAGTCAGAACAAGCTGGTTTCACAAGTCATTGTCGTCCAGAGATCTGTAATGCTCTTCACGAATAGGATATATATACATGGTTTTGTCAATACAATACACTATTTATTCTCCCTAGAGACATGATGATTGGTATACGGAACAAAAGAATACATGATTTTCTCCGTGGGTATTCCCCGGCAGTGTTTCTTGGTGTGTGTTACATGAGGATCATGTGAGCTTTGATCAATTTTGCATATGAGAACGTTTTTTCCTCTCTTTCCTTTCTCTTCTTTCTTTTTCTCTTTTCACCTTATCTTTAACATGACCCGACTTGTTGGAGCGATCGATCAAGGCACTACTTCGACTCGCTTTGTCATCTTTGATGACCGTGGTTCTATTGTCACTTATCACCAAATGGAATTTGAGCAACACTACCCGTATCCAGGGTAAGAGATATATTATAAAGTCAGGTCACCCACATCAGCACCACCAATACAGAAGTTATCTTTCCTCACTTGAACCAACCTTTGGAGTGTGCTTGTGTGTGATTAATGTATGATTCGGACAATCCTGCTTATTGACAACGACCAGGTGGGTGGAACATGATCCACACGATCTCTTGGCAACGGCGCAAACATGTGTTGAACACGCTGTTCGTAAACTGGAATCCATGCCAGGTGGCTATCAAGCATCAGATATTACATGTATCGGCATAACCAATCAACGAGAGACAACAATTGCATGGGATGCCGAAACTGGTGAGCCGTTATATCCGGCTATTGTGTGGAGTGATGGTCGTACTGCAGGCACAGTACAAGCACTTTCGGCAAAATCGGACAAAGGTGTCAAGGCTTTACAATCTATCTGTGGATTACCCCTTACTACTTACTTTTCTGCAGTCAAGCTAAGATGGATGTTGGATCATGTACCCCGTGTCAAGGAGGCGCTAGATCAAAAAAGATTACGCTTCAGCACTGTGGATACTTGGCTTATTTATGTAAGTCCATTGATATATACATACATGCATATGCAACTTTTTTCTCACTTTTAGCTTCTCTTTGGTCACAGCATCTAACAGGTGGTGCCAATGGTGGTATTCTGGTGACTGATGTGACCAATGCAAGTCGAACCATGCTCATGGATATTCACACTTTGCAATGGAGTGATGAAGCAATTCGGTAAGTGTATGATGATATTGCAACATACATGCATGATGCTTACATCACTTAGTTTCTTTGGTTTTGAAGGAATTCAGCTTGCCAAGATTGCATCTTCATCCAAAGTATATGGAAAAGTGGCAAATGGATGTCTGAAAGGGACTCCTATTGCAGGCTGTCTTGGTGATCAGCAGGCTGCATTGGTGGGACAAAAGTGTTTCAATCAAGGTGAAGCCAAAAACACATATGGGACTGGATGTTTTATGTTATTCAACACTGGATCACAACCTGTGCATTCCAAGAATGGTTTATTGACCACGATTGCATATCAACTTGGAGATGAACCACCTGTATATGCATTAGAAGGATCAGTGGCTGTGGCAGGATCATCTATTCAGTGGCTACGTGACAATTTAGGATTGATTACAGAAGCTAAAGAGATCAATACGTTGGCAGCTCAAGTGCCTGATACAGCTGGTGTCTACTTTGTCACTGCTTTTACAGGCTTATTTGCACCTTATTGGCGACCAGATGCACGAGGCACCATTTGTGGTATCACACAATTCACTACGCGTTCACATATTGCACGTGCCACACTTGAAGCTGCATGTTTTCAGTCAAAAGCTATACTGGATGCCATGAATGAAGATGCTGGTACCCCTTTACGTTCGCTCAAGGTTGATGGTGGCATGTCTAACTCTGATCTTGCTATGCAAATTCAATCTGATATTCTTGGCATTCAAGTGGATCGTCCAGCTATGCGTGAAACAACTGCACTTGGATCTGCTATTGCAGCTGGACTTGCAGTTGGTGTTTGGAAAGATATACATGCACTTGACAATGTCAACACTGAGAATCGCACATTGTTTACTACCCAAATTGATGCAGAAAAAAGAAAAGAGCTTTACAGTGGATGGCAAAAAGCTGTTCAACGTGCTTTTGGATGGGCCACTGATGTAGAAGCGTAATAGACAACAGCATTTATAACATTTGATATATCAAATAAAGAAAGTATACATCCCATGGAGATGAAAGTGACGTCCCTGACAATAAGAGTGAACAATGACCCAAGGGTTTCATGGCTTGATTCGATTTTTGTGCCACCGATCTAAAACCTTGGAAATGATCCGCACATTCAATGATTTTACTCTTTCCCACTTCTTTCTTTTTCTTTGCAACAATCAATCATGACCATTGTCGAGTCTACTGATATCACAAAGTAAGCCAAAAGACCAAAACAAAGGGAGAATGAAGAGCTAACTTTATCATCCAGCGATTCCATTTCGAAATTTATCAAGCCAGAGCCACAAATCCATGATCAGCGTGTTACTTTGCATCACTGGTATACAAACACATACACAAACAACATTCGATAATCTGTCTACGTCACTTATGACACAATATGAACACAGGCAATTACGTGATTTAGTACTGCAACCACCCGATCCCGATTATAAAGACGAATTGATAGTTCCAGTTGAACAAGATATATTTCGAGCAAGTGTCTCTTTCATGCAAACATTCACAATGGCTATATGCTAATATAGTAGTACTTTTGGGTAGTACGACACACGCACGGGCCGACGGCGTTTTCTTGTCAAGGCTTTGGGCTATCAACCGACATGCATGGCAACTGGGTAAGTGGAATAATATCCCCGCTCTCTTTTTCTTTCTTTCTCACATCCATTCATGCAGCTTTGGCTATTGGGCAGCTGGTGGTCAACGAAGCGACTTGACGCTCAAGGATCTCCATTCCGACTACAAGATGTAAGCTGGAAGTAACACTGTAAAGTCGTCACGAGCTCATGTTGTTTCTCATGGGTAGAGCCATTACCACGTCGCCCAACAATACCATCAACAACGGCTTATGTTTCTCTCAAGTGCGTGACGAGATCCGGCTGGTTGTTTCCAACAATGATGCAAGTATTCGGATATTCAGTGTTCCTCACTTACGACTCTTGCAAACATTGGAGTTTTCAGTGGCAGTGAATCACAGTAAGTGGATACATGTTGTATATGTCAAAGTAGGTCTAATAGGGTCATCATAGCTTCAGTCAGTCCTGATGGGCGCAAGATGATTGTAGTTGGTGACGACAAAAAGGTGCATTTGTTTTCAATCACATCTAGTGGAAGATATGAACGAGTGGCAACCATGTCAGCATCCAGAGACGCCAACTTTTCAGTATCATGGACTGCCAATTCAGATAAGTTTGCAGTAGCGAGTCAAGATGGCACTGTGCATGTATGGGATATTCGTCATCGTGATCCATTATATTGCTTCAAGGGTGTTGGCAATGTACGTATATAATGTGCATTATTGGATATCTGTGAGCTTATTTGCTATCATAGCCTTCTATCACCAAGGGTGCAGCACGATGTGTAGCGTTCTCAAAAACGAGAGCTGTGGATTTACTTGCATACACAGAGGTAATTCATACATCATAGACATGTTTATGCCTTTCATTCTCACATGTATATTGATAGCATGTATCTCATGTACATATCGTGGATGCTCGCACATTCGATGCACAGCAAACAATACGAGTGGGACCAGCTGATCAAGACACACCAATTACAGGTCTAACATTTTCTCAAGATAGCCAGAAGCTGTTTGTTGGTAAGTGGAAATGATGACGCTGATTGGGATATGGATGACTGACTATGCATATGTTGGACATAGGTGTCGATAACGCAATTCTGGAGTACCAGGTGGATACGCCTAGTCGTCGACGATTTCCACAAGGAGCATTACTTTAGTCTTGGTTGTGTTTTTGTTAGATAGATATTACTTGTGCTCATAATATAAACCTGTCCTGTTCATGCTGCTTACCATCTAATACTACATTACGCAAAAAGTATGTTTGCTGTGGCGTGAAACTTAGGCTTAGTGGGTGGTGGTAATACTAGATCCTTCTCAACTGTGTCACAAAGAATCTCTAATTGCTTTTTAGCGTATAGCACTTGACGCTATGATAACCAACTTGAGAACATTCTCGTGATGTTGCAGCATAGAAAAGTCTCTTATCGAGCAAAGCAGCTGAGCCAGACTTGATGCAATACACGTGGCAAACATCCTGAGAAAAAGATGAGTTTCTGTTACATCTCCCTGATTATCATAATACGGGCTATTTTGCGCCTTTTCATCAATCTTGATCGAGATTTCTCAATTTCACGTTAGTATTCAGGAAGCACTATAGCATCAAAAGGATAGCTCAGCCCTGCTGACTCATTTCTTTGTAATCAAACGTTACATTACTCCACACTCTTTTTCGATTTTCTTTGTTTCTATTAATGGGGTGTCAGTCTAATATGCAGATGAGTAGCAAAAATGGCTTAAGCAGCGATTGGCGACACAAACACCAAACGGGGGGAGGAGTGGTTTGATGTGCGTAAAGATCGGAATGGGGGGTTTTAGGCGGACGAGCGGCGTTCTTACTGTATACCAGGAATTCGGGAGCTGATATGGCACATCGTTAAGAGTTTTACATTGTCTAATTGATATAATGGATAACAAAATGGAAGTGCTCATTACTATGAGAATGTATCATTCATTGTCCTTATATGCTCATGGGACAATGATGCTTCTATTGAAAGCTACAAGTCATTTTGGATATGTGATTCCAGTCATAAAAGCCATTACTTTGGTGATTGTTTTCTATATAGATGATTGAGAAGAGATGATGGGATTCAAGCAGCTGGTGTCTCATCATGTGTGGAATGGGACAGTGTCAAGCAAGGGCGACTTTAATTCTCCCCCCCAACTATAGAATGATCCCAAATGGGACACAGCCGTTTGTCGCCGCTACACAGTTATCACTGCTACTGCTGCTGATGATGATGTCTTGGCTGTCATTTTCCCCCACACATGTGCTAGTATTTTGGATGTCTCGTGTTCCCCGCCTATTTTGTTCCTCTTTCTCTCTTGTTTGCCGTTATCGTGCCTTCTTTTTTCCTTTCTTTTATTCCATGGCCGATCCATCATATCCTTTCATTAACATTTCCTCTTCTTCCTCATCCTCTTCCACCACATATGATCGCCATTCAACAATACAACAACAGCAAAGTCAATCCTTGGTATCACTTGAAGAGTATGGATTGTCTTCCCATATCACTTCTACACCAAACTTCGACAACACGACTCAAGACATCACACAACAACCACCTTGTCACATTTCTTCTGAACCAAGTTTTGCTTACCGTGATGAAGATGAAGATGATGATTGTCATCATCCAACTGCCTCCCCCACCTTGATGGAAAATGACCATTCTCGTTTTGGTTACATGGAATCTTCCCAGCAATATGGTAACACTGTGGCAGGTTATCGCTCTAACAGTATGAAGCTGAAGAGAAGTGATCGTGTGCGTGCTATGATGGGTGCAGTACCCATCGATATGCCACGTTTGTTTCCTTCTAATCCCAACACAACCTTGTATTCATCAAGGTAAACCTTAAACAAAGATACAAGTGCATCTACAATCACTAATTGTATGTATATTAGGTCATATCATCTAACCATTGTGGAGCAACCTTTGCAGTGTCGTGCTTGTGGATTCAGTACAAGTGATCGTAGGCCTATGGACCCTGTTCCAGTGGTGCAGCTTCATGTGTACGACGCACAAGGCGAGCTAGTGAATCCGGAGTAAGTTTTTTATATACTTTGTTTTGTCTTTAACCACTTGTCATCATCAGCTAGAAGCTGATGTACACTCAAGTGTACTAAATATGACCAACCAAGACATTTTCTCACTTCTTTAAAGGGCTCCTGAAAATCTCTTTTTCATTTTACACGCACGATTATGCTCAGTTGACATATCACAAGTTTACGAGCATGTTCTTCATCCGCATCTGGTAGATCGCTTAGACAACGAGCTATCACATCAAGGCAACATGAACCATCATCATCAAGCTTTAGCATCTTCTTCCAGTATCATATCACCATCATCATCTTCATCTCCAGCAAATACACCAATAGCAGGTATTATAGAGAAACAGGAACCCAATACTACTACACCAGCCCTGTCTTCAGTTGCTGTTCTCGTTGGTTCTCTTGTCAGCTCGCCATCTATATATACAGACCTTCATCAACATCGATCTATGTATTTTGCATTTCCAGACCTAAGTGTAAGACTCGTTGGGCAATATCGACTGCAGTTTACATTGTTTTCTCTTGGAAGGTATGTACGTGTGTGTATATACATGGTGTGGGCTCCGCCTATTTGCTTTTTCTTTTCTTGTGTCCCATTGTCCTACTAGAAACGATCTCTGGATTGATATCGGTACTAACCTTTCTTGTATATCACTACATTAGGAGCGACACAGTCCTTGCAGAATCTTATTCTGATCCCTTTACAGTCTATCCAGCAAAGTTGTTTCCAGGAATGCGAGGTAAGAGATAAAGAAAGTCTAGTAAAGTTCTCTGGTTTCAGGCTCACACAACTTTTTTTTTGAAAGAATCAAGCGAATTGGCTCTTCACCTTAATAGACAAGGTCTTCGAATACCAGTTCGCAGCAAGGAACGCCCAAAAAGAAAAGTATCAGCATCAAATAAACAAGAAAACTAGTATCACATTTATGTTATTGGATGTTATTGGATGACGATTTACTATAAGGTAATCACACACGCTCACACACACTATGTCTTCTTAGATGTGCAACAAAGCACGGCATATGGGTGATGTTGTTGCAATTGTTTACCCATCGCATGGACCAGCAGTTTGGGAATGCCGTATCTTTGTGGATCTAAGTGGTTTTAAATGCGCGCACCTGCTGCTGCAGCACTTGTAAGGTGATATTGATACTTCTTTGATATGTCAAATATGGACATTCTGTCCCAAATCTTTGCCAAATAGCACTGTTTTCATGCACTAGGTTCATACATAGTGGAAGGTGCGGATTTACGGTGTTGGATCTGAAACATGAAACCTTCGATTCAAAGAACTGAGCTCTCTCCACACATCCATCCCACGTTCTGAGACATAATGCACACGCTGTCAACATGTCAAAGCATCAGTTTCATGTGTTTCACACCAGAGCAACAGCAAAATTAGCGCTGCAGATCTGCTGAGTAAAGCATATGTCAGCTGAAGAAGGTGTCAACAGCTCAAAGGATCACTCTGAATGCTGAATGGTGCGTTATGATACTTTTAAGAATGACGCTATGGTAGCTGACGTATATTCGTGTCATTGGGGAATCTGACTTTATTTCAAAAGAGGTGTTTGGAAGAAAAAACTACACTGTCGTTGTGATTCCGCTACATTCAGATCCTTTCCTACAGCGTGAAAGAAGATGTATCTTATACATTACTCGTGTTGACATTCACAAGCAAGAGTTTGACAGCTGCATGTTGGGTAATACAGGTAATATATCTAGGAGAAGGAATGTGGCACTAACATGATGATAATCCCACGCTATGGGATCTAAACCAATGTAAACAATAAATCACTTCTCTCGCTTATGCCCGAGCATGATTTATAAGCAGTTCCGTATTCTTCCAAGGGGTTGAAATTAGTCACTAACAGGGTTTGGGTACATGTACTTTATTGATAATGCTTACCTTTGCTACTTGCAGGATCGACACAGCAGCTTCATATTCCAACGTTGATAATGTACAACATAGTAGCACCCATATCTTTGGGTCAATCCATTGTCTGATTTATATATCATCATGCATGAATTGTCATTGTAGCTAAGGGAGAAATAGTGTGACAGTACAGCTAACAAACATCAAGTCAAAGTAGCTTCTACTTTCCAGCAAGAGAACATGGCTTTCAGATATACAATCTGCCTGTGTTTGTGCGGAGAAATGAGCTGGGAGACTTTTTCAGATATACTTTACATAGCAATTTGACCATCCCTTGTGTACCTTTATTCGGAGACGTTATACAACGCCCATATCAGATCACAAGCACATGCAAAGTTGATCTACTATATCAAGAAAGCTCTCATTCATTGTGTAACTTGTCATTATTCCGGAACGCTGGTATATATCATCCACCAAAACACCGCTCATTCATCATTCTCCTCAAGTCCACGAAGCTAGACTAGCTCAATATAAAGCTCTTTACATGATATAACTGTAATTCACAAAAGTTGCCTACTTACACGTGTATACTAACATCATAGTTTCTCTCGAATCCATAAAGATCATGACAATGCGAATATAAAATAAAGCGTTACATCGGCAAATGTGTGCATAAAGCGGGAAACTGATCTCCAGTGATCAATGTTTAAGATTTAGGCACTAAAGGGTAAAAGAGGCGCCGTGATCACGCCATTCTATATCCTCCCAGGCGTATGTTGGTCATGATCTGCTATAAACAAAGAATGTCATTGGAAAGAGTGGCCAAATGTTAAAGTATTTGCATATATACTATATAAGGATGAAAGTAAATGATGAGTAGAAAGAAGACACAAATGCTGGGATCAGGTTGGACAAATGCTTCGTGGGGGTGGGGGGTAGGAGCTATCCATAAACAGTTGATGTTTTCATGCAGATCTTGATTCCTGCAGAGCATCAAGACAATCAATGCTGTTAAACGTTTCACTTCAAGCACACTTTTACTTTCATTTCATGAAATAGGGACATTGCATACTCTTTTAGTGAAGGATGAACATTAGAGGGGGGATAATAAAGGCTCTACTACATAGGCTAGCTATGGGCGTCTAAAGTTGGATACTGGACATTTGCCAGCAAAACAATAAAAGTCAACAATGATGTAGTTAGCATAACTTGTCATAAGGTACTACGTATTCGTCAAAAAGTACCTTGTCTTCGTGACTGCATATAAGTTGCATTTTCTTTTGGGGGATCCATGCATTATCAGATTGATTCTCCTCTTTTCTCCCAGTGCTACCACCATGATTGATGTTCATGCACATATCAACTACGTTAACTTTCCACGCAACAACACAATGTCTGACCAAGATGATAACAAACCTACTTTGGATATGATGATCGATCACGCCAAGAAAGCATCCATCCAACATATTGTTGCTGTATCAGAATCCATCCACGATGTGCATGATATTTTCGAGATTGCATCAACATCTGACAACTTCATCTGGCCTGCAAGGGGACTTCATCCTGTTCAACTTGATGATAACAAGGTGGAACGGTCAGTCAACTGGCATGATTTTGAAATGTTTGAGCCAGTGCTGCAAGATGCCATTCAGCAGAAAAAGATATGCTGTGTAGGTGAAGGTATGATATATGTCGTGTGTGGATGGATGGTGTAGTTAATGTTGTCATCATCTTCAAGTGGGATTGGACTTTACGCCTCGTATCCTTGCCAACAGCAATGGGAGCCTGACACCAGATGAGACCAAAGACATGCAGCGCGACATCTTCAAACGACAGGTGCAAATGGCCATAGAAGCAGATCTCCCAGTCAATGTGCATTCAAGGTAAGAGTTAGACATACTGAAGAAGAAGTATTACCATGACTGATATGTATTTTAGATCGGCTGGACATCATGCTTTGGATATCTTGTATGAATGCAAGGCGACCAAAGTAATCATGCATGCATTTGATGGCAGGTAAGGTAGAAATGATGGTTTATTCTTCTGTTTCTTACATATATAACCTATGAATAATAGGGCATCCTATACAAAGAAGGCTGTCGAGGCAGGGTAAGTGGTGATTGATGAATAGCTATATAGTATGGATGGATCATTTCATGCGTTATGGTATTAGATACTACTTTTCAATAGCACCCATTGTTGTTCGATCTCCTCAAAAGCAAACTCTTGTCAAGAATGTGCCACTATCCAATCTTCTGCTTGAATCTGATGCACCAGCTCTTGGACCAGAAAAAGGTGTGGACAATGAGCCGGCTAATCTTATAATGGCTGCAAGAGAAATAGCACGTATCAAGGACATCTCTATTGATCAAGTGGTAAGAATAAGTAGATATAGCTTAACATCCTATTGATGATGGTTGATAGATTGAAGAAACGACACGCAATGCACGTCAACTTTTTTCATGTTGGGAAGGTGCTGCATAACGTGACTGGAACCATTTTCATCCTTTGATTCCTTGTGCGGGCTCTTTTGGAGTCTCTTTATTCCGCTTCCCTTTCCACTTGTTCTAAAATCCCGATCGCACCATGACCACGTCCAAATACGAAGAGTCCATTAAAGACCTTACTTCCAACGATGACAACAAACGACTCAAAGCCCTTCGCTTTATCAAAAACTCGGTCATTGGCAACAAGACTAAGAAAGATCTCTACATAAAACTGGGTGTTGTACAAAAGTATGGGGTTCATGAGTGTTCTTTTGTTTCCTTTTCTCTTTGTTCAAAGCAGCTTGATATACTTATTGGCATTGTTCTATTTGATACAGACTTGTTGAATATCTCTCGCTTCCTGATACAACATCATACGATCTTAAGATTCAATCGGCTACTGTTCTCGGCAGCATAGCACATGGCAAGTATAAATGACATGTCAATGGATACTATATGCTTACAGGATCATTTCTATAGGCAAGGATGAGAATGTGTCAGTCGTGATCTCCCACGGTGCTATTGGACCCTTATTGGATGTACTCAGCTTACGACGCGATTTGGCTACCATGGATGCGATTCGAGAGAAGCGCAAATTGTTGGAGGCAGTAACACGTGCATTGAAATCCATTTTCGCTTGTCCAAAGACACCCAAGGATGATATCTTTATGGTAAGTCATGAGTGATCCTTATACACACATACGCACACACACATACACGTGTCCCCGCCATTTATCATCCCCGCTGGATCGCCGATTGCATGAACAACGAATCAAGACTGTGTAGCTTATATTCCGTCATTTATGCAGGAAAAACACATTGCTGATCTGGTCACGCTTTTGGATGCCACTTCTTCTTATTTGTGCCAACAAGGTCGACCCAGTGCTACATCGGAGAGTTTATCTTTTGGGATGATTGCCGAATTCACTGCTGCTGTTGTAGCAAAGTGCTGTGATACTCAAGAACAACAAGTCCAATTGGCTTCTGCAGGCGTTATTCCACCTTTGGTTAATCTTTTACATTCTGGTCATATCAAGGTAAACAAGTTAGGATGGGATATGAAAAGAACACTATACAAACCATTGTTTTAGGCTCAAGAAGCTGCATTGGATGCTTTGGCTACGTTGTGTCGTGAAAATAGTGAATTGGGTGAAATCATTATTCATGCAAAGCGTAAGTGACATTGTGATGCCAATTAACCATGTTGACTTTACTGAATCATGTATGTATAGCCTTTGATTCAAATCAGCTCACTACTGCTACCATGTTGGACTTTGTAAAGGATCGATGCCCAAACATGCGTTTGATTGCTGCAACATGGTAAGGAAGATCATTTTATATGTATATGTAAAGTACTCATGGAATATATAGCTTGACCAACCTTTATCGCACTGGTGTATTCACTGAACCCTTCAATGAGATTGTACTTGTGGTGTTGCCAGCTTTAGTCAAGCTTTTGAAAGATCCATCAGGCGATATCCAAGAACGTGCTCCTTTGGTATTGGCAGATTTGGTCAAGGATAGCGAGGACATGCAAAAGGCTGCTTATGATGCGGATGCAATCTCAAAGTTGGCAGAATTGTTGTCAAGTACCTCCACCAAAGAGAATGAAGAAGATGCTAAAGAGCGAATTGGTGTTCCAGGTGTTGGAAGTGTTGCTAAACGCAAGGAAAAGATTCGGGAGGTATGAAAATGCCAAACACTGTCAAAAAGAAGCTTGAATTGATTCAATCTTATCATAGAACTCGCTTATTGCCATTGCAGCAGCATCGTTATTGAAGGAAGAATGCCGAACACAGGTAGATTATTGGATATGAGAATGCATTGGATCATTTATTCACAAGTGATGGGAACAAATAGGCCATTGATTCCAAGGTACTTCCTCATGTTGTATCAGCATTGCAAAGCAAATATCCCCATGTCCGATTAGCAGCATGCCAGTGTGCCAAGTCTCTATCACGCAGCGTTAGCAATTTAAGGACAAGTCTTGTTGATGCAGGTGTCGCCACACCATTATTGAAGCTTCTATATGATGAATCCACTGTGATCCAGGCAGCTGCATGTGGTGCCCTTTGTAATCTTACCCTAGACTTTTCACCAATGAAAAAGGTAAATGTCCCAAGACACTGGATTGACATGTGGATTACTAATGATAGCGATAGAGTGTGATTGATGCTGGTGCTATTGATCGCTTTGTTGAATATGCCAAGTCAGATGATCCCAAATTACAGCTCAATGGCGTCTGGGCACTGAACAGTCTATTATACAAGGCAGATCTACAAGCAAAGAAGGCTGTAATGAAGTCATTGACATATGATACATTGATTGAGCTGTTGCATGAGCCAGATTTGGGAATTCAAGAACAAGCATTGGAGATTGTGAGGAATTTAGTGTGTGGACAACAAGAGGTGAGATACACATGACAAAAGCATTGATTGTAGCTGATTTGGAATAATGAATAGGATGTTGAACACGTGATTGATGGCATCGGCAAAGATGATCTGCTGGATGTATTGGAGAGCAAGTTACAAGTGACATCTAACATGGGATTGGAAGGAGAAGATAGCAGCACAATGGCATCGGTAAGTAGAAACAACCATATGGATAAGACCTGATACTGATTCTACTGGTGATAGATTCTGGAGCCAGCACTCTATATTATAACAAACATGTCAAGCAGTTATGAAGAACCAAGGAAGCTCTTAATGAGTCGACCTAACATTGTCAACAGTGTTGCATCACATTTGGTAAGTCGTGAAAAGGCATGTTATATTATATCAATCTAATGTACACTATCTAGTCTCATCCTGCACCCAACATTCGAGTTGCAGCAGTATGGTGTATTATCAATTGGACGTGGATCACATGTGACGATGATGAAGATGGTAAGCGCTGGGATAGAAAGGGAAAAGCTTATTTGGGAAAGATTTCGCTGACATTCCTGCAACAGCATTAGCCGAACGAGTGAATCGATTACGAGCTCTTGGTGTGGAGCAGCAATTAAGAGTGATGGAAAAGGATTCTTCTCGAGATGTAAGAGATAGAGTAAGAACTGCTTTAGATCAAATGACTGCTCTCGAATCATAATACATAAAGTCAAAGTTGCACATGTAATTCCCCTGATATCTCATTGATGTGACTGTATTAAGCGCGATCCATGAATAACGTCGGTGTGGCTAAGAATCAAGTCCAGAGGTTGGGGTGCTCTTCTTCCAGTGTCATGTCCTTTATCACCGAGCCAATTGCATGGGTAACTGGCATTCCAGAGCCAACGTTACGTTTGCTCTCGACCATTGGGCTCGCCTATCCTATAGCTCGTCTCTACAAGCAAATGTACTTGACTCGTGAAACCAAGGGCCCAATTAGTGCAGCAACTGTTAGCGAGCGGAATCTCTTTATCTTGTTGACAGGACTTGGTCTATCACTTTTCTTCAATGGATCTGATATCTACCATTCTTTGCTCACGGTGTCAGTCAGCTATGGTATCATGTTTCTCGCCAATCGACAAGGCAACCGAAAGTTGGGTACAGCAGGTGTATGGATCTTCAATAGCATCTATCTTTTGGGAGCCTATTATTTTACTGCTACCGATGATTATGATGTTACATGGACCATGCCACAATGCATTCTCTGTCTACGTTTGATGGGCTTCAGCTTTGATTATCAAGATGGAGCTGTATCCAAGGTTACTGTGGAAGGTCCTGAACCCACTCGTAAAGCTGAACAAGCCAATGATCATGCCACCAATATTCGGCCCACTGCCGAAAAGAAGCCCCCTAGCCAGTTGCCATTGTCATTCTCGGCTGATACTCCATTACAAGAGCTTCCAGAATTCATTCAAGTCTTGGGCTATTGCTATTATCCATCAGCTTTCTTGGTTGGTCCTCAATTCTCCTTTTCACTGTATCGTCGCTGGTTAGCTTCCTCTCCCTTTATCACCAATGAGACCGTGAATGATCAAGAAGAAGCAGAAAAAGCACAGATGCGTTATGTATTCAAGTGTGTCGGTTTGGCAGTTACCTATCTCGTGTTGCAACAGGGTATTGGCGCCATGTATCCCACATCCTATTTGTTGACTGAGGAATATGCATCACTTTGTTTCTTGAAGCGTGTATGGATTATGATGGTCACTGGCAAATTTGTTTACAACAAGTACATTGGTGTATGGATGTTGACTGAAGGTAAGATATGATGATGATGATGTGAAAGTACAATATTGATGGAATGATGGATGATAGGTGCTTCTGCTTACTTTGGTATTTCATACGATGGTCGTGATGGTGAAGGCAATTCTCTTTATGGTGGCCTAGCCAATGCAATCCCCAGTCAGTTTGAATCAGCTACTTCAATTGATCACGTGATTGGTGCTTTCAATATCAATACCAACTTGTGGACCAAGTATTATGTCTTCAAGCGACTTCGATTCTTGAACAACAAATTGCTTTCTCAAGTGGGAGCTTTGGCATTCCTTGCTATCTGGCATGGATTCCATATCAATTACTTTACAACATTCTTGACCGAGTTCCTCTGTGTCATGGCTGAAGGTGTCCTACGCAAACGTCTTTTACCGCTTGTTCAGCCACACATTCAAAAGAATCCTATCGCGTACTATGCATGGAAGATTGTTGCTTGGATGACATGCTGTGCTACATTGTATTATTCTATCATTCAGTTTGATCTCCTTAAGCTTGGAAAGGCATGGATTGCATACAAGAATGTCTACTTTTTGGGTCATTTCATCCTCGCTGCCATTCTTATTGGAAACAAGTATGTCCTTGGTCCTCTTATTCGTCATCCCAAGGCCAAGACCAACTAGATAATCCCACACCAATTCATTACAATTCCCCATCCATCGTCATTTTATCATCCTTCTTGCACTATATAAATGGATCATTTGATCAACTAGACATGAACATGCATGAATCTGCACTTTATTTCCACATTGATAATTACACGTCATCTAACATCAAATAACAACTGTACAAATATGGGGCCATCATCAGAGACATTGCATTGGAAATACGCCTCGGGACTGGACTTGTGTGTCAAACACTGTTGGTCCCCTTCACTTTGCAAAATGAACTCGCCACACAATGTAAGACTCCCATTGACAACTCCTGTTGCAAACCACTGACTCTTTTATGTTTTCTAGGGTCGAAGAACAAATGCTAACTGGCGGTCAAGACCTGTCAATACTGGGTTTCGACATTCACCATCCAACTTCAACGCGCCTCGTAGTTCGCCATCGACTTCACCAGGCACACCAAGTACACGTAGTACTCGAAGTATATCACCAACAGGGAATTGGAGACGTCGATCGCCTTTGATAAGCAATCAGTCCATAGTGGAACCTTTTCAACAACAACAACAGCAGCAGCTTGGACGTGAAAAAGCTAGTGCTCAGTGGCAACAGTGGAAACCTGATACGCGTTCCAGTATACAAAACGACACCACAGCTGCACCTGAAGCTAGTTGGAATATGAGTAGTAGCAGTAGTAGTTATCGAGATGGATCTTTGCATAAGGATGGTGATGATACCAGCAGCATTTGGAACGACGACTGGGACGACAACAATGACTTTCCTACTCCACATTTGAACAATCAGGGATCAAGTACTTTTATGACTGCAACGCATGATTATCATGAGCGTACTGGTTGGTCTCCTGAACCGCCTGAAGATACACCAACTCCTTTTGCTGCAACAACAACAACAACTACAACAACTGGTCTGATGTTTGATTCAGTTACACAATCATCACCTGCACCATCAGAATCATTGTCTTACCAAGAGCATGAAATCATCAAACACGAGTTCTCTTTGGTACATGGAAGAAAAGAATCACGTAACATATCCATTGATGATATTCTCGTGAGAACCATTCGACGTAAAGGTTCACCAGCAACACAACATCATCGGTCACCATCAATATCATCACCACCACCCAATAACAACAATGCATCACCTTTTATGTATCCTTCATTCTTTGGTACTCCGTCAACTGATCATTACAATCAGTACGTGGATGGAAGGAAATCTCAACAACGAACAAAGGACACATACACATATCGATCCCAAAAGCGTAAGTGATCTTTTGCATGTGTTTAATGAATAGGAAGCTTATTTATTATAATAGCACCCAGACTTACCAGTGGCAATATGCATTCAGATGATCAATATCAGCCTATTTACAAGTCTCATCCTAGTATTGAAGAGCTAGAAGAGAAAGTGTCCATTGGTGAACTTCATCGTGGTGTGCTTCGTATCAATCGTCGTAATCGATATGATTCCTATGTCACAGTGGAAGACCTTGATGAAGATGTCTATATTGGAGGAGAACTTTATCGTAATCGAGCATTTGATGGAGATGTTGTTGCTATACAACTCAAGGATGTGGATGATGTGTGGAACAAGCGCAAAGAGAAACAGCGAAAGAATGGTGGTGGGAATGGAAGTTATCGCGTGGTTGAAGCACCAGCTGGCATGGAGTTATTCATGTTTGAAGAAGACCGAGTTGAGCAAGATGATGAGGATTTGACCAAACCAAAGTATGCTGGTGAAGTGATTGGAATATTGGATCGACCTGAAGAGCGAGTTACTGTAGGATATCTTCAATATGAGCAGTACACCAGCAATCACAATGATTCCCAAGGCTTATATCACAGTCCTCCACAACACACAAAGAAACCCAGGATTGTTTTTCGACCTCTCGACACACGTGTACCTTTGTTTATGATTCAAGAAAAGGATGCTCCTCCTGACTTTATGACACGACAAGATTACTACACATCTCGTTTGTTGGTGGTAAGTCATATACATCTTTTTATTTGTCTAATAAAATAACTCGACTCACACTTTTTATAGGCAAAGATGGTAGATTGGAGTATCTACAAGCGACGTCCAAGAGGAAAGATTACCAAGGTTCTCGGCATGGTTGGTGACATGAAGGTGGAAACTGATGCTATTCTTACAAGAAGTGGTATCAAATTGAAGCCATATCCTTCAGTGGCTCGTGATGCTTTACCCAAGATACCATGGACTATACCCGAAGTCGAGATCAAAAAACGTACCGATTTTCGATCTCCTCTGACATTCAGCATTGATCCAGATACCGCAAAAGGTGAGCTTATTATCATATCTATGGACGACTCCCACCAGCTTATACTTTTGTCATAGATCTTGATGATATCCTGCACATTCAGCGACTTGAAGAAGGAGGATTCCAAGTTGGCGTACATATCGCTGATGTTTCCTATTTTATCCCAGCACATTCACCATTGGATACAGAGGCGCGTGAACGAGCAACAAGTACATACATGGTGAATGACGTTATACCAATGCTCCCTGCCACTTTGGCAGAAGAGTTGTGTAGCTTGAATCCAGGAAAAGACAGGCAAGTTCTTTGTGAAGCTAAAAAAAATACATCAATCTTACTTGCTTTTCATTAGATTGGCATTCTCTGTGATATGGGAGATGGATGATGAAGCCAATATACGTTCAACTTGGTTTGGAAAGACAATTGTATGGTAAGTAGAATCATCACCAAATGTCATGCAACTTTATATGTTAACGCTTTATCTTGTTATAGTTCAAAGGCCAAGTTATCCTACAATGATGCTCAGCAAGTACTGGAAGGTGGTCATCTGCCACAATCAGCTTCATTAGTGGATCCTGATCTAGCTTCTGATATTGAATCATCGCTCAACGATTTAATGGTGCTTGCTCGTCACTTGAGGAAACGCAGATTTGCTAATGGTGCTTTGGCTCTTGAATCTGTCAAGTTGATGTTTGAGCTGGATGAGGAAGGAGAACCTATTGCAGTATCGAATTTCGAAGCTCAAGACTCAAACAAGCTTATTGAAGAATTTATGATTCTTGCCAATACCCACGTCGCTCAAAAGCTTTGTTCAACTTATAACAAGGAGTCATTACTTCGTCGTCATGCACCACCTATCATACGACGCATGGTATGTTGTTTATTTTATGATTGAAGCTATTGTCCACTCATGATTATCGATAGGATATTTTCGTGGAAGAAGCTAAAAGCTATGGTTATCATATTGATGCATCAAGTGCAGGCGCATTACAAGCATCTTTGGAGAAGATACCCGATGGACCAGTCAAGCAGGTTTTACTCATGCTTACCATTAAGCCAATGCAGC
This sequence comes from Lichtheimia ramosa, assembly GCA_008728235.1. Taxonomy (NCBI): domain Eukaryota; kingdom Fungi; phylum Mucoromycota; class Mucoromycetes; order Mucorales; family Lichtheimiaceae; genus Lichtheimia; species Lichtheimia ramosa. The sequence continues at coordinate 1,851,991 of CP031823.1, forward strand.
GTGCAAAGTATTTTGCTTCAGGTGCTCTGGACATATCAAAGTTCCTCCATTATGCGCTCAATCAGCAGGTGTACACACACTTTACTTCACCCATTCGTCGCTATGCTGATATCCTGGTTCATCGTCAATTGGAGAATGCTCTTCAAGAAAAAAGTAAGTCATCATGATCCTTTATTCTTGACATGTATATTCATGCATAATGTATCATTCTTTTAGCAAACAGTGGCTACAGTACGAAAGCTGTCCAAATGATCGCTTATTCATGCAACTATCGAAGAGAAATGAGCAAAGTGGCAGAAGAAATGAGTCGACACTTGTACCTTGCACGTTATCTTAATCGCACACAAAAGGAGACAATCAAGACTGCAGTGGTGATGGCAGTGACTGAGCATCATTTTGATGTTTACTTGCATGAATATGGATTACAACGACGTTTGTTTGCACAAGATTATCCTCTTGACAATTATGAATACTGCAATGAAGATTCAAGCCTTGTATTGTACTGGGAACGAGGTGTGCCTGTGGATATGGAAAGTCAGTTTAAGCGACAGTATCAACGTGACACTATGCGAACCATGGATCCCAAATCACGTGATGACATGGAAGCAAAAAGTAAAGGCAAAGGCAAGGCCAATGCAACACCAGAGCCCATGCGTGAATCTATCACATCAGTACGACCTGCTCCTCTTGATCGTACATTATGTTCTCAACGTCTGGCTATATTTACCACTTTACAAGTGAAACTTGAAGTCAACAGTCATCGATCTCCTCCCATTATCAACATGTATCCAATCAATCCATTTTGTTAAAGTGGTGATACAATAAAGGATTATCTCTCTCCTCCATTTGATACACAATCAATCACTTTTGTCCAATAGGAAGATGTCAAAGAATGACATTCCAGCAAAGCCTGTTTAGGTCAATGTAGCAAAAGTAGTTGTATTTTATGATATACATGTGCCTAGTAGTAGGAAGATAGTAATAGATAGATGGATATGATGCATGAAAGAATGAATAAATACAAGATACACAAGGTTCACGTATAAGCAAAGACTATATCAAAGACAAGATGCAAAAGTACAGCGGGTCCGCGCTATTTCGACAACCTGTCAAGTTCAAATGCAAGCTTGTACATCTTCGCTTATGTTTATAGTTGCTGATCAGCACTTTCAGGACGTTATGAGCAGAACGTGACATTTGTCGATCATCCGTGGTGTATGTGTCAACATGGATGGTTTCATTTGAGGAAAAAAAAAGTCAACATTCTTCTTTCTTTTCTTTATTATAAGCCTGCATACCATGTCTTGCTTTCGCAATTGACAACGAAGGGTTTGATCACACAACATGTCACAAAGGATGCATCAAGGAACAGTGTCAAGTGTCATGAAACACCAGCAAGATGATGAGCAGCTACATGAATGGCAACAAAGATCAATGTATGACCCATGTCCAAGTCCTTGACACTTACCAAGAAGCATTTGTTGTCAAAGCAGGAATGAATAGAGTAGTAGTGGAAGGAGTGGTAGTTACCACCTAGAAAGGAAATCCATTGAAAAGTGACATCCCGAGTTCCCATGATCAAGATACTCTTTGTAAACATTGAATCCACCAATCATGTTGTGAAGATTGTCAGTTGTATGAGCCATAAATGTCGCATGCTACATGAAGGAAAAGAGATGAGTCATAAAGAACCGAGTACCGAGTAGTGTTGATACTTCCATTTACGACTGTGCTGGAACTGAAGTTGTTGATGTTGACGCCCATGCAGTAATGGAATAAAATTCCGGCTCCACTGTGGCGATTATACCTCTTTGTCTTTTACATATCCTCTTTCCTTTTTACATACCTGCATATACATACACCTTATGGCACAACAACAACAACATAACAAGCCCCACAGGATAGCTCACCTAACAGGCGGTGCCATTTCAGGCATGTCAGCCTGTGTTATGCTACAACCCCTCGACTTGATCAAGACACGTTTACAGCAATCGCGACACGACAGTATGCGATCGGGTATCACAATACCACCGCATAGAAAGTATGTTATCCTTATGGTATAAAGAAGATGCTTTTATTGACTATTTGGTGGAATAGCACATTATATTGGACTGTGCGAGATATTATAAAGACCAATGGTGTAGGTGGATTATGGCGTGGTACATTACCAACGATAGTCAGGTATGTAAACAATTGGGATGATAAGGATAAGGATTAACAAGTGCTATTGTTGCTATAACAAAGAAATGTCCCTGGTACTGCATTATACTTTGCTGCCCTATCAGAAATCCGACATTTGCTGAATGCAACCCGACCTACTATGCACCGATACATGTCGTCAAGGCCTCGTCAAGGTGAAGAAAGATGGGAAAACTTGGTTGCAGGTGCAGCAGCACGTGGCACTGTTGGCTACATTATGATGCCTGTCACTGTACTCAAAGTACGCTACGAGGTATGTTGTGATATGAACATCATCAAGTAGCATGATTGATTAAAGAATATCGCATAGAGCAACTTGTACAATTACAAGAGTATATCAGAAGCTTTTCGACATATTGTTCAAACTGATGGCATACGAGGTATTCCTGCAAAGATTGTGAAGGATCATAAGGACTTATATAAGGATGGATAGGGTTATTTGCTGGTTTTGGTGCTACATTCATTCGAGATGCTCCTTTTGCTGGTATCTATCTATTCTTTTATGAAAGATTCAAGTCAACTGCCAATGGTAAGGATAAGGTATTTATTGGATGTTTTGAATTGGAACTTAAAAAGTGACATAGGATGGAAACAACGTCATGATGTACCAGTAGCCAACATGGCAGTGAATCTTGGTGCAGGGGTAGTGGCAGGTACAGCAGCAACATGTATCACCCAGCCATTTGATATGATCAAGACTCGTATGCAACTGGATCGAAAGCTGTATAGGACTACATGGTCAACTGCTAAACGCGTATTTATGGTAAAGGATACAAGCATCAATCATGTCATTGTCTAATGACTATACTCTATTAGGAAAATGGTCTACGAGGATTCTTTGATGGCATCAGCTTACGACTAGCACGAAAACCACTCAGTTCGGCTATTTCTTGGGCTGTTTATGAGGAAATTGTACGATTCTTCCCGAGGCGGGAAACGGTGTCTCAAACGGCTGCTTAGTTATACTATTCCATTCCCTTTTCCTGTCATGGACTCCCTCATCATCCTTGCCAGTGCTTCCCGCCCTACATGCCTTGAAACACAAATAAAGGTACTTTATATAGTTGTACTTTTCGACTCTTGACTCACAAGGAACGTCTCATAGAACACCTATTCTACCCAATGTCTGCAATGGCACGGTTTACCTAAAGCCCTTTTACCTGTATCTGGAAAGCCAGCAATGACTTGGTGGCTCGACGAAGCCAAGACTCTCTTCAAGAACATCTATATCGTCACCAATGCACACAAGTAAGTATCTATTGGATATAATAGCATGGATGTTTCACTGATCTACTATTTTCAGTTACAAGAACTATGAACGATGGGCAACAGGGCATGATTTCCCAAAGGACAACATTCTTAACTGTGGATTCAGGTATGCATATTACAGAAATGTTGTCAGTGTACTAGGATCATATACTGATGGGTGGTATTTATATAGCACTGGACCTATATCGGACATCACATTTGTACATCGCGTCAAGGACTGCAGGGATGGTGTCTCCACAATCATGATGGCTGACTTTTTGTACAACAATGATGATGCATGGATGTTATCTCTCTTGAAGACTTCACAAGACAAGACTGCACTTTATTGTTTTAAGGATGAACAAGAAAAACGCATGATCAGCGTTGTCCTTCAACCAAACGCACTTGGAGCATTGCCATCCTATGTTTCTAATTTGAATGAATGGTCTACTATCGATCAGGAGAAGGAACTTGCCATGATGATTTCTGATCATGTTGTTGTCGATGAGAAACCTGCTGCTGCTCGATTCATGGATGAAGACCTTTCCTTGGAGGAGTATCTCGCCAATTGGTTGGATGATGCAGGTACACCTTGTGCCATGGATCCTATTCATGTCAAGGCTTATGCACGAGTTGGATTAATGGGAAATCCAAGTGATGGATTTTATGGTAAGTAACATGGATACAAATACTACAGGATCATTGATACATGTTACTAGGCAAGACAATGTCTCTTTTGATATCCAATTTCTGGGCCGAAGTTACTTTGCTACCACAGCCTACCACAGAAATCACCATCATGTCCAACCCTGTAGCAGATCCTCGTCGCTTTAGCACAATCGCATCACTAGCAGCAATTTGTCAAGAAGATGGTTATGATAATGGTGATAGACTTTTATTGGCATGCTGCAAAGTATTCTACACTTATTGTCGAGATCATGACATCGAATTGAACACACAACAAGGTTTCAAGGTCATGTTTGACACCAATATTCCTCGCCAAGTCGGTCTTGCCGGTTCTTCAGCTATCATCACTGCATTCTGGAAGGCATTGATTCAATTCTATAACGTGACATCGATTCCGCTTGAAGAGCAAGCATCTTTGGTTCTCTCGGTAGAGCAAAATGAGCTTGGTATTGCAGCTGGTCTTCAGGATCGTGTGATTCAGGTAGGATATTGTGAATAGCAACACATGAATCACGTGGATTGATCATAATACCTTGTAGGCTTATGGTGGATTGGTCTATATGGACTTTGAGAAGGATTACATGGAGAAGCATCAGCATGGCAAATATGAACAACTTGACATTTCTCTTGTACCACCTCTTTTCCTTGCTTATGTCGCCCATCCCGAAGATTCTGGCAAGGTTCATAGTACTGTGAAACAACGCTTTTTGGCAAATGATCCAGAGGTATGATGCACACTTGAAACCTTATAACTTTGGATACTGACTTGAATTGTAATAGATCATTGACGCCATGAAGACATTTGCTTCTTTCACTGATAAAGCACGACAAGCACTTTATGATCACAATCATCACGAGTTTGCTCAGCTTATGACAGCTAATTTCGAACAACGAAGAAAGACATATGGCGATGCAGTAGTAGGAGCAGTCAATTTGAGGATGGTGGAGCTTGCTCGACAACATCGTTGTGTTGCCAAATTCCCTGGAAGTGGTGGAGCTATTGTTGGCATGTGGGATGGCGAGGATGAAAGCACGCGCACCATAGATATGCTCAATCTTCGACATGCTTTAGAAAAAGAAGGCTACGTTTTCGTGAATATCATCCCTAAGGATAGCCAATCTTGAAAAGTTGATAGAATATAGAACATCATTATATTATCCAATGTATTGTATGCAAATTTGAATACCATATCCCACTGTTCTGATGTATTACTTTCGAATGTTTAAGTGAAAAGAGCTATTGTGTGATGCAGCTTGTGTTTTATCGTGAGCATGCTAATGCTTTTGTTACATCTCTATCCAAGAAAAAAGCATCATCGAGAACCTATCTTGCTATACAGTGACATACAATTGTGTATTCGGCTTATAGCAATCATTCAATGAAACGAAATGTTGATGAAGCGATGTTTGCATGTGTGTGTAACCTGAAGGGCGATGTCTGCATAAGATGGTGTCATTTGACGCCCAGCACTATACCGACATTCACATATCCAACTTTTGTTGTTTTGACGCCTTCTTCCTCCTTGTATTGATATTCTTTCTTATGTCACCAGCATTGTCCAAGACAAATATCCTTATGTGTATGACACTTTATATATCATTGTCAGAGTCACTCTATAACAAAACCATGAAATTACACACCCAGTAGCTGGTGCTATGCTTCTTTGGTGGCGTGCAAAGATCAAACAATACGAGATGATGTACATTACATAACATAGCTACATATCTATCTTGTATACACCTTTTGCTATCGACCAATGATGATGGATCTGCCGACAACTAATCCTGATGTATACCAAGGCTGCTTCCTGTGTCAAGTGCAGCAATTGGAGTGACAATCATATCAAGACTGAAAGAACATACTTTAGTAAAGATAATGTGACATGAAAGCAATGAACAAATCCCATCAAAAGACATATTGGATCATTGTATTTCTCAGTGCTTGCAACATTGGCAATACTTGTCTTTATAGCAACCACTTTATACACGTTACTGATCAAGATTTAAAGATTACATGTATATTTGTAGATACAAAAGGTTCGAAAAAGGAGCTGGAATTGTGTATGTTCAAAAACTGGATACGTGGAAGATAATATAGACTAATGTTTCTCGTCTGGTGCGCGAATATCCACTCGTACCGAGGATCGATAATCGCCATAAGCAGGTGGTGGCTGACTGGATACCATGGCAGCAATTTGAGCATCACGTGCAGCTATACTTTGATGCATTGGCAAGAAAGAAGGTTCGCGCATAGAGCTGGGACGATTGACAGTAGGTTGTGCCATGAACTTATCAAGGATCGATCGTCGTTTATCGCTGTTGAGCTGCTTTGCCAATTCTGGGGGTCTCAATGATTCAAGCTGTGTAGCAGTGATATGCTGATAGTATTGTTGTTGCTGAAGTTGTTGTTGTTGTTCTGGAGACATTCGGTTCTTGCGAGGACCTGTAGCCTTGTAAATACAATAGACACAGCCACCGAGCAAAAAGAAGAAAAGAATGACGACTATAACAACAAAAAGCACTTCATTTGTTGAAGGAGTAGCCATGACTGAAGGTATTGTAATAAAAAAAATGAATGGATATATGTAAAAGAGAGAAGAATGTGAGCTGCCTTGTGCAAAAGTAGAGGAAGAAAGGTGAGCTGAAAGGTTGCAAATGGGAGAAAGCACCTAATTAAAAATTCAGGACAAGCTGGTGTTACGCACCAAAACAAGTGATCTACCATGTGGAAATTTAGCAATGCCGCCCCCAATTCTTGCACATCAACACGTGTTCTCGTGATGGTCTCGGCTCGATGAAAAAGTGAGATTATTAGGAACTTGTTCAATATGCATGATATAGATATGTATATATATAAGCTGTAGTAATTGTAAGGTAGACATCTATTCGTCGTATGGCATGAAGATCTTCTCCATAAACTGCTCGTAGCTCCTATATATTCATGTCAGTCAGTTGATCTGTGCTGTCAATGTCCTATTCACTAACCATGTTGCACCCTTATGCCGATGAGCAATTGTTTTGACGTCGTTGGCTCGTTGTGCGAATACTGTTTTGTAAAAGGAATAGTAGTTGGTATGAATGGATGCTCGGAATGCATTGATAGCCGTTGCTCGTACAAGCGGGCCTAGCGTCGCCTGCGACACGACCATGCGATCGAAAAGAGGACCAAAATAAGGAATCTACATAATGCTTGTTAATGATATGTCAAAAATGCCAAGATATACTATTACATACCTTCTCATCTCGATAAACACGTATGGCAAATAAGCCATTCTTTAAGGGATTCACCACAATCTGCGCGTTACCAAAGTCACCACCAATAGTGCCAATCTTATAATCACGATCGTGCTCGTTCCAAACGATATGAACATGGTCATTGCCCACATGCCGTTTCTATAAAGACATCTTGGTTACATCATCTACATAATCTTTCATTCTTTTCTTTACCTTCTTGAGCTGTTTTGGATCATCAGCTTCTGTCGGCATTTTAGTGACATCATGAAAAATCATCTCCAAGGTTGAAGAGCAATAGTAATTGGTGCGCGTGCCATTAGTCAAGTTGCGTTCAAGACCACCAAGGTATCCAGTGTGAGTGGCGATATCGATCTCCCATCCAAGACTGTTGACAAATGCATTGTACATTGTGCTGCCATGATTGTTATGCAAAATGCTCTGCTCATCCTCTTGACCTGGACCAACATAAATCACTGCAATCTTCATCGTTTCTCGACTATGCATGTAAGTTAGTGGAATGCACTGAAATTATCAATTGCTCCCTTACCCTTGTTTTCTATCCAACAATCTCAAGTCTCGAAACAAGGCTGGTGTTTTGTTGAGCATCTGGAATGTTTTGTCTTTGAGATGTTCATAGTTGATGAATCCAAGATGACTGAGCAAAAGTCTGCTTTGTTGAAAAGGAACATGTGATTTCTCTGCCTCGTGTGGAAATGCTGGTAAAAAGTCCTTTCGAATCGAAAAGTTGGCTATCAGGTGCGTATGGAGTGAATCACTGCGATCTGCTGCATCGTTGCGTCGTAATATATTCATCTTTGAATACCAAAGGCCCCTATAATAGCAATCAGTATCACATTCAACACCTAATGAGAATGAAAGGTACGTACACATCTGATTCTTGTTTCTCATTATTGTCGGCTTCTTCTTCAAGAAAATCGCTCAATTGTTCATCGAAACGCCCAACCATGTCGTTTTGGAGTTGTGAAAGTGGTATTGGACTATTGAGATCGGTTGCACAATCTGGATTCTGCTCACCAAGTCTAAAAATATAGAGTCAGTTCATGTATAGAAAAGGTGACAATAGCAAAATAGCTTACTTGTGCAAGAGCTCATGCAGCTTATCCGGCATCGTTTGTCCACTTGATCTATACTCATGTTATGTCAATATAGGATGCTGTACCATCATCATTTGTACTTACCGATCCACAGGTTCGCTTACTGTGTTTTGCACTTCCACACCAGGTCGCAGACAAAAGCCTTCTTCTTTGATATCACTGGCATTTCCACTGTGGGATACAGACTTGTGTTTGCTTGATACTGACATCTCCAGTTCTTTAGAAGGATCAGCGACTGCATCCCAAACATATCTTCCAGTCACATCACGAATGATCATTTGAGCCTTTGGACCATGTGTCTCTGTTTCAGGTAGTTCGACAAAAGCAACAATGGTCGTATCATTGAAAGAAAAGTACTGATACTTTGGCATATCTTCCTTGTTGTCATCTGTGGCAACACCAGGGCCAATAATGGTGCTGTGGATCGTTGCAGGCCCATAAGGTGGTGCAAAGTTGTTGAAGTGATGCAGAAGATGTAAAAGCACAGCTTCAGCAGATTCCTATACAAATGATATTAGAATACACTCCAAATGATGAAAGAATACAGACACCTACCTTGACATATCCTTGATCACTCGCAGAGATATCCGATCCACTGATAACACTGATATATTCATGATGAAGAGCAGGTCGTTTTTCAGTGATGAGCTTGAACTTGAATGGCAGTTCCTTCTTCTTTGATGTAGCTGAGCGCATAAGTGGTGGATGTGGTAAAAGTTTTTCTGGTCCTCCTTCCTGTATATCAATGAGTATGTAAAATATGCTTGTTATCAATCATATCTTACCGAAGAAGTGTGTAACGCATATTCAATCACATCAAACACCAGCTGACATAATTCGGTCTCTGAAAGGATCATTGGCTCGATCACCATAAGCCATTCGAGCAAACAACTGAAAAGTTTGGAAATGATGAAACCACGGCCATCCTTGCTATTGTGCTCATAATACTTGAGATGGACATTCAAAGCATCAATGATTCTGGTCAATACTTCTTGCACGATCACCTGATATATAAATTTTAGAAATGCGTCTACATTGTGCGTATTTCACCTTACCCCATCAGGATCAATGTCTTCAGTGTAGACTTGTGCCAGTGTGTTGAGACAGTCGACGACGTTGTTCACAATTGTAATGTTACTCCAATATAAATGATTGACCATGGCCAGAATGCTTTCATAGATCAAGTCGTGCTGGGGCCTAATTTGGATAGATATGCTTGTAAGTCAGAATATCCAAAAGCCTTTGCAATCATGCACTTACATATCACATTGCAATAGCTCATCAAGAGTAAGACTGCAAATGGCACCCAAAAGCATGCAATGCGCATCCGTGTCCCTTTCGAGCTTTTCTTTGGTGGTGTCAGCATTCACAAGTCGTAAAAGCAGGTTCTTCAGCCATATCTTGATCTATATTCGAAAATGATGAGCTATAAGCTCTTCAAACAATGTCATCATACTCACATCTGCAAATGCAAAACTTCTCTCATTGAATCCACTGATCCAGTCGATATTGGTTTCTTCGATGCTGATCTTTATGTCTGTCAAATGATTGGAGATTGGCACAAGAGATCCCAAAATAGTGAGACATGCACGTCGAACATTGCTATCCACGTCTTTGGCAGTGTCACCTTCAAGTAACTATAATCATTGTGCATTAGTATACCTTTATCATGTACAGTCTTGGCACATGTAGACTTACCATATGCTCGATTCCATCAATGAAAGGAGGAATAAGGATATATACTCCTGGAAGTGAACGTGAAAATATGCGACCAGAATTGCACATGATAGCTTCAGTGATTGCAGTATCTTTTGATGATAAGCCCTACCATAAAGAATCTTGTCAGTGGATCCACTTTATCACTCATTGTTTGTGTGATTACCTTCAAAATAGCTCTGTAAAAGTGAGCGTAATAACTGATAGACACTTTTTCCTCAGCTCTCTGTGATACTAGCCGACATAAGCATCCATATGCAGTTGCACGTCCGACACCATAACTCCTGGTTACACTTTGTTAAACTTGTATAACTTCAATATGATATACAACACATACTCTGATAACTCTGTAGCTTGCAAAAACCAAGGAGCCATTTCATAAAGCGCTGGTCGTGTGGCATTTTGAAAAGGTTGGCGAGATCGCACCTGCAATTGATCGTCTTAGTAATTGAACATCCATATTGCTCTTGTATACTGTACGTACCCAAGAAAGCGTATCCCAAATTTCAACTACACATGACATTGCAACAGCATGATTCTGTGGATCCTATCATCATGGATTGAGTCATTTGATACACAATGGAGACTCGACCCCTTCTCTTACCTCCAGCTGATTGATATTGCCGATAGAACAAAGCATGTTTTTCCATATTTCAAGAATCGCCATACCATCAGCAACCATGCTTGAGAGATTGAGAAATTCATTGCTGCGGAAAATGCCTAATGCACTGGGAAGCTTCTCATTGACGGCAACTGCACTTGTTGTCAATGCAATGAGTTCTCCTTGTGGCATGATAGTAGATATTGAAGACCTAATTGACTATTGCGTAGACATGTAAGTTACCAAATATGCAAAACATATCTTCATTACCTTGCTTGACAATGTTGCACTATCTTCAACTGCAAGGCGGTCGATGGAGCTTGCTATACTTTTCCTATCTGCATCATGGCGAGACTTTTTATCATCCTCATCTTTGGCATATGCACCAAGAGTAGCTGGACGTGTACTGGATTCTGAAGAATCGCCATGTTGCTGTTGACCATGATGAACAAAATTCAGCAGTTTGCTACTTGAATCCTGCCACAACGTGTCGAATTGGTGAATGCTTACAGCTCGTCGAGTGTTATTGCTTCGTTTCTGGGATCCTGAGCCAATAGATGATGAGCCACTATTTGCTTGTGTAGTCGAAATCATAGGTGGTCCTGTTGGTGATGTAGCTGGAGCAGTGCTAGATGAGAATGATGGTGCTGGAATGATATTCTTGATCCCAAACTTGATATTGTTCCCTCCTGATCGACCATGGGTGCTACTACTGCTGCTGCCATTGCCTTCTTCATCAATACCTGAAAACGACATGCCTTGATTCTCATCAATATCCACAATATGAGCAGATCGTCGATCAGATGTTTTGGATGAACTAGCTTTTTCAGAGAGTGACAAGCTGCTGAGATTGCGCATGATCATAACGGCATTGCTGGTTGATGATTCTGTGCCAGGATGCTCTGTTGTTTTGCTGCTACTGGCATTATCCACAGGATACACCTTATCTTGAGCTGCAACTGTATCAAAAAGCTGTCCATCGCTGCCTCCAGAAGAAAGTGGTCTCGCAGTTGAGCGTTTATTGGATCGTAAATCAGCTTGAATACTCAAATGTCGTGATCGTACTTTGTTACGAGGGCGATTTCCATAAGTGCAGTGATATTGGATGGCGCGATTACTGTCGTCAGTAGGGTGTTCTAATGGCTGATATTCGTATTCCACTTTGTATAATCGAGCTGACAATAGCCTGGTAAGTTTGTGCATGATTTTCTATACATGAAAGCCTTAATTAAGATCCATCTTGCAAGTAAATAGTAAATACATACCACCCATTGACCAAGTGTAGGTGTCCATGATATTGTAGCAACCATTTGTGCTCTCAAATCTTTCCACAGATCCATGTGCGTTAGATTGGCTCTGGAAAATGCATGTAACAATGTCTACATTCATAGATCAGAGATTGAATCATTATCCATCATCATCAACATTAGATCATACCTCGCATATATAATCAGCTAAATCCTCTGCCAGATGTGGTACAGGAATACAAACACATTGGTCTGGCTGATTCATGAACCATGTTTGAATATCCAATAAGCATTGTAATAGCAATTCCCTATTTTCAACACTATGTCAATGACTGGATCCCTGAATAACATAAACAATCCTTACCAGCTTTCACATTCCATGTCGATACCACCACGAGTTACTGTAATTGCACGATACACATTGATTGCATCCTTGTAAAGACTAACAACGCCATCCCAATCCACACCTTGTATTTCGAAACCTTGTTCCATGGCTCGTTTGTGATGATTTTCAAACACCACGCGAATCATCAAGAAATAACGACGTAGAAAACGATTTGCATCTGCATGCTTGTAATCATGTTCATCATGGATAGAAGATGATGTTGAAACAGTCCCATTATCTGCTTTTGCTGCTGTTGGTACTGATGCAAGACTACTAGAACGTGTAATGCTTCCAGGGAATGCTGCCCAACTTCCAGTGCGTCTCAAAAATGAAGGCCGTTCATCCTCATTGCCCAGAATCCAAACGCCTAATATATGTATTGCTCCACGTGTAATGTCTCGATAAGATGAATTGGTGCATGGAAGAAGAAGTGCTTGTCGAAGCATTTCATGTAGCATCTCTCTTGTCTCATATGAAGATAGAACAATCGATTTCAGAATTGGAGTAGCTGGTGATGAAGCTGAAGCTGTAGGCATATTGGGCCAATGAGTCGTATGATGTCGTTCATTGTTGTCAAGACAATATCCAATCAAGAAACGAAGCACAGTACGCAATATACTTGGTGGACATGTGGGAAATCCAAAATCTAACATGAAGAATATGAGCAATCAGTTGACATAACAGTTACTTCATCAAGATAGAACCTACCTTCATCCTTTGAAGGAATCCCTTCCATTTGAAATGCTTTGGCAATTTGGGGAGTGAACTTTGTAAGATAATAAGTGCGGAAAATGCGAAAGAGAAACTTGGCACTAGCTGTTGCTGCATCAATCCCTACGCCTGTTGCAATGCCATCATCAGCTTCAAAGTGATCGCCTGGTGGGTATTCATAATCGTCAGGAGGTGGTGGTGATCCAGCAGCGACATAGGCGAGTCGAACAAGATTGGATAGGAAGATATGAAGCAATACGATCGAGTCATTGTATGTCGGCTGTACAGGATTCGGGTATAAAGGCGCTTGATCATCACCTTAAGAATTGACATGAGTATAATATTCCAATGTCCAAGTAGAAAACACCCACCAAAAATCAGTGTCTGATACAGCTTCAATGGTGACTTTTTGATACGACTATCACGCGTAAGACCATGTCCATATGCTCTTTCTGGATTCTTCTCTCCCAACTTGCGAACAAAGTGTAATCCATGTGAACGTGATGTTGTTATCTCTTCTGGTGGATTGGAAATCTCATTTGAAGTGTTGAAAGTGGTTGATGAAATAGGTTGTACGTCATCCAAAATGAAAAGATCGAGTGAAATGGCATTGGCAAACAACTCCATGCATTCAGGATATTCAACTACTTGATCGTTGAGCCATAACAATAGCAAATGAAATCCAAGGGCACGTAAGCGTAAATGGTTGCCATGATCCAGAATGTGCTTTAGTAGCTTTGCTACATGATTGACAGGAGAACAATGAGAAATGACTCTCCGCTATTTCCCAACCACTCAGCTCTCACCGATATTCTTCCGCTGCCATCCATTTCGCATTAATTCTGGCACATAAAGGAACATCTTGCGTAAAAGCAACAAATTCTTCTGCAGATTCACCAGCTCTTTAGATGACCATGACTGAGGACGTTCGCTTTTCTCTAAATAGTATTTGCACTGTTAATATACACATTGCTTCTAATACATCAATACTATCATCCTTACGCTTAATCTTCTCAATGTGATGCATGCATGTTTCATAGACGACGTGGAAGATCTGTTCTGCATTCTCTTGGAAGAATCGTGCCTGATCCAATGTGTTTGTCGCGTCTAAAAGATATGCCAATGAATACACTTGATGTATGTAAGCACCCTTTTCACCTGTTTACCGATATAACTCCATAAGCTTTGTGCTCTTGACTTGGTCTTTTGTCGTTCGTCTAGGAAGTTCTTTGCCTTCTTCTTCAGTTTCTCTCCTCGGTCATCTCTTCCACCAAGTGTAAAAGTCGATGTTGAAGGCAGAATGGGAAAGTCAACACCCAAGTCAGTGGCTGACTCCTGTTGAGAAGATTGATCGCCATCGGAAGTGTCTGGTAAAGCTGGCACCTTTTTAGCAAGTCGATGCTTATCACTGTCGTGTATAGAAGACGACTCTTCAGAGAGATGCTGGTTGGAATCGTGCTGGGTGTCAGTTAAACGGTTACTAGTGCTGGTGGTTGGAGCTGGTGCCGGCGAGGATGGCTTGGCTGCCGTTGTCGTCCCTCCGGGTATAAGGGTCTTTTTCATTACGGAGCTGGCCTTACGCATGACAAACACCACCCGTATGGTGCAATTGAAGCGTTCTGGAAAAAGGAGTTGATGTGCAAGTCGGCTGTAGCTTCCAAGGCACACGAAAAGAGGAAAGTGAAGCAGAGCCTTAATGAACCGTGTTTCCCAGCAATCTTGCTTGAGCTAGATACACTTTGATTCCCCGATCCATTGGCCTATAATGAATAAAGCTACAACTCTTTATCAATGAATATGACACTTGTATATGAGCAGGTGTTGTTTTAAGAATAGATCATATTCCTTTACAGATGTTGTTTCTTTTCCAATGTTGTTTGCTTTTGTCTTTGCATGGTAAATGTGATATGGGATCGACTTTTAGCGTCATATCCTGTTGTTGCATGGATGATACACTGATGCTTAATCACATGATACATATATGAATTGCCATCGTTATTGGTCAAAAGTCAAGTATATTGGGATGAACTATCTTACTATCCGGTGCATAGCCGACATTATCATGTGTAGGATACATGTAGTGGTTAACTTTTGTACTTCAATATATAATTAAGATAATGAGTTAAAGATCTCTACTTGACTCTACCATTCTATTTTACAAAATAGCCACACAATGGCTCTCGGAACTTGTCGAATGCCAAATCAATATCATCCAACGAATGAATGAGACTGCTACTGGTAATATATCCATCGGGGCGAATAAGAACAATGGCTGCAGGAGGATTTGATCCACTTAAATGACTACCAAGCCCAATGCGCTCTGTAAGGGACTCTGAAGACTTGAAGCTATTTTCCAACCAGAATGCATTGGCTGCATCACAATCATCATCTGATGACACGAACGATGGCAAAGTGTTGCTGTACGCATGCCATGTTGATTCGACAATAATTGGTCGTAAGATACGGCGCCATTTGCTAGCCTTGAGCCAAAAAGGTTCCACCCATGTGCAAGCATCATAGTCTGATGGTCTTGTGCAGACAAAAAGTGCTGTATACTTTGTCTCTGATATGCTGGTCATCAAAATCTCATGGAAAGTCTTGTGCTCGATACGATTTTTCACCACACGTCGTCTCACGGAAGAAGTGTCGGGAATGAATTTTCCAGGCTTGATCAGGTTGCATGATGGTGATTGAATCACTGGTGAATCTACTCCGAGAGAGATCATCACCTAAATGATACAACATATCTTTGTCAGAAACAATGAAAGATAAAGCACGTTTCTTTCTTCTTACCTGTAGTACAAAGGACATGATGAGCTTGTTTATCCAACCAATCTTACAAAGACTAGAAAGGAAAAAGCGACCCATGGCAGCTAATTAAAGAGGTAAGTCTTTGTTGTTGCTATATCCTTTACTTTGTAACAGACCTCTTATTGATCCTTGTTTTTCTAATCCTGTCTTCATGCATTCTCCAAGGTAGTCCATTGTCATTTTGATAATTGGCTCACGCTAATGTAAAGGACAATTAGTGTGTCATAGAGAATACATGATGTTTGTCATACTTACTTCAGCAGAGTACGAGCTTAAAAGCTTCTCAGGATCGGGACAAAGATCATCAAGTACAAGAGAAAGCTTCCATGCGAGATTATGAGCTGCCATGAGAATAAGAATAAGTACTTTATCATCCACATGCATCCAATCCTTGACAATTACCATCCTGAAAGCCAGAATTACAACCATGACCAGCAAGAGGCGTAAAACAATGAGCAGCATCTTTATGATGGATCAAAAGAGACAATGTTATCAATAGCACTCGTACATATGTTACTCCTTTCACTTACCACCCATCAAAAAGACACGACCACGTTGAAAGCCATTTGCTTTACGTTGATTGATATGAAATACTGATATCCACTTTGGTTCAGTCAGGATCACTTGCCATGGTGCCACTCTTCTTGATACAATGGTTTGCAATTCTTCAAGTGTGATATTCTCTTTTGGCAGACGAGATGGACCGTGCGTTGTGTCACGTGATGGTGCAATAGCAAATGACGAGAGATTCAAGTTGACGCGAAAAAAGTCAATATCTTGGCCGTTTCCAAGGGGAGAAATGTCAACATATCCATCATTATCGAGAAACGTGTTGGTGCGTTGGTTCTTGATCTTGTCAGCATCTCGACCAGAAAGCTTGCAATCCACAAGAGCAAATGGGGTGGCTATAGAGTAACCATCATATGTCCAGCTGTCATGTGCCTTTCGAACACTGGAATGAACACCATCGGCTCCAACCAAGTAGCGTGCACGAATGCAAGCTGTTGTTGTATCATTTTTCTCCACTGTCACGGCAACATGATCGTGATATGCTTCATGTTTCACAAATCGGGTGCACCAATGAATCGAACCGGGTTGCTGAGTCTCCACAAGGTTGATCAAGATTTCCTCTGTTGTATCCTGAGCCACACAAGTCCCATGCGGAAAAGAAGTGTATTCACCATCAAGTGCACCCAAGAATCCAACATTGTTTCCTCTATGGATAAGCTGCATGCCTTGAGTAGCAACACACTTTTCAAGGAAATGGGCACCAATGCCATGCATAGAAAGGATTTCCAGACTACGAGACGTAAGTAGATTAGACCTGCTTTGATCAGTGGGTCCTGGCTTGATATCACAGATATAAACTGAATGTCCTTTACGAAGCATCTTATAGAATCTCCAATATAAGTCTATGATATGAAGAATGCTTGGATTGACTTACCTGATAAGCAAAGAATAAGCCAACCGGACCAGCCCCGGAAATAAAGACATCAAACATTTGATTTTCCATCATGAAGAAACGTTATAGCTTTGTGGATGTTTGAATTTTATATCTATTATATCCTCTGATGAAAGCACTTGCACAAGTGGCTGAGCAAATCGAATGATATTTTGTACTTTTCCTTTTGACTCATCTTTGGTTCATGCAGGAACGAATGCAACGCGGAGATTGGCTGAAATCGGAGCGTATCCGGAGTGCATTGGCACATCATCATCAACATTGTTTGTCCCATTGTATTACCACACACTTCCTCCATACCCGATGTTTACCCGTGTATAACACTACCTATCCAACTGATCCGCATGTGATTAAAGGTTGCATAAAAGCCGAATACAGGTTCATGTCTTATCTTTCTCCATTCTTATCAATCATTCTAGTCAATAAGTTACAGTATTGAATTGCAGCATATCAACTCCTTTTATTGACACCATATCACCTTTATCCAAGATCACAATTACTACTATGTAATAGCTAACTCAATGTATTCCAATAAAAGTATCACTATCTTCAACTGTCAGGACATCTTGTTGTGCTGCCTAGCGATCAATTCGTCCTATCCCTTGTCTTGCTGTATCCAAACATCCTCAAATGACATTTACGCAATGATGGCCATAACATGATGGAGTAACAAGCGTGGTTGTTCCAGCGTTTTCTTGATCCTGTTACTGTGATAGTACCATATATAAATACACCTGAAAGGGACAAACTACACAACGAACATGGCTATACCTTGTGAGATCCAATCCGGCTGTCATGGATATAGCATATCTCTTTCTTGTTTGGCTTTTCCGTCAACATAGCTTTGTATATCCAATACTGATCATGAGCTTGATATCACTGTCATGAATACTACCATCCAGCATCATAGACCAACGTGAGATACATCTCATCAAAGCCATATCCTTTTCATTTCAACATACCAATAGTGGTCATAAGATGACTTGCCTATGTTGACTATAGGGAAAGATGCACAACTTGCCTTGGAAACCTGTGCAGAGGAAAGAATGGCAGCCTGTTAGCGTTACGACTGTTGAACATACCTGCTGTGTTGCAACGAATCTCCACTAACAGTTGGATCGAAGTTACACTGTTGGCAAATGAGCAAGGAACACTGTTTGCAGATTGTCGTTTGTCACGCTCCAAGGTTGTCCCCTGT
The DNA here is from genome assembly GCA_008728235.1 of Lichtheimia ramosa. Classification (NCBI taxonomy): domain Eukaryota; kingdom Fungi; phylum Mucoromycota; class Mucoromycetes; order Mucorales; family Lichtheimiaceae; genus Lichtheimia; species Lichtheimia ramosa. Next base: position 1,870,605 of record CP031823.1, read on the forward strand.
CACCATTGACGTCGTGGCATTCAAGTGAGTGGTCTGGTGTTTGTCGGGCTTTGTCGAGTGATATGTGAAACAGATGAAACAGCGGCGCTTCCCGCAACTCCAATGCAGTTAATGAGCCGTGCACAGACCACCACCACACTTCCCTAACACATTGTTCCAAGGTACAAGAAGTGTCTTTGTATATATTATCCTTTATTCAACACAAAATAAAGAAGCCATGACGACCATTATCTATATATGGAACGTACCCAGACCACTATGACGACGGGTCCTTTTTCATCCGCAGCAACGCCTATAAAAGAACACCTTTTCTTCTTTTCTTTTCTTTTCTCTTTCTTTCTACTTTCCTTTTTGCTTTCTTCCAACAACAAGGCCCTGGTGTGCTTCAAGACTGCTTCTGGTGCGATCAAGACTGGTTTGGTGCGATCAAGTCTGAAGGCTAGCACCTGATCGGGGATTGAGTTGTAGGGGGCTCCAGCTCTTTCTTTTGGTCTTAAAAAGCTTTCACAGTGTCCCCAGCACTGTGTCTCTATGACCTGGACTTGGTGCCTTCAGGTAGAGGTGGGGATGTACAGCAGCGACCTTCCAGTGGTCATCCCTGTGAGTACTTGGGCTTTGGCTCAAGGAAACTAACAGCTGCTTCTCTATAGTATTATCATAGTCAATAAACTGTTGTCTTTTTAAAACACTTGCTCTTGTACCATAATCAATAAACTGTTGTCTTGTTTAAACACACTTTCTTCTCTTTACATGTTTGATAACGCGTTGTTAAAGTGATACTCGATTGATCTGGTTGCCAGAGTAGTACTTGGCTGACATATGTGGTTTGAAAGAAAAAGAAACATGATCCTCGTGTCGATTGTATTATGACCAAAGAGTGATGTTTGTGTGCTTTGTCAACTGTTGCTAATGGACACTTGTACTTGTTTGGTTGTACATGCCATGCTCGAAATCTTCGTAAGCAAGTGTAGTGTCTATAATGCCCAAACATGATGACTAGGGATCCAGAAATCACTTTCTTGTGGACACACTTGGCAAACAGTTATCATGGCAGGTGTTTATTCACTTTTATAGCATGAAATCAAATGAAGCACTGTTTAAACAATATTCTTTTCATTCTCCTTCTTCATGTCTGAGCACACATATCATACAACTTCAAAGGATTGTGTATGTAGGAAGGCAACGATGTGTTACTCTTATGAAAACAAAGACAAAGCAATCGAATGACCAGCTACAAAACAAGCTGTTAGACAGCTGCTTGCATGGATGTTGGTGACACAACGACATCTCTTAAAGTGGTGAAAGCACGCTATCATTATGATTGATCTCTCTCTCTCTCTCCTTGTTACTCTGCTTATGCTCATACATTATACATCAACTACTACTAAAAGACCATTCACCATATCCATGATATAAACCAGCACAGTATATTGATTATGTCAACAAGTAAATAAAGGTATTCTAAGAGGATTTAAGGAGCATGGTAGTGGATGAATAGTCGTCATCATTCTTTGATCCTTGTTGTGCAAAAGATGATGGTTGTCGGTGTTGTTGTTGCATGCGCGCCACCTCCAAATCATCCAGTACAGTGGATTGTCGAGCTGAATCTTCCAATCGTCCCACATAAATAAACTTTGCAATGACAGTAATTACGCGTAGACCAAAAGAGACAATGGATATGCATCCCACTACCATCAGCCAAAAGAGAGCCCATCCTTCCCTATCAAGGTTTGAGCACATCCTGCATTGAAAAGGAGCCTGAATATCAATAGATGGTATATCGTCTCGTATCATGCTTGCCAGTTCACTTGTCATGTTCTGAGTCAAATCTGTATGGCATTGATGTGACGCAGAGTATATATTGAAGGTTGTCGTCTGTGGATTCTTGATCTGGAGTGCCACAATGTCCTCGGCATCGGAAGACGAAGAGCAATCGTATGAGCATGTGGTGTTGGTCGTGTCAGTACAGCAGAGAGTGTGTTGTCGGGTGCAACGGTAGTTGTCACGAATAGTGTTTGTCCAGTCGCGTACAATAAGATTCATCGACCATAGAGTATGATCTACCAGTGACATATTAAGCCCGTCTTGGCAGTTGACAGTGATATTGTACTTCAATTGGGGTAAAAAAGGGGTTGTATAAAAGACAAGCGTGGTGCCATCATCCATGTTGGGTGCACATAAGAGTGGTTGTTGTGTATAATTGAAAGGATTCATGACTGAATAAGCGAATTTGGCAGAATATAGACGTTGTCCAATCGATAGTTGAGTAGCATTGCATCTTTCTGCATCGTATGTCGTGTCATAAGTGTTGTAACATGACTCGTATGTGCGATTAATGACCCAAGAGACAATCAATGACACAGCGACTATTAAAGCGTAAATGGATATCAAAGCAAGACTCCAAGATTTGCTGAAAGGACTGGTGTTGTTATAGTTTAGACGCCATATCGAGTTATCAGCAGACGATGACATTGCCCATCGAAAAAGAAAAGAAAGGAAAGGGGTAAAGAGAATGAAAGCGGAGAAGATTGATTCATAAACAGGGCACTGTATCACCACAACCCAATAAATATACTTGTTCATCCACGTGCTTGTCCAACCAAAGCTATGTACATGTGCATTATCCTGTATTACTGCTGTTCTTCATTTACTATCGGGTATATGCTAAACTTGTCCAGAATATCCAATGACTTGCAAATGTCAATTACTGCGAACTGATTCTTCGTCATAGATCCAATGTCATCGACCAATACAAAATTCTCCACTCGTATGCAATGTGTCCGCAAGAGACCTTCCATAAACTGGATTGTAGCATCACTCGAGTCACTTGGCAAAGACTATCAAAAGCAATTAGTCAAAGCTAATAAACATGTTATCCATGCAATGATTTACCTGTCCTCCCCAATCTCGCACAAAGGAAAGATCGTATTCACTGATGACAATAGACAATTCAGCCAATGCAGTCATAACCCTATTTAGAAAACTATAAGAATGAAAGCTTCAACCCATATTGCATCAAACTTACTTTTTAGCACTTTCTGCTCCTTTTGCTTCATTCATCATTTGATCGAGAATATCTTGATTCAACACAAAAGACCATTCACCAATGACAGAGACCTTGTTCAACTACATTGCACATGTAAATCCATCATATTCGTGCTATAATCTCTTTTGTCATCCTTACTGTTTTCACGGCTTTTGCAATACGTTGTAAGATTTTGGGGTCGTTCATGATGTTGCGAATGTCAGTTGTAATAAAGCCACCTATGTATAGTGTCGTGCATAAGTCATGGATATCAAAGAGCATTTCAAGATCACTATCTTACCACAATAACGTGGAAACAATTGTGCAGGCGGTAAGATGCGTTCATCACTTATGTCGCTGCTGCCGAATTCCCAAAACGTTGGAGGACGAGGACCACGTTTCAGCGTTAGTAGGTTCTTGCTTTTGAATTGACTGTCATTATGTCGATCAAACTATCACACGTATATAAGAAAATGGCTGCCAATGGATGAAACATGTAACTTACCAGGATGACGCGATCTCTATTTCTTGAAAGATTGCTCTTGGATGCATATAAACGATACGCGTGCCTTAATGATTCAGCCCACCGAGAATCGCCATAAATGTCAACATTTGTGAAAGGTGTGATTCGTTGGAACAGCTACAAAGGGTGATTCTCATTAGTCAAAGTTGGATTCAAGATAGAGAGAGACACATTACCTGTGGTGGAAACTTAAGGATACTCATCAACAAATGCCAATCATATGATTTCCTTGGTCTTTTGAATAGCTGCTCCCTTTGTGTAAGATCAAGATGCTTTTGAACAAATGGTGGCTGTAGAGGCATTTGGTCCAAGTAAATGAGAAGCATATTCGAAGGATTCCAATTATCAAGTGAAAACAATTCTGCAATATCTGATGTATGTGGTAACACTGCCAAGACTTCCTCCTTATGTTTGTCAAGCTGTATTAATCCTGCCTTCATATCATGTAAGAATCCATGAACGTTCCATTATCATCATCCAAGCATACTTACCACACTATTGATCTTGAGAAAGTTGTGGAATTTGTTGTAGCGATATCGAGAGGTGTGTGGTGGTTGAATGTCGACAAGATTGGGCATTCGATTCTCATAAAAGCGTTTCAGGATGCTCAAGCTGATACATGCAGTGATGACTAGCTTTTTGCTCTCATTGGGATCCCTGTTTGCACTTTTGAGAAGCTCTCGTATACGTGGCTTCCCTGGACATCGACCAGTAATTGAAGAAAGTCGTACTTCTGCCACAACATCATCGGCTCTGAAAAGTGTGCCAAGCCAAGAGAGTGGATCAGTAGGAGGAGCAATCATTTGAAGACCAGTTGTAGAAGTGGTGCTAGGTTGTCCATGTTGTGCAAGACGAGGATCTCGTAAAGGTCGTGATGATTGTTGTGATGGAAGTGTTTGTCTTTTAAGAGAAGGACTTGTGGATCCATGACGTGATGATTCAGTTGATGTTGCTATCAAAGTAGAATAAGTGTTTCTGACAGGTGATCACGTTGTATTTGTACTTACTGCTGACAGTTCTAGTGTAGGATGCTTGTGGAATGGGTTGATTGCTGACTTTGCTGACCAATTCATCAAGAAAACTGGGGTTTGTATGCTTTGGAGCTGTAATGGATATAATGGTCAATTGTAATGTCCAATGAATAATGTGATAAACCTTACGAGCTGATCGATTGGAGCGCTTGATAGATCCAATCCTTTCTTCTCGTGTAGGAGAGCTTTCTCTTGGTAAAGGTCTCTATAGGATATTCAAGATGAGTAAACGATACATATTTTGGTAGGGAAGGATATCTACTTACTTTTGCAGGTGTGCTTGACGTTACTGAAGATTTCTGAGAAAGTGCTGCTGCTGTATTGGATGACTGGTTTATAGGTCTTGAAGATGGAAGTTGTGTCTTTTGAGGAGTTGGAGATACTGGAGGTGTAGGTGTCTTTGGTCGGGTTGTGTTCATGTATATACTGGTCTTTGATGATGCTTGCTGTGGATGTTTCGGCTCAATGGTTGATATTGGCTGACTCTTTGCTGTTTCATTAGCTGACATGATATCGCCTTTGTTTGATGATGATGATGATGATGATGGAAGTTTTGTTGATGGTTGACTAGTAGATTGTTGTATAATGGTCTTTTCATTCTTCATTGATGATGAATGCTTTGTTGATTTGTGTTGACTTGGTCTCGTAACATCCGTTTGTGATTGTAAAGTGGGTGGAAGTGAAGATTGCTGTTGCTGTTGCTGTTTTTGAGTAGAAGAAGCCGTTTTCACAGTCGTTGCTGCTGTTGTATCCTTTGGTTGAATAGCTTTATCAGCTGAAGACTTCTTCTTGTCGGATGCAACAGTTGACTTTGTCGATAAAGGTTTGGTGGGTGCTTCCTTGCGAACTCGTTTTGGTTCAGGTGCTGATATCCGGTTACTGGCTGTTTTCTCGGTCAAAGCTTCTGCGACGACACTTTTTGTAGACTGTGAAGCTGCTGGCTGTGTTGTCGATCGCCGGCGTTTTGATACTGAAGGAGATCGTTTACGGGATCGCGAAGCGTGATAAGCCAAAAACTGGTCGAGAAGATCTGGACAATTCAAGTTCTCTTCAGGCTCCCAAGTATTCTCACTAGTGGATCGTCAGTTTATTGTAGTCGTTTATCCCATTCCCAAATACATACTCTATAGAATAAAGCAGTGTTAAGTGGATCGGATCAATAGGTTGCCATTGCGCTATGTCTCTTTACATACCACCTATCGTCATAGTTCTTCCACTTGATGAGGAACATTCGTTGTCCACCTTCAAGAGCACGCATATCCTTTATGCTTTCCACTTCATAAAGCACGTCTTCATCATAAAAACTGGCCGGTGACGCTGCCGCTTCCATGGTGTCGTAAGGAAAGGGAGGAGAAAAGAAGAGAGAGCGTGTTGTCGCGTGTGAAATGGATTCTTGCGGATTTTGTCAATTCTGTATTTGGATGGCACGTCTACCAGCATGAGAGATCAACACACAGTACTTATACATGCAACAAGTTGCATAATGGATCAATGGGGTCAATCATGATATAAGATCATCATATCTAGAAGCATTCATCACAAATGTACTTTATATTTGAGAAACAGCATGTGATTGATAATAAAGCATACTGAACAAAGCTCTGGTTCCTATTACGCATTTCTTGTGATGGACCAATGTGTTCGTTCTAAGAGCATAACACTTGTAAAGATCTCTACAAAGATGTATGGCTGAATCAGTGTCATAATCAACCAACAGGATGAATCCCTGTTTATGCAGCTCACTATCATCCTCCTTTAAAACGGCTTATTGTACACACAAAGCACCAACATGGATAACAAAAGTAAAGACACATGGATGATAAATTCATTAAATGGGTATATCATTACAATATCAAGCATTTGGTCTTCTTTTCCTTCTTATTTTTACCCTTGGGACCAGGATTAAGTCCTTCGCGTTGAGCACGGATAATCTTGACAACTTGATAAAAGGAACGTTCCACATTGACACAAGTTTTGGCTGATGTCTCAATAAAATCGCATGCAAGTCGTCTTGCCATCATCATGCCTTCTTCTCGAGTGACTTCACGTTCAGTAACACGATCGCACTTGTTACCAACAAGCATCATGGGGACATTTTCAATATCCTTGACTCGAAATATTTGTTCACGGAATCGTTCAATGCGTTCAAATGTAGAGCGAGCTGTAATCGAATAAACAAGCAAGAAGCCTTCACCATCACGAATCCATTGATCACGCAAAGCCGTATATTCCTCTTTTTGAAATGATGAGTCTTCTGCATCAACACGTGACAACCATATACCACTTACCCTGACCGGCAGTGTCTAATACTTCAAGTACGCATGGCTGATCATCAATGACAACTTGCTTTCGATAAGAATCTTCAATAGTGGGATCATATGTCTAGAAAGGACCAGTTTAGATGTCGATGCTTGACCAAGATATATCTGATTCTTACCTCTACAATGTAAAAATGATGAGATCCATGATGCATGCTGATATTACACAAGCTTACCAACAAAATGATTCAAACAGAGCTTATATCGAACAAGCATGTTAATCACATAAAACAATGACTCGCGCTTGCTTATCTTACCTGGATGGTCAATGCAGTCTATAACAAAGTGTCTGTGTGAGTTGGAAAAGCAGGAGTCGAGGGGAACATGGTACAATACCTTGCCGACACCACCGTCGCCAAGCACAACTAGCTTATAAAGCATCATTTTTCTGGCTGCTGGCTATCTAGTTTTGCTACTGCTGTCGCAATCAATAAACAAATGGCTCGTCAGGTTGAAACAAAGATAGCATTGGGCACAGATGGAAAAGAGTCCTCAATGGCTTCCAAGAGACCAACAACTATTGCATTGAGATCCTTCCCCCTTTTTGTGTGTCTGAATGCCATATCTCGGTTGAAAACGTACCAGTCTTGTTCAAGTTGAAAGTGTTAAATCCCACAAGTAGACGTGTATGGGTTTAGGTGTGCGTATGTGCGTTTCTCGAAGAAGGAAAGAGATAAAAAAGAGCCCAGAACGTACAAAGACGCATGTTGACTTTTTTTGGGATTACCAAGTCGTGCGTGTCGCGTTTTCTTTAGGCACCGAAAAAGGAGTAACGTGAATCTTTTCTGGGAGAACAAGAACCAAGGAGAAGGCTACTTGGACAGTGTTTTCATCATTAAACATACTCCTTCTATGAACAGGAGGAAGAAGTAAATTGTATAGCTGTATTTTGCCCAAGGATGGATACAAAAAGTGTTGAATGCATAAAGGGAGAAAAAGAGAGTACAAAGGAGGATAAGGGCAAGGAGAGTTTATATATATTCAACAAGGTGGAAAATAGGAATGTCGAGATGTAGCTTGTAAGGTACCTGTGGATCGAGCTGTGTTTGTTAAGGCTGTATCAGCTATTGGTTTGGGTGATGCTTGTATCTTTTCTTGCTTGAATTTGTCTTGTTCCTTTTCCCAATCTCTCCAATCGTGGAAACGACCAAGATAGGCAATGGGTGGTCGTGATCGACTGCCAAATAAGTGATCGACATGATTTGAACACAGCAGTGATATGATAATGACAATGACATGTAAAGGAACAAGTGCAAAAGTAGTTGTCCAAGCCTTGACTAGGAAATCATGCTCAAACAAGTAAAACTTATAACTACATCCAGGAAGGAGAGATTCTGTGAAACATCGGTCATAGTATGTTGCATGATCAGATGGATTCTCGAATCCACAACAATGAAGCTGCTCATTCAATGTCAGTGCATCACATTGGGGGTTTTAAGGGATGAAAGATATGCTTACATTATCTTGCAGAGCAATATGATCTTGATCTGTAAACTCGTGACGCCATCGTGTACCCAGTTGCGCTCTTAGATTCCAAGTATCGGCTTTGTATGATAGATATCCCACAGTAGCAATCAGAGCAAAACATGGCCAAAGTAATAATGCGTATATACCTAATATCCGCCTATCTTTACGCCAAACACCAACTAAGCCAACACATGCCGTGATCACACAAAGCACAGATGCTGCAAACGTCATATTCAGTATATCACGATCGGCAATAATGATAACAATCGCACGATAGTATCCTTTACAAAGACAGTCAATACACATCCATACAACTATGAAAGCTCATTATTTACCTTTGGCAAAAGTCACCAAGCACCCAATCAAGAAAATGAGACCATAAAGCATCAGCTAGCATGTTGTTTCATTGTTATCAGATGTGTACATTCATTCTGAATCATGCGTCTTTTCTTACCAGTGATATACTTATTAGTAATAGCCATCGTGCTAATGTCCATCCAAAGAAGCGTTTCGGCTCTCGTCGTACGTCGGGTCGACCATAGGATCGTAGATATGATTGATGACCCAAATGCTTTTCACCATCAGCATCACTTAACATATCAGGACCACCATTACTATTGGCACAAGTACTCGATGTTGCTGTTGAGGAAGGTTCTAATGGCTTTTCATCATTGTATGCTTCTTTTTTGGTATCCGCAGGTATTGGTGTGACCTCGTTGATGCTGTAAGTCATATTTCTTATCAGACTAATCTGCTGCAGGCGATATACAACAAGGAATTATTACCTGTCGTCATGGTGATGCATCATGGTTAACACTCTAGCGGCGGCGTGCAACTGTAATGTCGAAAGAAAGTGTAAAAGAACGCAAATACATGCATGATGACAAAGGCGTGCATACATAAAGCGCCGATTTGACTCTAGGAAAAAGCAAGATTCACAATGTGTAAACAAACAATATGAATGATGGATCGACTAGGACGTGAACACGCTTTCTTTTTATGTACGTGAATGATTGTCAAGGTGATTGGTTAAGAGGCACTATAAAGTAAGAAATGGGGATAATAGAGAAGGGATGGGGGGATTATGCAGCCATGACAGAATTCCTTATGCTCTTGGGTGTTGAATCATCATTCAGATGTTTGGAATTATAACGTAGAGCTGACATGAGATTGGAAGTACTGGAATCGGTGCTTGCATCGGGAACAGATTGGATTATTTTTACAGAATGTTTGATCTGCAAAGCAAACATGATTAGTCCTCATGTCTTTTGAACAAACAGCTGATCTCTTACATTGATGGGTGAGCTTTTAGTGAATGCACCATGGGAATCGATATGATCATAGAGAATAATGGAAACAACCATGACCTTGAGACAAAAAGATGACACATTTGTGGATGGCTGTGGAGATCTATTGTATACCAAGTGAATAAATGCATGCATTTCCACCAGTATTGCTTCTTGTCTTACTTTTTCTTGTTCACTGTGTGATAGCATGTGGACCATAAAGCTGCCAGACAACTTCCAACACTCTTTTGTAATCGATTCTTGGTGACATAGTCGGTAGTTGTATCAATCAATCGTCTTAACATAGGTGTAGGATAAGCAATGAACAATGACATGCGATTCGCTTGGTCGTCTTCTAGCATAGCACTCCGCAAATCTGACATGGATTCATCGGCTGATTTTGAGTATCGACCGCGTTGCAACATGCGTCGATAGTAAGAAAAGTCATTCTGCAAAGTTGGATTACGCATCTACATTCATCCATTTATGAGTTGACTTTGTCATCCAAATTCATGACTTTTTACCTTGAGGAAATCAAATTCAAAGACGAAATCAAGAATATCAGCAAATAACCGCGTCAATCCCTGATGCTTCTCGAGATTCTTGTTGACATCACCTTGGCAAAGGACATCCAGTAATCGTGGTATGTTCTCCTCTATTGAAAAGCTGCTTGTTAACAAAGTAAAAGTGATTGATTAGCTTGATCTTACCTAGTTCTGACGCATATTCGTAAAAGTCGCGTAACATATCCACAGTCGGCAATACTGCATCCCATGCTCTGTTTTCATTTTCAGTGGTAGGTGAAGCAATTGCCTCCCGAATCAATTCAGATGCTGACCGATATGAGCGTAATGATCCCAATAGATCAGGTGCAGGTTGAACCAAGAGCACAGAAAGCTGATTATAGAGCTCGGATTCTTCAGCTGAAGGCTTTGCATCTAATGATCCTTGTTAATCGCTGTTCTCCTTCCATAGTACTCAGCCCAACTGCTGAGCACTGCTTCATATAATGTGATCACTCACTTTCAATATCAAAACCAAGATCAGGAACCACTGTATCGCCACCTCGAAGATTCAAACTCGATAACAGTTGACCCATATCTATACACACACTAGGATTCAATAAACGTTTACTTGAAAGTCTACTACACTTACTGTTCTTCTGGTTGACGAATCGCAGAGATGAGTGAACGTGGTATGGTGTAAAAGGTAGTCAATTAACGTATTATGGTGAATGGCGAGTCAATATAAAGAAGGCGAGTTCAAGTCGATGATGGTAGAGCGCAAAGAAGTGTCATATAGATCGCAATCGGTGGCAAGATCTGAAGTGCGATTGCAATAGGAATAAGCTTAAAGGAAAGAGAAAGAGAGAGAGAGAGAAAGAGACAAGAGAGAAGAGTGGAGATAGGGGTGGAGAAGGGAAAAGCGATATTACTGCAGAGGATGAATGCACTTTTTTTTTACAACTGAGCTGCTGTGTCACCCAAGTTCATTTCGCCAATACAGACAAGCATCAACGCCCTCGAGAACGGACTTTTTGGTGGGATCAGCATATTGGCATGTCGCTTTTGCACAACACTGGATTAAGTTCTAATGTGATAGGTGGCACATGTGATTTTGTTGGTAAGCCCAATACAAGGGATAGTATTGATTGACGATGACGACAAGGACTACCTGTTGCTAAAGAACATCCATCACTACCCAATTGAATGATACAATACAAATATGGTTTCTCTTCTCCATAATCTCATTAAATTGTGTGTCTTGGCATGCTGAGCATAAGAGAACAAGCAGTATACTTGTCTTGTTCCCTTTTATTCATGCATTGACTCTTTTACATTCTCAAGCGGAACCTGGATGCACCCAAAAAGAATTAGGTGCCACAAGGTTTTTGTCATACCAACCATCATTTATTACTCTCTTTACCCGACAACGCGATCTGCCTGTGCACGAGATCGCTCATAACAATCATTTACCCTAGCTCTCCTTTGCATATATAGCGCGGCAACCTCCTAATATGCATCATTCAGTACACTGCAGGAGAAACTAGCTAAATGCATATTGCCGTCTGTTCACAGATTGCCATCACTAAGATATCATATACTACTTTTACCATGTGCAGGATACTTTTATAACCGCCTAGATGCCGCTTCACTCCTCGTTTATATATACAATACAAGCTTACCATCACAAATAGATATCAATAACCATATGTGTTTTACGTGAACAGCAAAAAAGGAGATTGCACATGTTTATCTCCCAATCCCGCTCGCCAATAGGAAGATGGTAGCTTTGTAGTACTCGTCAAGGAGATGGAATGGCACCTTTTGGCAACACAGGCCGTTTCTTCTCTGGTTCTTTTTCAGGTGATTATAGGGGGGGACTAACAGCTTTCAGTGAGAGGAGAAAGTAAGTGAGGGTCTTAATGGCGGGAATGGTGCATATTTGGATTATGATGGGTGACAGAATAGACCTGGATGATGCTATACTTAGAGATGTTGCCGTAAATAACACTAAAGACCAATGTACTCTGCATTAATTAAGTGTCCAGGGTGGAACAATCATTCATTATTGCTCGTTTGTTCATATCATTTACAACATAGTATACATGCACTATGGAAAAGTGACATAGGGTGATGGAACATGACACGTACAATGACGATGATAGAAGAGGAAACATATTGTATTATCACAGGAGGTGATGAAAAGAAGGGATATAAGCTACTCCTTGTTTTTGCCTGGCAAGAGCGTGTTCATTACACTTCCATATATGTATGCATGACTTTTAATCCCCTTTTTGATATAGTTGCACACTATTATGTGAGACAGTCGGGACATTACCTTAGATGCTGAGTCGTTGACAACTTAATGCAGCTCACAGGGCGGAAGTGGGATCTGATTCATCATTGGTGCGGTGAATAACACTTTGACGTATAGTTGGAAATAAGGCCATGCGAGTGAAAAGGTGTGTGAGAAGTGATATGTTATCATCGGGCATGATGCATTCGGGTATACAAGATAAAATTGGTTAAGATAGTGTAGAATTGGATGATATGCAGTGAATAAATAATACTACGATTACTACTAATAGTACAAGATTACAAGTGTAATGGATGAAGATAAGAGAAATGACAAGTAACTTGGGGTACACCGACAAGGCAATTGATTGATTGCGTAGGAAGGGATATGATATGAATGATTTGCTTCCAGACCATCAATCTTGCATGCAACTAATCCACCACGCCATGCTGCAGGTCGTGTATTAACGCGCATAAGCACAAACTAAAGATTTGAATGAGCGACAGCCTTACGCCAAGTTGCACAGCGTCAACCAATGCATAATGAGACAAAACGATATTGATTTGTAGTAAAAGTATAAGCATAGGCATATACATTGCTAATAGCGTAGTGTGTATGGGTGTGTGTGTGTCTGTGTGTGATGTGCATCGATAACAGGGTCACATGGATAACAATGATATGGCAAAGTCTCCCCTCTTCAGTCGTTGTTTTGATCTCTTTCTCTTTTCTCTCCCACACAAAACATCTTGGCTTTTTTGGAAGCGTCTTTACGTGTTTCTCTCTTTTCCTCCTGTTGCATTGCAGTCGCGCCTGGAAAGCACGTTGTTTGTCTTGTCACGAGAACACAAAGGCATAACAATAACCATATCAACAACTACAATAACAACGACATTTGACACGACAATCGATTGCTCCATTGACTGGTACTTGTCTTTTTCTTTATTGGGTTCCATTCAACAAGTGTTCTAATAGTGTACAGTACATTGTATTCTCCATGTCAGACAGCAGCATGTTACCGACACCGTCAACGTCGTCATCGACACCTGAAGCTATACAGCAACTAAGACAAGAGGTGGAACAGCAAATAGCTGAAAAGGAACAGCAACTTCAGGATTCAACAAGTGGTATTGGTAAAAGCGTGCTTTCCCGTCAAATCGCACGACTTAAAGAGCGACTCGAGGAGATGGATCAGCAAGAACAACAGCAACAACAACCAGCAGAACAAGTATCATCATCATCAGCAGCAGCACCCTTGCATCATTCATCTATAACAAACACCAAGAATGAAAGAGGGGATGTGGGAGGATCAGAAGGAGAAGTCAATGACTATCAAGAAGGATTATCACCATCAACACTTGAAAAGTTACAAAAGCTGGAACGTGATATTCGAAGCTATCAACAGCAGCAACAACAGCAACAACAACAACATTCACTTGGTCCAAGTAGTTGCAGCAACCATCATCATCATCATCGGAAGGACAAAGTAAGAAAGGGTATCAGGGATGAAAGGGATTTTTTCTTTTCTTTCTTTCTCTTTTAACATTCTTTTTTCTCGTTGCCTTGACAGCTTGTATCTCGGCCAACAACATCGTCAGGTCTTGATACACTTCCCAGTCCATCGACGTCCAATATGCTTCCACCTTCACCACAGCAAGGAAATGATTCGTCTTCTCTTTTATCTCTTCCACCCCCACCATCAGGATCTACTCCTACAAAAAGACGATCCAAAGTGCCCAACACAGAACGCCGCAACAACAATATTGAATTCGCTACTGAGATTGGTCATGGATTGTTGACTGAAGTCAGAAGGATGCAAGCTTTATTACATGAAAAGGGAGATGAGCTTAAGGCATTACAGGCGCAAAAGGCTGATCTTGAACGAGCTGCTGAGTCTTTGGCAAAACAACTGCGACTTCGGGAAGAAAATGAAGGTATGCAATAAGAAAGTAAAAGCTGCAAAAAGAAGAAACTAATCCTCGTGTGTGCAGAGAAGCTCAAAGAGGAGACTTGGAATTTGGAGCTTGCAAAGCAGGAGTTGACAATCAGTGTTACACAGCTGCAACAGAGTCTTAATAAGGCAAATGCAGAGCAGAAACGCATGGTGGAGCATATGGATGAACTGACGACTGAGATTGAGCACATGCGTGATCGCGAGGAGAAGTTATCTACAACAATTGAGGAGATGAAACAACGACACGAGCATGACATGGCAACTGTACGTCGACATGCAGCTAATCTACAAAGAGAAAAAGCAGATCATGCAAAACAGATTGAAGCAATGTCGTCAGAACTCGCCATAGCTAAAGCACAATCCAGAATTGGAAGACGCAGCCATTCAGATCTTGGTGCAAGTGCTGGAATAGTATCTGAAAAGAATGAGGAGCACATTCACAATGAACCAACACCTGCCAAGGAGAAAGATACTGTTCCAGGTACGACATCACCTACTCCTTCTCCCAATCCATCATCATCGACTCGTAATCACGCACTTGAAGTTGAAACACTAAAGACATCACTTGCACATGCTCATCGGCTTGTTTCCAATCTACGTTCCAACTTTCGCAAAGAGAAGACTGAGAAGTTTGAATTCAAAAAGTTGTTGAGTGAAGCACAAGAACGAATTGAACAGCTTGAAAATGATCCACGATTATGGACTGATTATCCAAGCAAAAGTTCCAGCAGTGGTAATGGACCTGATTCTGGTGGATCATCTCGACGATTACGCAAAGCCAATAAGCGTCGTGCACCTGTCAGCAAAGCTCGTATGACTACAGCAACCAATACACGTATGCATCCTGATGCTTCTGATGAAGATCGTTTGCATAAACGACATTTAGGAGGAGAGACAAGTGATGATGATTTCAGTTGGAACACAGATGAGAATGAAGAAGAAGAAGATGATGATGATACCAATGGCAATATGAGACATTCAGCAGCAAAAACAGGTGCTACTACAGGTGCAGCAGCAACAGCAGCAGCAGGATTCACCTCCTTGGAAACCGAGCTTGCTAAGAGTCAGCAAAAGCAAACAAACACACCCAAAGTCATTTTGGAACCACCATCACCTACTGCTGATAATGATGGACTGCGATCATTGGGAGATGAACTTGATGCTGCCAACATATCCAAGGATGATAAAGTGCATGTCAAGGTAAGATTATATCAAGATAAAAGCTGTGTTTACTTATCATTTGATATAGGAAGTGGCTGTACAGACTGAAGGATCTCCATTGTGTGACCAGATCATACCCAGCTTTGATATTGCACCAGCCTATACACAAGATCGACATACACAATCTGATCCACCTATCACGACTGATGCAGAATCACAATGTACAACACCTTATGTCGTTGATCAAGCTATACAAATGCAGCAGTTGTCTACAGCAGTCGACAAACATGTGCAATATGAATCTGATCCACATGAAAATCAAGGTGTGGATGTCTCTTCTTCACCCAATGTCGGCAATGCAATCGATGAATATGTTCAGTATGATCCAATCAACACAATGGATGCTGCCATGCAAACAGATGAAGAAAAGTCTTTAGGATCTTCTATGCAACAAAATGGGATCGCTGCAGGTCTTGGTGCACTTGCTGCTGCAACATTTGGTAAATGGACTGGAAGCAACACCAATCAAGATGAAAAACATCAAATGGAATTGGATGAATCACCAGAAAAGATTGAACAACAACCAGCATCGGATACAGCATCCAACAAAGATCTACCTGACGCTACTGACAAATCCGAATTATACACCAAAGAGCAGACTGATGCAATGATTTCAGCTGCAGTTGCTGCTGCTGTAGCCAAGGTCAAATCAGAGAATGATGCTACAATCAAAGATGTTCAACATGTGCCAACACGACCATTAAGTCCACCACCTGATCACCTTTTGGAGCGAGTCAATAAACACGACAAAGGCAAATCACCTGCACGTGTACGACCATCATCAAATACATCCAGTCTCTCTGCAACTGATAATCGAGCATCCATTGGATCTTCAGCTTATGAAACAACTTCTTTACGCAATGATGGGCAAATTGGATTGATTACTCAAACTATGATTGGTGATTGGATGTGGAAATACACACGTAAAGCTGTGGGTGGTGGACTTTCGGATCATCGTCATCAACGCTACTTTTGGATACATCCTTACACGCGCACTTTATATTGGAGCACCAAAGCACCTGGTACACAAGGCAGTGATATCAAGACAAAAAGTGGTAAATATATATCTTCAATCTGATGAAACATGTACTCAACCAGTATCTACAGCTTTAATTGAAGGTGTCCAAGCTATTCCAGATCAAGCACAACCTCCTATGCCTGGTGTACCCAATGTAAGCATTGCTGTCAAGACTGATGGACGTGTTATCAAGTTTACTGCTCCTACCATGGCACAACATCACGTATGGATTGATGCATTGACATATCTGGCATCCCGTGGTGATAATGAAGACTTGAAGAATGGCACTCGTGGATCAATGATGACAAGCAGCAATGGAAGTGTAGCAAGAAAACAGAGCATACAACGTATTTTCAAGACTGAGCATGGTGTGACACCCCATTTTGAACAACGACACGATGATCATGATGACGATAGTGATGATGGATTAGAGGATGTACGCATGTGTTGTGAAGGCAAACATCATGTGTCTCGTTTGGAGAGGGATCATGTTCATCAGCGACCATTTTATCCCAAGCGCATGAGCAAGTATCTTTTACGCCATCATCATCAGGAACATCATCATTCAACACAAGTACCACAGCAAGTCAATTAATGACGACCATTCTCCTCTTTTACTCTACTTTTTCTGATTCACTTTCATCTCATACACATTTTTGATTCTTATCAATTACCATCCTTATGTCATTATGTCATTTCTCCTTTTTGACTTACCATCAATATATTAAACTTCCATGATCATCCAATACATATATGGTTGTTACATCCACATAATACGCCAGTGATAAAGAGCTTGGTCACGTGAGATTGATATATGCATTGATTAGATTGCAATCACTAGCTTCAAAGCATGTACATAATCGATATTGTCCGACAACTATGCCAAGTGAATATGCGCGCCACCATTTTCCTTCGAGACAAAAGCGGTGTCCAACTTCGATACGCTTGCCACAATCCTTTGACTCGCGTGTTACACAGTGTGTCACGAGCCAAATGAAAAGACTTTTCAGCTGACGTATCTTTTTCATATATGCGGTTGTGTTTCCTATCGTAATATGTCCTTTCACTGCTAGTGTGTATACGTATGTGTGTGTTAGGGTAAACAGTAATACTATCACGTTTGATCGGAGCGATTTCTTTTCGGGGGGAAGGATACCATGAAATAACCAAAAGACAGGATCAGCCGCATCCTACTTTTTGCACCAAAAGCCGGAACACACGGGTGCAACAAACCCGTATCCGCTTTCCGGCTACTTGATGACTTTACGTTTCATACAAGAAATGATAGCACATTGTATCAGATAATCATTGTTTTGAATGTGAAGCATTTGCTTCCTTGTGTTTACACACATCTGTACCACTTTTCCAAAACATTCAACAAGATGAAGGCACATGTGGAAAAAAGCAATCCAAGTATGCCAAACGTATCAGCCACGGTATTTTGCAACAATTACCAAAATCTTGGTAAGACCGATGTGGGGGTGAAAGAAGTTTGGATCATCGATTAACAATCATTCCGAGGCGGACATCTGATGGTGGACTTGTTAGCCAAGACTACTGTATCACCAACAATAATAGATGCCATTACAAACATACAAAGTGATCATATCTACACAAGATGATGTTGATTGTAACGCCAAAGAAAGGAGAAGAGAAAAAAGAGATGATCACTCGAGTCGTCAGTAGACTAAAGAACACGAAGGAGAAGTACAAGGGGAAATACAAAGGGGTGAAAAGAGCTTAAGATGTTTCTTTTGGGCAAAAGATCGTCCATCAGCCGCTAGGCATAACTTAAGCACCCCCAAAAACTTTAAATGTGGCCCTGCATGATGGGTATAGAGAAAAAGTAGGTGTCGGATACAAAGTGCTCCAATACCGAAGTGGAGTCCAATATGAAACGATTTACGGAGCTGTAATGACAGCGATGATGACGATGTTGTGTGTTCTTTTTTCTCTCCCCCCCTTTATCTTTTTGAGCGCACACAAGCTCCCCTTGGTCAGGGGACGGGGTTGAAAGGGGTTTGTGTGCGTAAAACGAGAACACGGTACCAAACAACAAGATATATTGAAACAAAATGTGTCGTGTTATAATACAACACACTAAATGTTTGCCCTGTGAGCAAAGGAGGTGGCATAAAGAGGGATTGATTGATGACTTTTAAGTTTACTTGGGAGGCAGTACATCTAGTTAATCATGCCAAGAGCCAACATATAAGCTATCGACACATACGGCAAAATGGGGTCACCTGCGCCCATATACGCCTTGTTCTGATTTGCTTTTCTCGTTTTTACCAAAATGGCTCTCAGGGGCGAATCTTGGTCACATTCAATCGGGAAATTCAAAGAAAGCGCGCGCTTTTTGCTCTATAATCATGTCTATGTTATCAATTCTTGTGTTGTGCTTCTGTTATTGTTGATGTGCCTTGTTGTGTATGTGTCAAGACTACAAGAAACAAGCAATTTAGACTAATCCATGATGATACATGCAGGTGTTGCTTCTTGTCATCTGCTCTGGCTTCACTGTAGCACCCGCTCCAAATAGTAAACATTACGGATCACAGGTTTTTTTGTCTTCAGCCTTTTTCCAAAACGTTCACCTCCTGTCATCCCTTGCTGGCGAGGCACTTTTTTTTGCCACTCACTCATCTATACTTGTACTTTTTTCTTTCCCCGCCTTCCATTCGAGAGCACAACCATTGATAAGAGGCGAGTTTGCTTCATTTCTTTTTCCCTTTACTCTCTTTTCCACAAACACTTGTGTCTTTTTTGTTTCAGTAGCAACGTAAGTCATCATTAAACATACACAAATGTGTGTGTGCCTCGCTTAAATGCTTCTTTCTTGTATCCATGGCTGATTATGGATCCATTTCTGCAATAGTTGACACGCACGGATTCTCCTGCACTTTTATATACACGCGCATATACATATATCATCTACCATGGACTCTCTTTATCATCAACAGCCATATCCACAACCATTTTACTCTCCTCCTATCACACATCATCATTATCATCCTCAAGATCATCACGTCTTTCAGCCATTTTATCATCAGCAACATGCTGCTCCTCCTTCCATGTGGCCTACAATGATGTCTCCACCACAAACCTTACCACCACCTTCTGCGCTTCAACCAGTCATGATCCCTAAGCCAAAACTGACTACTACTGTTTGGGAAGATCAATGTACTCTATGCTATCAAGTGGATGTAAACAACGTTTGTGTTACACGCCGCCAAGGTAAGAATCATTTGGTGATGTGCTTTTTTCAAAAAGTCGGATGTTGACACGTGTGATTTATCTCAGACAATGACATGATCAATGGCACAAAGCTGCTCAATGTTGTTGGCATGTCCCGTGGCAAGCGTGATGGAATCCTAAAGAATGAGAAAGGCCGTCTTGTGGTTCGTGTTGGTGCCATGCATCTCAAAGGTGTTTGGTAAGTATGACTTTTGTCATGAATAGTTGTGTGATCCTTTATTCTTACCTATGTTTATCACTGATAATAGGATTACGTATCAACGTGCCAAGGACTTGGCTCTCAAATACAAGATCATGGACCTAGTGTATCCATTATTTGCCGAGGATCCTTCCGAGTTCCTTTCTTCAACCAATAACTCTTCAAGCAACAGCAAAAACAACAATTCATCATCATCATCATGTTCATCTCTCACTTCTGCTGCTTCAGAGACTGAAGCAACATCATCAACAGCTACCACCCCCAAATCATCCAATGAATACCTTCCATGGCAATCATCAACCATGGTACCACCACCATCCACAACAACAACAACAACAGCGGCAGCATCTTCTCATTGGGACTACTTATCTGCTCCTCAGGAACACAGTTTTGTTGAAGCAACACAATATGATCCATGGTTCACTTCCGATTGTACATCTTACACAGCCAGTATGCAGCATGATATCTTATCTAGCAGCAGCAAACGAAAGTGGGATGATGATTTTGAAGGAGATGAAGATGAAGATGATGTACTTGATAATCCTAACAAGCGATTCAGGACCTTTATTGCTGACGATGTGTACTCGTATTAGAAAGTAAAAGATACACATTACCTATCCCATCTATTTCACCACTTATACATATACATCTCTTCTTATCTATATACCCTTTCCCTTCTCCCGCTCTCATTCCACCTTACTTTCTGATAAGCCAGTGTCTCAGTATCTTAATTCATCCTCATCCTCATGTGCAAAGTAATAATATCATTCCAATTGCAGTGTTTTTCATCCATCCATCATGTACATGCTCTTTAAAGATCTAATGCTAAAGTTGCAATTGTTTGTTGTGTCGATATATCCCTTTTCCAATGACGCGATCATCAAAATATAAACACTTGGGTTTTCCGCGGAAGAACTTGTTTTGATTCCAAGGATATGCTTCAAAAAGAAAAACGGGGTTGTAAGGGACTTGTTTGTGTATGGCGTTGGATAACGATACAACATCCATGTATATGCGCGCGCTCTTTTCTCAGTATATCATCCAATAACGCCCATCCCTTCCTCAGGGGTAAATGTGAATCAATAATCCTTTGCCCATATCCATTTGTGTCATCATTCCACATAGAAAGAACAAGGGGTGATCGTATATTGCTCGCAAAAATCAATTGCTATCTGAAGAGTCGCTATCTGAACTGGTGATACTTTCATCATCTTGTTGTGTTGGATCATCTATCATACATATCAGCATGACAAGCAACATGTATAATATTGGTATTGGATATCTTACCAAACAGTGCACGTAATGAGACAGGACCACCATTACGAGCTGGTGTTGATCTAGGAGCTGTTGCAGGTGATGATGTATAAGGAGAAGCTTCAAATGCGCCTGGCGTGGTTGTAGTAGTAAACTGATGTGCTGGTGAAGCAGGTGCCGATGTTTCATCCATACCACGTTCGACATTTTCAATAAGATCAGTCATATCTTCATCATCACTGCTATCCGATTCTGAACTTCCTGATTCTGATCCACTGCTACTACCACTGCTACTACCACTGCTGCTAGAAGAAGATCCACTTGAAGATCCATCATCATCATCATCATCATCATCTGATCCATCGGATGATACTGAAGTACGTCGTTGAGATAAAGTAGCTGCTGCTGTTGCTGGTGAATAAGTTTTACCAGAAAACTCTCGTCGTGGTGAATCAGGTCTTCGAATAGGTTGAGATGCCATCTTGATTTTACGTCGATTGGTGGTAGGTGTTGTTTCATGCACAATGACTTCTTCAAACGTATCTGTATCAGATGCACCAGGTGATGTAGCTGTCATATTCTTGGATGATTGGTCTTGATCTCCATTCTCGTCATCGTCATCGTCATCATCGTCACCCAAAACATCATCCCATACAGCATCAATGTCTTTGGATATAAGATCCGCATCATCCACACTTGATCTTCGTTGTTCTCCAGCACGATTGGTGACATCACTTGTTATCTTGGTAGCTGTAGCAGTAGCAGTTGTGTCGGTAGCTGTAGCACTTGTATTGTTGCCTGATTTCTTATCCTTTCCACTACCAATGCTGCTTCCTTTTGTTGATCTCTTTTGTCGTTTAGCAGGTTTGGAAGATGATGATGATGATGATGGTGTAGGCACGGCCAGCGCAGCCCTTTTTCTCCGGAGATTGCGTAAGGTAAACTTCATCAAGGGGCGTTCAAGCGTAAAGGTCTACAAGCCTTGTAAGCGTACAATTCGTATACAATCCTATCCATACTACTTGCCTTGGTATCTTCATCAAACACAAGTACACAGTCGAGTTCTTGAACACTGCCGGGTATAGCGTCAAAGGTCATTTCGGTATTGTCGTTGGCATTCTACTACAACTTTAGCTATAGAACTAGTACACAACCTAATAAACATACCTCTGCTGGGGCATATTCTACTGTATACGAGTCATCGTTCACCTTGGAGAGTGAAACCTTTCGGTCAGATGTGCTTCGGTCATCTCCACCCGAGTTGACTAGTGAATAAGAGGAAAGTGAGCAAGTGGAGTCGACATTGAACAAGAGTCTATCCTACATTTGAAGCTATAAAAGGACGGAGCTCTTTTTGAAGGCCTTGAAGTAAATGAGTCACCCAATTGAACAGTGTATGAGTCAGGTGGAAAAGCAATGTCGTCTTTAGATGTATGTGGAGAGTTGGCAGGTGGTTGTGAAGTGGAAGTCATAAAGTGTGGGGTTGTTGGTCGAAAAAGCAAGGAAGAATGGCCTATATGGTGGTGCGTGGCTGCGAAATGCAGACGAGATGCGGAACTAAAGTTGCATGTAATCCAAACACGTGATATGCTATACGTTTGTATCAATGATACAGTATTCATGTTGTGCTACTTGCTGATATCGTCATGGGTAGCATTTTTGTTCACTGTATGAATGTCCTGTCAATGCATTAAACGTGTCCGTGCTACTTTATTGCCACTTTTCAATCGTTCAGCCACATCATTCATCTTAGTTTAGCCCAATTGACATGCATCTTGTTAGAATAACAACCATCATTCCTTACAATGCATTAAATAAACCAAGGACATGGACCAGTATCACATTGTGTAAACAGTGATATGGATCAATATTCTATTCTGTAATCCATCGCGGTTCCAGACTCGGCTATTGCTGCCGTTCTTGCCATTTTAACATCCCGAGTCAATGACACATTGCGTCATGGAAAGAAATCATGCTCTTTTTCTTTTTATTATCATTCTTCAGCCATGGGAACACAACACAGCCACATCAAACATCAGAAAATTATTCAAAAGCAGTAGATGAAAGGGGTTTAGTTACCCCAAGTCGGATAAAGAGCTTGTGTATGCATCACACAGATCCGCAAACATGTGCTGCCGATGAAATGCCGTGTTTACTGTTCTGCGAATTGCTATAACAAGGTAGTCTTCCAAAAAAAGAAATGAGCGAACGCTCTTTCTACAAACACAGTTGTCACACACATGGCGTAATCAAGCCTGGGAACAACATGATTGGATCACTCATGCGTATTGTGGCGCCCCATTATTCAAAAGCCACACATACACATATACATACGCACAAACATACACACATTGTTAATGAATAATGGTTTGGACACATTGAGAAAGATACATTTTTGCCATGGGAGTATTACAAAGGGGAAGGGGTGCTTTTGGGAGGTTTTGATAGGACAAAACACGCATATTGGTCCCATTTATAGCACCACACTTGCCCAAAGTCTCAGAAGAATAGCTTGTATGCTGTTGCTGTCGTAAAAAAAGATGTACTCCTTTGTATCACCCCTCACTTGTCACTAGTGTTTTATTGAAAAGCAATGGATGGGGGTGATTTCACCACTCATAGTAGGTGATTGTTTGATAGGATGTAATGGTCTTGGCGCTGAAGAGGAGGCACAGTGGTTAATTATGCGATGGTGGCACCAGCAGGTTCATCGGGCTCCCAATTGCAAAAAAAAGAGGCAGCATCACAGCCCAAAAATATCTTTTTGCCTTCTCTGTGTCTTGCCCCTACTTGGTCCCTTTCTTCCACACCGAATATTAATACCTCGCCTCACTCAGCAGGCACTCATTTCTTCTTTTTGGATCCTTTCTCTCTCATTCTCACACACTTTCACTACCATATTATGATGACACATAAGATTGTTGACTCTACTACAACTACTACTAGTACTAGTAGTAATAACACTACTTCATCAGGCTCACAATATGCTCACCAACATTTTCATCTTCATCCATCTTCACCGCCATATTCTACAACATATCCACCTCCTTCATCACGTACTGATCCACCACATACATCAAAGCGTGATCAGTCTATTCCTGCACTACTAAACAGCGATGATGATGAGCACGATTATCTGCCAACACCCGTCACCCCTGCAGGTGCCTTTTCAAGCATACTTCCTTTATCAGAGCAACTTAAACATAGCACAGCTACTACAAATACAACAACAACATCATCTGCAAATGAAGCTGCATTAACAATACCAAGTCCTGGTGTAAATAGTCAAGCATCTTTGCAACAATATGAAAGAAACAACAAGGAAAGTAGTGGTGGCAAAAGCAATAACAGCAAACAAGGGCATGCGAATACCAATCAGCCCAGTGCAACAACGGAGAAAGTCTACGCGTGTCACGAGTGCGACCAGACATTCACCCGACCACACAATCTCAAGTCGCATCTCGCCACACATTCTTCTGAAAAACCTTACCAGGTAAAGTGTTAGAAAAAGGATACAAGACACATGGATCATATCATTGATACTAATTATCTTGCAGTGTGACATTTGTCAGCATCATTTTCGAAGACAACATGATCTTAAAAGACATAGAAAGCTACACACTGGTGAAAGACCCTATGTATGTAAACGCTGTTCAAGACCATTTGCTCGTTTGGACGCATTAAATCGACATCAACGTGCTGAAGGAGGTAATGCTTGCACAAGCGCTGTGTATCACTCCAAAAAAGTCAATGCTATTGAACGTAGTCGTGGCGCTTCTACGCCACGCCGCCCCATACCCCAATTACATATTGCTCATCCAGCTTCCCAGCCACTACCAGACCAACCACCTTCTTATCCCTTACCTCCTCAACATCATCAACATCACCAACAATACCAATATCAACAAACACAACAACAACATCCTGCATCTAACTCCTCCACACCAATCTCCTCACCACCTTCACAGTCACCTACATCATCTGGTGTTATTCCAACATCAACTTCACCTTCATCTTCATCTTCCACAATAGCTGCGCCCACCCCCTTAAGACTGCCACCTCTCCATACACCTTCATCCCCTCCTCCACCTCCTTCTCATCAACATCATCATAATACCTCCTCATATTCACAGCAACAACAGCAACAACAACAGTCATGGGAACGTCTTGAGCATGAAAATAGAGCTCTTAAGGCTCAATTACAAGCTGTATTTCAGCAAAAAGATGCTCTTCAATCTCAAGTTCATGACCTGCAAGTTGAAGTAAGTAAGCATGATATGCATTTACGCATATGTAGATATAACTGTTTACTAATAATATCTTTCCAGAACAAGGTTTTGCGATCCTTAATTATGGATTCACAAAGACCAGAGACAACAACATCATCACCAGAAGCAGCTGAACCGGCATTGAAGCGGTTTCGACCCTCGTCATGATACCACTGCTTGCTTGTCTAGATCAATGTACATCACCTACAATTCCACATACGTACACAAATATGCACATTTACAATCACAAAGTGTATTCCTTTACCTTTGTGGATCACTCCTTATCTCTTCCATCATCTCCCTTTTCGCCTTTTGCTCAAGAGCAATCAAAAAGTAACATGTCGTATAGCTCCTGCTCCCAATCCCCTTTCCTTTCTCCGTAGTCTTTTCCGCATATAGTCGAAAAAAGTTTCATGGCATGATTGTACACTTGATACACACCATAGTTGTTGGATAAAAGCATCATATGCTTATGTGACTGAATACATGCTAAGATCAAGGTTCATTGTTGTATTGCATAAGATTTAATTTTGTGAGCTTAATCCTTTTTTAACATACATGGCTTCTATGCAAAATCAGCCATGTTCAGGAGAAGGGATCGGCAAGATAGGAAGCAGCCATGTGGGGAATAAGCATGCTTTGTCGCTCCTCAATCTTTCTTCTTCATTCAATTACCATGCAGCACTTGTAATAGCCTTTTTGCAACATTGTGGCTGTGTATTGAGATGCAATCGACTCCACTACAACTATACACCATAGAAACCATGCACATGAAGATCACGCATTCTAATCTGATATGTATTGACAAACTGCTACTACCACTATAACATCTTGCACTATAAAATTGTTATCATCGAGGAACATCTTTTCTAAAAGGCTAGAACCTTGGTTTGTATTGCAGTGAAACATCAAACAGCAAGTCAATTGTATCATCATCTTCAATGAAGGATCAATAGTGAATGTCTTTCTTTTATGAACAAGGATGAATAATGATTGTGATTCAAAGGAGGAATGATGCCAGGTTGTTAGTGCTATTGTGTTGTTGATGGTAGGAATGTGGGGTATGTGTCTGTTGTTGCTATTTGTTGCTTCGCTTCGCATCCTTCTTTTCCAATTTCTTTGCCATAGCTTTCATCTTGAGACCGATACGTGATCCAAGCTGCTTTTCCCATTCGTCTTTCACTTTGCGATATAACATCATTGTAAATCGAGCATCTTCGACAGATGAATGGCTGCCTTTTTGGATATCAATGTTCAACACTTTCTCAACAAGCATTCGAAGACCAGGTGTCCTTCCTTTGGCAAGTTCCTTGAAAGGCTTGTATCGAGAAGTGTCACGAATCATGAGCTTGGGATGTGGAAGCATAAGCACTTCTAAATCGTTGTGTACTGCATGTCCAACAAGAATTCGATCTTTGATAATGTCGTTCACAAGCTTTTGTGCTTCTTGGAATGTGATTGCTGATAAAGACAGGTTAGATCAGGTCTTTTTCAACGTGTATTCCTGCTTACCATCCTTGAGATGTTTTGGCTCAATACCACTGACAAAAGTTCGATAGTCTGTCACTCGTTCCATAGGCTTGACATATGTATCCAGTAACACTGCGCCATGATAATTGACCAAACTCACACGTGCTAATGCAGATGCAATGCCACCTTCACCGACACCAACCATTTCACAGTCGATAGCAACGTATTTGCCAATTCTAAAGACAACAATGATGAGCATTTACTTTCATGATCCCGCTACTTGATAATGACATACTTTGCTTTGTCTCCTTCAACAGAATTCATTTGCTTCACCATAGCTTCTTTAAGTGTCGTCTTGGTCATCTCAATGCCATTGATCGTCTTTGACTGGGTGACACCATACGCTTTTGCAAATGATTCATCGTCGATATCATCACCAAACCAAAGTTCCTCCTTATTGACTTGCTTCTTTGTTGACTGTACAGTAGACTTTTCACTATATACAATAAGAATAAACCATTTGGTCAATAAGCTGTACCACTCTTGACGTACATTGATACTCACGTTGTCTTCTTGGATCGCTTCGATCGATGCTGTGTGTTGTCGTTGTTGGATTTACGCTTCTTGGTTTGCTGAACCGCCTAAAGAAAGGATAGATAAGTCTTCCATACCACAGATCGGCTGCTGTTATGTATCCTTACCCCAGCATTGAGAAGCTGTTTCCAATTGGAACTAGGAGGGACTGACTTGTTCTTCATAAGGAACTGAAGGAGACAAAGGAGCTGGGATAGTGGCTTGTGAAACACGCATTCTTTAAAGACAAGAAAATGATGGAACAAGTGTATTATAGCATGAAGGAATGTACAATATGTGGAAGTATTTACATAAGGGGATGAGAAGGAGAATCTTTTAAAGGCTATTGCTTAGCATTCGACATCTTGTTGATTCTTACGTCGGCCCAGTAGTGTTGCATTATCCATATTGAGCTCAAATACAGGCTTTGTCTTTTGGAATCGAATTGAATTGCTTGACACTTCAGATGATGCCATTTTACTGTGTTGGGACATATCTTCATATGCACATCGAGGATTGGTAGCATTATTGCCTTCATTTTCACCTTCCATAAGTTGACGACGGCGATCCTTGCGACGAGATGTGCGTTCTTCAGCCATACGATGTACAGCATATGATACATCAAAGACTTGCTTCATTGATGATAAGCCTACATCTCGTCTAAAGTCAGGTGTACCTGGAGCTGGGCTTAGAAGAGGTGTTTGTACACGTTCAACAGCAGGTGTAACAACATTTTTCTACATGATACAAAGAAACATTAGTGTCCAATTGAGAAATAAAGCCTTAAAATACATACATTGAGTATCCAAGGATGGTTAAGGAATTGGTCAATGGTATATCGCTGTTTTGGGTCGATACAAAGTAAGTTACGCACCAAATCTTTGGCTTGTTCAGAGATAGCATCCCACCATGGGCTCAGAAAAGTGTATTGACCACGTGCAACCTTTTCTGTCAAAACGGGAATGCTTTCATCAAAAAAAGGTGGGAATCCACAAAGAAATGTATATAACACACATCCAAGAGCCCACATGTCCACTGATTTGGAATATCGCTCATCCTTAACAATTTCAGGAGCTGTGTAGCCAACTGTACCGCATGGTGTTTTGGTCTGTTGATCCCACACAACTTTGCTTAAGCCAAAGTCGGCAATCTTCACTCGACCGATAGTACCAGCGCCTACACCTTCAATGAATTCACCTTCATCCACCTTGTCTTCATCACCAGGGCATAATTGCTGTGGTGTACTGACTCGTGGTACATGTGGAATTGGTTCAAATAACAAGTTTTCAGGCTTGATATCACTATAGGATAGGCATAAGTAAAAGAAAACTTGCTATCTAATTGTATATAACTCACCGATGAACCACGCCTCGCTCTTCATGCAAGTATCGGATACCTTCAGCTACCTGTCGAATGCAATGTCGAGCAAGATCTTCGCTAAAGTAGGTAAGGCGTACAATTTGATGAAACAATTCACCTCCCTCGCAGAATTCCATGACCAAATAATAGTGCTGTTACAGATGCATTTCATGTTTAAGCTTAATTCTCATTCTTTGTACGTGTGATTCATGTTACTTTACCTCTTTTGTCTCCATAAAGCTCTTTAGCTGCACCACAGTGGGATGACGTGCAGTACGCATGATTTGGACTTCTTTAAGGACATTGGCTCGCTATAACAAAAGATAAGACATCCATGTATATATCTAATGTATTGGATTACTTACTTGGTGAGGACTTAGTTCATATTTTCGCACAATCTTGATAGCAACCCACTCTTGGGTTTCACGATCCATGGCTTTGTAAACATTGGAAAATGCACCACTAATCAAGGCACACACACAAAAACAAACATGCACAAGGTCAGTACACAAGCTTCCAAATGTCATTCAAGTAAAGGATACTCACTCGCCCAACTTGTCGTGTAGCTCGTATCTTTGCTGAATATGTTCATGGGGTGATTCATTGTTCTTCTTGTCATTGTTGGTAGCTTTTCTTTCTTTTATTAGACGCTCAACAGCTTCCAATCGATCAGGGCCTAGTTGCTGCTGTTGCTGTTGTATCTTGCGCTCTGTTGATGACGACTGTGATGCATGACGTCCATGGCGAATAAGATTTTTCAATTGATCAAACATGTCTTTTTGGTAAGTAAAGGGCGAAAGGAAAATAAAAGAACTTTGTATGGCTGATGCTTTTATATAAAGAGCTTGTGTCATCGTCATGTCGTTGTTGTGTAGCCCAGCTTTTAGGGTTGAGTAACAGCCAATACCCATTTAGTAACCATGACATCAGTTGAGCCGATACGTCGCACTTGGCTCCGATTCAATGCAACTTTTCTGCAAAGCATAAACTATAAGACATTAGATATTATAATCACTACACCACGTGCACTGTATTCACAAGGTTCACATTATCTTGTCTATTTCCCTTCATCCACATTAAAGTATGTAGTCTGATGTAAGCAGCGTAATGTAAGGGATTGCGTTGAAATGTTGTCATTTTTTGGTCACACCAGCCCTAAAATAAAGCGAGTTGTGGCGGCCAAGAGCCAAAAAAGCACAAGCTGCTAAGCTTTGTCCTACATTGCCGATAGCAAAAGCTTCCGGAAAGGTACCCAACATTCTATCATAATCCGAGGTACAAAATGATGATAATGATGATAGCATGCGTGCTGTAGATGCTCATAGTCGCGTCGACATGTTAATCGACAGCATTTACCCCTATTTGTCATTTGAATGCCTTTTCCTTTTTCATTCTCCATTTCTTTATTTCAAAGCTAACCAACGATGGTGGTGATTATATACCGATGCGGGGATATATAGTCTTTCTACTCTTTCATATAACACAATCAAGGAGCGAATAAGTAGCTGACTGACTTGTCTTATACTAGGGATCACACGTGCACAATAACATAACGACATTGTTCAACTGTTGAACATTTTGTATACATGTCACTTTAGAGAAGTCTTATGTAGAGATTAAGCTGTATTTGTTTCAACATCACAACATGCATCTTTGCAATAGAAGGCAAGCAGCATAGCAAGAGCATATCCATGACGGCTTCTTGATCGGTTGCGTATCCAATGCATCAATGCGACATTTACACTAAGGAGATTGCTACCAAGGCTACTTTGACGATGTGAAAAAGAAATGATAAAGCAATAGGTTCCTAATCTACAACAGCCGTTTATTGATTTCTATCAGGCGTGATAATCTCCTGATTGCTCCATATCCACACCAAATTGCTGGTAAGTGACCTTGTATCGCAATCGTAAAGGTTCCTAGTATTCTTCCAAGTTAATAAACCAGTTATTGTCACTCAGCACTCAGCTTCTCTTTTACCTTGTTTGGATTATTCAGAGTAATGTTTTGCATCACTGATTTGCTTGACTTTGGAGGTACCATGTCAGAGGATTGAGCTTCCATCTTCAGTTGCATTGACTATAAAAGCACTTGGTAAGGAAATAGATATGAATCAACCTTTCCACTTGGTACTTACACGTGGTGCTGCCAAGCGCAACGTCATATTCTCCATAGGTGCAGTAGACTGATTGGAAAAATAAGCTTTCATTCGCCAGATCGTGTCCAGTTGCACAATATCCAAAGTGATTTGCAAGCCATTCTTATTGGTCAATTCAACTATAAAAGACAATGAGTATAAGTCAATGTGTTGTTGGTTATTGTATACTGACTGGGTTCATGCTTGATGGGATTGATGCCAGCATTATCTGTTGTGGATACGTTTTCTTGGCTTGTATTGATTGGCTGCTCACGAATGCTTCCAGATGCACTTGGTGTACCCAAAGAAGATGAAGATAAAGTTGGTGAAACTGCAGGAGGAGGTGGCAAAGCATTGATCTGCAAACCAAAAGGCGCTGGTGATGAGGAAGTAGCAGGTGGATTCGAGGATAGGAATGCAAGTGGATCGAGTGATTGTTGCTGAGCTGGTTGTTGTTGGGGTGGAGATATTGATGCACTTTGTCCAAAAATGTCGCTAAGCTCATCAAGAACATTGCCTTTGGATGCAGTACTGGATGGTGCTTGTTGAGCAGTCGAAGGTTCATCATCCAAATCGATCAAGCTGATTGCTTGACGAGGTGCTTCTGCTTCATCAGTTTGTTTTGGTGGTTTGCCACTGATTTCATATTGCGTGTCATAGATCCCCTTTTGTATATCAGCAAACTTGGCCATTGCATTGTTGATCATGTCGTTCAATGTGAGCAAATTCTCTACCATGGTTCATTAATGTCAAATGACAATGAGCACTCATCATAATGAAGCTTACCAATCTTTTCAGTGTCCTCCTCTTCTTGAATCATCTTTTGGATCTTGGGCTGTGCACCAGCACTTGAATTCCTCAGTTCAAGTAGAGTCTCATTGCGACTGATTTGCTCTCCAGGTTTGACATTTTCAAGCATTTCATATAGCAGAATGACCTTTTCTTGAATCTTGTGCAGCTCCTCCTCGAATTTCTGCTGATAGTTTGGCTTTTGTCGTTGATCCTATCATAGAAAATACATATGAACACCCTTTTACATACAACAATGTCCTTTTCATATACTTACATAACCAGTCATCACTTTCATAAGCTGATTGGCTTCCACCAAATCCTGTGGTCGTCCTCGACGAATCAATTCTTGCAATTTCTTGATTGACAATGAGTAACAATGAACCAACATCACAAGTATCCATGTTCCTTACCGCTGATTGTGCTACACGATCTTCTTCTTCCAATTCTTCAGCTGATTTGAGTGATTGTGAAGGTGCCAATGCTGCAACAGATGCATCTTTAAGTTCTGGGAATCGATAGCCTGATCAAGTGTACAAATTAGTATACATGTTTTGCCATTATCCCATCTAGTTATCTTTATACCTTTGAATCGCAACAAGCGATACATATCTTTGATATGAATCAAGTCATCCTTGTGTCGTGACATGTCTGCAAGAGCCACCTTCCATTCCTTGATCATGTACAAGATACGTTGAATAGCGGGATTAGGGAAGGGCTAAGATAAAAGAAACAAGATAAGCATTGGATAAGTTGTAATCTCGAATCCATTATTTACCGCAGGACGCTCTGGAAACTTGCGTACAAGTTCATTCAAGAATTCCTTGGTGGCAACTTGTAAATGGAAAGGATATCCACAGTTTTTGACACAGTTATCAAGTAGCTACAATGATGAATCAGTCAGATATGTTTCATACAGTCAAATCTCATACTTTTCATACCGTAAGTGCAAGCATGGATTGATTCAAATTTCGGCTGTTGACCAGGCGTACAATGGCCGTGGCGGCTTCTCGAGGACTATAGGACACGTGAGCAAGTACTGAAACAACGGCAAGACGGCAAGTACAAAGATAACTTACGCGTTTCCCTGCTTCTTGTTTATCATTTCACAAATCTCGAGGTTCAGAGCAAGGTCTGGCTCATA
This sequence comes from Lichtheimia ramosa, assembly GCA_008728235.1. Taxonomy (NCBI): domain Eukaryota; kingdom Fungi; phylum Mucoromycota; class Mucoromycetes; order Mucorales; family Lichtheimiaceae; genus Lichtheimia; species Lichtheimia ramosa. Next base: position 1,903,695 of record CP031823.1, read on the forward strand.
GCGTGCGACACTGCATGCTTCCTCTATAAGGCATGAATAGAACATTCGGGCATATGTGTGTGAGAAGTCTGCCAAGTCCACTTGTCCCTTCTTGTATCCCATTTACCAATGAACTCTACAATTGGCCCAGCCATGCTCGAAGAGTAGCTTATGCAGACGACGTAAAGGTATAAGAAAACAAGTAGAGAAAGACAAAGAGATGTCGTAACAAAGATGGAGTGTCTTAGTTGGGAACAAGGAGCTTGAGCGGGCTTGGTGTATCAAGCGCACGCACTCGTTATCCATTTCAGAAAGCGAAACGTGATTGGCTATCCAAAGTTGCTTGGTAATGCTTCCTTTGGTCACCCTTGGATCTTGTTATAAGAAGTAAGCTACGATATCATGGATAAAGGAAACTTGAACACATTAGACACATGCATCTACAAGCTCACTTTAATGCAGTTCGTGACACCATGCTATTGTGCGTTGAATTAGCGCACGACTGTGCTCATTGGTCGCTGGGCACTCCAGATGATGCATCACTCTTCATCCAGGGATTAGGCTAGGCAATCTTGATGTAGAGAAGCAAATATATATGCGTATAAGGATGACAATACACTTTATACATTACAATACTTCCACTTACCTCCAACATGTCATGACTGTATCGACTATGGAACTGCTTTTTGAACATGTATAAGGCAGATGCCATATGTACGTAAACACTTTTTGGATGATGTAGTATACCAATCAGTTGGTGTGAAGCATGTGTATAAGATCATGAAAGCACATCATGGTGCTTGCTAGCAAAATGGATTGATCCAAAGCTTGTTGAAAGTCTATAATCACATCCTATTCATGCAAAAGCATCTTCCTAAAGTGTGCTTTGAAGAAAATGATAGCTTACTTTACCACCACCGGCTAGATCAGCCCCAGGAAGATTGAATTGAGCATCCAATCTTTGTCAAGCTTGCTGAAGAATTACTTTATCTTCCAGATAAAGCCGGGTGCATAGTGAAAGGTATCTTAATAGCAGATACAAGTTCAAGTGTCGGATGATTCATTTTGTAGTCAAGGATCATAGTTGGTGTCAACTTGTCATGTAATGCGATTAGGAGAGTATCCAATCACCCAAAAGGACAAAGTAGTCTATCTGGCGACTCTTCTTTTGAAGTGTTGATCGACGATGGATGTTATTATACTCAGCTAAGCACAATGCAAGATACATCCCTTTATTCCGAAAGATATGAGTAGTAAACTAGCTCACATCTTTGCCTGTTGTGGAGTTATCGGTATATCAAAAGGTTCATACATAAGTCAAGAAGAGAATGAAAGTCTACTGTATATATATGTATTGATAGAGACAGGTGAACAAGTAAGGCTAAATCTTAGGTAGTGAAGGGGTAGAAGCATATCAAGTATCAAGGGCCAAATATAGCTGGAGTGGTAGTCGGCGATGGTCGGGTGAACCCGGTTGAAGCCGTCACGAATATCTTCCTCCCGTCATTTTGCAAGCAATTCCCGTCTTTTTTTCTTTGGTCGCTTGTTGAACACATTCATATACACTCTATTACCCATGCATCGGTTTATTGCACGTTTGCCTTCTACTAAAGCATGTGTCGCCGGTAATAACAACAACTCCATTGGACGCGCAATGACGATAACTGAACCCTGTTTTCACTTTATGCAGGTTTTCACTCGACCGCTTCGCGTGCAGCCATCACTCGTTTCAACATGCCAGCCATGAGTCCCACTATGACTGAAGGCACTATTCACCAATGGAAAGTTAAAGAAGGCAAGCATGATAACATTAACAAGATTTGCAGAGGATATCTTTATTAATGTAACACATGATACAGGTGAAAGCTTCTCTGCTGGTGATATTCTTCTCGAACTCGAAACCGATAAAGCCCAAATCGATGTTGATGCTCCTGAGGATGGTATTCTTGCAAAGATCATTGTGAGTAATCATCTACAAGAGACTACGACTTTATATTGATGTTATTTCACCAATAGTTGAAAGATGGAGAGAAGGCTGCTGTCAATCAACCTATTGCACTTTTGGCTGAGGAAGGTGATGATATCTCTAATGTTGAAATGCCTGCTGAGGAATCATCTTCTGCTCCTGAACAACCAAAGGGTAAGTAGATATTTGGGGATAAGATCATGTTGGGGAAAAGACTGATACGATTGTCGCCGATTCATAATAGCAGAAGAGCCCAAGCCAGCAGCAGCAGCAGCACCACCTACACCATCCACTCCTATGGATCATCATGAACTTGATACCAGCAAATTGAAGAAGCCACTTTCTCCTGCTGTTCTCTCGCTAGTACTTAAGCATCACATCAAAGATCTTGACGCCATCAAAGCATCTGGTCCAGGTGGTCGTATCTTGAAGGGTGATGTCCTTGCTCATCTTGGTTTGATTCCCTACAAACCTTGTCCTCCTTTCAGAACTTCTATTGCTCCTCCTAGAGAAGAAATTGTGTTTGCCAAGGTACGTTTATTATGTAAATCATGTATGTGGAGTTACTGACAACAATTGAACACTTATAGCCAGCAGTTAAGGAAGGTGCAGCTGCTCCCAAGGAGGAAAAGCCTCTTCCTAACTTTATCAGCAAGACTGTTGCAGTGGATGACTTGTTGGCATTGCGTCGTGCTTTGAATGGTATGTATTCAATATGGATGATGGATGAACAATGATGCTTACTGACAATCTATTAGAACAAAATCGCACCAATGTCAGTGTAAATGACTTTATTGCCAAGGCAGCAACTCGTGCTCTTCAAGATGTTGTCAGTTCTCCCAAGGTTTCATCTTTTTCCTCAAAGGGTATTGTGTATAACACTGATGTATCCTCCTTTGCTGAATCTTACAAGGGTGGGTCTTTCAAGTAAGTATTGTATAATGTCAAGTATCATCCAGGACATCTTTGGACTAATAACACTTTTAGGATCTTCCACTTGTCCCCTCCTACTTATGACTTCATCACTGATTCCTACGAACCATCCAAGCCTTATGAATTGAATGTGAGCGCCAGCCAGCGTGTTGAAAGTGGAAAAGCACCCAAATCGCAGGATGAAGAGATGGTTGATTTTATTAGCTTCCTTGGAGGAGAAGAGCCAAAGAAGGAGACTCCACGAGCTATTGGTTTATCAACAAAGAATGCTCAGATCGATTTCAGTGCACAACCAAAGGTGTCCCATCAAGTTGAAATCAAGTTGCAAGATAACGTCCCTGGCAAGATCTTAAATGATCAAAAGGCAGCCACTTTCCTTGACCGTGTAGAATATTATGTTAGAAATCCCAGCGAATTGACCGCTTGATCCAATTATCCAATCAGTATAAAATAATATCATCATTTCCAGCCATGTTGTCTTTTCGTCTGCATAACATTTGGATGCTATATATGGTGCATTGTGCAAGATAGGAGTGTTTGAATAGCTTTTGTTAGTGAAACACCAGGTAGGTTGGTATACATGGAATCGAAGCACTTTAAACGTGGTTATGGAAACCTGTGACATGAATGAATCTCATCATCACTGTGCTGGATAAAGATCTCTAACCAATGGGATAATTTCCCGGAGAGTGTAATTGTTAAGCAGAGTATGAAACGACATGTTTTGCTGTAAGCCAAGCGTATATGCACATAGAATCATCTTGAACACTACGTTATTCAAGTGCTTATCACGATTACGATGTCCAAGGTTTATTCATAACGATAAACGGCAGAATCGAGAAAAGTGACAATACCAAAGCTAAACTGACGATACATGGATTCGAGAACTATATAATGACATCTAGGCACCACCAGCTGAAAACTGATCCTAATATATCTAGTCTATATAACAATGGATGAGCTATTATAGGACGGCTAAAACATTTACTACATAGTATGAAGAGAGAGAGGTGAAATGAGATTAACCATAGTATTGTAAGTTCTGTGTAACGACGGAAAGTCTGCCGCCAAGGATTGTTTAATGCCAGCTTTTGTTCCAGCACCCCACATTCATTCAGATGCTTGAATACCCCAGATGAAATGATGTAAATGATGATAATGCATATACATTGTTATCTATCATTAAACATATGAATCCAATATGAGATTGCATTGATGTTATGGGGAAGGGTTACACTTGAATTACTTCTCACACAGCGCAGATTTCCCTTGGAGATGTTGATCAACACACGCTTACCCCGCTTTTTCCCTTGACAAAACTTAAGGTACTCGGTTCTTCCCATGGATCCTTCAACACCACGCATCGCAATGCAGCCCATTCGTCCACTTCCTCCAATGCTACCAGCACAGACTTCCGATTACCAGTCTCCAACATCCCAAGCCGATTCTCCTTCTACTGCTCCTCCACTTGCACCACAACAACCATCCTCGTCACCCAATAAGAGTCGACCCACTAAACGACAAAAAGTTTCACTCGCTTGTCAAGAATGCCGCGATAGAAAGATCAAATGTGATGGTGCTCGTCCAGCATGTGGACCATGTATCAAAAAGAAGAAGCCAGAAGGAACATGTGTATATGAACCTGAACGTGCAAGACGAGGTGTCAAAAGCCAGTAAGTAATGAAGGATGATTATGCACAAATGATGATTGACACGTGGTTTTAGATATGTTCAATTACTTGAAAACAAGGTTCGAGAGTTGGAAAATGCAATGAGACAAGATAAAAATGGATCTTTTTCATTTGAAAAGGTTTGCATTCAAGTTACCTTTTTCATGCATTAGCTCATATGACATGTGATTAGAATCCCAATCTTTCCATCAACAATCTGACATCTCCAAGCAACCCACCAACACCACTACCACCACAAACACCAACACAACATGAGACAACATCAGATTCTAATTCACATCAGGATACCTTACTTGAAGGCAGTATTACACTTCATCCAGCATCATCCTTACCAAATGATTTGAATCCTACTATACGCAATAGTGCACCAGAAAGTAATGTTCGTGGCAGCTATACAACTGAACAATGGAATTCACCACCAGTAACAGCACATTCACCATCACAATCCTTATTACGAGATACACCTGAAGTGGATGCAATGGGTGCCTTTACTGGTTCATTTGAAAGAAGTGACAATAATGATGCAGATGCCAATCGACAAGGATATTTTGGTTCATCCAGTGCAATGAGTTTCATGCGACAAGTACGCGAAGTCATTGACAAAAAGACATCTTCACCTGACGATCACCAAGAACAACAACATCGTCGACATTCCAGACAATATTCCTTGAGTTCCAAATCATCACGCAACACATCTTCAGCTGATCATCTACCTGCACCTGCAAGAAGCTATTCTATATGTCATGATTATGTTCTACCACCACGTAAAGTCGCTGACAGCTTGACCAAGAGTTACTGGACCTATGTTCATACGCTTTATCCATTTTTACACAAACCATCATTTATGAGAACCTATTCAAGGCTATGGGAATGTTCTGAAGATGGTAAGATGTGGATAATGAGATTGAAATAGCAGTTTGACTGATGAAGAATGGTTAGGTGTACCTGATCGAGTTACTGGTTTTGATTATGAATCAGAATCGGATCCACTATTTCAATGTATTCTCAACCTTGTATTTGCATTGGGATGTCAACTTTCTCCAGAAATCGGTGAAACAGAACGTGAATCGACAGCTGATGTATTCTTTCAACGATCCAAGAAACTGCTTCATTTTGACATTTTGGATGAAGGAAACATGAAAGTTGTTCAAGCACTTTTACTCATGGGACAATATCTTCAATGCACAAAGATGCCAGCAAGGTGCTGGATTGTCGTGGGATTAGCGACACGTGTTGCTCAAGGATTGGGGTTACACCGAGATTTGCATGAATGCGACAGAGGAACAAGTCAACGTCATTCACAACAGCTTGAATCACAAATGCGAAAGCGCCTTTGGGGTGGATGCATTGTTCTTGATAGGTAAAGTAATAACTTTCATCTATAGCAAAGAATGTTGACACATGTTCTATGATAGAGTCATCTCCATGGCTTATGGACGACCGTTTATGATACCAGTTACTCAGGATCTCAATCTCCCCCAAGTGATTGATGATGAGCTTCTTACTACTTTTCCAGATCCACCAGCAGAACAGCCTGATGACAAACCAAGCCATATGTCCTTCTTTGTGCACACATTGCAACTTTATGAAATCATGGGTGAAATCTTGACGACATTATACTCAAATAGTACAAAACGCTCTTCAGGGGAAGCCATTGCTTCTGGTATGTATCAACATGACATTGTTAGTCTTCTTTGTTAATGCTCTTTATCATAGATTATCAAACGCGAGCATCTAATCTCAATGGCGTGATCAAGCTTGAAATGGCGTTACATTCATGGGAGCGGGCTCTTCCATGGTTTCTTCGACTAACGACTTATACCAAAGATGCCATATACGGCACATTGAATCCTGATTCCATACATGACCGGATCTTGATACGACAAAACAATGTATTACGAGCACGGTAAATATTGGATCATGGATATGATTTGAAGTGCTAAGCAATGTTTGTTAGATATCTGCACACTTGCATCTTGCTATATCGACCTGTATTTGCATACTTTTTTGCATCAGAAGAATCAAATCACTCTGGTGATGACAGTAGTGGCTTACAGAAATCCTTGTTTTTGCAAAGCTCGACAACATGTGTCAATGCAGCGCAAGAACTCGTGGACGTGATCCATCGCAATATACGTGAACTATTACCAGCATGGTGGTACAACATGTTTTGTAAGTTACGTGATGGATTATATTTAGGAAATGTATCCTTATCACTTGTCTACTAGATCTCTACACTTCAGCTACAGTCCTGTTGATGGCAAGATTGTTTCCCACCATCAAGCAAGCTATTGGTGAAGATCATTTGATTAAAAGCTGGTCAAGATGTCTGGAGTGTCTTTCCCAATATCAGTCATACAGTGGATCAGCCCAATGTTGCTACCAGTCTCTAAGTGAATTGGACAAGATGGCGTTTCAGAGCTCTAATGATGGTAAGTCCCAATTCTGCTTTAATGAATGAAAGTCATTAAGTATTGGAGATATAGAACAAGCCAATAAGGGGATGTCAAGCTTTCAGATATTGGGAACATTGCCAGGCAACATCACTACAACAACTGAGCCAAATACCACCATACGACGTGAAAACGAGCTACCAGTGAACCAATCTGATCCTGCAACAGTGACACAAGAACAAACCAATGGATGGGACTTTGGCTTGCAAGATATGTCTTGGCTTGGACGTTTACCTGTTTACACTGATCTCGAGCCGGGATTGCAGTTTAACCAATGGATGGGTCGATTCTCCACAGATGTAAATAACTTATTCTAGATCATGCACAATGTATACTATATTGAACATTTGCCTTGCACTCTTTTCATTTCTCAAATACAACATAACATACTGGATGATGTATCATGTTTCTCTAATCACGTAATCATCAACTTTATACAATAGCCAATTTGAATGATAATAGATAAGAAGGGATGATGTATTCTAGCTGTTGATTTTCCTTCGTCTGATAAGCATGGATGTGTAAAACAAAAGGGTGAGATAGGTTGCTACTCGATCTTTGATCATATACATGATTCCTTGATTGAAGAAGCCTTTCGTGATCTGTGCTTGCATACCCTAGATTGACATATGATATCAGTAACACGTGAAAATTTGGAAAACATGGACGTAACATACCTTGTATAGACCGCGTGGCCCATCCCGATCAATCACATGTCTCATAAGACCAAGCATACCTTGTTGTCTACACGTATCTCCTCCAGCATCTGCTGCTTTTCCTTTGCCTTTAGGATCATCTGCTACCATACTGGTACGAACAAAGATGAAAGGATATGTCACCATGGTTGCTACAGTCTTGGCCAATGCAGAAATAAGAAACACCTCCAAAGAAGTAAGAGCAGTCTTGTGATACATGGTAAGATAGAATGCCTTGACCTTTTCAAAAACAAAGTAGGTGATAGAAGGGTTGGATACAAGCAACATGGATGCTCGATAGCCTAATTATGCCAATGTCAGCTTGATGCAACTCCATCCACATTCATCCTTTACTTGTTTACCTGTCCAAAAGCCACGTACACCCTTTTCTCGATAAATATCTTGAACAATCTCAAAGAAGCTCTTCTTGTTGTCTCTGCCAGCTGTTTGCAAACGAGTGGTGACGTTGGATACAGGCGTAGTAAAGAATCGAGATATCAGTGCAGCTTCAGCACCCAGAAAGAGCTCTTGAGCAACATTGAGCTGTGCACGTTTCCCCATGTTTGTATTGAGCTTTTCTTGAACGTTGCGTAGTGCTGAATAGCAGTAAAAGTAGACAAAGCTCGAAAGCACAGTAGCAAGGGTATCGGCTCCTAATCCTGCATAAAGCGCTTGCAAACCACCTTCCTTTTGATAAATGCTGATCATCATATCAAGTATGCCACGTTTTTGTTGTCTGTTATCTAGCTGTAACCGGGTAGTTGATCTGGTCAAAGAACGCGAATGAGTCAGCTATGCATTGCTAAAGCACTCAAGATCTCTCGTATAGTGGTCTTACATGTCAAGTGGATAAATGAACAAGTTGGCAATGGTAGAGCCAACTGCACCAGACACAGCATGACCCACAGGTGGTAGCTTGTATTCTTCAAAGGATATCTCTCTGGAAGTGTTAGGTGCCATGGATAGGTAGTGTTGAGAACTTATAAAATGGGGGAGACAAGTGAAAGAGAGATAAAGTCAGAATGGATTAAAGTGCTTTCCATTTTGGTAAAACAACGATACATGGCCCTCTTCCCTTAGGATGTAACCTTGTGAATAACATAGTATATACTCTTTTCAGCATGCCATGATTTTGGACATTCAATAAAAAACTGAGCCATTCACAGTGAAAGATAATGATACTAGTGTACTCATCAGCTGGAATTTCTCTCATCGCACTTTGCACATAAGATAGTTGCAACTACTGATTCTTATATTAGGCCAAAGTGGATTGTATAATGGCTTATCATGGTGCTGTGCGATTGAACAATGGCATTGCAAGAAACTATATCATGGGAAGAGTAAATCCATATCCTTGAATCAATAGGAACTTTTCAAGAGAATAAAGATAAGATCTGATGCTGAGTCCCCAACCACTTGCAATCGCCATGCCGCAATATCTCGCATGGTGACACTTTGTAGTCCAAAACCAGTCCATGTTTAGAGACTTAAGCAACGATCCCAAATATAAGCGACAATGTCAAAATTATGCTTCATTGCAGGAACGCCTTTCTTTATTCATCTTAGCTCCATAATGTAGCAAATAGCAGTATTGGAAGTACATGCCTTGTTTTCCGGTACATTGATATCAGACTAAATGTATTTGCATGCGTTCAATGAAAGTATCCAAGCTTTCACCGTTCCTTCATGCACTTTAGGAGCCAATTCTATATGTAACAACTTCTATATGCAACAATTCTTCATTGCTCAATGCATCATATTCATGCATTCTTCTTGTCGTTCTTGTCACAAAAGCTATAAAAGATCAGTCAAGTATGGCAAGTTGGGTGGCAGAGCGCTCATTAGTCTACGCCCCAGATTCTGCGTCGCTCAATTACACAAGTACACTGGTCCGTGCACAAATCATACTTTATAAAGTAAGATGCACTTGTCTCCGCTTCATTGTTATGTCTTTTATGCATAATCCCATTCTATATTTGACCTTTTCTTCCAAGAAGTATCTTTTACACACATATAAAGCAATTAGCTGTGCTGTTAAATGATATTGATGTTGTATACGCATATGAAATTGTATTCAAAAGCAGTTGGAATCAGAAGATGGCATGGAGAATATCAAGTAGTCTGGGACATTTAAGTAAGCTGGAAGGTACGATAAGGAATGTGTCGTGGGCCACTTTTGAGTACGCTACGCATCCTACGACTGATATGGAAGCTATCTACAGTAAGGGGACCAAGGAAGTCATTGCGAATCTCGATCGGAAGTACATCATCCCATGTTGTATCTCCCCCAGGTGTAGGCTTGAATGAACCACGCCTTTTCAAGATAGTCATATGTAGTTGCCTGGTGAAAGCAATATCATCATGGAGACCAAAATGTGGCTTGCAAAGAGCTATATAGACTAAGGTGAGAAAAGCGTAGAATACAATATTGATAAACTTGCTTACTTTTCAGCTTGTTGATAGGATTTTCAGGATCACTTGACGAAACGCCCATGCCTTGAATGATATCAGTTAGCAGAACATCAGGTTGTTAGCATAATGACACTTACCATTTTGTGAATGATGAGACATGTATACAATGCGATCCAGTTTGAAGGTATTCATAAAGTCTTGTCGTTCCAAGTCGTCAACAATGCGGTAAATAATTTCTGTTACTTCCTTGATCAATGTTGGTGAAGGTTGTCCAGCGACTCTAGCAAGAGTAAAGTGAAGATCTTCCATAGGTACGATGCTGCATTGATCGAAAGGCGGGACATTGGAGTAATTCTTGTATACGACATTAAGACGATCCAACTTGGTTGCAATTTCTGGGCCCTTACACCTGATGAGCACGTAGTCAGCCTGGGATGGACCTACTTGTGCATTCTGTAATAAACATAAGAGTCAGTGGATTGTATTCATACTTGTTTATAGTCACTTACCAAGTGATCAAGAAAGTCAAGAAGCCTATAGATGCGCTCTGTTGGTCCTTGCAAGTGTAATGTCGTGTCATGCAGCTTCATATCAACTCCTGTTGCCTTGCGTTGGATTAGACGTAGAACATGTCGTCGTTTGCCTATCAAAAGTGAATCATGAGTTGTGCGCTTCCATGTTCATTATCCCTAAGCCAATTCATCATTTACCAAATAATACATCCACAGCTATTTTGCCACCTGGTATACGCACTTCTCGCTCTACGACTATACCACCCAATGCCTCCCATTCAACTGGTTTTAGCATATTCCAACAATCCGCAGACAGAACAGCAACTGAGTGATCTGAAGGTTTGATCCAATCACTGGTTTGCTGTGTGTGTTCTGTGACAACGGATGACTGGATTGCCACCGGTGGTGATGGCATGGATGGTTGTTTAATAGACGAAGAGTTCGAAGGCAAACGCGACCTTTGACTTGACATGGCACTGGATTGTATCACAATGGGTGTTCGTTGATCTGTGCTGGGTTGGGCGGTGAGAAGAGGTGGCGACTTGTAAGAAAAAGTGGGCAAGTCAGTGTCCATCGTGACATTCAAAGTCGTTTCATCTTGCTCCTCCTCTTGTTGATAGTCAGAACGTTTCCATAGATATTGCCAAAGTTTGAACATGGTGTCGCTGTGTGAATGTGTTGTGAAGGAAAAAGAAAGAGGGGAGAACAGGCGCAGCAAGAATCAAAGTCGGACAGCGGAATAAAACTAGGTGGTCACGTGTCACTCTTTGCTTTTGTCTCCTGACGACAATATGCTCTTTGTGTATTCACCATCACTATAAAGATAAACATGACAAAGGATAATCGTGGCAGTTGTATCCAAGTCTTGGATCTCTGGTTGTAGCCAGTAGTAAGTTGCAGCGGTTTATTCACCAAGGAATACGATCTGTCATTGCTTTGCTTTTAACATGGATCAAAACGAGATCACTATTAGTTCTGGTATCAAGTGCTTCACGCATGATTCTACTTTTATCAATGCAACATCAGACCTTGCTTTCAATTACAATGCATTCCAGTTCTATGAAACTATAACACCTACAACTATACTTGACTTGCTGTTGCTTGGAAATACATGATGTCTTAGGAAGCCTGATGTCCCTGCTAATGGTTTGATACCTTGTGTTACTATAGCAATGCTTTAAAAGGGAATCATTTGTATTGAAAGGAAAGTGACATGATTGAAACATTCATTACTATTGAACTTGACTGATTCATCCAATATAAAAAGATGGCATTGCCTCGTGTTTTGTCCCACCTGTAGTCAGCAATGATTCAAAACTTCCTGGTACTACCTAATTGATGCTAATATATCCAATGTCTGCTTTATAAAGTAAGGAACATGGTTGATGGAGAGCGAAAAACATCCAAGTTTACTAACAGAGCAATAAGGATCATTGGTAACAAGGATATAGGTGCTGCTTTGTTTATTGGGTATTGAATAGTATCATGCAAAGACTAATATGGTGGATACCATAACAATGACAAGCAAGCGTTTAAAACACGTGTCTTATCTTCCCCTTCTCTTTTGTATCTTCTCTCCTTCTTTTTACCTTCTCTATCAACCCTTTCCGCCCCTCAAACGTCGTATACTGCCATGGCCAAGCAACACCATGCAGCAGGACTTGCTCATAGTACTGCCAGACCGTCCTCTTCAAAATCAGCTTCCATGTCAGCCAACATTGTTGGTGTCCATTATAGAGTAGGCAAGAAAGTAGGTGAAGGTAGTTTTGGTGTCTTATATGAAGGTATACACTAGTTCTCCTTTGAAGTTTCTCTACGACATGAAAGGCAATATTGACCTGTGCATTGTCTTAGGCACCAATCTGCTCAACAACCAGTCAGTGGCTATCAAGTTTGAAGCACGCAAGTCTGAAGCTCCCCAGTTGAGAGACGAATACCGAACATACAAAATCCTATCCGGTTTACGTAAAGTAACAATTCAATTTTGAGCCAACAAAGAGTGACATGTCAGTACTGATTGGATGATCTTTTTTAGCTGGTGTACCTAGTACTTACTACTTTGGACAAGAAGGACAGCACAATATTCTCGTGATTGATTTGCTTGGACCAAGTCTGGAGGATGTATTTGACATGTGTGGACGTAAATTCTCTGTCAAAACAGTGGCAATGCTCGCAAAACAAATGGCAAGTCGTACAAGGATCAGGGACAAAATGTGCCTTGGCGTTTCAATAAGCTTACACTAATGCCTTTTCCCCTGTTTCAATTTAGCTGCATCGAGTAGAAAATGTTCATGAGCGCAACTTGATCTATCGAGACATCAAACCAGACAACTTTCTGATTGGTCGACCACGAACAAAGAACGCCAACACTGTTTATTTGATCGATTATGGCATGGCAAAGTTATATCGAGATCCCAAGACTAAGCAGCATATCCCTTACCGAGAACGAAGAAGCTTATCTGGAACGGCAAGATACATGAGTATTAATACTCATTTGGGAAGAGGTAGGTAACATAAGGGGAAACTCTAAGTAACCATGACACTGACTTTGTACTCTCCGCATAATAGAGCAATCAAGGCGTGATGATCTGGAATCACTTGGCCATGTTTTCATGTACTTTTTACGCGGATCACTTCCATGGCAAGGTCTTAAGGCAGCAACAAACAAGCAAAAGTATGAAAAGATTGGTGAAAAGAAGCAGTCGACTTCAATCAAGGATTTATGTGGTGGTTTCCCTGGTAAGCATATTAACCATGTGCTCAATGTTGATCCTCTACTAATGCTTTATGATACCAGAGGAGTTTGGCATCTATATGCAATATGTACGCAAGCTTGGCTTTGAAGAAACACCGGATTACGAGTTTCTACGTGAGTTATTTGACAAGGTGCTACGGCGTTTGGATGAAACAAACGATGGGATCTATGACTGGATGCTATTGAATAATGGCAAAGGATACGAGGTATGATGTTTATGTAATACTTACTGCTATTTGATCTGATTACTGACATACATGTCTCAGCATCGATCTTCATCCGATGGAAAGCACAAACGACATCAACAACAAGAGCAACAACGCACAAGAGAAGCGACATCACGTCTTGCATTATCACCTGATAGTCATACTCGACAATCGAACCAACCTAATACCCATCAACGAAAAGCATCACAAGCATCACAATCACGTCCACAAATCAATACAAACACTACCATCACAGGCACAACACTACCCGTCATGCCACAACCTACATTATCTGCTCCTCTACATGGAGATAAGCAACAACATCATGTCACTTCATCCTGTACACCTATGATTCAAGACCAGCCTTTCGAGCATGGCATAGACGAAGATACCCAACACAAAGAACATCGTGGATTTTGGCATGGATTTATGGCATTCCTTACATGCGGCACAATGGGACATACCTGAGATAATCATGCATTTCCTTACATACACAAAGACCATGTTTCAAATAATGATTCCAATAATATGCTTATTAATCTCACATTGAGCTTTCCATTGTTTTTTTTATTTTGTATTTGAAAAGTGATGTAATGGGGTGGGGGGTAACTAGTAAACTATTGCTTTTCCAATCCAGATCCAGGATAGATACTTCCAATACCATACACTTTGTAATCTTCGGGAGCAATAGTCTTATGCATATACTGCTTCTTGCCTGATCCGAAATCAGATGCGGCATGTCCATTACCACGTGCTGTGTATTTGTAGATAACCAAGCCTTCAAGACCTACTGGACCACGAGCATGTGTCTTGTTGGTAGAAACCTAGCACAACAATAATGTCAGAGCTTCAATACCACGTGATGACATGTGTCTTTACTTACTCCAACTTCTGCACCAAAGCCATATCGGAATCCATCTGCAAAACGAGTGCTTGCATTCCAGTAACATCCTGCAGCATCAACACGTGTTGTGAAAAAATCAGCAGCTGCTTCATTCTCAGTGACAATGGCATCAGTGTGCTTGGAGCCGTGTTCATTGATGTGTTCAACTGCAGCATTCACGTCTGAAACAACCTTGACAGCAATAATGTGATCCAAGAATTCAGTATCATAGTCGTCAGGACCTGCAGCGACAATCTTATCACGTAGATCAGATGGGATCAAGGATGATGCACCCAACGATGAAAGAGATTCTGGATCACATTTAAGAGTGACATTGGCCTTGAGAAGAGCTAGTGCGACCTTGGCAAATGCATCCGTTTGGAGAAGAGAAGCGTGAACCAAAAGTTGTTCAGCAGCATTGCATGCAGCAGGATAATCAGTCTATGATACAATTGTATCAGCATCACGCGCTATTCATATATATCTCCCAATCTCCCATTTGTTACCTTTGCATCTACAACAATACGACACGCCTTTTCAACATCAAGATCCTTATCCAAGTAAACAGAGCAAATGCCATCGGCATGACCAAGAACAGGAATTCTAATAATAAAGACTTGAGTCATTATTCACAAAGAGAATACAAAGACATACCTAGTGTTGTTTTGGATGTAACGCACAAGACTGTTACTACCACGAGGAACGACAAGATCAACATATCGGTCAAGATCCAATAAGGCATTGATATCTTCTCTTGTTTCAACAATCTGTACAGCTTCTTTGGGAATACCATTGGATTCAGGCAAACTAGCGAGAGCATCTTGAATCACCTTTGCAAGAGCTGCATTGGTATGTGTTGCTTCCTTGCCACCCTTAAGGATAACGGCATTGCCTGATTTCAAGGCCAGACAAGAGATGTTGACGACGACTTCAGGGCGAGCTTCAAAAATGGTCAACAAGACACCAACAGGCACAGTGATCCGATATAAATCCAATCCATCATCCAACTTGACTGCACGAGTAACTTGTTTGGTAGGATCAGGCAACGTGGCAATATCACTCACACCAGAGAGCACAGTATCAAACTTATCACCCTTGAACAAATCCAAACGCTTAAAGAGAGATCCTGATAGCTTGCCAGCCTTGACTTGCTCTTCTGCAATCTTGAATACCATCACTTTAGTATATAGACACCACTTTAACCTCTTCCTAAAGTCATACCTTCTTGTCCTGTTCATTGGCTTTGGCGATTTCGTCCTTTCGCTCGGCCAAGACTTGTTTTATGCGTAATAAAGCCTCAATCTTTTGTTCGTTGGTGACAGCTTGCATGCTGACAGAAGCAAGACGTGCTGCACGAGCCAAATCAGTAACTGGGTTCGATGTCATGTTGTAATAGTAGAATAAAGAGAAGCTTGTGAAAACAAAAGTGGGGCGGCGGTCGTTGCCATTTTAAGACTGTGATCAGATCCATCAGCGAGGAGCTGGGATGACCAATTGATAACTGTGATAGGCTAACTACATTTGGATACACAAGAACTTGGGCATGACGTATTCTAGTGCACAAGCACAACTACGTGTGAGAACCATAAAACGCTTGTTGGGAAGGGTCATTGCATAGTTTTGGCCCGGGAACTGCATTCGTATGCAGATGTGACCCCAATCTCCTTGTTGCTATTACATCTGATATTGTCGTCTTTGTTGATACCTGTCTCATTGTCTATGCCTATTGTT
Source organism: Lichtheimia ramosa (assembly GCA_008728235.1). Lineage (NCBI taxonomy): Eukaryota > Fungi > Mucoromycota > Mucoromycetes > Mucorales > Lichtheimiaceae > Lichtheimia > Lichtheimia ramosa. Next base: position 1,919,911 of record CP031823.1, read on the forward strand.
TTATTTTACATGATCATGGATCATGATAGTTATCAAACTTATGAAGCTCAATAAATGTTTCTACATGGTCAGGTTGGTCCATAACAGGGTCCACAGGTGTCGATCGTGCTGGTTTTTGTAACACAATCACTGCGTTGATATCAGTGAATCCAAGCTTCCATACTGTGCGTGCAGGTTCAGAGAATAAGCGTATGAGCATCCCATTTTCTAGATCCCATAACTTGACTTGACCATCACTGCCACCACTCATGATCCTTTTATGGTCCACTTGCAAACATGACACTGAATTATCATGTGCTGAGATTCGATGACGACATTCATAGTGATTGAGATCCCATATACGTAAACAGCCATCAGAACCACCACTGACCAGCAGTGGTGATGATTCATAAGGTGTTATAAGCTGTAGATGACCCACCAATGCAGTATGACCTGTTAACAATGCTAAACAATTGCCAAATGTTGGTGACCAGACTCGTATACTCCAATCAAGTGATCCTGTAACAATTCGAACACCGTCAAATGCGATCGAGTAGATTTGGGAATGATGTCCAGTATACACATGTAGACATTGACCTGTGTTGACATCCCATAAGCGAGCTGTAGCATCATAGGATCCTGTGACAACCGAATCGCCATGAATATCAAGACATCGAACACTTGCTTGATGGCCAGTGCACACGTGCCGAATAATTCCATGCTCAATATCCCATATTCGGAGCGTTTGATCGCGTGATCCAGTCAATGCAAGCTTACTACTGACATGAATCTTTAAGCACCGCACTGTTGATATATGCCCATGCATTGTATGAATAAGCTGCCCTGAATCGAGATCCCAAACAAGCACAACTCTAATATGACACATGTCAATCCACATAAACAAGATAGACCTTGATACTATTACCTGTCACAACCACCTGATACCAGTATTCGCTTATCTTCATTACCAGTCCTTGCAAATTGAAGTGCCCAAACACCACCTTCATGACCACGTAATGTTCTTAAATGCTCGCCTGTCTCGGTACTAAACACTTTGATCAAGTGATTGTCACTACCAATCACAGTATAACAATCATCCATTTGCAAGCAAGTGACAAGAGCACGTCCAATGTCATTTTCGCAATGAATCAATCTTCCAGTACCCTGTGCCCATGCCATTTCAGTGTTGTATCGTCGCCAAAAGTAATCGCGATAAGATACATGATTTTGGGGATGCTGGTGATTATGCAATTGTTGCCGTCGTCTTGCCGAACCAGCTTCTATCAAAGATGATCGACGTCGATATCGATGTTTCAAACAGAGGGACTTCCATGTTGCTTCATCCTTGAGCAATGAATTCCAAAAAGAAGATACACGTACTGCATTGGCGAGATCCTTAGGATTGTCAATAAAAGAAAGCACATGCAGCGATAATTCGATGGGTAGTTCTTTAAGAAAATCAATCTTCAGCTTTGGTTCAATGATATCATGCACATAAGCAAGGAGTTGGTTATCACAAGAGTTGAGAAGCTCTGAGAGAAAGACATGTTTTTGATGTGATGTGAGCTGCTGGAAAGTCTTGGTCACTTTGCCAATGTATTCAAGTCTCTTCTTGTCAATATTGTCTCCCACTGGCACATCAACATATGAGGATCGTAAACGCTGTGCAGGACGAGATTTTGATAAGCTGCCACTGGAATAGCCATTACTTGGTGGTGGTGTTGCTGGTGGTGTATGGCCATCGGGAACGCCGAAATAGTATTCCATTGGATATAGTGTAGAGAAGAAAGGAATAAAATAACAATGTAACAGAACTTTTTTCACTTCCTATCATTCACCCTTGCATACGTATAAGCAAAATGAATCGAGGAGAGCAAGAGAAAAAGAGATACATCAGAAAAAACTTGAAAGAAAGGGAAAAAAAAGACTCATTACCCCAGTTCACGCAGAACCGGATAACCCCCGCACTACTTGCAGCCAACCAATCAAAGCTCAGCCCAATTCTTGTGCAGGAACTCTCTAATTGCAATAAGGAAAGTCCTAACTAACATTGATAAAGTGCACAATGTATTGGACAACAAGTGAAATCTTTGTGTGTATATATGCAACTCTTATGGCAAATTACGCTCATTTCAGGAGGAGACAACAATTAATGCTCCCTGACATTGAAGCACCCTGCCATATGCTCTTTTCGTAGTAGTCATCCCCTTTCATCCCTTTATTCAACACGATAGTTTGTGTTGGTCATATATGACATGTGTGCTATGATAGAGAAGTACTATGTGTATCATGCTGTGCCACTGCTGTTATGTTGCATCAGCACAGTAATCCTTCTTGTATGTCTACCTGCTCGATTAGCATAAGGATAAAGGACGAGTGCCTTACATACATCTCTGCTTCTTGACGTATTATCAGCAAGCTACCAGCTATATCTTCATACTGTCAAAAAAGCTATCCAGCCATGTGTCAGATAAGCAATCTAACACTTTTAGCACTAACATTCAATGCAATATGGCTGTGCTACCTTAAACAAAAGTGATTACAACGATATGGAAAACACAAGATGCAATACCTGCATAAGTAGTTGATCCAGGTACATTTATACGATCAGGCAAGAGACATTCAAAGCATATAGATTCAGTTGAGCAATTTGTGATCATGCTTATATTTACTACCAAGCAAGAAAGGCTGGGGTTAAGGAGAACTATGGCGATCGACTCCAGAAGACAAAAGTCGAGTGTAGGATGTGTTGGATAAACTTCTTCACCCTAATGGGTTGTTGAATGGACCCCTGGTCAAGTGGGCGAAATCAAAAAGGGAGGAAAAGGCTTCATGGGTTTGCTATCCTCATAATACGGTAAGATCAAGCATCATTCCATTCAACATGTCAAATCTGCTTCAACGATCACTAGTATTGCGTATCTTGTTGCATATTCTTCTTTATGATACAAGGATCAATAACATAAGGTAGCATTGAAGTTGTAAACTAGTTATAAACTAATATAGGATGATGACAAAACAACATGAGAAGTATATCCATGGAAATGTACTTGACGGCGAGAAACAAGATATCGGTGTCATGATACCGACATTGTGACACAGAATTCAGAAAAGGAAAGCTGTGAGCCTGGTTTCTTTGGGTTAGATTCGGACGACGATCATCCACTATACACATCAATCTCCTTCTTATTCGCCCTGTTCACACATACGCACCTTCAATCAGCTTGTTTTCCTGCACACGTTCTTGCCAGTATTCAGTCCCTTCTCTGATTTGACTCTACCTTTGCTTCACAACCCATGCGAGACGGCTTCTCCATAACACAGGTGCTCAAGTACCTTGCCATCATATACGTTGGTTGCTCCATTCTATACGCAACAGGTCATCTTGCGGGTCTCATCAACACGTCAGGATCGTCAAGTAGCCAATTGACTGCAACACGCTCGACTCCACAGGCGCCTATTACAGTGGCCGAGTTACAGCAGCGATATAAAGGTCTTCAACAAGTAACTTGGAGCAATACACAAGGTAACTAGGATTACAAGATTCTATTTAGTGGATAGTATCTCATCAGAATATCTCTCTCTACTATAAGATCAACATGAAGCTATCTCTGAAGACTTGATGCTCGATAAGGTGTTTGCAGATGCCATGGGACCATCCAAAGTGATACCTTATTATTTCAGGGCCGAAGAACCATCTGACAGTGAAGAAGTGACTATTGCCACTCTGGTGACCCATAATCGCTTCAAAGTACTCAGTCGTCTTGCCAGTCGATACAAGGGACCCGTTTCTGTTGCCATTCACGTCAACGATGATGATACAAAGCAAGTCATCCTTACTGATCTGCATCGACTTTACGACGAGAATCCAGATATGCGACGCTACGTTGACTTACATTTAGTGGTGGACAAGTTTGATCGGCAGTTCAACATGTGGCGCAACGTAGCCAAGTTTTTCGCACGCACTGACTACATCATGATGTTGGATGTTGACTTTCATCTATGCACTGATTTCCGCAAGTCGCTTAAAGCCAATCCAGAACTCATGCAAGTGTTACGTAGTGGCACAGGTGCTATTGTTGTTCCTGCATTTGAATACATCAATGAAGAGGATGGCGAGGATTGGCGTGATTTTCCCAAAAACAAGCAAGAGTTATTGGAAGATGTGCAAAGTGAAAAGCTTGACATGTTTCATCGATCTTGGAGACCTGGTCATGGCTCGACAAACTATACACGGTGGTATGCAGCTGTTGATCCTTACAAGGTTACTGAATACAGCTATTCGTATGAACCTTATGTCATTTTCAAGAAGGAAGGAACACCATGGTGTGAGGAACGTTTTGTGGGTATGTTTGATCGACACTGTGTTACTCATTTATCAGATCATTGATCACGTGATTTACTAGGTTATGGTGCAAACAAAGCAGCTTGTTTATACGAGATTTATTTGGCTGGTATAGACTATTGGGTACTTCCAGATGACTTTTTAATCCACCAAACACATCATTATCCAGAAGACACACGTGCACGAGAGGTAAGATTGAGCAATCAAGGAATGAATCAAAGAGATTCTAATCTGGGATAACAATAGCGCAAATACAACAAGAAGCTATACGACTATTTCAGAGAAGAAGTTTGTCTTCGCTATTCACGTACCATGATTGCTGCTGGATTATGGGGCACACCACGAGCTGACAACGTTAAACGAGAGTGCGCAAAGATCAAAGGCTTCAATGACATCATTTCTCGCATGCATGGTTAAAGACTATGTATTATTATCTCTTTCATTGACATGTATCTCATTCATCCCTTCCTCATGTATTCCCCCTTCCCCACTTGCTAGTTCACACCCATTCATTTGCTAGAAGCGAGCCTTTCAAGACTGATCTTCATAGGGTCATTTCCCTATCAGATGCATACACGTTTGTTTGCAAGTAATGAAAGTATATTCAAATTACACAAAATGTTGACCATGCATGCTGCACAGTACATGAGAAAAAAGAGTGGGGATATGAATCTAATCGATGGGGAAATGTTGCGCTTAGGCTGTACGAAGGCGGTTTTCAATCTCACTCTGTCGTTCAGCTATGGTAACAAGGCATACGAGTTAATAAAAAAACATGTATAATCCAGTATTCTTGTCATTTTCTTACCTTTAAGATTGCGTACATCATCTTGGCTGGCGTTGTATGCCATAACATTGGCTTGGTTGAAGGGATTCTCTGGTGACTTTTGGAATGCCTTGTAGATCAATTGCTTAAGTTGGCTTTGTCTCAGACCAGGATTCTCCAGCTTGAAACGAGTCATTTCTCTATTATCCAAAAAGGTTGGATTAGTAGTCTATATCAAGCTCTTTTTCCCTAATCATCAACTTACCTCTCTTCATAAGCAGCAAGGGCAGCCTTGAAACGACGCTCTGGATGGCGATCAACATCCTTGCTTGAAATAGGTCCCTTTTTACTGTCATCAATTGAAAGAAGATCCAATGCATCATCAATGTTGCTTGCTGAAAACTCTGGAATAGTGCGTCGAGCTTGTGATGCTGCTTCCACTTTGGCTGACTTCTTGGCGGCAGATTTCTACAAAAGCACATCAGCACATATACACTATTGAAACCACATTCACTAGAGCCAACATGGAGTTTGTTTGCTGTTTTCTTTGAACTATACATACCGCTGCTCCTTTGGGTTTGAGCTTGGAGATCTCCTCCTCTTCTTGAGCCTATTCAAGCCAATGACTGCGGTAAGTTTCTAGAATGTCCAAGATCTACCACACTTTACATACCTTAAGTTTGGCTAGCTCTGCTTTTTTGGCCTGTTGTGCAGCCTAGAAGATATACCAAGGTTAGTACATACAATGCTACAAGGAAACGGGTGTTGCAATGGTGCTGATTGTAAACCAACCTTCTTTTCAGCTTCGGCGTCCTTTTTTCCTTTTCCCTTGGCACCTTTAGACCACTTTTCGGCTTCTCTGGCTTCAGCTTCAGCAGCTTTGGCGCGATCCTTTTCAGCTTTTGCTGCAGCCTTTTTTGCATTGGCAGCTTCGGCCTTGCTGTTAGTTCCACCTTTCTTGCCCATGATACAAAACGAAAAGAGCGTAAATGGCGCGTACTCGTCAATGACTGTTAAGAAAACTCCGCATGATGAACAAGGGCAGGCGTAGTATGTAGGCTCTATTCTTTCCCCGATGTTCTTAGTATGATTGATCAGCTAGATGAATCCTCTTTGTTCCTGCTTTCAATACAGTTGTCTTTACTTCCATTATCTCCCAATCAATTCATATAACAATATCTCCTGAACCATGTTGATTCAGTTTCAAAACACTGCATGCTATCATAGTAGAACATGACTTTGTTAACCTGCCTGCAAAAATGATGATGTACTGATGTGAGATACTGCATATCAGCTATAACATTCATTGACAACCAATATTGGCTCTTCTTCAATGTTTGACTTTCTACATGTCATCCATATGCAATCACATCATAAAAAGCGAAGATGTTGAATCAATATACATTGATCTTGCGTTGCTTTGGTTACCGACACTATGGATCACTGTGTTACGTACCTGCCAACAAAGAACCCATTATGCATTAGGTGACACAGAATGCGAAACAGTGATGCAGAAGCAATCTCGATGACAACTCCTTCCAATTGCACTATAAATCCAAACAGCTTGACCTAAACCAAGAACTACATGTTGTGCAATGTCTTGCCTTGGGTTTTTCTTCCTTGTAAACCTTGCTGGTTGCAAGTGGCATCAAGTGGTTCTTTGATAGATCACACATTTACAATGACCAAAGGCATCACAATGAAGTAGCCAAGTGATTCATTTTATCCATTCTTTGTTCCTATCGACTACTACGATCCCTAATTTTGAGATGATAATAAAGCTCCTGCTATAAGCAGGAATCAATGAGCTATCACAATGAACATGATGTTGTTCTTTGTTTTCGTATTGCTACTTCACTTCATCTGTTTTCAGCTTCAGTAGAATTGTGGACAATGTTGTATTGGAAGGAATAGTATATCCTTCTTCTCAATAGCCATCCACGTATTCAGAATGAGGAGAAAGCTCCTTCATACATATAACAAACAATGTTAGAGTAGCTGTCTTCCTTGCAATCCTGTAGTAAGTGTATCGAGATCGACATCATTGGCGATGTAAACACGACACTATACGATAAATGATATATCAAGTACATTCAATTGGTAGGCAGGATTACCAAGAAGCATAATGTCAACCAGGAAACATAAGTAAAGAAATGATATTACCTGCATGTTAGGGGTTGTACCGCTGACTAAAAGCAATCGGGGAGAATATGTGATCCGGAAGCTGGCTATAAGTTTGAAGAAGTAGTCGTCATCACACGTGTGCGCTGTTTCGCTCTCTCACGCTTCTTATTTCCAGCAACGTGTATGCCGAACCCGTGTTATGTCCCCCAGAATATAACCTAAAAGACTTTACTCCTACTCTAGAACTTGATATAAGCTGACTCTGCGTTCCTTCAATACATAGTAGGCACTTGAATGCAAGCAGAACGTGGCTGTATGTTGTGGTACATGGGATCCAGCCAGTAAGTGTAACGGTGCCAAGCAGCTTTTACTCGATAAACCTACACATACACATCCAGTGGGGGCCTGTCATCTTCTATCAAGTACTGCTATACCTGTTTTGACCAAGAGTGGATATCTGACATAAGTTTATGACTCTTATGCATCTTTGGGAGCCTTTTCTTTGATGCCAAATTCCCGCTCTATCACATATACCCAACCTTTCGATCGATATTCACGTAAATTGAGAAAGAAAAGATCAAAAAGAACATTCGGAGAGCCAACAACCAAGGAAAGAATTACCTGGTCAAAAATCTAATCCAGAAATGGATAATGAGAAGATTCATCTTCGATATCTTTCTCGACTGTTGCCTTCTGATTCAAGCTCTTCTTTATATGTTTCAAGTTTTGTTTCATAAAGCCATACACATCTGCACTTGTAGATGCATCGCTTTCGGCATCACTATGAAACCAAGTACTCAATCATCATGGTCTATCATCTTTCAGAATCGAAAAAGCAGTGTATGATCATAGCGACGCGTATTACGCTCTCTCTTTTTGTTGTAGAAGATCAACAAAGCAACAACATGCGCTCTATAAGCACAAAACTACTGCTATGAGTGATCTTTTCGCACATATAGGTGGGTTGGATGTGTGTAGGTTGCAACTTGTGTATCCGTTTTTGCGTTCTTTTGCCATTATCGGTATATGCACAACACGTTTCACTCCTTTTCCTTTGTCTATACGACCTAAGCTTTACGCGAACCACACCTTGACCATTTCCACAATAATTGGATAATGTACTGTAAGTGATATTCTGCACATAGTGACAAGCTGTTTGGGAGAAGAAACGCATTTTTTTATCAGGACTTGCGCCAAAATAGCAGTGAGCCTTTTTCCTCTCTCGGGAATGTTCCCCGATATATCAAAATTAGAAGCATGTAATATGTGTGAATCTTGTTCATTCACAAGCACGAAGAGCATGTGGATAGTCTATAGGAATCATAAGAAGGGAAAGTAACATAAGAAAAGGTACATCATGTTGACAAAGCGGGAGAAGAAGCAGTAATTGGCTATCTAGTAGTCGTCGCATCTTTATTCCATCATCTACCATCTCGCTTGTCACAACTTGAGATGGATCATGACATCCATCACCACTTTGCAAGATTATCATCATCATTTCATCACAACTAGTAGATACATCAAGTAAACTTTATCGAGATGAAGCTACTGTTAGATGTGAATCCAAAAAAGATGATCGCCGTCTCTCAGTTTTAAATTCTATTGTGCCGGTTGAATGACAAAAAAACCGCACCATGTTTCGTAGTAGAAAGAAAACCCGGTTATACCGCGGATTGCTTTTAAAGCTCTCTTTCTTTGGGATGTTTATTTGGTATACGTCTATCTTACATCATAAAGAAAGGCCTAGAAAGGTATAAAACTGCATTGGCAGCCTTATCACTGCATTGAAGAACCATCAGATTCCTTGCACACCTGGTAAATCATGTACAACACCCATCATTCTGAGATATATGCTGCCTGGGTGTGTTGTCGCTGGCAATTAATCAAGATCTGTATGTGGACCATCCTGGATATAGAACCCAGCCCTCTGAACCCGAATTAAGAGAGTGGGAAAAGTTTTTGTTCCTTTTTCGATGTATACATGCAACACTAAGTAAAAGGGCTTGGTTGGACATCACAAGAAAGGAAAGATGGTTCAGAAAGATCATTTATCCCGCTTACTTTAATCTGCTGCTTGCGCGGAAACAAAGATAAAGGAATAAGATCCAACAAGCAAAGTTCGTGATGTCGGGGTAGCCTATATTCTCTGACGTAGCTATACGCTTTATATTAAGCTTCATTATCATGGTTTTGCTGAATGATTGATGACAAAGCCAGTGTCACATGCAAATGCTGGGGAGAATATGCATCATCTACAAAAACGGCTCTTGTTGTGTATTCACAGAAAGACCGCTATAACTCTAATAACAAGGATTGGGGGTGTGTTCAGGGGAATATGTGTATGGGACAAGATGGGTAAGTGTTCACGTTAACTGCTTAAAGGCGTTCTTTACACCCAAAGTCGTTTATAGCTTAGTTGACGCCAAAAAGAACATGTGAATCAGCATGATGCTTGATGATGTTGATATTATGCATTGCAGCAAGAAACACAGACAACCAAGAAACGTATCAGCTTGGTCTTGAAAGATAATGTCGATGATGTTGGTCCAGGTGAAGGCGGTGTAGGTGGTCTTGGAGGTGGTCTTGGATTGTTTGGACGTGGATCTTTCCAACGAAAGCTTATTGACATAGGTACCTGTAATTGATGAAGATGGATCAACAAAAGAGTAAGCATATGACGATAAGTATGCGCACAGACAATGTTGTGACCCTTACACTTACTTGTGACGATCCGAGAATTTGGGGGACAATGTGTCGAAAATGCCTGTCTATGAACACATGCGTAGAGATACACGATGTATATGCGTATATAGAGAAAAGGAGTCGTGGTTGGAATATACAAGTAAGGAATGATTGACAAAGTGAAAGAGCAAGAAAGAAAAATTTGCACCCAGAATCAGTTCACCATCTCACCTGCGTTTTATGCTTTCTCATGTCACCAATATTTATGCATGGTGTCACTGGAAAGCCTGCTGTAGAAAGCTTACGTCTTTGGCAAATAGTGCGTGAAGAGGATAAAGGCTCGAGCGCCGATATATCTTGGTGTAGCCCACGCTGCTATTCTTCCTCTTTTTGTCCGTGACAGAAACAAACTCTCTTGTATCGCATGTTGCAATAGCGACAGTCGTGTATGATGTTATGGTGCACCAACAACACCTATGTGTTACAACTTTGGTTCACATTGATAATGCTAAGCGAACTAATCATCACAATGTTGGCTTCAATCGAGATTACTGGTCACTGACAACTAACCTTACTCATTTCAGATTTGCTTGAAACGTCTAATGGCCAATATTTTCTTTAAAGTTTCCCTATTTGCTCCTTTAAAAGCGTGCACGACCCTCCTTTGTTGTGCTACATAGTCATATCGAGACATCTTGTGTTCATATGTGGTAGGTGCCTTGCTGAAGTAACGAATGTGACCTTTACAGTGTTTCCCTGACATCCGGTGATAATGTATATCACACCATTAAGGCTTATAAAGTCAACAGCGTGATCATTTCTGGAGATTAATAATAAGAGTAAAGTGGATGTTCACCTGGTGAAACCATAAGGTATCTCAATCGGGATTGGCATGCGCTGATATGATCATATAATATTAGAAGATGACCTGATTATGCTGGCTATGAAGAGAAAAAACATATCATATGTCTATGAATCATGATCCAGTACATGTACTTGCTATTAACTTTCCCGTACAACGTCAAAGCATACAATCAGTCATGTTATGTGTAACAGCTGATGCGACACATCCGCAAGAACTGATTTGTGGATTTGCTTTTCTCATAGCAAGCTTTATTGTTTCCATTTGGCAGATCATTCCTGTATGCGGGAAACAAGGATCGACAATGTGTGAGACCCTAATTATGACTTCCGATCTCAGCAGCATCCAGATGCTTGGATGCATGTCTCAATTTGTCCCAGCCTTTGATGCGTTACGCTCCAACAGCACACTGATTACAAAGGAATGTTCCACAGAACATTCCTCCCCGCGTTATCTTGGCATGAAAAGTTATAGTCAATCAATGATGCTTTCTGGTGACACTTGAATTGCTGTCATTCTTGAGCGATGGCAGCTTAAGCAGATGGCATAAAACTGCTTCATGCTATGTTTCCAAAAGCAAGAATCATCTTTGTTTTCAAGTACTCATATAATTACATGTGTATATATGCATAGCGGAGACGTGGATTGTCTTTTATCCACATTTAAGTTTATAAGAAATGGTGCCTGAGTTAACAATAGCTGGCAATTCGACTGCATCTACCATGTATCTTTGGATTCAAGGAGAGGAAATGTCACACAACAACAACGGATGTCAAATATATCAAAGAATGCCGAACAATGTCAATCGTTCATAGTATTTACAGCCATTACAGGCTTAACGGCATGAAAGAAGTATAGCTCTCCCTTATTCATTCACGTAAGGTATGACCTATGATGGCGTATAAGAACACTTTCAAGCATACTCTGACACTTGGATACTCTGACACTTGGCATGACTTCTTATGTAACTCATTACATATCTCCAAGAGCAGCCTTGGTCATCCTAAAATCTCATCCATATGATCATATTACACATATATGCCACATTCTATATCATCATGCACAAGAAATAACCTTGACTTGTCTAGGCATATATATGTGATGAGGAAGCACTGCTATGATTCACGTGACTAGCTATCCAATACAGTAGGCTTGAATGATAATACATTTAATGAATACATATACTGGGAGATGTACAAAGTAAAGTAGTGGAAGAAGATGTCTGGAGGGATATTGGATTGCCAAGGCAAAATTGTACAACTGCTGGACGTAACGACACATTCATGGTAAGCTCAGATGATGCATATATACAACAAACATTGCAAGTTGGGGACTGACATTAGTGCTGCTGTGCAACCATTTTGAATAGCTGAGTGGATTACCTTGACAAGCACGTTGCATGTATGCTAACGTATCCATGGTATTCGATCATTCAAAAGTAGTGTGGCATACTTTCCAATTGGTATACTTGTAACTGATTTACAGCATCTCAGCCTACTCCGTAAGCCTGTAAAGTTTGGCGAATTGGCGATAGCGAATGGCGTCATCCAACTCGCGTTCCGACTATAGAGATTTTTAATTGGCTTCGCCCATCACGTTTGTCCATTTCCTTTTCTTTTTCTTCCATTCTATACTTTCACCATGGCCAAATACACTGCTCGTCAGGTTGGTGCTCCCAACACCCTCGACTACCGCGTTTTTATTGGTATGTGTGAAATGGGTTCATGGAACGCGCGTTATATGGATGGGCGTGCATCTGTGCTAGATGAAGAGAGTACAAGTTGGAATAGCGTATTAAGAACCTTATTATAGAGAAGGATGGTGTTCCTGTCTCGGCTTTCCATGATGTTCCTCTCTTTGCCAATGAAGAAAACAACGTCTTTAACATGATTGTTGAGATTCCCCGTTGGACTAACGCCAAGTTGGAGGTAAGAAAGGATGATAAGAGATGTTATGTTCTATATCAAAGACTTAATGATATCATTGGAACGTATAGATCAGCAAGGAAGATGCTTACAACCCCATCAAGCAAGACACCAAGAAGGGCAAGCTTAGATTTGTCCGCAACTGCTTCCCCCATAAGGGTTACATCTGGAACTATGGTGCTTTCCCCCAAGTATGTGTTATTGACATGCATGTTGTATTCAGCCTTGTGACCAAACTTTATTTATAGACTTGGGAAGATCCCAACCAACAACATCCTGAAACCAAGGCCAAGGGTGATAACGATCCCATCGATGTCATTGAGATTGGTGAACAAGTTGGCTACACTGGTCAAATTAAGCAAGTCAAGATCCTTGGTGTTATGGCTCTTTTGGATGAAGGTGAAACTGACTGGAAGGTGATTGCTATTGACGTCAATGATCCTCTTGCTCCCAAGCTTAATGGTATGTGTGGAAAGGATGATATGTATATGAACATGCATGACTGACTGTCTATAGACATCGAGGATGTTGAGAAGCAACTTCCTGGTCTCATCCGTGCCACCAATGAATGGTTCCGCATCTACAAGATCCCCGATGGCAAGCCTGAGAATGTCTTTGCCTTCAGTGGTGAAGCCAAGAACAAGGTTTGTTGCTTGTTATCTCGTTTTATGCAACACAAATGCTCATTTACCCCTTTTAGAAATATGCCACTGATGTTGTCCTTGAGACTCATGAAGCATGGAAGGGTTTGATCTCTGGTGCTTCTGATAAGAAGGATATCTCCACGTAAGTACATACATCAAAACAAGTATTAAGTTTCAGCTTCTTACGCATTTCTTCTCTTCGAATATCCCAGTACCAATATCTCTGTTGAAGATTCTCCCGACAAGGTTGAAACTGAGCATGCCCACGCTAACGTTCCTGCTGTAAGTATACATGCATTTTATGCTCTATAAATGATCCTAACTCTATTATCATGTCGTATAGGCTGATGTCCAACCTGCTGCTCCTATCGATCCTTCTGTTGACAAGTGGTTCTTCATCAGTGCTCACAGCTTGTAAAAAGACAAGGATAGACTTGATATGAAACTTTTTGGTTTGTTCAAATGAAAAGAAAAGTTATCTATTACCAATTTGACTGCTTGTTCTTTGTGTCAATGGGATGATGATCCAGAAAAGAATTTTCATATGACATTATGGGGTGGATGTAGTAGCTATTAATATATTGATACGTGGTACCAGCGATTGACTCTGGCACAAATGTCGAGTGATCTAACTTTGCGCACGGGGGTTACAAATGACTTTTGCTACCATGACTACTTTTTCTTCATTAAGACGCCTGATAATATAGTTTCCACATATCCAAGTTGCTGGATGATTCGTGTGGAGACACATAGGCCATGCTCAATAAGGAAACTTCTTGACATACTGATCAGGTTTTCAAGAAAGTATGATTCACACCATCCTCTTTATGTTTATCTAAGCAATTTGCATGTGACAGAACCAGTATCGTAGACATATGAGAGCTTTGGGGAGCAAAACGTCAATCATGATCCACCAAAAGCGGAATCGATTTGTGCAACATTGCAAAGTACAATCAATATGCGATGGCTGCGTTGTTTTAAATCCTTCTACTTGGATGTTCACAAGGAAATCATGATATTGATGGGGATGGCGGAAGGATACAAGTTTTTGAAATAGAAAAAAGGATAAAGAGATAGAAACACGTTATCTTTTCATTGTGCGATGAAAAAGGATCAAGGAGTGCTAGATTCACATCATCATCTGTTGCAAAAGGGGAACAAGGGATTGGTTTAATTGGGGGAGAATGGATCACTCGCACAGTCCTTTATCATTGACTGGTGTTCTCTTTCACTAAGGAGGGAAGATGCAATGTGCTAAGCACGGTTCATAATGTCGTATTAACAAATATAAGGAGTCAAGCCGATGGGAGATTTGACAATGAAAACGATACCTCGTTTCCTTTTGGCCCCTTATTCACAAGGGGTAGGGATTATGTAATCTCTTCAAGCCAGATGATCAATAAACGAGGATGAAGATAAAATGCAAGTTTATATGATGAATCAATGTATGTACATGTGTATAAGTGAGGAAATGGTAACAAGAGCTGTATGTGTAGTATGCATGCATTATTGTTGCTTCTCACGAGACTGATAGGGCTCATACGGAGATATCAAAGAAAGAAAGTGTGCCTATAAACTTTGCAAGCAAGAATAAGAGAATAAGCACGTGCAGAACAAGAAGATTTGCATATTCATCTATTTGATGCGTGATGTGTTAGGCGGTTCTTCCCTTACAGTTCGTTCACCCTGGCATATCCAAATTTGCTGTGTTCCACCCTACAATAGAAACCGGCACCAGTGCACATACACGTACACACACACACACACACACCAAACCCCTTCCTTTATCCTTCTTCTTTCTCTTTTACTCACTCATTTTATTTGTTTCTGTTTGCCCAATCCCATCTTGCTTCCAAAAAGTGGATCAACACCCGGCTACAACAACTGTCTTTTCAACAACGCTCTTCACCATTCCGCTTCGTCCACCATTTTTAAAGTTGTTCTACTTGGATGCCATGGGCTTATGCATATCGTCCGAGGAGCGAGAAGAGAGAGCTCATAGTCAACGTATTGATAAGGCTATCGAAGAGGACAGCAAACGTTTGAAACGCGAGTGTAAACTGTTACTTCTCGGTAAAGTACAAGCATTGAATTCCTGCAGCAGCAGTAGTAGTAGTAGTAGCAACAACAACTAACATTGACTCTTTTCAGGCAGTGGAGAATCAGGAAAATCCACTATTGTCAAACAAATGAAGATCATTCATCAGAGTGGATACAGTGATGATGAGTTATATGCTTGGCGAACCACTATTTATCGCAATGTCATGGAATGTGCTCAAGCGCTGGTCGCTGCAGTGAACAAGTTTCAGTATACTTTTGAGGATCCGAACAATAAGGTAAATCAAACTTGTGCATGATGATCGGGAATGGAAGAAGACTAATATCCATCCTGTAGGAATACGCCAAACGTATCCTTGATTATGACGTGAATGGACCCGATAATCCAGATCAACCCCTTTCACCTGAACTCGTGGAAGCCATTGTCAATGTTTGGAAAGATGCTATCATTCCTCGTCTCCTGGATGAAGAAGCCAGTCAGTTTTATTTGATGGATTCAGCTCCTTAGTAAGTCATTTTCTATCATCCTTCACTTGACAACCATTTAATCTTTTATCCAAAGCTTCTTTGAACAAGTCAGGCGTATTGGTAGAGTCGACTACAAGCCCAATGTACAAGATGTGCTACGTGCTCGCTCAAAAACTACAGGCATCACAGAAACCAGATTCAAAATGGGTCAAATGAGCATCCAGTAAGTGTATATATATCTCTCCTGCTTGTATCATCATGCTAACCATTACAAACATGATATAGTATGTTTGACGTAGGCGGTCAAAGATCAGAAAGAAAAAAGTGGATTCATTGCTTTGAAGCTGTAACATCGATTATATTCTGTGTTGCTCTCAGTGAATACGACCAAGTGCTATTGGAAGAATCACGACAGGTATATTTCATATGCATCTCATCATCATCCTTCTCCTCACTAAACATGTTTACTTGTAGAATCGCATGATGGAAAGTCTAGTCCTCTTTGAGTCAGTTGTCAATAGTCGATGGTTTTTGCGCACATCCATTATCCTCTTTCTCAACAAGATTGATCTTTTCCGTGCCAAATTACCCAAGGTGCCTTTAGATCGATATTTCCCTGATTATGGTGGTAAGTAAACCTGCATCATTGTTGCATTGGTTGATCATTTGTTGATCATTTATTTATATCTCTTAGGTGGTCCTGATCCTGCCAAGGCTGCAAAGTACATCTTGTGGAGATTTACTCAAACTAATCGAGCAAAACTGAACATATACCCACAGTAAGTGTCATACTTGTTTTGAAAGAAGCCAGTGCTCATCCAAGAATCTCTATATTAAAGCCTAACCCAAGCAACTGACACATCCAATGTAAGTCTATTTATATCACTACTTGACAACATGTCGTTTCTGTTTACTGACAGCTATGTCAATGCTCTTTAGATCCGACTTGTGTTTGCTGCCATCAAGGAAACCATCTTACAAAACGCATTGAAGGATTCGGGTATTCTGTGATACACTGGAGAAAAAGGAAACAGGTCAACAACAACAGAGATGGTTTTCCAGAGTAACTAATGCACCCCGTCTACTCGCTATTATAATTCCCAACAACAACACCTTTTTGTACAGCATCTATTATTTACAATACCCATACTAATATAGCCCTTTTCGGGTCACCGATTATCCTCCCCTTATATGTAATCTCTCTTTTCTTGATCTCACAACAAAGGTATACACACCAACATCCCGTTTTCCCTTAATGCACCCTTCCTCCTCCTCCTTGAATTTCTTCTTTGTATAAAGATTGTTGATCTTATCAGTGTGTCACAATTGATCATCTGATCCGAGGAACAATGATGCATAATCTTGGGCTTCTTTATTTCATGCAAGCATTATAATGACATCAAACATACTTTAGAAGCTACTGCAATATCAACTTTATTGAAACATAGAGCTATTTGTAAGAGATAAAGCATAATGTATATACAGGCTGAAAGCAAAGATGGGGAAAAGCATATGGTACATGTATGTCACAAAGATGACGACGAGAAATAAGATGATATAAGGGAAGAAAGAAAGGCTAAAAAGGACTTAACTTGTTGTCGACCAGCCCCAGGATATAACGAAACTAGCAGCAGTTAATGCAATTGCACATCGAAAAACAAGAGTGAATCCTTCTTGAAGCATTGATGTTGTAGTTGTTGTCATGCTGCTACTACTACTACTGCCAACATCTGTGATATTCCCTGATAGTAGAAAACCAGCCAAGAGGACCCCGATCGCTGGACCAATGCTGCTGTACAACGCTGAAAGTTTTCCCACCTGTGCTATACGAAATGACTCCTCTTCAGTCCAGAGCAACGCACTGACCCGGTGTACAATAGCCAACCATATCAGATGAAACGCTAATCCTATTTATGTGTGACATGTGAGTACAATTAAGAAAGTTCCCCAACGCTTGATTTCCTTTTACAGACCTTGAAGTGCTTGCAAAGTACTCACAGCTAGCCATAATATGGACCATTCTTCACGAAGCCAAGTATATGAAAATGCACAAACAATGAGAATAGCATGAACTGTAGTCGCTGTCGTGGTTGGTGTAAGTTGTGGAACCCACTATAAGATGATATTTAGACTTTTATATCCTTGATTCCATCATGTGATCATCTTACCCAACGTGCAGTTGCATGAAGAATAACATCAGCGAGGACTGGAATCATGGCAGCAACCCCAATAATCCACAATGGAAGATCAAGTACATCATGCAGGTATATGAAAAGCATGGGATTCATCATGCCATAGACAATCCCTAGTATCAATGTGGTAAGAGACATGCTCTGGATCTGCCATTGCACCATCGCGTCTGTTGGACTGGCTACAAGTTGTGCTGGCATGTTTTGTAAAAGTAGTAATACAGACATGGAAGTATCATGTGGTGGTAAAGGTAATAAAGAAAGTTCTGCTGAGGAACAAAGATCGACTGCCATAGCTGTATTTGTATTAGGAGGTAGAGATTGTTGCTGTTGGTACTGTTGATGCTGTTGATAGAAGAGACTATTTCGACGATGCCAAAACAAGTCGAGAACCTGGCTTGTGGATGTCATTGTTGTATTGGTACTTCCATACATGGTAATAGGAACACTACCACTGGCAGCAAGGGCAGCTACGGATGCTGTTGTTGATGTAGAATTGACAGAATTGCTGCTGTTGTGACGCATAAGCTGTGCTGTGGTATTACTACTAGTCATTCTTTGCAAAGCACTGGCATCTTCTTCAGATATATGGGATAATGGCTCTCCAAATAAGCTGTAAGGTTTGTAAGGAATATCACAATGTGGGAAGAGAACTGCATTCTTGAGAAATCGAGGTGCCATCACTGGATTTTCTTCATTGTCATCAATGCATTCAAGTTGTCCAAGTCCATAATGTTGCATAAACAATAGCACCACACACATTGCAAGGGATCCCATCAAGAGCATACAAGACATTAGTAATGGATCCAGATCATCGTCAAACCACCAGTAGCTTGCACATCCAATGCCCAACAGTGATATGGCCGAGATAGTTTTAGCCCATTGTTGTTCACCATCTAATCATTCAGTGAGAAAACAAGACTTGATCTTGTTTATGCAATCTTACCATAAAGCCATATCTTGTAATCTCCCAATGACTTGATAATAGCACTATCGACGAGTGATGCAAGTGGTTGAAAGAAGAGTCCATTGGCCAACATCAAGCAAACTGTCAATATCATCATCCAGCAGTTATCAAAGGCGGACATGTTGAATACACCCAGCAGAGCAATAGTGCCAACCACTGTCAATGCTAATAGCATATGAAGGTGTACAGCAGGATAACACCGATCGACGAACCAAATGAAAGCAGTAGACGCCAAAAGTCGAACAACCAAGACAAGCGCAATGAGCATTCCAATGGCAAACAAGTCGAGTGAAGGAATGTGCCACAAGTATAGAGCCAAGTAATGCTCCACGCTGCCAGCGACTGCAAGAGCCATAGCCAACAGTTTAGGCCAAAAGAACATCTGGCTTTAGTTGATAAAGAGAAAGGATGCACAATAAGAAGAAGAAAAAAGAGGTGGGAAAAAGAGAAGAAAGTACACTTACACACACACGATGAAACGGGTCTTGTTTATGTGTTATCGTTGTTGTCGTGTCATTTGGCATTCACAGCACAGCCGATAGGTAATATAAGGATCACCACCTTCACCACATGCATCACTTCTCCTCATACTTTTGTTATCGCTCCTTATCAGCATATCCATTTTTGAACATGTGTAGGTGTATTTACATTCATCCATCATCATCACCAAGAAGTCTTGTTATCCATGCCATATTGCATTGTATGTATCACAAGAATCACTTAACGCACGCACCGCCACTCATTCATCTATTCCAGCCTTGGATAAGAGCTTGTACCCAGGTCAAGATTGGGGTCATATTTTAGCTAGAACGGGGGTGAGAAGGGTGATCGTTATCAGACACATCAGTAACATCTTGTATACTATATTACTTCTTCCCATTCTGCCATATACTTCTCCTTGTCACATAACAACATGCAATAAGATTTATGTTTGTCCATGCGGCAACTTTGTTGATACATCAGCCAATCTTTTATGATATACAACATCATTATTGAAGCCATATAATGCTGTATCTATTACATCTACTACCACTTGTGTTGTGCTTATTACAAACTCCCCTTGTTATTACAATCCATCATCACTGTGTCTTTAAAAAAGCTTTCATATCTACTCCGATTATGCACATGTGTTGTCTTGTTGACATTGTGCGCTGTTCACAACATTGACCCGACAACTACTGGTACACCAGCAGGTGCATGCTGTGGAACAGTTGCCTCGGGAAACTGCTGAAGGTAAGAGTGAGTGATCGGGGTTTGATCGTTGCCGATCCGTATCCTAAAACGAAAGATGGTTGGGTCGAGACACACACACTACGCATGCTAATAAAGAAAAAATGACATCAAGCCAACGTTTAATTTACATAATTACAAAATGATGCGGGGAAAATGATAAGCTATATATGTATAAGGGCGAATGCTTGTGTTGTTTGTGTGTGTGTGATGTGTATGCATTGGATAGACACTTGTCTTGGTTATAGTTTTTCTTTCTGAACTTATGCAGAAACGCTTGCCATGCGAGAAGATGGAGTATCATAATATTGGGAAGGCATATTGCTTCGTTTGTGCTGACCAGCAGCACCAGGATTGGTAGAAAATTGGCTGTACCAGACAGGGGATGTTTCCGAAAGGCTAAATGCTGTATTGGTCTTGTCTTTTTTCGATTTGAAAAGCTTTGACCAAGATCGTTCCAAGAAACCACGGCTTTCTTTTTCAGTTCTAGCAACCATATGACTTATGCGTCCTGTAGTATTACGTTTCAATGATTTGGTCGTTCCAGCCGACCATGTTCCTGCTCGTCGTACATTGCCGTCGTCATTGTACATGGATGATGATGATGAGCTACTGGGAGATTCACCAGCATAATAACGAGCTAAGCGTTCATTGAACGTAGCCATATCATCTTGTGTCATAAACGCGGTTTGTCGCATGATGCATGAAGAGAAATGAATGTGTGGAGAATAACAAAAAGCAGAAAACAAGTATGAAAAAGAGAAAGACAAGTACACAACGTGTCTGGATATTTATAGTGAAAGGTGGTGGCGGTTGTTTGCCATAATGCAAAAGATCCACTGGAGTCTAGAGCGTGTGCTTGTGCTGAGTTTGGGGCATTGGGCCCGGATTTATCAGGGACCTTGTTGCCGGGCACCAGGTCGCGACACAACACAGCCTTATCTTGACTGTCGTTGTTGTTCCATTTTACACAAGCGAGTGCTACTTTGACTATTATTGATACTTTTTATAATGATGTAAAGCAATGAGTATATATGACATTCATGCGATGGATGCAGAATTTGTCCGCTTTCCAATAACAACAAGTGATTGAATCATCATCCGTTACTAAAGTATACTGAAGAATGTTGGGGCTGACAACATTATCAGACGTATTGGCCCCATCACTCGAAATCTTTAAGTCTTGTGTACAACATTGTACTTTATTCTACTGAGCACTGACCCATTGAAGAGCATGGCAGCAATCCCACGTTCTTGTTATTAAGTATCCGCAATGTCGGTCACTCTTATTCTTCCAATCTAACCAAAAGTGTCTATTAGAAAAGGCTGTACACAAGCATCATTTGGCATATGAACGTGGATTTAAATGACAGCATTTTTTTATGATTGGTCTATTCTTTGTCAAAATGCTTATCAAGCATAAGAATACAAGTGATGGATTGATGAAAACTACTCTACTACTGCTAGCTGTGATAATGATACCAAGCTGGAAAGTGATCGCGTCTGTTGATTTGCATTGCTGAGCTAGTCAACGCGTTGCATTGTTGAACAAGCTTGTCATCATCTGCCATGTTTGGTGATATACTGGATGATTGCTGTAGTCTGACATGGTGACACTGCTTCTCGACCAACTAACGCCAATGACCAGTTGTAACTTTGGCATATGTTCTTGGTTTGTCTTGCTAATCCATTTTTGATTCTATTTTTGATACAATACCTTGACCAAAGGTGAAGACACAATGTAAGATAGAGAGAGTTTGGTGAATGGATCCAGGAAACACTTGTCTGCTTAACATCCATCATTGATAGTATTTCACGAGTAGACTTGCGCGTAGTATATGGAGATATTGCTCAGAGTTGCTCTGGTGTTGGCTGATATCACTTTCATGACACTGTTGGCAGTTGAACAAGGTACAATGTTGACAAAGCATACACTGATACTCTTGACTTGAGATCTGGTGGGCAGAACTGCTGCATTGCTCAATCGACTTGCCCTTGTAAGGGTGACCATGCTGCCGACTAGTACCTTCAAGCAACTATGAGCTGTTGCATCGTTGAATACGTGTCCGGTTCAAGTTTACTTTGTTACCTTGGTTGTCCATGGCAAGTTACTGGAATCGGGATCAGGCTTGCTGTCAAATGTCGAAAGAGAAGGAAACGATGGTCTCTATCCAACAACACCTTTCCCCGACTTCTAGTCTTCATTCTCCTTTTATCCCCCTGTGCTAGTTTCATAATGTTAGTGTATAATGAGAGATAAGCAACTATAAAACACTTTACTTTTAATCGAAGACATTGCTCAATAGCTTGAAAGCATCTTTATGAGTCAAAAGAGAGCTTAGAGAAAAGCGAAAGCTGTTACTTGTAATTCTGTGTACCGATGTGGATGTCGAATGAGCAGAAGGTATGAATGATATGTGATACTCTATAGGATATCCATATAGTCTTTATGCGCACAACAGATAAAGAACAATACCTCTGATCCAACGCGTGTCGGAGATACTGGACTTGATCACCATTCACCATAGGCCATAAGCAAGTCTTTTCACTCCGCCTAATGAACCATCCGCTTCAAAATGAAATTACTAGACGTCTATCTCCCATTAAGTGTTAACACTTTTGTAACTACATTGTATAAGCATTCCGCTGCTTATACGTTTTTGTTTGAAAGCGATTGAATCACCTTCCAAATATGGAAATTGAAAGATCTATCATGTTTCACGTAATTGAAAAAAACAACAAGATGATTCCATGGTGTAGTTGGTTATCACACCTGTCTAACACACAGGAGGGCGCCGGATCGAGCCCGGCTGGAATCAATGATAAACGACCATCAAGTTGATGGTTTATCCTTTTTGTTTTCTTCCGAAACGTCAGTCACGTGATCTGGATCCTTGCCGCCTTTGTTTCGTGTATGAATGATGTATATGTTATGAGAAACATGTCCGTATAGGCGAAAAGACTTATGATGTCTAAACAGCTTCCAGCTGCTTATTCATATATGCCAATAAGCGTTATAAAGATGTAAAAAGTAGATGTGGAGCAATATGTGTAAAAGCAAAGCTAATCTATGCTCTTATGCCTTGGGTTCTTATACCATGCTGACTATTCAATGCAGTGTATCAGTGATTGATTCTAAGAGTGTATACGCCCAACCTAGTGATAAGAATCTAGTAATACATATATCTTGGAAAAGAGTGGAAGAGTGATGATGGTAACTGTTAGCTAAAAGAGATGCATATGTTGGATGTTTATTTCGCAGTTGTATGCCAAGCGTGACAAGATGATATACCAATGTTTCAAACAATCAACTGCAGTCCTCGTTCTATGATCGATATGCTTACATGGCTTTTGCTCACTATTCGAAAGGTAGACATATAGAAATCCTTGTCAAAGACATGAATAAAGATTTGAGCAATTCATTATCATGATTGACATGTGCTGATTTCTCGTTCTAGACATATCATCATAGTCTCCCTTATTGCTATCCTTCTAGCTTTTCTTCAGTCTTAACCATACTAGTATATACATATTCAGCTCTCTTTCATAAAACAGCAGCCAATGTCCTTATTCTCTCTCAAACTCTTTTCTTATGTCGTCTTATCCTCTTTGCATCCCATCACATTCTGCTCTGTATTGCTGTCCCAACCTTACATCAATTCCGGTTTCTTTCTTATATTGACCAACGACATAAAGCAGATCACATCAGGATTATCTATAAGCATAACGATTGTCGTTTCATTGAATGATTTATGTAAAGGAAAGCGCGGAAAAGGGGAGAGGAATTGTATCTAATGTCTAGTTCTTGGATGGTTTCTTGGCTACAGAATGAAGATAGCAAGTTGTTAGCCTTTAATATAGTTCTTGACATCACAAGAAAACAAAACTTACTGCCGTATTTAGAGCGACTGGTTGTGCGAGAAGCAACACCCTGCAAATCATGAGCGCCACGAACAAGATGATATCGTACACCAGGAAGATCAGGCACACGTCCACCACGCACCAAGACAACCGAGTGTTCCTGAAGATTGTGTCCTTCACCAGGAATGTATGCAATAATAGTTTTACCATTGGTCAACTTGACACGAGCCACCTTACGAACAGCAGAGTTGGGCTTCTTTGGCTTTGTTGTATACACCTTATTGCAGACACCCTTACGCTGATAGCAGTTGTCTAATGCTGGAGACTTTGAAAGTGTCTTTTTTGTTTTACGGCACTTGCGAATAACTTGGTTCAAAGTGGCCATGGTTGCCTTTTGTTGTTGCATGGGTTGCCAGTTCATTGTGTGAGGACGAAGCTGGTTCATGATGCTCATGGTGGGTTGTTGCAAGGTCGAACGTTGCAAAGGAGAGAATGCTGATCGCAAAGGAGAGCCTCGTGCTAACAACGATCGGAATGCCTGCATTGTTGTTGTTTGTGTCAAAGAGGAGCAAGGAGAGAGCGAGACAGGCTTGTGAGACAGTCCAGATCCCGAAAATGTTTTTTAGACAGGCTGGATGTCACATGACCAGTGCAAGTTGCATTGGACCCCTCTAGCACTTTATAACAAGACACTCTTGATATACAACTAGTCTTTTATCTTGGAGCAAGGATATGAAGAGATGATCAGCAAATGACTTTTTTATATTTGCAAAAGTGTATACAGTACTTGTTTAACTATATAGAGGTGGGCATAAATATACATCAAGGACAATAAAAGGTATCATAACCGGTTGGATGGATCTCCAATGCCAAAAAGCAGCTCTATTTGGATCTTCATGATCAGCTGGTGAATCATTTGTATCGGTTGGATGTTATAGCATACCATGACTATTTGGCTTGCTTTCGCTTACTGCCAGCTTCTCGATTGTGATAACGTTTGCTTGGTACAGATTGGGATCGTTTAAGATTGGATGTGGCTGTGGTGGTTTCTTGTGATACAGGTTGTTCTGAGAATGGTGATCGTTGCTTAGTTTTGACAGTTGTGGATGAGCGTTGCAGTTTTGTTGTACGTGGCTTTTCTCCTAAACCATGTTTCTGAAGATCAACCAATATCCGTGATAAATCGACATGTTGATGACGACGACCTGTTGATGTGGATGTGGATGGAGTGGTTGATGGCTTTCGTCGTCGAGGAACTAAGTAAAAGGTTCAATGAGCTCACTAATCGATGGTATCCTCTTTTTCTTCCTTACTGGTAGCTGATAATGATTCACGTGGAACCAATGTTTGATTGGGTGGAATGCATGATCGTGGCACTGCAAAGCGTTGTTGATGTTCTATCAGAAATTCCAATACACGTTGTGATTCCTTGTAGCCAGCTGGATTAAGTTCATCGTCGGGATGAGACAAGACGCCCTAATGCATAGAAATGAGCCATTTGCCTGCATAATATCTCCTCTTGATGCCAATGAATACTCACAGGAGCAAAAACAGCCGCCAGGGCTGATACATCCATACGTGTCTTATCCTTTGTCATTGAGAATAAGCCCAGCATATCCATAATATAGAGTAATAAATACTGATGAACCAATGGCAGTGATAAGATCAGATTCTGGAACGCCTGAATTTTCGCATCCAGACTGGGAAAGTCATCGTCTACGTGGGAGATAAAGAGAGTTATTAAGATTGCTTAGTACATTGTTTCCATGCCACACTTACTCATTGTATCCTTAAAAGCTCGATAATGATCTAGCGTGATCACAGGTTCAGGCAAATGATTCAAGAAGCGCCGCATCACGTTGGCAGCATCGTGAACAGTGAAATCACCTTCCCACTTGAACTTGGCTCCAAAGTCTTCAGATTCATCAAACACTGTCTGTAACATTCCAATCCTCTTGCTGCTGCCAGATATACGAAAAACACCTTCCACCATCAAGCCTATCAAAGTGATTGTTGTTACTTTGATTGCATATATCCTTCATCAGTCATTTACCTTGTTCTTTTAAGAATGCACCACATTTAGCAACCACCGTGGGGATGATACCATAGCAGCTCATACCACTGGAAGCATCCACGTATGAGATACTTGAATGAGCATACCTGATGGACTCGGTCAAGGGAACACCAAAGACTCTATGTTCTGATAAGAAAGAATAAGAAGGAGTGTTGTCTATTGTTCCATTGTTGCAAACGAACCATTGCTAGAGTCGGTTGTGTTGTCAGAAGCGTTATTGGCTTTGGGATTGCTTGCGACCTTTTTCCACCAGGCACGAATGAGAGTTTTCTGAGTAGGTGAAAGTACGCCCGGAACGTCGAATGAAGACATGAGAGAGTCGCTGACTGGTAGTCGTATAGCAAGTGTGGGTATATATAAGACAAGGGGGGAAGGAACGGAGGGAGTAGCTGAAATAGTAAACTTGAAGGGAAAAGATGCTGTTGTGATGCACGACACCTTGCACAAATTAGTTTATAGTCCCATTTGACACCACTCTCACTCCTTTGTTCTATCATCCATAACTCCCCTTTTCTAATGACATGAAAACACTTGTCTAGATACATATAATACACTCGTTCAAGTAGTATAGCTGTTCACTGTATGCATATTTTGATTCCTTATTGATCTACATCGTATTTGCCCAATGTGGCTCGATCCAATTCACTTCGCTCTCAGCTCCTTGTGTTGTATTTATATCATCCTTATCCATTTTCGATTATTCACGGCTACGTAAAGGATAAAGTAAAATGACATTGATTCAACACACAGCATGTACAACTTTGGGGTAACCATACATGTGCTAGATCTATGTGAATACAGTCCATGTCCTATACTACGTCATCTTTAGTCTGATCCTTCTTGTTGAAAAGCTAAACATTGATAAAAGTGGCAAGTTCTGCAAGTTTTTGCTGAGTAAAATCTGGGGCAAAGCACGCACTGACCATAGTGACCGTAGCATGAGCGGGGTATCGTGCAATGGTACGACATTGTCTACTTGTTTCCTCAGCTTCACACCCACCATATGCGATATCAACGCCGAAAGCTGTTTGCTACTGCATGGTGTGTTCAAGTTTTAAACCAGCATGACTACAATGGGAAATGGGTCTATGTCATTGTAGTGGTGGATTTCCTTGTTCTTGTTTGCTAAAGCAACACAATGTAACACAGCAATTATTCCCAATTCGTCATTTGGACAATAGAAACAGCGGTCTTGATATCTTGGCTGGAATTTGTAAAGAACATGTATCGTTCACATGATCTATCAAATGCAAGTATACTGCATGCAATTCCTTTCATGCATGCTATTATGAAACTTCACGTGGAGAAAAACCCGAGAAGAATGAAGAAGGAATGCAGAGCTTAAATCTTATGAATGATGGAAAGAAAAGGGACTTGATGATAAGGACTTGCCACCGCTGATGAAGTGGTATGTTCAGGTAGTGCAGCATTGATCTCTTACTACACACGACTGATTCATTGGTTATGCGCTTCAAGTAAAACCCCAGACATTATCCTTTCTATTTAAAGTGCATGGACTGTGACAGATGATGTAGGATGGCATGATTTGACAACAACATGACATCATCTTAAAATGGTCTTTGTACATTAACATTGATCGATCATACTTGAATCTATAACCAAATCCTTAATGTAATGTAAGTATACAACACAATCCCAGCATCCAACAATTTAAATGGATGTGCTGAGTAAAGATGTGAGAGTCAAGTTGCGTTTCAAATTCCTCAAGACGCGTCGTATAAGCCCTGCACAAGGTGACGGGTGCTTTTTCTTCTTTGCCATCAAGTTGCCTGCTGTTGTGAACCGGGTACTAGCCATATGCCAGCATCTATAACAAGAAACAGTAAGCGTTACAAAACAATATATAAAAGGTATCAATGTCATCAGCATGACAACGATATCAGAGGAATGGATGCATTTACTATTGAACGAGCTATGCATCTGGAAGAGACCGTAAGCCTAACGAAGGCAGTATACAGGCTATAGATTGTCATTGATCGGTGCAATACATCAATAAAAAGGAAACAAGACCTTGTGTTGTATTATGTGCATGATTATGTAGTGAAGATGTCGGGTGTACGTCCAGACTGGTATAATGCAAAGAATGCATTTCCTATTATAACTATTCCCGCCCTATCGTCGTCTCTTTTTCTTTCTTTCATTCCTTTTCTACTTGTTTTTCTATATTCAGTTCATACATTGTTGCCGTACTTTTTATTATTAATACAACAACATAATGCAGTCTTCTATCATGGATGCTCTATTCTGTAATGACCAGGAACAAGTGGTTATGTCCCAGCAGCAACTCCAATCGTCAGATCAGGACCATCATAGACCACCTCCTCTTGCAAACAGCTTTCTAGATTATACACCAGACTTGACAACAGAAACACCAGATGACGATCCTATGACGAGTTTTGATGACTTTTACATGTCGCCACAAGTATCTTCGTATCTGCAATACCTTAAAGAAGATCCTTCACCAATGCCTGTGTTACAGGATTGGCTCGGATTGGATACCAACAACTATGCATCAAACGACTTTCTGCTTGGCTTACCAACAACAACAACAACGACTACAACAGCACCAGTAGTTTCAACAAGTGATCCAACAGCCGATTGGTTATACGATCCTTCCCATTGCTACTTTTCTGCAGACCATAGACCTTCAATCGACTCTTCAGCATGCACAGAAGACTTGCAAGACTTGATTGGCATGGGTGGAATGACACGCGACTTTGTTAGTCTCAGTGTAAGTTATTGTTGTATGAGATATGATCCAAGATATAGCTGACATGGTGGCCAGGACGTGAATTCCTTTGTTGCGGAGGCAGATTCCCAAAAACATGCAGCATCGATTCATTTGTCCTACGCTGCACCAGATCATTTACAAGTTGCAGCTGCAGCTGCAGCAGCAGCAGCAGCAACAACAACATCTTCCAACGACAATGCTCTCGGTATCACTAGTTTCGTATCCATGCCAGTGGGATTGAATCAAATGGCATTAGCAAGTGACTCTGATAGCGAGACTTCTTCATCCCAAGGTGTTCAACAAGGCAATGGTCAGATCAAACCAATCATGAGGAAATCAGCATCTTCTTCTACAGCCATCTCTTTACGACGTAGAAGAAATCTTCGTAAATCATCATCATCGGATATTTTGCAGCATAGGCGTCACAAGGTGCTCAAACGATCTTCTGATAGTATCAGCTCTCTACTTGCACGTCAACGATTATCAGATGTGGAAGATGAAGAAGAGGATGAAGATGATGAATATATATTTAGAGGAGATGCTGATGACGATGATTTTGCATTGCGTACTTCAAGTGCATCCACTGCATCTTCTGCTTCTGCTCGTAAAGGTCGTAACGTTGACAAGGCTTGTAATCACTGCAAACGATCCCATTTACGTTGTGACAATATGCGTCCTTGTCGCAGGTGCATTGCTACTGGTAAAACTGGATGCAAGGATGTTGAACATAAACCAAGAGGCAGACCAAGACTTAACAAGAACATCAAGAAAGACACATCACTTTTGTAATTGACGTAATTCCTCCTTCCCACTAGTAACTGTAGCTTCGCTCTACTTTCTTTTAAGATACCCATCACCAATGCTTCCCACTTTAGTATTATAAAGTTGATAGATAACGAATTAGATATGTATAATAGTCTTTGGAACGATATCATCTAGTTAGATGTAGTGTATAATAGCTAGCTGCCTTTGGGGTGAAGTAGTGTATGGTGTTGGTCATCATTAAGAATAACTGTTTTCTCCTTTTCTGGTGAAGAGGTATCCGAATGTGCTTGACGTATATCCATGGCTGATGCAGCTCCATGATCTACAGGGACACTGGTGTGCTTGAAAGAGGACATGGCTTCTCGAAAACCAAAATCTAATGAGCTGGCTGGTGATGAATTGTGCTGTTTATCAAATGCAAAGAGTCGTAAAGCTGTAACGGCTTGAACATTTTGTCGATCCACTGCTAAATCAAGTGGTGTCTAATGTCCAATATGATGATGAGTGACATGTCGTCATTCGTAATGTCGCTCCTACCTTGTCATCTTTATCTTGTATATCAGCCTTGGCATGTCGTTTTAATAAAGCCAGAACCAAGCGTACGCTGTTGTTTGCTGCTGCATAATGTAAAGCTGTCCACCCATTTTCATCCGTTTCATTGACATCACAATGCCATTGAAGTAGAAATTCAGTCAACACTTCATTGTCTTGATCCACCGCCTTTTGTAATGCAGTCTGAAGCTGCTGGCTATCATTCTTGTAATCCACGTTGGCACCTTGAACCAGATAACGAAGCGCATCTCCAAGTTGTGACTCAGCAATGGCGTCCCAAAATGCTTGATCAAGTGATGCTGTATTGCTTGCTTGTGCTACAAACGAACGCTTCACATATTTCTCCGTAATCCATAGATCACGCTCTGGTCTAATGATAATGAGAAGATATAGTGTTAGTCGAATATCAAAATTTCGGATCGCCCCATCAGTTGATAACTCATCATTCCTCTACTAACCTTGATGACGTCGAATCAATTCGAAACGCTTCCATGTCTTGAGGCACATACTCTTGAAATATTCCATTCGCGACTGTGTTGCCTAAGCGAAGCATCACCTAGAGTATTTTCAACATAAGTGATCTTTCCTTTACTATATGACATTCACCTACCTCTATAGATTCAGGTTCCCACTTATCCAAGGCTATGGATCTGACTTTGCTCACGTGTACACCAAGGCTTCGATGAATACCTGAACATTCGATGCATACAATGACGCCCAAATTGGTACTTGCCCACTCTGGATCTGATATCGTTGTTTTAGCAAAAGATATTACATTGGACAAAGAAACTTCTTACTCTCGGCTCCACAATCCGCGCATTGCTGGTTCCCTGGTTCTTCACGTAATGTTCTTAATAGCTGCTGTTCCGCGTCTGAATGTGTTGGCGTAAATGGTCTTGGTTTTGGCTGGGATACAGTATCCGTACCACCCTATCGTCATGTTATGAGTGATCCAGACTACACTTTACGACCAATATCATACCGTTTGCATAGGCAGTAATGGTTCAGGCATCGCCTTATCTGAATTGAGCGCCATTTGACTAGCTGCCTTGAGTGATTGTACCCAATCAAACATATCCTGTTCATTCTCTGCTTGCAATACAAGAACGCTAACCGAGAACATTGCTTAGTATAGATGTCCTTGTATGATTCAGACATGTCAAATTACCGAGATGGTGAAATAACTTCAAAACAAAAGCGTCGATCATAACTGTCAGTGAGTTTCACGCTGCATACTCGAAGATTGTACGACGAAGGCAAGTCATCATCCTTTGGCTAGATATATATATATATATCGATTGATGGTCAGTGTATTCCTTCAATTCTGTTCTCAACAAGAGATATACCTTTGGTCCACGCATTGTGCAATGTAATTCTTCTCCTTCAATGGTGAAATACTTGCGTACCCATGTCTGCAATACACGTCCTCCACGACGTTCAAAAAGATAGCCAGCTTTTGCTATAGATCCAGCTTTTGAATGTGATATTGATGCTGTGCTGTCGTTCAACGTGGGATTGTAATCAGCCGGGTTGTTCTATTTCGTGCAGTTAGTAACACTATATAAAGATGTCAGATTCACTTTTACCTGTGCACATGAAGTCTGGTAATCCTGGCTCTCTATTGACTCTTCGTTGTATCGTTGTCGCGACTACGAGGATGATTTCAGTAATAGTCAACAAGGCTTTTGCAAAGTCATTACGTCGTGCAGCAAGCCTGGTCATTCAGAATCTTAGTAAGAAGCTAAATGGTATTGTGTGTGCAATCAAGTACCTGTCAAATCGCGCATATAAGGCTCCAAGTCCTTGATGATCTCGTAACTTTGGTGATGGAATGACGACTTGGTATACATATATGCAAGAATCTATGAATAGCTGTTAGATCCCATGTCATCCATCCTATCTATATCAAACTTACATTCTCCATGTAATCCACTTTCTTTTTAGCTTCCACGTCATTCAACTTTTGCACATAATCCATATAAACTTGATGAAACTGCTTTCTTGTATCTGCGAGCTCATTTGCTGCCTGACATATATAATGTTAATGATTAGCTATCAACCAATGGATCGTTTCCTTACCTCATTGATAGTTGGGTCTCTCGGTTTCTTCCCCATGTACTTGGACAATACTGAATCTAAATCATCACTGCATCTTTCAAAACGCTTCTTGGCTTCCTGCAAACAATCAGCCTGTGTTACGATGCAATCAGTATCCAATAGGATTTACCTTGACAGGTGCAATAGTCTCCTTCATGAACTTCTCCAGCGGTTCAATAAAAGTAGTCTCGACATGTGCATTCTATGCCATCCAATAAGTCATTGATCTGCTAGATTGTTGCTCCACATACAAACATGTTTCGACACTTTTCCACTTCGAGTAATGACTTTCCAAACTTTTCAAGTGCATAAGCTGTATCCATTTGCATATGAGATATACTGTGCCAATAACAAGCGTTCCACGTCCTTACCAACGATTGGGTCATCTTGCGATTGGCCAAACGACACGAATCCCAGTGCCAGTTCTTGCTGCCGTAAGCTATATTCTGCATAACATGAAGCGTTATTCATCTCAAGTTGGCCGTCGTCATTGGTTGTGCTTTCTACCTTCATACAGATTCACTTGAGAGCGGGACAACTTCAGGAGAACTTTCAAAGAGGACTCGAAATGTTGGATGGTCTCCTCATGGGCGTTAACGCGTCTTCTGAATTTGGGAGAGTCTTCTAGACATCCCTTCAAGTCAAGAGCCGGCATCTCGTTGGTGATAGTCGATATCGCTGTTTACACACTGGGATATGAGGAGGATGCAGAAAGAAAAAAGATCAGGGCCTTTGGTTTCCTACTTGCTCATCTTTACACTCCGTTTCGACTTGTTGGCATGATTCTTAGTATAACATGATCTATTCTCTCCTACTTTGCTTATAAAGCTATCCTTGTTTACCTATATCCTTGATGCAGTATGAGTCTAATTGCTATGTGATGCGTATAAGGATCTTAAGCTCAAAGATGTTCATGTATTGCTATAAACCATATCCATGGGAACAATTCTTTTTGTTAGTAGCATTGGTTCCTGATTGCTTTCTTACACATCCACCCATGGATGCATATTGTCGTATGCTGCTACATTTGTACATTCCACAAAGAGTTCATCGTTGCTGAAAGATGTTATTAAATCCACATCAAAGCGTGTCTGCATCTTGTAGACTTCATTCAGACTATCAACCAATAAGCACGTTTGACCTTGGATGTTGTAGTATTTCAAAAGTTGTTATGTGTGTGCGCAGAAGTTGAAGACAAAAAGTCATGTGGAGAGCATTGTGCCTGAAAGAAACCAGCCTTACCTTTGACTCTTCTTAATTGCGCGTCTTATAATGTGTCCCATGTCTTGATCCTTTTATATTTGACAAGAATAGTGTGCATTGACATGTTTTGGGAATGTGGAGAGTCATTCATTGACATGTAGTAGGATAGGCAGATCTGGTGCAACGTGTATCTCGGACTTTGTTCACATACATCGTCAGATTGTATTTCGATCCTTGTTTGGTTTGACAGCTAACCCTTCAATGCAGCAGGCATTACTGTCATTTTCACTAGGCGTTAGACTTATTGCTACTATCCAATGCATGACATTAAATTAAACCATCCTCCGTGAGCTCGGGTTTGGTGTGAAATGGATAATTGTAAAGCGTGTTACACTAGGCGGGATTCAAGAATCAATTTGCATCGTGAAAAGAATCCATGTAGCAGTAATAAAGGCCATCAGAGACATACATTCAGTACTACAAGTATCAATCATCATCAGCAGTTTGAAGATACTTTGAAAAGCAATCACAGTAGTCAGTCAATCCCTACTTTTGCACAGAGCAATCTATCACAAAGAGATAGTTTATAAAAGTACATACATCAACAAGTCTATCAATCTAGGATATAAACATGTACAGTGATAACCTGAATGCATCATGTCCGATGTCCCGGCCTTAACAAGATAAGCTTTCCCTCCGATGTTCGGCTATATGCGTGCTCGTACATGTGTGCAACCGAGCGGCGGTTTTCTCATTCTCTCTTTGTGGATTACACGCTACCCACGCTTACTCTATTTCTTTTCCACACCCTTCACCAACCCACACATTGCAACATGGAAGGCACTACTACCGGTTGTTTCGATTCCCTTTTTGCAGCATTTGGCAAGAGAAACAACTCTTCTGCTGAATCGTCTCGCATTCCTCCTGCTTATACACCTCCTACTGAAGAGAAACTACCTGCTTATGAAGACTGTGTCTCCAAAGTAAGTTTATTACTACTACTATCTCTTCTATTCTCGATACTTATATGCTATGATAGGCTATGAGTCAATTGGATGTAAAGCATGATGCCGAGTTGGAACGTATTGTATCAGATGCCATCCAAGCTGTATCAGGCGACTTGCGCCAAATCAGTCTTGATGTAAGTTCTTTATCTCTTCCACGTTACCTAATAAAGATTATACTGACAATCGATCATAGTTGCACGAGAATATGGAGACTGGCATGAAGGAATACCACGCACATCAAATCTTGACTGATTATCTCGAAAAGAAGGGCTTCAAGGTCACTCGTCATGCTTACGGTATGGAAACTGCTTTCACTGCCGAATTTACTCGTGGTCAAGGTCGACGTATTGGTTTTTGCTCTGAATATGATGGTCTTCCAGGTCTTGGTCAAGGTATTACATTGCAAGGAATATACATGTATGGCTCCATATATCTAATCCTGTTCATTTTTAGGTTGTGGACACAACTGCATCGCCATTGCAGGTGTTGCAGCAGCTATTGGTGTCAAGGCAGCTTTAGAAAGTGGCAAGGCATCTGGAAAAGTGATGCTCTTTGGTACACCAGCAGAAGGTAAGATACTGGTTGTTCATGAATCGGGTCACATGACATTAACTTGGTACATGTAGAACTTTCAATTGGCAAGATTGTGATGGTACAAAAGCGAGCTTTCCAAGATAATGTAGATGCATGTTTGATGCTTCATCCAGCGTAAGTCAGGCATCAATCAGTGTAGTATTGTATATACTCATTATGAGTTTCTAGTGCCTATGACTCTGAACGTGCTGCTTTGATTGCTATCCATGATGTGCGTGTGGAATTCTTTGGTAAAGCAAGTCATGCATCAGCTGCTCCTTGGGAAGGTAAGCTTTTAAGAAGAATACATTGACAAGATGATATTGACAAGTTATGCTCGAAAAGGTGTGAATGCTTTGGATGCTATGGTACAATTGTGGAACAACATTAGTATGATGCGACAGCAATTGATGCCCACTGATCGTGTGCATGGTATTGTCACAGATGGCGGCAAAGCAGTAAGTCTTTGGATAAAGTTTGGATTATGTTGGATGTTTCTGACAATGATGTATAGCCCAATGTTATTCCCGATCATACATCTGCTTTCTTCTTTGTCCGCACCACCAAATACAATCAGATTGTTCGTTTGATGGAAAAGATGGAAAACTGTTTCCGAGCTGCTGCTATGGCTACTGGCTGTGAAGTCAAATGGACATGGCGTGAGATTGGCGTCACCAAGGGTAAGTGACAACTTTTGTTATTGGGAAACAAAGTAACTCATTTATACATTGCATTATAGATGTTGTTCAAAATGGTCCTATGGCAGATGTATACAAGGATTATATGGAGAGAACTGCTGGTACCAGCTTCCCTAGTATTGCAGAGCAAGAAAAGAAAGGTGGTGGATCAACAGATATGGGCAACGTCTCTTATGAAGTACCTACTCTTCACCCTATGCGCGCTATCGGCACCACGGCTGCCAATCACACTATCGAATTCACAAAAGCTGCAGCTACAAAGCAAGCACATGAAGCAACTCTTCAAGGCTCTGAAGGTTTGGCTGTTACGGCTCTCAAGGTTTTGAACAATGATAGCTTCTTTGAAGCTGTGAAGAAGGATTTCGAATCTACTGTACGATCTTAAGAATTAGAAGCCTAGTTAATAAAGTGTACACAACGTGGAACGTGCCTCTTGAATGATGTAATTGTCTTCCTTCTCCTATACATGTTGGAAGATCGGATAAATAAAGCAATTGCATTGACTGTCATATGATTCACTGCTTTGTTCCTGACTTTTACCCATGCCATTATATAAAGAACCTTCATAAGCCTATGCTAATTGATCATCATAATAAAGTTACCAGTTTGAGAATACATCCACTTTTGCACAAGCAGATATGCTGGTTTTAGATCATGTGAACAAAAACCGATATACGATCCACATGATTGATTGCGTGAAATGGGTCCTTTACATAAAAACACCCTTGCAACCTTGCTTAAACACGAGCTTTTATCATCTTATTGTGCAGAGCTTTGTTGCATGACGATTCATGCTTACGAAATAGCCAAATGCAACATAGTTTACTATCACACTTAACAAAGGGATCACGCAATGCTTGGTCATGGCGTAACACAAAACTTTTTGATGACGGAACAGAAATGCCGATGCGTTTCAAACAATGCTTGGCACACAAAATGGCATGTTCAATGTGTATTGTTCTGTTGCAATATAAGGGGCAAGGAGCATGTACTACGCATAAGTGAAGCACAGGAACCAATAATGACGTTTTGTGCAGCCACCTGTTTGGTGGCAAAGGTGAAAAGCACAGCCATTTCTCCGTGTGAGCCTTTCTTTCTCTTTCTTTACTTTTCTTTCATTTCCATATGCTTGATCATCATATTCATAGCAACAGTCGACGATCCTGGATCCTTAACTGGTTCTCCCAATTAACATCATCTCCTACCAGCACTATTGATTCTTCACAGCAAAGTCGACAATCATCCAGTGAAGTTTTATCACAACCAACATCTTCAGCTTCATCGATTGAAAATGTGAAACAACCAGCTATATCCATAACGACACATGTACCTGGAAAAGGACAACAACGTGACTCTGTGTGCTTTGAAGAGGATTTAGATGATGATGACCAGTTTTCATCAAAGTCTGCACATCGACGCGATAGTAAAGAACGTTCCATTCTAGGAGATCTTTGGTCTAGAGCGCGTAGACATTATCCACATTATCCTCGATTTCATTGGCCACATCATCATCATCACAAGAAACATCATTTGCATAAAAACAAGAACAATTCGGAGACAATGCTTCCACACAGCTTAAGTCGTTTAAGCATTGCTTCCTCCCGACGACGCTCTTCTTCACAGAATGAAGATTCATTGACAATAGGAGATGCACAACGTCTTTCATCCAGCTTTCAAGAACATTCTTATATCTCTGCTCCCACTTCACGCCCTATTTCTGTATATTCACAGCCACTCACTTCTCGCCCAGTATCAATCTATTCTCAGACATTGGATGACAATGATGAAGAGGATCATACACAATGGATGGAAGCAGAGCCACCATGGGCAATTAGTCCTGAATTAGTCAAGATGGTCATGGATAATGAGTATGTATAGTGAAGCTAATGTATTACACAAAGATTCACACGACTTTTTCATCAGTCTTTTTTGTAGCCCCCTGCATGATATTGGT
Organism: Lichtheimia ramosa; assembly: GCA_008728235.1. NCBI lineage: Eukaryota > Fungi > Mucoromycota > Mucoromycetes > Mucorales > Lichtheimiaceae > Lichtheimia > Lichtheimia ramosa. The sequence goes on from CP031823.1 coordinate 1,957,686, forward strand.
GTGGAAAAGCATGTGTTGCATGTTGGGTAAGTGTTTCTCCTTCTTTATTGCGCCAACATGATATCTGTACTCATAAAGACACAGGCCTGGAGATTGGGCAATAGATGTTGCAACAGCTTATCCAAGATGGAGAGTCACTGACTTGTTAGCCATGGATCAGCAACAGCCTTCCAATGCTCACCGAAGACGACGCCACAATCTGAAAACAGTTCGATGTCCTAACTTGGTAGATGGTGGGCTGAGCAACATGGCCGATCACTCTTTTGATATCATCCGGTGTCAATTCTTGAATCTATCCATCACTTCACAAGAGTATAAAGAGCTATTACAAGAAGTTTGGCGTGTATGTGCGCCTGGTGGATTTATTGAATTGGTAGAATTGGATATGCGCATTTACTATGATCAACCAGGTGGTGCCACCCTTGCAAAGATTACTCAACAATTCAACTCTGAAGGTACTTTATTTGCTGGATTGTGCAGAAAAAGGATCATGGCTAATTATACACGCTGTACTATCTTTAGTGATTCATGTGATGGAAGCTAAATCACTCGATCCACGACTTGCTCGACAACTGAAGGATGCTTTATCCAACCAAAACGACACCACCTATCATGGCCTTACCAATGGTCGTTATGCTTCTCTTCCATTGGGTGTTTGGGGCGGGCGAATTGGCATTCTCTTCAGGGACGACATTCACGACTTGTTTGAACGATTTCAAGTTGCAGTAGCTGAGCACAACCAGATTGCAGAACGCACCGATCTGGAACTTGAATCTGCCTTTGACGAGATGGACCAGGAGATGGGACAATACCGTGCTTTCATGAACTTACATTATGTGTGGTCCCAAAAGGTGGAGCGTCCTCTTATTACACCTTGACGTTGTTGTTCATGCAGCTTGACATATCCAATACCCAGTTTAACTATAACATTACACCCGTATCATGGATACCCATTTCATTTCCTGCTTAGCTTTTGTCATTTCTTCCTTTTGATTCGTAATAGTTGTAATATAAGCATCTACTTGTATATATATTATACTTTATACCATTGACATTTGATATACTTGTTGCTACCTATACTTAAGGATAAGTTAGACTAGTGGGGTCCAAGTCAAGACATTATCATCTATGAGCTGTTACAGTCTGTATTGGTGACTAAATAACAAGAATGAGCATGACATGCTATTATCCAGGTTTGACAGCACACCTTGCTCACTTTTATCCCATCCAAATCCAATCCCAGCTGACCCTGAAATGTGTGCAATAGACAAGATTTCGGAATCACGATAGTCCTTCAAATGCAAATTACTCCAGATGCACCTCCCCAAATCACATGTAAGTTATACTACTACATTTGTCTCCTTTTTCTCTATCATTTAACACCAAAAACATTTACTTTCCAAATAAGGAAGGTGCCAGGAATATATAGCACAATGAAATTTAAAAAATATAGTAAAGGATTAGACAACATGGCCGAGTGGTTAAGGCGTGAGACTAGAAATCTCATGGGCTCTGCCCGCGCAGGTTCAAATCCTGCTGTTGTCGACATATTTTTGTTCTTCTTCTCTTAGAGATCACGTGACTTTAGCTCTGTCTCTTTTTGCATTCTCAAAGTATGACAATCCGTATCAGAAGCTCCTTTGCCACCATATAGACTGCTTTAAGCACTCATAAAAGTTTCATTCCTATTTAGTGTATGATGGCTGTGGTACTGGTTTGTTCGCTTGTATAATGTATATAATCTTTATTTGTCAGATGTGTCATGCTATGGATCTTCATGCATCAATGCAAGTGGTGCTGCAACAGTGCCCCTTGTCCATATCTCCGACTTGGAGCTCAAGGTCAAAGTCCTACAACATCAGCTTTGTAACGCAGCTTTACCCTTTACACCTTCGACACGATTTCAGCTCAGAAAGCCAATGGCAGACACAACACAGATGAGCTTCGACATTTGAGTGAAAAACAGCACTGTCATGTAGAAGGTTCTTTAGCACCCATTGTAGACGTGAAAGCTATACTTCTTTGGACACCTGTGCAAGATCTGCTTTGACGACTGTCGACAATGTGAATACCAGTAGCTTATGCGTCAACCACGTCAACAGTAGATGTGAACAGCTACACGAGATGATTTGATGGATATCTCATATGCAGGATCATCCTTCCTTTTAGTTAGTCTTTCCACTAGTATATCCTTTTCCTTTTTACTGTATATCCTGCTATTTGTATCAACACGATGAAACAATTGAAACTCATGCTTTACGGATTGTTGGAAAGTTGGTGGATTGGGAAGAAGACAATATGGCATTGATTCACTGGGATACAAGTGAAACGAACACTGGGAGGCATTACATTTGTTTGCTGTATGAAGCACAAGTGTTGGGCGCTGTTGGTCATCAGGAACGCCTGCTTGAGTTATGTCAGCTAGCGAACAACGAGTACAATATCTCATCTGAACACTTGTATCATTGTTGCTCCTTCTACGACAGGCTATATCATTATCACCTGTATAGGCTGCTTATTCTCATCTCACAACTTCCAAATTGGATCATGCAAGCTTCGTCACGTCGGCAGCAATATATATGAATCAGCAATTCCACACTATGAGAAATATCGTCATTAGAGTCATAACACATTGCTGATAGTAGTAGTGGATGAAAGTAAAGCTTAGAGATTATCCTATCATGACAGCGTTTTACCAATCATCAGTATCTGTGATCATAACTTTTCTCATCACTACATAAAGGAAGCTGTGAACAATGAAATCAGGTTCATTAACATTAACCCATGATTCTTGAGCATCGGTGAAGCAGTTAGTCTAAAGATAGGATATCATCGATAACAAGTACGTAATCTAACAAAGAAAGATGGATCAACACCATGACTACAATGCGAAACAAAGCGTGCCGCTTTAGGAAATGCTGTATTAATGTGTGTTTTCCTTCAATGAGCAGCTGACAGGATTCAAAATGCGTATCAATAGAACTAAAGATAAGCAAAGTTGTTAGACCAATTGTGAGATGGGGAAAGTTTTCAAGTCATGCAAAGGATGTGAAATTCCCATGATGAATCGGGATGTGTATTTTTAGAGTCATGCAATTCAAGCATCATGATGGCGTTATGGAAATCTTTCCTTTCTTGGCCTACATGCGACCTTGATGCCGATTTTGGAAAGTCATTTGAATGAGTGACGATCTTGGTGATGGTGGGAGAATGACGACACAGCCTGCTTCAGTGTCTCGTAGCAAATCGGAAGTGGAAAAGCGTGCGCTGAGCAGCAGCTGTCGCGTTTGTGCAGTAATAGTATTAAGGAGTATGTGCTACTGATGATGATTTTATTATATCTTGTTGAATGTTACATTTGAATACAAAGATTGGTGTTGATGCGATGTAAATAGAAACAAGAGATGCGTGTGTATTTGAAATTCAAGGGGCAATGATAATGCGAATAGTGTTTGTGTTTCCAAGTCCTTGGCGCCATCCTTGCACTAAAACGACTGATTCACCAGATTTGACAAGACCAGCATCTTTTGCACATGAAACACCCCATCGAATACGGGCTTCTACATCATCCTGCCAGTTTTGTAATGGCTCCTCACGATAAATGAAAGGAAAAATACCACGATTAAGGTGTGATTGGCGTGCAGTTTGTTCATCACGAGTGACTACAACAATAGGCTGTGTAGGACGATATTTGGATGCAAGTCGTGCAGTGTGACCTGACTTTGATAGAACTAAAATGGCACCTGCATTTTGTTCAGCTGCTGCAGATACAGCTGCACAAGCAATAGTTTCAGTAGTATCAGTAGGCCATGGTGTAAGAGAGCGTAATTGATTGAAGAGAGGTGGATAACAAATGACTGATTCAGCAAGTTCACATGTAGTAGCCATTGTCTTGACAGCATCTGTGGGATAAGAGCCTTTAGCTGTTTCACCAGAGAGCATTACCAAATCAGCCCCATCCAGTACAGCATTCGCAACATCAGATACTTCAGCTCGTGTTGGTCGTGGATTATATGTCATGGATTCAAGCATTTGTGTTGCACAGGCAACAGGTTTACCAACCAAGTTGCACTTTGCAATCATCATCTTTTGTGCAACAAACACTCTTTCTACAGGGATTTCGATACCCATATCACCTCTTGCAATCATGATACCATCAGCTTCAGCCAAAATAGCATCAAAGTTTTGGCAGCCTTGGTGATTTTCAATCTTGCAAATGATCTTGATGTTCTTGCCCTTGGATCCAAGCACCTTGCGAATGTGTTTGACATCTTCAGCTCGTCTTATAAAAGAGGCAAATATCATGTCGACACCATGCTTTACACCAAATTCCAAATCAGCTTCGTCCTTTTTAGAAAGTGCAGGGAGATCAACAGGTGTCTTGGGAAGATTGACGCCTTTACGTGATGCCAGCTTGCCATTGTTTAGTGCACGCACTTTCAAATGATCATCTTGTTTGTCAAGCACTTGAAATGAGAGCGATCCATCATCCACATATATCTTCTTGCCGACATCAATCACCTTGGTGATATTCTTGTAGTCGACGTACATCACTTTATCATCACATACTTCCTGGTAATCGGTGTTTGTGCTGATAATCATTTCATGTCCCTTGGTGATGGATACTTCTTTATCGTCACGCATCATTCCAGTGCGAATTTCTGGACCTTTGGTATCAAGGGCAATGGCCAATGCACGTTCAGGTCTCTCTATACACAAGCAACATGATTAGCTTTTAGATATTGCTTCTTCTTATCCCCGGAACATACCAGCAGCAGCAGCTCGAGAATTATTAAGGACTGACTCATGATACTAGTATAAAGTAGCTTCACATGAGCAAGCTCTCCAATCTACTAAGTATACAAGATCTATTATGCTTACACTGTAATCACCATGCGAGAAATTCATGCGTACGATATTCATGCCTGCATCCATCAGCTCAATCAGCTTTTCTTTACTATTTGTTTTGGGCCCAATAGTGCAAATGATGGATGTCTTGCGTGTCGCCTTGGGCTCAACATCAACATCTAAGCTTGCAATCCACTGTATAGGGAATTGGATAGGTGTTGACGAGTGGCTGTTTGTTGGAAACATGATAAAGTGCAATTAAAAGAATAGGTATTGGCGCCATGTTGCTGCATATTATAACTTAGACATGGGGTTATGGCCTTAGTATCAGCAAGGGGTCTTTTAGTCATAGTTGTCTCATAGCATTCAGTCAACTGTAGGGGTAAAGCAGAAGCCATTGACATTTTGGATCACTATAAACGCCTATTACAATACACAAGTGCATATGAAGATAGCTGATCCAGTGATCCAAAGCATGTTGTCTGCTTATTGTTAAGATCATGTTTACTGCTTACTACGTTATTTGCTCAAATGGCCTTGTTGGGGAATTTACGATCAAATAAGATGTCCCCAGGTTTCTTTTTCTGCATAATACCCCATGTTAAGTATGGTGAAATTTTTGGCATATACCTATTTTTGACTGATCATCCACTCTAGTGACCATATTGTTTGCTGATATTGCTCACGATTAAAGTTACCTTTACCAATGTGGAAGTGATGGCCATTTGATCTTAACATAAGCATCAGTGCTTCAGCAAGGACATATGGTAGCTTTTGGTACTATAGTATCTTATCCGATAGCATGCACATGCTTACTTCTGGATTGTGGATGTCATCACACAATAGAATGAAGGAAATGTCTGCACAGAAGGAGCTTGTGTTACCATCGAATCATCCGTGGTACAACACATGGCCACCTTTTTCGATGTCCAAGCTGACACCATTTTGGCTGAGGCACTCTTTACCATTTTTGGTAGCAGCAACAGCAGCACCACCATCATTACCACAAGAGGTGTTGGTCAGCAGATAGATGGCGTCGCTGCGGATATAGCTTGTGTCTTTTGTGTATTTAAACCCTCCTTCAGCTCCACTGCAGATATTTGGCATACCTTTTTACAACATTATCTTATACTTTCCGCTCCTATTCACTTTCAATGGCTTCAACATTCCAATCCCTATACAAGATGTTTGCAGGATCAACTGTCTCGCACAAAGAGCAGCACACTACAAAGCAAGAAGTACATACATACTCCTCAATTGGATCCAATCAATATCAAGGTGCTGGATATTGTAATGACGTATCAATCTTATCAAGTTCCCCAGTTCCTATTCAACAGCAGCAAGTATCCTTGCTGTCACCTTTTGGATACTTGGATAGTGGTAAGCTATATATTTAAAGCAAGTGATCATGTCGTTTATTCACAGTTTATGCAATGATAGGATGTGTAAACACATATGAATTGTCAGACAGTCTATACATGTCGAACAATATGTGCACAGCTTCAGGATCTTGGTTACCTATGGAAAGCGATTTCTCCCTTGGAGACATGCTTGATGATGAATGCTCATGGCTGGCAACTCCACAATCGCATGAATCTTTCTTGACAACACCATCATCAGTACTAACAGGCACTACAAGCAGTCCTTGTCTTGACGATCATGTTTCATCACAGCCGTCATCAGTCTATTCTCAGCAACAAACACCACAGCTTGCTTGGACTTCATCTCCAGCATCAGCTGAAAGCAGTATTGGATCAGTAAACTATAATCAATCATCATTATATAACAATGGACACACCAACAATGCCACAGATTACACACTTCTTTGTCTATCACCTCCACAATCATACTCAACAACCAGTGCCAGCACTCTTGCTCAGCTTGTTAATGGTCTTTCTGTGGATACATCATCATCAGCTGATGGGATGCTATTACAACCATGGCTGGAGCAACAAGTATATGCTCAACAACAAGAGCAGCCAGATCAATTACTGCCACCAACACAAAAACAGCATGAACAATCACGAGCAAAGAAGAGCCGACAAGCTTCTGCTGTGAAAAAGAAAGCTGTACGACGTACACGACATACATGCCCTTTTTGTTTCCACACATCGGATCGAGCCAATAACATGAAGGAGCATATCATGACCCATTATCCAGATCGACCCAAAGACTTCAAGTGTCATCTTTGTGACAAGGCATTTGCAAGGAAACATGACATGAAACGTCATCTTAAAACACATGAACGACGCCGTAAGCCGCGTTATCCAGGAACTCTTCTTTTCTGCTGAAGATATGCCTTATTTGCTCTGTATACCACTTGAAATACCTCTCCATAGATCCTTCTCTGCTTTTGCTACTACTTTGTATATTTTTTTTCCCATCATGTATATGTGTATCCAGTTTTAACTTATTGTACAGGCCCCAGATAAAAAATGAATCTCGTAAACAAGAGATCCAATGTATGCAGTGTGATTATTGACTTTCATGTTATGATGTGTCAATTAAAAGACCATCAGCCACTTGGGAAAAGCGAGGCTCAGCAACTGCATAACCATATTAAGCAAATGCGATGGCACACTTGCCAAGAAAGGGCAGAATGCAACATAATGCAGCCAACACGCGATTGAATGCTGCAAGGACTGGGTCCCGGAAGGATCGGTGCATTGTCCTTATGACGAGATGTACTTAAAAATAGAGTCAGTCATCACACAACTGCTTTTTTTTCTCACCTTCTCACCCCATATCAGCTGTGCAGATCATTCACCATTTTGTCGTCATTTGTTTGTATGACATTCACCTAGTCATCTTTAGGAACTCCTTATCATCGGCAATCATTGTACACCTTCAATAAAGTGCACTTGTCACACTTTTGAAAACAATGACACTAATATCACGGCAGCTCATGAATAGCAACTCCTCAATGTATTGTTTCACGGCTTTCAAATGGCTTCCCATCTGCATACAAACAATGAGGATCAGAAGGACCAGGTCAAAAATAGTATACTTGCAGCAAAAAGGAAAATAAGATCATCATGTGGCAAGGAATAAGAAAAGGTTGATACACCTCCACTTCATGTGATGGATTCATGAATCGGATGGTGCATCTTTGCTACCAAGAATAAATCGCGCAAGGTCTTTTCTGCTTTAGTTGTGTTCCTGGTTGACATTCTTTGTCGTTTACTTGATGATCATGTCGGCTTGCTTTCGATTTGGCGTCAAGAAGGATGTATACATTTGACGATAGCTGAATATAAAGGTGTGCACTAAGATTTAGTGTCTTCCCCATCACTTTTCTCTTAGCATAATGGGGGAGTGGTGGCGTCAGATTGATAGCATCAGTCTGATGATATGCATAGTGTGTATCTTCATTTCCAAAAACAACATTGATTTCAAAGCCAGAGCGAAACCTGGAATAGATGTCCCAAATTTGCAATCACATATATCGAATCAACATCCCAAAAGTCTAATGCTTGTACACATAAGTCATCTCTAGAGTAATCCTAGCATTTGACACAAAGGATTGGTGGGATTGTCTCACAGGAAAATTAATGAGAACCCGCCACTTGGAATGCTACTTAACAACTTTTCCTATCCTCAGGCCAAATCTGCTTTATATTATCAAGTAATACATTCTGAATAGATATGCAGAGAGCAGTTGAATGCATTTACGATGAAGCTATTGCTTCAGTAATGGTAAGTTCTCGTAGTGATATCATTTGCTATATGGATTGTTGCATCATGTAATCTTTATAGTCAAGTACTACTATGGAACAGTAGATTCAAAGTTTACTGGGTATTTGCATAGTAGCGTTTAAAAGCAGACAAGAGGTGGCAACATTAGATGAAAAGAAAGACTACGACTAGGGTGTTTATTGATCTCTGGAATGACAGTATTCATGCAGTGGATCATGGCATATCTCTATATATCCTGTCATTATACTGCTAAAGATGTTGCTGGACATCTTTGCGCACCTATTTCACATGCTATATGTTACATGACATCTACTGGCAGTCAAGGCTTGACGCTTTGACAAGTTGCATGGATGCATTGGTCTCTTGCAACAATAGGAAGGATCTCCGCAGCTTGACATCTTTTTGATTTCCCGTTTACTCTTTCACTCACTCTTTCACTCTATTTTTTATTATGGTGCTCATGACAACGGACCACGTTAGTAGCTCATTGACAACAAAGGAATGACGCACTGTGCTAAAGCTTCAAACTGTAGAGAGAACGGCACCTGAATCGGCAGCTTATGCAGATGCTCCGTGTGGAAGAGCTCAAAGGGGTTTTGAGAGATTTCAGTACACAATTTGGAGGAAAACGACAGACACAAGGCAACAAAGCCGTGTTGGTAGCACGCATTGCAACTATGGTCCAGTCCTTTGTATGTGACAACCAATCTAGCAAGTTGCTAACGGCTCTCAGGATAATGAATCAGTATGCTACTCCTGAAAGGTAAGAAACAATATGAAGATATCTCTATTAGATGGTGACATTGATAGTCTTGTTTTAGGTATTGGATTTATGCTCATCAGAATGTATATAATATACGCCTGCTTCCTCAAGAAGAACGATCACGGTTTGCTCAGAATGTATTGGATGCAACTCGTTCACGAGCAATATCATCTTCCAGAGTTGCTTTCTCTGCATCACAATCACCATATTCCAACATACCATCACGACCAACTCCACAGCAGGCTATATCCACATCCGCTCATCAGATTGTATACGCGCCCAATGTTCACTTTATATCAAATGCATTCTATCGTTCCTTGACGCGGGTGACAATACCAGTGATTTGTTATGGTAAGAAGATTATCATGCAAAGCCTTTGTGATGACTAAAGATTGCTTTAAAGAATCATACACTGGAGCAAGGAAGCGAATAATATCATTCAAGCTTACCAAAGAGCATCAGGACATGTTGAAGAGACCTTATCGCGAGCTTCGCCTAACGTGTGGTGTCTTAAAGAAGAGCCATACTCTGATTCAACATCTGCCATTGGAATATCCACCTGTGTGCGAGATTTCAGTCAATGGTCAGCGTATTACCATTCCAGTAAGTATTGGTTATGGGAAAGGTACAGCATAGGATAAAGAGCTTATCAACATTCTTTACTTGTAGGGTGTTCGTGGTTCGATCAGAAAGCTTCCAACAGCAGTGAATCCACCTGATATCACCAAACTATGCAATATCAATGAAGATAATACAGTCGATGTGACGTATGGATGTGCAATTCAGGTTTGTAGTCAGTTACTCTTCTTGTTTAGTTTACTTACCTTTTCTTTCAATTATATAGAAATATGCGATAGCTATCGAGATCGTGGAACACAAACCAGTACCAACACTTGTACAAGAAATGCGGGAGCATCGATTATTATCAAAGCAGCAAGTCATACAGCAATGTAAGTACATATGCGATCATTTACTGATATAGAAGAAAGCAACTAACAAGATAATGTCAAAACACAGATCAACAAAAGCGACAAGATGCCGATATCGTATTAGAAGCAGAAATGCTATCTCTAAAGTGCCCGGTAAGTTTGTGGATATTGGAAGGAATTCAAGAAGCTAACGTATATCTCATGCATTCCTAGCTTGGATTTACACGTATTACAGCTCCATGTCGATCAAAATCATGCAGTCATATGCAATGCTTCGACGCTATCACCTTTTTATCAATGAATGAGCAAACACCAACATGGACGTGTCCTGTTTGCAACCAGAAAATCAATTCGATTCAGGATCTGGTGATTGATGGATATTTTGATGACATCTTATCAACAGTGGATGGAGACGTGCATAGTGTTCGCATCGATTCTGATGGTCAGCTACAACTTTTGAAAGAGAACAACACTGATTCAATGCCTTCTGAAGCCTCTACACGAGATACGAATGAGAATACAATCATTATTCTTGATGACGACGATGAAGTGGATGTCAAGACAACACAAGAACCTGGTATTGGTGATAAACGATCCCGTGAAGATGATACTACTTCTGATCCCAGCACTCGACAAAAAATGAACGCCCATCCGCAAGTGATTGATCTGACATTGAGTGATGATGATGATGATGATGAAGAAGTACAGCAATAACAAACATTATTGACAGAAATGGCACCATCGTCATCATCGTCATCGTCAACAACATACAATTTAGCAACAATGCATTTACCAGCTTCCAGCACAAGCATGTAATACCCACTCTTCTTGCATTACAGCAGTGACCCTTTCGGATGATGCGTCACTTTGTAGATAGTTCTTGTATCCTTCTCTCTCCCCCTTTAAAATATCATTCCATGTGCCATATGATTTAGCATGCATCTTTTCAACACATACATCACATTTAGTTGCTCATCCAGATACACATATAGCAAGCATTGTATTCTTGTCATGTCATTCATTAAAGCCAAGCAAATAGCAGATTATATAATACAAATATCGATTATCATTAAGGACAGAGGAAAGCATGTCCACCGAACTTGTTCTTAGATCTCTATATATACAGTGCTCACGACCTTGTGCTGAGTAGTAACTTGGACTTTTCGTGTTACAGTAACATCTTTTACAGGTGTTGGAAGCTTGACATATGCAGTCCCAAAATTCTCAATGTCATTCCGAGCATATGAAGCTTGTGTAGGCAATGGCAGATCGTTATTGATGACTGGTGGTAAATATCTGGTCACAGTTTCAGTTATTACGATGGTGGAGCTAAAGGATGGTGTTGGGGTGGTGAGGAATACTGCTGGTAAATGTGTGGCTGTTAATATTAAAGTCTGTTTGTTGCGCGTAAATGACATACCATGATTGCTTCTGCTATTGGTGGTAGTCGTTATGTCACTAGTAGCTGTCATGGTACTAGCAGGAATGCGAGCGTTTGTGGTGTTTGAGCTTGATGCCGTACTCGTCGTAAATCTTCTACTGCTACTACTACTGGTGCTTGAGCTGCTGCTTGTTGTTATATCACTGGTTATATCTCCTGAGCTCTTTTCACTTGAGCTGTTGCTCGTTGTTGTGTCACTGGTTGTATCTTTTGGACTACTTTCACTTGAGCTGCTGCTTGTTATTGTTATATCACTGGTTGCATCTGGACTACTGATACTTGAGCTGCTGCTTGTTATTATTATATCCTTGGTTGAATCTGGACTACTGGTACTTGAGCTGCTGCTTGTTGTTGTATCACTGGGTATATCTTCTGGACTACTGGTACTTGAGCTGCCGCTTCTTGTCGTATCACTGCTTGTATCTTCTGAACGACTTTCACTTGAGCTGTTGCTCTTTGTTGTGTCACTGCTTGTATCTTTTGGACTACTTTCACTTGAGCTGCTGCTTGTTATTGTTATATCACTGGTTGCATCTGGATTACTGATACTTGAGCTGCTGCTTGTTATTATTATATCCTTGGTTGAATCTGGACTACTGGTGCTTGAGCTGCTGCTTGTTATAATTATATCCTTGGTTGTATCCGCACTACTTTCATTTGAGCTGCTGATTGTTCTTGCATCACTGGTTATATCTTCTGAGCTCTTTTCACTTGAGCTGTTGCTTGTTGTTGTGTCACTGCTTGTATCTTCTGGACTACTTTCACTTGAGCTGCTGCTTGTTATTGTTATATCACTGGTTGCATCTGGACTACTGGTACTTGAGCTACCGCTTCTTGTCGTATCACTGCTTGTATCTTCTGAACGACTTTCACTTGAGCTACTGCTTGTTGTTGTGTCACTGGTTATATTTTCTGGACTACTGGTACTACTTGAGCTGCTGCTTGTTATTATTACATCACTGCTTGTATCTGGACTACTGATACTTGAGCTACTGCTTGTTGTCGTATCACTGCTTGTATCTTCTGCACTACTTTCATTTGAGCTGCTTGTTGTTGTTGTATCACTGGTTATATCTTCTGGATTACTGGTACTTGAACTGCTGCTTCTTGTTGTAGAGCTACTGACTATATATGAAGTACTAGTGCTTGAGCTACTACTGGAAAATGACGAGGAAGGCTTGACTGGTACATTGTCTTCTTCCATGACTATAGGGAAACAGCCATCAAAATATCCTGAGCAATGATCTTCCTCAAGATAAGGATATGGCCTGATGGTGGATCCATCAAAAAGATGAACCCAAGTGTAATCATGTCCAAAGACTTGTCCTTCAAATCCACCGTTTGGACCTTCAAGAATGCGTGCTAGAAGAGACATGTCATGAAAATGAAACAGTGAAATAGGTTAGTCATCATCCCTTACCTTTTGGTGCTAAAATCAATCCACTGACTGGACCACTTGTGCTTCTTACAATACTAAATGAGCCATCAGGATCATATGTCCCATTTGCAAACACAGGATAAAAGTTAAAGATGGTGCTGCAGCTTCGGAAGCCTTGACTTGGCGAAAAAGTACTCAGAGTGATTGAATTGCCTGACGTTACGGGGACCTTGGTATATCTTTTGTTATCAGCATCAGTTGTATAGTTGTGATCGATCAATATTGTCATAAATTCTCACATTGATTACTGTTGTGGCGTCATTGTCAGTGTCCTCTGGATGTGATTTGATTGGACCATTCCATGCCCCTTTCCCAAAGAACATGGCTGATGGATCAGATAATGAATTGGATGGGATATCAGAGCAGTTGTATGAAGGAGGAAGACTATTTTGGCATGTATTCATCGTGAATACGCGATAGCGTGGTGATGTGTTAGCCGAGATATGATCACCAAGAGATGTTATTGAACCATTTGATTCAAGTTTATCAGTAGGTATCATGTTTGCCAGTTTTTGAGACGCACGTACAAGTGCTAGCTCGACCAGTGTGAAATTGAGCATGCCAGTACCATCATTGATATGCAAAGTACAATCAGCAACTGTTTCAGTGACACGATTGATATCTCCGCCTCCAGCTATATATCCATCACCATTCACGGATACTAAATACGCATCAATATGACCACCAACTACCAAGCTGTATGTGGCGAATGTGTTGTTACTTGTAGGATTGGCACAACTGATCTCCTGTTCTGAAGTTACAACAAACACAGGAACATCCATATTACCAGCAACAGCCAATGTTCCTGGGAAATGGACTCCTCTGGATGTGTAATCGCCTAGAAATATGCCAGTAAAGTGGGATAACTAATGACATTATAATATGTAAGCACAACATGTTTTATAATGTGTCTTTGTCTGATACGCACCGCATTGCTTATGTATGTATCGTTTGAGAAAGGACATTGATATTCAGTAGATAGGTCGGTCCTTTGGCTAAAATATGACATGTGACATTGTGCTTGGGTAAAGAAGAACAATAAAACAAAGAGCTGCAGGAGCATTGTGCTGCTGTTGGCATGGCATAACCAATGTGACACTGAAGCTCCGCCTTTATATGAGCGACAAAAAATCCCACTGGAATGTACATGCATAACAATTTCGGAAGCTCGATCCACTGTCAGAGTTAGTAGCAACACTTTGAAGTCAAAAGGATAAAGTTTGAGCATAGAATTCTTTCCATACACGCTATTTTCCTTATCAGCAGTCTAATTTTAATATCTTATACTAAAGTTATAGTACTAGCTACAAGGTATTCTCTAAAGAGATTCTGAAATTGGCTGCATTGCTGATCGATCATTCAGTGTGTACAGCAGTTTGGGTGAGAAAATCATGCAAGAAATCCTGATGATGTAATTGTACCACTCATGTTGAATTGCAACAACAGTATGGAAAGAGGATGAGAGCCAGCATCTTGATATTGTTATCGACAAGTGAAGGTGTAGAAACTTGTTTGGACCAAACGTAAATGACGCTGTCAATGGTAACGAATACGCAATATCCCTTTGTGTAAATGATTCCACGTATACGGCTTGGCTAGATCAGCAGGATGGCCGTGTTGTGTGAACTTAATCTCAGCCAAGAGGTGGTGCATTGTCCTTGTCAGCATTGGTTGGTTTCCTTTTTCTCTTGGCGCATACACATGTCATCCAGTCCCATTCCTACAAGCAATCCTACCCAATCCCAGCAACATGAAGACTCTGTAAGCTCTTTGACAGTATTCCAGTATCATACAACAACCTTACACAGCTTGTAGATCTTGTTAGAGCCTTATCACTACTTGTGCAATCAGCCTGGCAAGGACATTCGCACAAAGCTGATCGCCGCGTTTGACGCTTGGCTTCAAGTACCTCCTGAGAAGCTTGCAGTTATCAAGAACGTTGTGCAAATGCTACATACAGCGAGTCTAATGTAAGTGGTGGCAGAGTGCTCATCTAGTTGACTTGACACTTACTTAATGTCTTGTCACGTGTTCCATAGGATCGATGATGTTCAAGATGATGCTGTGCTTCGACGCGCAGTTCCAGTGGCCCATAGTATCTTTGGTGTTCCTCAAACAATCAACTCTGCCAACTATGTTTATTTTCTTGCTTTACAAGAACTTCTCAAGCTGAATCAACCCCATATGATCACCATTTACACTGAAGAACTTATCAATCTTCATCGTGGCCAGGGTATTGAATTGTTTTGGCGTGACTCAAGGCAATGTCCAACCGAAGAAGAATATATTGAAATGGTCAACAATAGTAAGTATGCATGGTGTGCTTGTTGTGTATCCAATGCTGATATAGCTTATATAGAAACCAGTGGTCTATTTCGATTAGCTGTACGCTTAATGCAAGAAGCTGCTGGTAGCCCAGTGTAAGAATTTGGAGAAGGATTCTATGCTTGATTATCCGTTGACATGGCATCTTTTAGTGATTACACACACCTGGTCAATATCATTGGCATCCATTTTCAAGTACGCGACGATTACATGAATTTACAATCTGATACAGTAAGTGAAATGGCAGCAATGGCAATATGCACTAGACTGACGTGTTCATATTATAGTATACAAAGAACAAAGGATTCTGCGAAGACTTGACAGAGGGCAAATTCTCATTTCCAATCATCCATGCGATACGTGAAGATTCATCCAATCGACAACTTCTCAATATTGTCAGCCAGAAACCAACATCTGTTGAAGTGAAGCAGTACGCACTGGAGATTATTGCAAGGACAGGTACCTTTGAATACGTTCGCGAATTCCTCAGCAAGAAGGAGATGGAAGCTCGCAAAGAGATTGAAATGTTAGGCGGAAATCCATTGTTGGAGAAGGTTATGGATATGCTAGTTATATCAAAATGAAAGGCGGATTCACCCATTATACCACAGTTATAGTAGTTCATTTTCCCCTGTCCCCAACCTTGAGTATGTTTTCATCATTTGTAAGATAATCATATCATTCAAACAAATATCCAAATGTCAATTGAACATGCAAGATCACTACTGGTGGTACATGCTTGGGTAATAGATAGAGATTGATTTTGGGAAGATGTATATCCTTTCTTAGCTTATTACAGTAGTCACGTGATTCTAGTATAATGATAAACGTCAATGAAGATGGAGTGCATTTATTGAAAGTGGATACGTTTCATTGTTTTGTGTTTGGAAAAGAAAGTGTCAAGAGAAGTACTAGATCAATAATAGATGCTACATGGCAGCAAACAAGGCTCCTTGTCTAAGCTATAATACAGAGCTAGGCATCCAGTGGGTTTATAATGTCCTTACTACTATTTTCTCATAGAGAAAATTGGAACCATTGCGCTATCAGTGAACAATGAATATCGGTGGTAGACAAAAGGGCTTCTTTGTTCCTTCTTTCTGCTGTCATTTCGCTCCACTCCACTCCTTTTCATTACCCAAAATGGAAGACAGGCTCAAGCAGATCGACAGTGAGCTTGACACGATCGAGGAAGAGATCAGCATACTTCATGCCAAACGCGCGTCTTTGCTAGCAGAACGAGAGTCCTTGTATGATAAAGCGTTACTGCGTTCAGTACAAGAGAATACTGCCACAGCACCTACCAAGCAAACGCCAAATGACTTTCCTTGGACGAATGAGCTTCGACAGCTTGCACTACAACATTGGAATATACAACGTTTTCGACCTTTACAAGAGCCTATCATCAATGCTGCATTACAACGTCAAAGGGATATCTTTGTGGTGTTACCTACAGGAGGAGGCAAATCATTGTGTTATCAGTTACCAGCATTGTACGAGAGTGGATTTACTTTGGTTGTGTCACCTTTGGTGTCCTTGATCAGTGACCAAGTCTATCATCTTCAGAAAGCACGTGTGCCAGCCACATCATTGACAGCTGCCAGCACTAAAGAAGATATCAAATACGTTCAGGATGCTATGCCTATGTCAGCACAGGATGTCAAGCTTAAGATGAATCAGGACAAGTTCAAACTTCTTTATGTGACACCTGAGAAGATTGCCAAAAGTAAGCGCTTTGTCAACAAGCTTAACCAGGCATATGATGCAGGCCAGCTTTCACGGATCGTCATTGATGAAGCTCACTGCTGCTCCCAACAAGGACATGATTTCAGGTTAGTAACAGTGATAGAGTTAATAGTCAAGGTGCTCATCGTTTATATAGACCTGATTATAAGCAGCTCACCGTGTTACGAGTATGTGTCAACGTCACTTGAATGCATATCTTTATTGACAGTGCTATCAAAAGAATTTGTTTCCAAAGACACCCATCATGGCATTGACAGCGACTTGTCCTTGGAGCGTTATGAAAGATGTGATGACTATCCTTGGTATGAAACATCCGCCAAAACCAAACGCTACGCTTATCTATACTGCACCCTTGTATCGTAAGTATTATTGATCTTCTCATGTACCTTTCTCATACTTACACATCATTGTCTTCAAGGTCCAAATCTCATCTATAAGGTGATCGAGAAGCCTGAAAAGGATGCTGACGTACTCCAACATATTGTTCAATGGATCAAGACACATCATCCAAAGTCATCTGGCATCGTGTACTGCTTTTCCAGGAAGGATACCGAAGCTATGGCGGAAGGTTTGACTATGAATGGCATATCGTCAGGATATTATCATGCTGATTTAGAAGATGTAAGTATTATAATATCACTCTAGAGTTGATTTGACCAATATATCATCCAGGATGAGAAAGAAGACATACATGCCTTGTGGCGAAATGGCACTGTGCAAGTGATTGTTGCTACTATTGCATTTGGTATGGGAATTGATCATCCAAAGACTCGTTTTATTATCCATCATTCGATATCCAAGTCGCTGGAGAACTATTATCAAGAAAGTGGACGAGCTGGACGTGATGGCAATGATGCCGATTGTGTGCTTTTCTATCGTGCTCATGATAGTAAGTCTTTCTCAAGATATCACACTGCTATTGATGACTCACAACATTGATCTATAGCTTATCGACTTTCCACCAATATTGTCAGTGAAGTGAATGCTGCAGAGAACTGTAAGTCGGTCTTTCATCTTGATATGTAAAGCACATGTGCTTGCTGACACCGACAATATAGTATATGCCATGGTCAAATATGCCCAAGACTTTACCACATGTCGCAAGATCCTCTTTGAACGCTACTTTAGCTTTGATCCATCCATTTCTGCTCCTCATCAACATGCAGATATGCTTGTCAACGAGACCAGTATCGATGTTCCTTGTGGACGTTGTGACAATTGTACACGTGGCGACAATGTTTCTTCTCAAGATATTACGCTGGAAGCACTCACATTGGTGCGTGTGTGTCAAGAACTGGCTAAACAGCAACAGCGTGTGACATTTGGCAAGCTTCTACAGATCTGGCAAGGATATGGTTTGAAGGCAGTCAATTTGGAAAAGCTACGACATGATGAAACAATTCAACTCCCAGTCAGCAAGAAGTATTCTACCTATGTAAGTTGCTTATACTATGGTTTTATAAACATCAAGAGAATGACTGACATGATATGCTCCTCTTGTAGGATCTCGAGCGTATTGTCAATCATCTTGTTGTTGAAAGATATCTCTCAGAAGACTTTTACTTTGGTGCATACAAGGTTATCTCGTAAGTGAAAGGTTTTTGTATATGATTAGATCATCATCCTTGACGTCATATATAAGGTACATTGTGAAAGGATATCGTGGATCACAATTAGATGGTGTCACGCTCCAATCGATCAAGAATGGATCTTGCAGAGTGAGCATAAAGCTGGACTTTGAAGAATTGAATGAAGAACAACCCAGAAAGAAGCAACGTATATCAAGCAAACCAGCAAAAAAGATACCACCTGAATTGATTGTTCTCGATGATGATTAGCCCATTACCTGTATATACTACACATGTTGCTTATAACAAAGACAAAGTGTACTTTTACATGAATGATATATTGGTATGATGATTGGACGAGATTTATACAATGGTTATGAAGAAGGGATTGTAGGGATGAGCAGATGTGTTTGTGTGATGAAAGGGTCATAAAGTTGTAATATCTACTCCCAGGAGGATTCTACAGTTTCACGCACTCTCCTGACATACTCCTTTCTGTTTTCTCGATATAAATTGGCTGCTTCTGCATTGGCGGGTGAATTTGGATTGGGATCATGCAATAGAGACTGGATACTAGTCAAGATAGCAGCTACATCATATGTGGGACTCCAACGATTCTGCAGAATGTCGAGACATAGTTCACCATTGGCATAGACGTTGGGATGGAACATCTTTGATACGAACTTGACCTGAGGCGGCTTGTTGGGCTAAAGAACATAAGGCATAGGATCATGTTAGTCTATATCTCTCAAATCGAATATATGATAGACATACATAGGTTTCATCAAACTGTAAGACCAACTTGAATGTACCATCCTCAAATGGCGTATCCGCTATGAAACAGAGTCAAACGAGATCGACCCAATAGACATGAACAAGCTTACCTGGACCAAAGATTACGGCATTCCACATCATAATATTGTCTGGACAAGGTGCACCTATGGTACCATGGTGTCAATGGACTACTGCTTGCTCTGCCATTTGTCATCAAGCGTTGCTTTACCTGACACGCCTCCTAAAGTACCGTACAAGAATCAATGACAAGATAGATATGAGTGATATGCATTTGATAAATAAAAGTGTTGATTTACCTGGTGGATCACTTTGGAGACGCTTGAAATCACGCATAAGACGTCTTCTTGTGGGGGTAGACATGGTTTCTGCAAAGTAAAGGAAAGGGAAAGAAGTATATCCACACCCAGACAAGCGAAATTCAAATAGGGCCTTGCGGTAAAGCGCTCATTGGCGGGGGATGTGATCATGAACCAAGGAGACACTGCCTGAATCCTATGATCCCTTTGACATGGGCTCATTGTCATCACATGATTAGATGATATGGTTTGCTCTTTGTATCAGAAGGATCCTATCAAGAGAGTGAATGATATGCATAAATGTTGGTACAAGCAAGATGATTGTATTAACAAGCAGTTCATTTTCAATGATTGTGATTAGGGTGCTTGTTCTTTATTCATCAAACAATGCATTGATTGTCTCGTTAAAGGGTGGATATCAAACAGTTGGGGAACAACCATCCAATGCGGAACTGAAAAGATTGCCTCTTGGAAGAAGCCCAACCATTATACGCACCTTTGTCAACCCAACAATGACCTGTTCACCACCACTTGCAACTACAGAAGACCCAAGTTCTAGCAATAGGACAATGCTCTCGGTCAAGCTCGACAACAATATGAAACGAAAAGGTGATTTCGTCCGTGGCGACGTCCAGACGCGAAACAAGAAAGCCAGGTCTACTGTCATTCTGCAAGAGACATACCGACGTCGATCAGCTCCTCCTGAAACAGCTGAAGCATCACCACGACCAACAAGACGTACCTCGCTTCCTAGTTTGACCAACACCAATAGCAACAACAACCTTCAGGCACCTCGTTGGCATAGCCAAGCTTATCTTTTATTCCTTGCATTGAAGCAGCATCCTGCAAAATGTCTTCCTCGTACAGAGCTCATTCGTGCAGCCTTGGAGTTGGATGAGAAGATAAGTGAAGAGTACAAGTTACCACGGCTCTTTCGAGGCAAGGTAAGTGAGAATACCAACAAGGATTACTCTTGGATATGGGAGTCAAGGGTTACAATGTCAAAGACTTACAGGGACATTTCTTCTTTATGCAACCATGTCTTAGACACCTATGAACTCGGCATCTGCAATACTCAGCAATAACATTGATCGCTACTTTGTACCCTTTCGACCGGATGGAAGCCGATGTATGCATTTTCGATTAGCTTATGATCCAAGCAATTACAAGGATGCTGTTCGTGTTTACAAACAATGGGAATCTCGTCTTGCTCGTGAAGGATGGCCCATTTATTTTGGCCAGTTTATACCTGTGTTAACTGGTAAATGGTCATCACGAGTACAACCTGCAGCAACCGAGTTTGATGCATTCATTCTGGCTCGTCGTCAAGAAGGATTCTTGGATACAAGTCAAGTACCCAAGTCATGGCAAGATCTTGTACAGGTGGTGGTGGATGATCAGAGTGGTGCCAAGAAATTGATAGCTGTACGTCAGTTGCCTGCCAACATACCACTTGGTTTCTACTTTGGTGTACCCATGTGCAAAGACGAGTTCAATTCATTCAAGGATGGTTTGGGAGAAGCTTCAGAACGATGTGTGCTCTATCGTAACATAATACTCGATGCCACGGATGATCGCGGTGAGATTTTTCAAAAGGAGGTGTTTTGCCCATTTCATTTCATGCGAGAAAGCACAAATGCTGCACATGCCAACATGTTGCTTCTAGAAGGCACAGCACTGAATCAAGTCATTTGTTGGACTAGGCGTGAAATTGCACAAGGAGAAGAGTTAATGCTTCCGGATCGTCGAAATTCCTTTACCCATCCCCCTTCTCCAGCTTAACATCATCATCATCATCATTGTCCTTTCTTCCCCCAACACAATCTCCCTTTATATACCTTTTGGTACATCATCACCTATTCCTGATTATTCCATCTTTTGAATTCATTGATCTTCTCATGTGTCTTTGTTCAAGTAAACTAAAAACATGTTCCTTTTACTCTTCATGATACAATTTACATTGGATATATACCGCTATTTGAAAACACGTGGAAGAGCTTATGATGCATGTAGACTAAAATGCCATCAGCACAGCAGCTATATACGTTCTGCAAAGCACAAAAGTTACACCAACCAACATCGTGTCACGCCAAATGCTCATTCACAAAGCCAAACATGTCTTTTCAATGATGAAGCAAAAGAAAGCATTATTGATCGATTGATGATTGTACCCATGGTGATGTGTTCAATATTAATTATGCAGATCCTGCAGCAACATCGTTCTTTTAGCAATTGCATTGCAACCATAGAGACATGAGATACTGACACTTTTGAATCATCTTTATCTGAGACATAAAGTTAGTGCTATTGTGCCCTGTATCAGAAACCAAGCAAGCCATATGTAGAACCAAGTCTTAATCAGAATGGGATGTGTTTGGGTTGTAATGCTTATTCTCTGCCACTCACAAGAGAGATCAAGTTGGCAACTCCGCTCGAAAAGTTTTGTTGCACATTGTCGCTCACAAACACGCTTTGCGTCTCTCTTTTTTTTTCCTTTCCCCTTTTTCTCCCTCTTTTCCCTTTTCTTGTTATTCGTAGTAGCAGTAGTGTCGACGAGAAGAGAAAAGTCAACGTCATGAACAACATTTCAAGTCATACATCGATCCATCAGTTGTCACCCGAGCTTATTTTACAAGTAGTCTTATTCTTGGAACCGAAAGCCGTGGTTGAACTGGGGTTGACTTGCCACCAGTTTGCGGACTTTTTGTTTGACAAAAAGACCGGCGTCGTATTTAGACGACTCGTAGAGCGAGATTTTGGCATCACTTATAAACTACCCAATGAACAAGGCGAGACATGGCTAGCATTCTATAAGGACTTGTATAGCCATCATGATATTCTTTCATCCTACTGCTGCTGTCATTTGTCGCGTCTTCCTGAAGATCCATCAGAAACAAAACGCGTCTTGTATAGGAGATTTAAGGAGCAATCATTTCCTTGCGACTTGTGTCATCAACAAACAGCTGATTATCTCAACTTGAGTACTGATTCGAATGTTATGGGTAAGTCAGGGGAGACACGTCGCGCGTTGTGAGCGTGTCATGCATATGCATCATCTTTTGTTTATATTGTACTACAACTGACATTGACAAATATAGCATGTCGATCATGCTTGATTGAAAGCAATGATACATTCCCAGTGCAACTTGAAAGTTCTACAAGCAAATTATGGTGTTTCCAATGTAAACGAGAGGTATTTTACTCTTTCATCCCTGTTTATTTGAACAAAAGTATTGATGGGGTCTATAATAGCTTGGAGGAGATGGTGTGAACAAGAATGAAGTATTTCGAGCCAATGATTATATGAACAAACTGGAAATGGAGCAATCTTTGGATCGTCGACGTAAAGCAGAGCACATGTTATATATCCAAGAACTAAGGAGGGAAGATATGTCTATACGACATTATCTATTGGAAAAGAACTGGGCACGGTCATGGATGATGTTTCGAACACGTAAGTTCTTTTTGTTCTGGAAAAGAGAAGCAGACTAACCATGATATCAGGAGAAGGTTCCAGTTTGCCAGGCAAGATCTCCAACCAAAAACTGGCTCGTAGCAATGGCTCATTGAACCCTGGTATACGATTGCCAAATGACAAGTATAGGCCGGCTCCAGAGACATCTGCTGACATTATCAGTGAACACTTATGGCTGTACTTGTCTAAAGCTTATGGCGTGCAGGGAAGAGCATATAGTGAAGGTAAATGTAAAGAAGAGTACAATTGGAATAGATACTGACATGTTTGTTTCCTTTAGATGATATGCAATACCCTGAATATGCACGACTAAGAGCTTACATTGATGATTTTAAGAAGAGTATCCTGGCATATCCATAATCTACTTAAACTTTTGTACCATTCATTCGTCCCTCCTCCTCATTCCTTGCTTCTTTATCCGCAAACATGTACTAGCCTATCCTCATCTAACTACGACGAGTAAATATTGGGAAAATGTATCTATCGCTTATATGTGTAATGAAGCAATCCTCTTTATGCAAGATCATACATCGTCATGCAGCTTGTGCACAGATCACTACTGAAAATGGTATCATCTCTTAAGCCGACAATCGATTCTTATCATGATGTATTGACAAATGAGCTCAAGTGGATGAATGTATTGAAAGAACAGATGCAAAGGGAGTGGTATTGTGTTGTATACTGGAATGCTAGCAGCTAGCTGAATCATTATCATCTTGGGGTGGTTGCCAATGTCCTACTTTAAGAGCTTGTTTCTTGACCAAGAGAATACTAGGTTCCTGTCCTTCTCTCTGGAATTGCATCAACACAGATAATCCGCCTTTTCCTTTTTGTTCTCTGTACTGAAGGACTTGTAAAGCAAAGTGGTATCGTTGAACAAGCGTACTAGATGATCCTACAACCAAGTCGTCATGCTCCAAGCAACGTTTGAGATATTTGACAGGAAGATCAGCATATAAATGAACCAGATCCATCGTATTGCTGCTAGTATCATGGTCGAGTGATTGGTTGTTGGATAAGACTGGTGTACAATCACCAAAACGTAGACTGGTATCATTTGTTTCATGAGAAGATGATGAAAAGCTTCCCAATTGATAAGGTAATGACACAGACAAGTAGTGGACAATGTGTTGATCAATCATATCAATCCATGTTTGATGTTGACGTGATAAAATAGTATCCATCCAGAAGAAAACAGTACTTTGAGTCATACATTGCTGAACAAGATGAAGTAACTGATGTAACAAGATATCCAGTTCAAACTCTTGAGCAGCGTCCAGTAACTCTGCAGCCAGATGTGGATTCTCATTGACGATAAAGTGTAAATCTTGATAACCAAGTGGGCGATACAAATGACCAATGATAGTATGGATAGCTTCAAGGGAGATGGCAATATCCAATTCCAGTATGTTGTCATGTTGTACACGGGGATCAGTGATAAGACGTCGATAAATCATGGGTGAACGAGCCAAGATAAGTGTATGTAATGCATAAGACTTTTGCACAGATGTAAAAGAGACTGTAATATCAGAGAAACGACCTACATGAGTCATTAGTCACTGGATTCCCATTTATTCTCTGTTTCTTTACCTTGCATAAACCCAAATCGATACAAGTATTCACAATAGGATTGATCAGTAGCAGCAGTAGGAGGAGGAGTGGTATATTGTGATGATGATGATGATGGTTGTGGTGGTGGTTGTGGTGGAGGAGGAACAGTGACAGCACCAGGAGGAGGTGGTGGATGGTAGAAATGTTGATGAGGAAAGATTGGCATTGGAACAGCGACGGGTATAGCAAGTTGTGGATGATGTGTCGTTGTCATATTGCCGTTCATATATACAGGTGCTTTGCAGCGAACCATGGTGGAGAGAATAGGTGTTGACATGTCTTGTACCATGTTGTATTTGCTGGGGAAAGTGTGTGTAAATGGCGTATATGATACAGTAAAGGGCTACGTTGAACTAGAATGACACTCGTTGAGTCAATGGGGTTATTGCTGAACCAATCTCGTGACGAACCTTGTGTATATACAATGGCAAATGTGTCTCGCTTAAAAGTAGTGCAGTTTTGTACAGGAATAGAAAAGAAAAAGGGCGCGCGATACAACAGGACTGAAATTCATGTACGCGTCTTACTTCCATCACCATTACATTACACTCCTTCTCCGATAGATCCAATATAACACACTTTTTATAAAGATAATGATGATGTCTATGCTTTGGTAGTCTTAAATGCAAGCTCGGCTGTGACAAGATCTTCTAATCCACATTCATCCCATTGTTTTTGAACTAGCTCCAATTGATGATCCAACTTGCTTGTTTCCCAGTTTGCCAATTCCAGTTGAAACCTGCTTTTCCTATTCAAAGCCAATATCTTGATCTCTTCTGCAAATGCTTTACGATCTTCAGCATGATATCGTTCCATCTATCACGTGATGTCAGTCATAAAGTGATAAATGATGTTGTATACATACCTCCTTTTCTTGATCAGGTGCCCATGACTGTCTTGGTCTAGGTGGTTGTGTAATATAAGGTGGTGGTGTAGGATGATGATAGCTACGATGACTAGCACTGGGTCCACCATGTAAATGTCGTGGAGGAGGTGGTGAAGGTCCTCCTGCATAGTGAGAGTGATATGGATATCGAGAATATGAACCAGATGCTTTGGAATCACTTGGTGATGCAGTACTTGATAATGCTCCACTCATTGATCCACGATGATGATGATGATGGTGATGATGTACAGATGATAATGATCCTACAGCAGCTGTTGTTGTTGTTGGTGATGCTGTTGGTGAAGATGTAGATGGTCTTGAAGGAGGCGATGATGAAGGAGGTAATGGTTCACGTCCATAATATCTTGATGAAGACGATGGTGATGAACTTGTGGATGAAGATGAAGGTGGTGGTGCTCCTGAATAAGGACCACTTGATGATGCTGGAGGAAGAGGTGGTGGCGGAGCTGCTACTGAACTACTTCTTGAAGAAGATGGTGAACGACGTGGATATGATGAAGATGATGGTGGATAATAACGTCGAGGAGAATAAGATGATGAAGTAAATGGAGCTGGTCCACCAGGTGATCTATTACCACTAGAAGATGATCGATAATAGGGATAACTGCCACCAGGTGGAGGATGATAGCTTGATGAAGCAGAGGATGGTGGTCCACCATGATAAGACGAACGATGATGATCATAAGAATCACGTCTACCAGGTGAAATAGATGAACGACGAGAATGAGAACCATAAAGAGGATTGGATCTTCTTGGATAATAACTGCTGTAAGAACGACGACGAGGTGAAGGAGACCTTGAATGAGAGTGTCCTCGTGAAGAATAGTGCGATCGTGGCTCTGGATAACTGCCATACCAATGGTCTTCTTGATATCTGTCACCATTCCTACCAGATGGTGGTCCTCCACTCATTGAAGAAGCTGGAGACCGTGATGGACCATAGCGACTACTTGGAGAGTAATTTCGTCCACTGTTGCTACCACTTTCATCTCTGTATTCTCGATCTGAGCGATAGTTTTCTCCTGGACGATAAGTGTCTGATCTAGGTCGATCGTAGTGTCCTCTATAACGTTCGTCGTATGCACGGGAATATCTGTTGTCCATGCTTGTGAGAGAGAAATAAAGTTTACGACAAAAAGAAAACAAGCATAGAGTTGTTTCTCATGTCGGGGATCTTTAATGCCACACTACTCCCGCTTCCACAACCCATTAACCCAGCAGTCCACATGATATCTATTGCATAATGCCAATTTGATTGTACTATACAAGTGTTGCTTGTTTGAACTTGATGATAAAAGTAGAGTCAGTGAAATAGACCATTGATGATGAGAAGGGAGGAGAAATGATTAAGGCTATAAGTGTGTGTGTGCTCTAGCTATCGAAGGAAAAATTGAACCATAATGGAATACGCAAACAATTGACAAGGGAACAAAAAAGAGAAAGTATCTGCTAGTGCTATCGACGGCTATATAAACCAAATGTGTGTGTGTTTGTGACGTATTTGAGAGAAAGAAACATGTATATCACAGATAAAGGCCGTCATATGGATTGTTTTCATACAATACTTGCTTTACCTGAATCGCAGGTAAAAGTTGACCTAAGAATACACATGTGTAAGCATACTTCAATAAAGCATATATACCAATTCCTTACAATAAGAGCTGCAACAAGCAGTGTGCAAAGAACTGCAGGACCCCACAAGTCATCGTAACGACCATCAACACGGCGATTGATCATCCAGGCACGCTTTTCAAAACGATAAAGAGCATAAATAGCAACAGCAGCTGCAAGTCCAATGAATAAACCACCAACTACACGTGATGTCGCATCACCAAAATTGAGCAAAGAAAGAGCCACTGTGAGTAATAAAGCACAGAATTGTAACCAAGAAATGAATGTGCGTTCATTGGCAAAAAACACCTTAGGCTCGACTCGCACTTTGACTTTCTGACGGCGATAGGCATCATCATCAACAGCTTTACCAGGTCCTTCATTACGATCATCACCCCATAGACGTTCAATCCACTTGCCATCAGTGAAACGACTACCACGTCTACTTTTGGCTGCAGAATCATTAGGTACTGCTTTTTCAGGAACAGGTGGTGGCATGGATGCAGGTGCTGCCAATACAGTAGATGAATTGGTAGCTGCAGTGGCTGTACCAGGTGTATCAAGATGCATGGTATAATCACTAGCACGTTGTTGTTGTTGTTGGGATGAATTTGTTGATGGGACAGGTAACCACGTGCCAGATGAATCTTGTAAAGAATTGGATCTCATACGTGGCTCAATTACAGTAGCAGTGCCTTGATTAACAACAGCTTGTTGATTGGCACGTTCCTTTTCTTCTATCATGGCACGTCTGTAACGACCATCAATCAAAGGCTTGAAACTGCGTGAACGTGTAAGACCAATGTTTTCAGCACGTGGTTTTCTGATATCGACATTGAGCTCTGCAAGCCACCATGGCAATAGTGGTAAGCGTTCACGATAAAAATGACATGCGCCATGTAAATACTTTGAAAATCTTGGTACTTCATGTACAAGATGACTTTCAATCAGCTTGGTCAACCAAACAGGTGGTTCTTGACCCAAATGTGTTTGAAGTTTGGTTTCCAATACAGCATAAGGGAATCTTAAAATGTCGTCAGGACGCACATAGCTGAAAGGATGATCAACACCAAGATCATTTCGACGCCAATTGCTTGGTGGTTGTCGACGTTGTTGGCCATCCAAATGATCTTCACGAATGAATGTCAAGTCTGTATCCAAGGAAATACGCAATCGCTGATCACCAGGAAGCTGAAACGCTGTGCGATTATAAAAAACACGAAGCATTGGCTCAAGTTTCTTTTCTCGAAAAGATTGTTGCACACCACTTGCAATAAAATGGACATTGTCAACAGTGCTAGCATCCACATTCTTCTTTTTCAAGTCATCAGCAATCTTGTCAGCTGACAATTGACCACGAACAAAGGAATTGACTTGGGATTCATCCAATCGAAAGCGATCTTTGACTGATGCACCATCAAGCCAAGCAGCATGATGTGTCTTGCGCTCAATAAAGATACTTTTGGATTCTACAGGACCATACCTGTTGTTTTGCATTTACATGAATGAGGCGCAGCTCTGTTTTGATCCTTCCCACTTCCCAAAAGTAGTACAAACAACTTACCATCGAAAACGGATTGCTTCAGCACCTTCATCACGTTGAAGACGTCCCGTGTACAAGTCAAAGTTGGAATTATCATAGTACACACTTGAAATGGCTGAATCGGTTGGCTCATACTTTTTGTCCTTGTTGAAGATAAGCACTGGCAAATGTAACATGATGATTGCCTTGACTTCAGTGATATTATCAGGATGGATCCAATACTTGGCTGTGGCACGTTCAAAAGCATTTTGATCACCCCCTGATGCAGAGTTGCCTGTGTGTTGTCGTCCTTGGTTGCGGCAAATGTCGTGCAAAGCAGATATGTAGATGATAGCCACATCAAAACGTTGCTTGTCTAATGGCTTATCCCGCAACTTGGCAACATATTCTTGCTTCAAATTCAAGTGTGTCCACTTGTCGTGCTTCTTGAGGATCTTTTGAATGGCTGTAAAGTTCACTCGTGTAAAACGTGACAAGTCATTGACATCAAAAAGGATTTCAGTCAGAGCTTCATCCATAAGACGCCAATTGCTATCAGATGCCATCTTGTCATTCTTTTGCAGTGTTTGGATTGTCCGCTCACAATACAAGATACGTGCATCAATTTCAGAAAGCTTGGCGTTCACAAAGTCATATACTTTGGCAAGTTCATTATCTAATAGGTGCACAAAGTCGGATTCATCCCGCTCAGTCCAACCATGATCCAATTGCCGGGTCTTGAGCTCTTGTTTTAAGACATCATACGCAATGTATGACAAGCGCCATGGTGCGAATATGTTTTGTTGTAATTCAAGGCCGTATTTCATTCGTCGTATATGTGATATGAGATGGTTGTGAAACGCCAATCAGGGAAATGGGTATATATGTGCACACAGACTCTCAAGCTACACAACAACAAGGAAAGAGAATATGCTTGTAGTAGAAAAGTGTAAAGATTGTCAAAAAGTAATAGCACAAAAGTGAGCAAGTAAGAGAAAACAAGAGAAAGTAAGAAAAAAGACAGAGTGAACAAGCAAAAAAAGGGGTTTGACTGAGGAGAAAAAGGACTATAGTAGCTAAGGGGAAGATGGGATAAGCAGAGGAGCAAATTTGAAAAAGGGGTGGTCATTTGGGGATAGGCTTATATATGTAGAGGCGACAAAACCTTCTTTTCCTCATCGGCACATATATACGCACTTGACTCACGCTTCTTGCAAGCATGGGGACAAGGGAGGGACATCCCACTATATTTAAACATCAACGTGAAGTAATCTTTAAAAGGAGAATTCCATGGATCATGATGATGATACCTCGCCATATTACCCCAGGGTATCCAATATTAGTTTCTTTGCTTTATTGCATGTTCCCCAGCCCTTTGCCCTTATACAATAATCGCTTACTTCCAACATGTAAAGAGGGATGCAAAAAGAATGCATGTTTGTGTACAAGATGCGCGCCCTAGATGCGTTTGCCGCAGAAATCAACAATGATCAGCAAAAACGTGACATCAGGCGCATCCCATTTATACACCAGTGATCCCACACATACACACCATCCCACCAATCCTCTATATTATGCTTGAGCATTTAAATCCCATTCCGCTTAGGCTATTAATAAAAGGAAAGGCAAACTTGATCTGTTTATGATGAAACCATTCTCTCGTAGTCTACTGCTTGCTGCCGTACTTACTCTCCTGCATCACATTACACATCCTATCCACACACCAAAAGCATCATTTACGCAATTTCTCCCTCTGCAAGCATTTGGAATACCCAATTGCACTACTCATAAGCACATTTACACTAGCAATGTGTTGCCTGAAATGCTTAATTGCTTTTATGTTTAGATTAGATCGAAGGCTGGCTGTTGTCTAGCATCAAGGGGATTCGATATTGCCCTTTTTAACATATCATCTGCGGAACATAAACTAACAAGATGGCGCAATTGTATTGCAATAGTGATCCCAATCCATGTACAACTGCTTTCTCTCCTCATCATGTGGCTTTTGTGATCGCCAATGCATGTTCGGCAGTGATAATAGTATTATATATATAACGATGCAGTGAATATGAAGCAATTGTATCAGCAGAATCCGCTACAACATGTGTATGCATCACTATCTCTCGCTTTCTTTCTCTCATTACTCCTCAATGCAAACGTTTATGCGCCAAAGAGAACGCACAAACTGAATTTACTTTATCGGCTGTTCAAGCAGCTCAATCAGCAAGATCATGCATGATGTGCATTCATCAAAAACACCGGTTACTATATTCTTTTCATAATGTTGTGTAGCACAAGAGATGGCTCAAAGGCGTTTATATCTTTTGGTATCTGCACAAAAGCCATAATGGCAGTAAATGCTTGATGCCATCATCCACCATTAAGATTGACTCATTCTTTTATTTTGAACCTAAATCTAATAGTGCAAATCACTGGGTTACCGGGATACAACCTACGACCCTGCTGCTGCTGATGCAAAGAGATGAGAAGCGAGAGACATAAATCGAGTGCGGATTTCACTGAAGCTAACCCCCCTTAATCAATTTTTGCCAGATTTGGCAATAGCCACTACATCATCCCTCATTGTGGACAACGATGGTGATACAAGGTATAGATTGCATTGAACAAAGAAACAATAATATCAATGCATGGTTCTCATTATGTATTCGACAGGTATAAGAGATAGTAGGAGGAATAGGGTGGCTGATACTGAATCTTGATGTATACAAGAAGGCATTGTAGCGTCACATGTCTTCTCTGTTGTCGATTTGATTATCCACGAGGATTGCCTATAAACATTATATCAGGAGAGAGAAAAGATGTTCCTCTTTCTCCTTACATTGGTAACTGGTATTATATGTGTCTCTTTCTCATAGTTTTCGCACTCCTCCTCTTCTCACTCCTGTATATTGATGGTGCTGCAGGTATCAATGTGGATGTGGTGCTTACTGTAAGATGATTAGATGTGATATTAATAGTATATACATCTCTTCAAGGAGGAGACATACTACTAGTTCAAAGCAAAAATGCGTGCTTGTCTTGACAAAGTTGATCGGATCGGGGGATGAGCTAGCGTACATGTGTGTCACAATTGTCCCAAGCGTTGTTGTACTCTGTAGTACGACGACAAAGAAAGTGCAGAACAATGATACCAATTCAATTCATTCTTTACATGTGTTTCATGACAAGAGATAGAGAGATAGTTTATAATATATGATGATTGCCAACAAGGTGAATTGAAACATGATGGGATAGAGTGGTATGGGGGGTGATAATCCAAGTAATAGGTCGCCGCTCTTCCATGCTGCCCGTCAAAAAGCTTTAGTGTGGTGCGTGTGTGTAACCAGGTCAATTAAGCATGTTTTAAAGGATGCATTCACATAACTCCTTTCTTTCTTTCTCTTTTCTTTTACTGCAACTTGATTTGATTCTTAAAACGAGACATGCTTTTCGTGGACACTCGACTTGAACCTTTAACTTTATCCGAGAGGAACTTGTACGATCGAGAAGGCATGCTTGCCATGAACGATCGCGAAGCTTGTCATGGCACACTTGGTGGTGGCAACACAACACCTGTTCTCTCTCCGCCATCATCACCTGAGTGCCTTGTAGATTACGAAGATGAAGACGACTCATTGATCTTATATTATCAACAACGACATGATGATGATGATGATGATGATGATGATGATGCTATGACAGAGGAGTGTTCATTCAACAGGGGCAATAAGGACCAAGACAAGGTAATATTGGGATCAGCATCCCCACGCATATACACCGCTTATTGACACAGGACCAATCATGATTATACAATATAGATATCATCCCACCACCAGAAACCTTTTGATTTGGCTGCTTTTGCCAAGGAACTGTATGACAATAGACTTTCTGTGCTTCAAAACAGCAATGATCAAGATACTGGTTTCTTATTGACTGAACAAGATGAACTTGAATATGAAAAACTGAGAACACTTTCCAAGATGCCATCACAGCAGCATTATGCAGAGGAGGACAAGATTGAATTATCATCCAACCATCAATTCATTCAGCAAGAGAAGGAACAACAACAACAACAACAAACAGCTTATAATGAAAACCAGCAGCAGCATGTTGATCTGCAACTAAATGAGGAGAACGAGGAGAATCAATCACCATCACAACAACAATCCGATCTGCGGCAGCATGATAGAAAGGGGAGTACTACAAGCATGAACACCAGCAATTGCAGTTGTGCTAGTCGCTTATCTCGATTCAAGGAGTTGTTGGATGTTGATTTGGGAGTGGTGGATATTCTGGAACAAGAAGAAAGTCATCAACAACAACAACAACAGCAACAAAGAGTCAAAGTCACCAAATCTTTGGGATTGTTTGGAAGTCTACGTCAGGTGACCAATCGCACAAGATCTCAATCAGCTTCTGGAGGCATTCGTGGATTGGTACGAAGTCTTAGTACAACTGTACAACGAAGCAGTACATCACCATCCTTGTCACAACTATCACAAAAAATGTCACCTGCAGCTGTAGCAGCCATTCAGCATCATACAGGCAAAGATGATGATGATGATGATGATTTTTTCAAGGAGAGTGGAAAAGGGATGCGGATGCTTTCTCAATTGGTGGGTCGAGTCAGACGTTCTTCACGTAAAGGCACAAAGCGAATCAACATGGATACACCATCATCACCTTCAACCAATAAGACAAGTAATGAGCGATCCAAGATTGTTAGGCGTACTATCATTTATGTTCCTCCTGATACTGAAAACTTTATGAAGACTATTGAGCAACAGCAACAATCTGCTTTTAGTCACAATTCCTTATCCAGTCATAGTCATCATCTTTCATCATCAACAATCCAAACATCCATTCCATCAGCACAAGAGAAGCAAGAAGACAATCAATTGAAAGGGATTGAGCTCCGAGAAATGAGTGATGGCTCAGTATCATGGGGTATTGTCAAGAAAGAAGGCAATCGAAAGAGCTTTTATGATCCATCCAATCGAGAAAGCAAATACGCTGTTGAAGAGCAAGATGATTATGATATCAATGAGCACTTATTGGAGCTTTTAAGCCAACAATGTGACAATACCAGCCTTGTATCAAGTACTCCTCCACCTCCTGTTCCAAAAAGATCACCACAGCGTCAACAACAACAACAGCAAGCTGCACATCATATCTCCACAGTTTCCAACAAAAAGGATTCATCCACAACCGACATCTATTATGCTGCTGGAACCACGCTCCCAAGTTTATTACAAATGATTTCTGAACAAGAAAAGCTCAAACATAGTCCTAGTGTAGAGGAACAGCTCGATGAAGTAATCCGTGCTTTTAGTTGTAGTAGTGATGAATAATGATATCACAATGTACCAACACCTTTATATATGAAATAAACACTTGATCCATCTAATTTATACAATGGCTCATTCACGCACTGAAAGAGGCACGCCTTTAATCCCATTTTGGTAATCCACTTTTTGTACACCTCTTCTTCTTTTGCCGCATGGATTTTTTCTCGCCAACTCGCGATCCCACTCACGACAATGACAAAGGAGATAACGGATCTGATATGTCAATCACACTGGAACTGCCAGGTCTAAAGCATGCTCGATCGCCAACGAGACGCATGCAGGAACAGAGCTACGCTTCTTCAACAAACGAACCACGACCAACCCAAAGGCGCCGTCTTACACTAGAACAACCTGGCGACAATGACAATACTGGATCTAGTTTTCGAACTGCCAATGACGTGAACGAGCCAATCTTGGACGACGATTCAGATATGGAGCTTACACAACCAATAACAACTGAACAGCCAACCAACACCAGGCAACAAGAGAGCCTTCCTTTTGACTATAAAGATGATGGTTCTGATATGAGTCCAAATCGTGTATTCTCTGGTGTACCAGAAGATGATAGAGACCTCTTAAGTCCTATTGCAGCAAGAGGCATCCGCTCGCCACAAGCATTGTATTCTCCACGTCGTACATTTTACCTACATGGCAACAATACTCCAGGACGCCAGCCTTCACCTATGCGATTTGCACAACATGTTATACCAAAAACAACAACAACAACAGCACCTGCTTCTCCTCTTCCTCCTTCTCGTTTATCATTTACTCCTACAGCAAAACCATCACCATCACCACGTCGTTACAGTGTATCCTCTCGAACATCCATATATACCCGACGTACAGACGACCAAAGTGTAAATTTGGATGAAATGATGGATCGCATGATTGATGATCAGAATAGTAAGTCTGTCGACTGAACGATTCTTGGATAGTGTTCTTATTGGATGATTCGTTAGTGAACATCTTTGATGAAGAGTATTCTCAGCTTTACAGCTCTGTCAATGGCAGCATTATGGATGAAGATGAAGACAAGCAAGTATGTTGTTATCATTACAGGGAAAGATATATGATTAATGTTGTCTATCTAGTCAATAGGTGTTCAAAGCATGGATCTGAGAGCCTTTTTACGTCACGTGGGTGTCTTTTTTGATCCATCTGATCCCGTTGAAGATATGGTGCGGACGAATGCTGAATCCCAAAGTATTCAAGGTAAAAGATGGAAAAGAGAGGTACACATGTATGACAATGCTTATTCATTCCTCCCAATATAGAACCTATCTCACCTACTAGACAAGGAATCACAGCAGCAACACATATGAAAGAGCTAGAAGCATACAAAGAGGCAAGTTAAATATGACATCAAGTCTCACAATCGACTGACATTGCATCACAGTATAGCGATCGACTCAAAGAACTCGTTTCAAGTGGGAATGCTGAAAGGATGGGAAAAGACACGGCTGAAAAGTACAATGCCATTGTTGCAGAATATTTTGATGGTGATAAGGATACCAGATATGTCATGCAGGTAAGACAAAGAGTGATGGATTGTGTAACAAGATTTATTGACTATTCATTGTATATGCAATAGAAATCCCTGAAAGATATGTGGGAGCTGGCCAGATCAGAAGCACATTGCACCTTGCTGGAATGGAAAGAATCCATCTATCGTCAATTACTGGATGAGACAGAGGAGCTACTGCAGCAAGTATCAGAAGTAAGTTGTGCAATCAAGTCCCCATAGATACAGCATGAAGAAAGCTCACATGTCTGGATTAGGATGAACAGCAGCTGACGCAATATGAGACATTTCTACAATCCAAGACACCCTTTTTTCAATCACACAACATTACGCTTAAAGAGCAACTATCAGATGCAAGAGAAAGGTAGCAATTATGCACATCAGTTGAATGACAAAGTTGCTAATATCCTCTTCTATAGGCAAGGGAATCAGACTTATACCGAGCCAGATCCTTATTTGGTGGATGACATTCATGATAAAGAGTAAGTCTACAATGGGATTGAAAGTCTATTGGCTAACAATATCATGATAGGATGCTGCTGAAGGAAACTACTGCTTTCAAAGAACAAGTAGCAAAAGAAGAAGAAAGCATCAAGCAAGATTTAGAAGCTTTGGAATCCAAAATGGCACAGTTGAACACAGTAAGATGACTGACATGGATAGCTCGGTCTATTTACTAACTTTTAGTGCATGTAGGATATCGCAGCTGCAATGGATAAGCCTGAATTGAAAAAGCATGCCACTCGACAGGATCTTGAAGAAGCTAAAGGTATGTACCTGCATCATTTGTATTGTCACCCTATGCTAACCATGGATCCTCCAGCTGATCTTGAGCAACAATGCAAAGTGTGTGGATGGAATTTACTGGACTATTCGGACGATTTAATTGCGATCGCGTTCACCGAGGATATCAGCATGAGATTGAAGCGACAAGAATTGAAGCTACAAGGACAAGATGCAGTTGACATTTCGATTGACAGCGATGGTCAAAAGAAGTTTGGTGTATTCAGTTCCTTGATCTTGTTTGGCCTGGATGAAATTGTGAAAGAACATAGGTGGAATGTGAAACGAGTGAGTATAGTCATGTCGTGTCAATATGCATTACGATGCTTATCTTTGTTTATGCACAGATGATGGATAAGATAGGCTTATACACGAAATGGGCTACACTGATGCACAAGCATATTGATAACGTGGGACGACGATATTGGTTCAAACTGGAAAAGATTGGTGATGGATCCATCAAGGGCAGCTTTGAACCTGTGAGTATGAGCGCTCAAGCCAAGTTTTCGGTGACAATATGGATACAACCTTCAGACGTAATGAGCTTTCCAGCTATCAATCTCGATAATGTACACATACACAAGAATTATGGATCAGCTAGGTATGGGAAATATCCTCTCTTGGATATATGCTTTCAACTAACATTTATCTTTTTAGTCAAGAAGAACTGGAACAAAAAGGACGTGAACTATTAGAAGATTATGGCTTTATTAACTTGTCTGATACATTAAAAGAAATGCTCGCGTTGCTCGAGTCATGACTTGCAATACAGCATGGATGATGAGATCTGTGTAACGTGATCCATGTAGTGTCATGTGTTTGTGGCTGTGTTCTCATTACATTGCATATGATAACAAAACGACTACTTTTCATTACTATATTTCAAACATGTTCGAGACAAAGAATGAGAGCGAGAGGTGAAAAGGAGAATGAAAGAAGGAAGGTTCAGGAGAAGATGATCGTAAAGTACATTTAAGAACAAGTGGGAACACCAAGAGTGCTAATTGCTTTTGTGTTACTGTCTCCTTTCTTGAGTTTAAACTATACACGTTGCCATTGGTTTACACGTCACCAGGTTGAAACAGATGATTGCTTGGTGAGGTTGAAACTGCATTGCAAGAAAGGCGGTTTCCTTTTTCTTCAGATACTCGTACTCTTGAAAAGGCAACCCTGAACAACGACCCCCGCTTTTAGCAAAGAAGACATTTATACATATATATCCTCACTTACATATGAACCAAAGCCAACTGCAAATGGAAAGCAATGCCGCCAAGGCTGCTACCAAAAACAAGCCTTTCGAAGACGACAATGACTCTGACGATTCCGATGAGAAGCCTTCCAAGCGTTCTGGACGTCGCAAGATCAAGATTGAGTATATCGAGGACAAAAACAGACGTCATATCACTTTCTCGAAGCGTAAAGCTGGTATCATGAAGAAGGTAAATAAAAGAGAGATCTGTGTGTGTAGATAAAGAGTAGCATGATAAGAAGAACAAGCGCGTAAAACAAAAAAAAAAGATTCACGCGAATACAGCGCGCGCACAGAGCGATAGAAAGAGAGAGAGAGAGAGAGAGGAGAAGCAAATCCAAAAGAGGGAAGACTCACTTGTCATTTTCTAGGCCTACGAATTGAGTACTTTGACAGGAACCCAAGTGCTATTGTTGGTTGTATCAGAAACAGGTCTTGTCTACACCTTTACGACAGTCAAGCTTCAACCTATTGTGACTAAACCAGAAGGCAAGAATCTCATTCAAGCTTGCTTAAATGCTCCTGATCCAGTCAATGAATCATCCACGGTATGTATAATGTCGTACTTGATTTACTTGTCTCATGACTTATATACTTTGATATAGGATGATGCAGGCTACAATGGACAATCTCCTCAATTGAACAAGAAGGAATTCCAAGATAAAAAAGCAAGTGATTCATTGTGTTAATATGATATATAAACTAACATCATTTTGAATAGATTGATCCTGCAACAGCTGCAGCAGCAGCAAATGTCAGTCATCCGCAATCAGCCAATGCATTTGGAGCAGCTGTTGCTGCAGCTGCAGCTTCTAGTGCACCTGGATATCAACAGCCTTCTGCTTATGCCCCAGTTGGCAACAACAACTATCCTGGATACATGAATCCTCCAGCATCTTATCAATCACCCCAACCTGGTCAACAGATTCCTCAACCCCAGCAATATGGTCCCATGTCAGGATCCCCAGCACCCACCTTTTATGGTACAGCTGCACAGCAAGCTTCCCGTTACATGCAACATCCAAATTATTGGCAAGGTGCAAATAGTCCAGGTAACATGCCACGACCTGATCAGCAACAACCTGATGACAAGGCGAGGAGGTCTGCTGGTATCGCTGAAAAGTAAATTCACATTCATCTTTTATCTTCTTTTCCCTTTTTTTCTATCTGTGTATGTTATTATCCCCTTCCACGTATATATATTCTTGAAGTTATCCCCAAGCATTAAGAAAATACCACTTTTTCTCCCTTCTCTATTGATTGTATAAGAATTGAAACATGGTATTGTTATTAGTAGTATGTGTGTATATCTACATGGGAAAGGGTATTTGGGGGTTGATAGGAAAGCAAAGGTAACTTGATGATGGCGGATAATAGTTGACAGGTGGTACAAAAGGAGATGAGAATGATGATGGATTATAAGAGCACAAATCTTGCAAACAAGATCCAGCTTGTACATGCCAAACCAAGGAAGATGCTGCCATAGATCCAGTTGGCCCAAATCTTCTTCATTTCACCACCAGTATTGCTGCTTTGCTTGTTTTCATGCTCTGATTGTAATGCTTTTCGTGCTGATCGATCCAAAAGTTGGTCGTAAATGGTATGATCCAAGATGCAGAGCACGATACCAGCAAGGGTTGCCAAGGCAGCAATAACGATAAAGAATATAATCACACCAGTGTAGCCCTTGTTAGGATCTGCATCCTGAAGAAGTCCAGAGAAAATGTCAAAGAGTGATGCACCAATATTGGTACCAGATTTGATCAAGCCCATGCCAGTGCCAACCATGGAAAGTGGAAGAATGATAGGTACAGATGACACCAAACCCACTGGACCAAGAGCCAAACTTAGACTAAACAGGAGCATACCCACGACAGGATTCAAAGGAGTAAGTTCGAGTAATAGTAAGGAAGTAAGCATGGATGCACCACTACCAATCACTAAAAGTAGATAATGTCAATGGCGATGACTCGTTGCAATGCATAGGATCAAGACTTACTCATCCAGGTACGCTTGCCATATCTGTCGAGACAAATACCCAAAATTGGCATAAGGAAAACGGGAAGTACTTGAGCGAGACTGGCAGTGGCAGCTGCATGAGCATTGCTGTAACCAAAACGAAACTTGACAAATTCACTAAGATGCAAATGTTAGAATCATTTGGAGCATATCAATAACATGTTATTTCTGCTTTACCTATTGATATGCAAGAAGCAT
Organism: Lichtheimia ramosa; assembly: GCA_008728235.1. Lineage (NCBI taxonomy): Eukaryota > Fungi > Mucoromycota > Mucoromycetes > Mucorales > Lichtheimiaceae > Lichtheimia > Lichtheimia ramosa. The sequence goes on from CP031823.1 coordinate 1,997,776, forward strand.
CCCCATGATCCTCCAAGTAAGAATTCCATGGCAACCACCAACCAATACGAATGAGGCAAATACATCAATTTGGACCAGCTAAATGATTTCTTGCGACGAATGGATTCGAGTTGCTTGTGACAACCAGTGCCTCTTGGGCTCACTTTGCGCAACAATGCAATGTAGATCAGATTGAAGACAAAAGAAATGATACAAAGAAGTGCAGAAAACTGTATCCAAGTTAGAGGACTTTTTCATGAGATGGGAATATGGCAACATACCCAAAATCCATAGCCAAACCAGCCTGTCCAATTGGCAATAGGAACGACAACAGCTTGTGCCAAAAAGGATGCCTAAAAGAAGTATGTGTCAATAAGCATTGAATAGAATCAAGAGCTTATATTGCTTACCAATCGACTGACTGTCAACATGAGAGCCATCACACCAGCCAAACTTCTTCCCTTGAACCACTGACTGAGGATTGTTTCTTGGACAATGACAACTGTGCCACTACCAATGCCATACATGACACGACCCACAATCATGGTTGTCAAACTAGTATTGTGCATAGAGAGAGCAACAAGGATATTGCCGAGAGTGATCAAGACTGTTGTAAGAATGGAACCGGATACTGTGCCAAAAGCATCGAGATATAATCCACCAAGTACTGGTAATACTGTATTGACAATAGAGACGCTCGATTGGATCACGCCATATTGTGAGTTGCTGATACCAAATTCCTTTGAAACATTCCCATGTCAGCAATGACTCATCAATACTTGTGTGTAGTCTATCACTTACAAGCTTGATCGTATTCTTCATGGCTCCCAATGTATGTGCTGCAAAATGACTGCCGACTTTTATGATAGAACGTGTCAGCCAAAGGATGATGATATTGGCTCAAACATACCTGCCAAAAGTAATGCACATATTAAAGCTATAGCCTTGTATTGCCATGGTTGTTCTGCTAACTGACAGTAGTCGGCATTGTTGACTTGGGATTGTTGTTGGCAGCAGGCTGATTCGGAATCGTTGAAGCAAGAGGAAGGAGTTGTATGGGATTTGGGAGCAGAACAGCAGCCTTTTGTCGAACAGCAATCTTGTGTTGATTGTAAAAGAGGCGTACGTTCACCTGGTGTTGAATGTGACATTGTGTATATGGTGTTTGTATGTGGTATCTAGTGTTGGTTGGCTTCGAATAGTGTAGGGTAAAAAGAGAGAGAGAAGAGAAACAAACAAGAAACAAAATCAAATGAAAGCCAGGATACGTTTATCAGATGAATGAGCATTTAGGTCGGAATCCTATTTATCAGATAAGATGCACATGCTACACACAGCACAACCCTGGTTAAGGAATAGTGCTTATCATCCATCCCTTCAGAATATCATTTAGCTGCATTCACTTGTTCTTTTTCTACTATTCTACTATCTGAATCATACCATTGTAAAGAGAACTGGGTTATTGTTTATGGACCCATGAAATTCACCCCAGGCGTACCATCATCTTTTTCGTCAGGGCACTCTGTAGTCCTTTATGTGTAAAATGATCCGACATCTGAGATGAGATTCGCGGATATCCGGTCCAAGAGGAGATTACACTGCAAGTGACAAAGCAGCACACAGATGCAATGTTGCAAAGAAAGATGTAATGCAATGCTGTCTTATAGTGAGATACTTTTTAATGTCATAATGATCACATGTCAAGTCATCAATGTTTCTTGGTCAATTACATTTTGGCGTCATTAGAGATCAATTTACTTTCCCACGACTATTCCCATATTACAAGTTGAAATGCTCTTTCATAATATTACAATGTAAATATCTATAAACTAGGTCTATCTTGTGATTTCTAGCTATTCCCCATGACACCAGCTTTCTGCATCTTCTTATCATGTCCTCTCTTGCGATTATGGTTGCCAAAACGTGCCTTGTTCTTGTCCTTGTAAGCCCTTTGCTTCGTTTCATCTTGAGCAGCCACTCGTTTTTCTTGCACTTGCTTGTGTTGAGCTTCTTTTAATGACTTGCCATCAACCTTCTCTTGTTGTCCATCAAAGAGCATATACTTGTCCAAAATGCGTTGTCTCCTTGGCTACGAAGAAAAAGCATTACTCATGCTGTCATGCTGTATTGCACAAATGATGACTTACACTACGATCCAACATGATGGCCCATCCTTCAAGTTGCTCATCACTCATACCAGTGATCTTTCGCAATTCGGCACGTGCCTTGGACCTTCGTACAGCAGATGATCGATTGAATACATCACGATTATCAACATAGGTGTGGATAAGCGTGCTTTCAAAAGCAACACCAGGATCTTCAGCAGTAGGTTGTTTCTTTTTGCTTCCCTTGACTTTGTCGACAGCTGAATCATCTTCATCATCCATGCCAACTGTTCCAGGTGCTTCATTGATACCATCATACGTGTCGTCGTATTCATCATCATACATGTCATAAACTCGTTGTATAACATTGGCCTTTTCCTCTTGAATAAAGCTCTTGTCATCAAGTAACGATTCGGTAGTGCCACGACTAGATTAAATCAGTGAGAATGCATGTCTCTCTTTATAACCACCATCCTTACCTTTTCTTTCCAATGTGCATCTTGTTTATATCCACCTTGGCATTTCCAGATAAAAGATCAAACTCATCATTGTCGAAAATGTTGCGTCGACTTTCAAGAATGCTTTTCTTTGCTGTATCTGATGGATCGACTGCTTCAATCGAAAGACTATAGGTACAAATACAAGCCAGTCAGTTGTCTTGATATGAAAAGATGATATACAAGACGCTTACTCGGCTAATGAGCGATCCATCTCTGCAAGTTTGGGTGGCAAATTGTCTTCCAAAAGTTGCATGATAACAGTTTCCACATCATCGTTGTACTCCAGTAAGCATGCCTGGATGAATCGTTGTCCCAAATCAGGAAACAAGTCTTGAATCTGTGATATCTTGGCAACTTGTTCCACTGATGGCTGTGATTATAGTCAGTAAAGAGTGATGATATAACATTATCATAATTCACCTGAGCAGAGATTGAAGATGCACTCGATGGTAGCTTTCTTTCACGTTGTTTTTGTAGCTTGTCCTTCCATGTTTCAGTGGCTGTATTCATGTCACGCACCTGCTCCATGGAAAGTTGAAGAAACTCTATCCGATCTTCATCAGTAAAGTAGATAAGTTAAGGCTTGTATCCATAGTTGTGGAGAATAATGTCACATAAAAGCATATGAAAAAGGATATCCATTGAAGTATTCTCTGTTGATGTCGCCAAGAGTATTGCTGACTGAACATTCAACCTGCCAATCCATCACAAGGGGTCCATCGATAAAAGCACGATATGTAGTATCCAGGTTACTCTTTTCAATCCATCCCAATAATTGTCTGGAGAACTCATCAATGACATTGCTATCCTTAGCATAACGAATAGGGTCGAAATACAAGCAATCCACCACGTAGTTGAGAATATTGACAAGTGCTCGTTTGATGAGATACAATGTTGGTCCTGAATCATCCTTTCTTCTTAATGCTGGATAGCAACGAAACAAAGCATCAATGATTCCTTCATGTGGAGCAGTGTCGATACATGCTGATGTGAGTGCTTCCAATAATCGTACAATGACATAAATGCGTTGATCATGATCCTTATTGATATCAGTCGATTGTAATGTCGATAAGCAGCTCAACAGTGCTGCAAAAGAGGATCGCACAGCCTCTTCCAAACGTGGATCAGCCTGAAGGAATGCTGTAAAGATAGTACGCACTTGGTCTGGGTTGGATTCTTGATACGAGACAGCAAAGCTAGATAACCGATCGATCGTCAGCAATGGACCACCTTTTGCTTTTAGTTGACCAGCACGATAAAAGATAAAGAAGACGCGTTTTGAAACTTCTCGATCCACGCTATGGCCGTCCATTTGTGCATTGAGAACAGCCAACACAAAGTCATGTAAGCTGGTGTTTTCTTGGATGGCGTGCAAAAAGTCATTGTCAGACGTGTCGTCAAGTAAAGCTGTCAACTGTGAGCACCATGCATCTCGAGCAACTTGATACAAGTCGGCTGGAATCGTATCGTTGTTGGCTGGTACAAAGGGTATAAGTGTAAGCATATGTCAAAGAGGCGGAATCAAAAGATCGAGTACATCCATCCACTGGGCGGGAAATCCCTCGCTCTATAAATGCCTTTGGACAGCTGCTGCTGCGCCTAACTATACCGCAGCACTTAAATTGTAGTATGACATTGTAACACTGTACAATAAAGAGCATTTAAAGTGTCAACTAGTGTGTCTTGTATTGAAAGCATCATTCCCACTCGTCTATTATGAGAGATAGTCTTACATGTCACTTGCATAATACATCTTATCTGGCTACTACATGGCCTGTAGCACCATATGTTGTGTTCATTGTATCTCTTTATGCCACCCTTGAATGTAATCCAACATCGTTGTTATCCTTGTCCAATTAAGGGAGGATGTTATAGGATTGATGACAGCTGGTTGAATGTCACAAAACACACCCCTTTGTATGCTCCTTGTGCAATGATGAACAACTTGGATACAGTGCTCGGGAGTGATCAACTATGGCAATCGACGATGACTATTTCTACAACTATGGATGAGTAAGCGACAAGTGACAACACAAGTAAGCATAAGGAGCTCGGATTTCACTGTGCAGTTGGAAACACCGATACAAGCAATCAAGGTATTCATGCGCCTGGCGGGACTAAAACTTTTTTACTCTTCTTTATCACACACATATCTCAATGGGTGCCATTGGTAAGAGAAGAACAAGTCGAATGAGATCAAGACTATTGTAACACGACTCTACTTAGGCAAAAAGAAATCTCGCGATGCTCGACTTCACGGCTCAAGTATGTAGTGGATCTCTATGGGATCTGACGACCAGGGATCGCTGACCTGGTTTTTCTCTTTTCTACTAGAACTGAAGAAGGATCCTGGACTTCCCAATCTCTCTCACTTTAAACAAAAGCAGCAAAACAAGGAAGAAGAAAAGAGGAAACGAGTATGTTGATATTGATACGATGGAGAGGTGTGTTTGTGTTAAGATATGCTTTAGATGGCAGCAGCTCGAGATCAGCAATCCAAAGCACGACAGCTTCTTCAGAATAAGAACCGACAGTTTACCAACCACACATCATTATTGGATATGGTCAAGAATGCTGAACAACGAAGCCAAGCTTTTGATACTCAACAAGCTGAACAACAACAGCATGATGGATTCAAAGACATGAAGGATGCAGCATTGAGTGGCGAGAAAGACAACTCCAGAAAAGCTTACTTTCGTGAATTTCGAAAGGTGCTCGAGAATGCTGATGTTGTCTTGGAGATTTTGGATGCAAGAGATCCACTTGGTACTCGTACACGCCATGTTGAACGCATGATCATGGACAGTGGTCTTAATAAGAAAGTGATCTTGATCTTGAACAAGATTGGTAAGTCATCAGTGAACAAGTTATATGGGTATCTAATGCGTCTCTTTATATAGACTTGGTTCCTAAGGAGAACATTGAACAATGGCTCAAGTATCTACGCAACGAGTATCCAACTATTGCTTTCAAGTCTTCAACACAGTCTCAACGCAAGCATTTGGGTCGAGTCAACGTATCCACTGATATTGCAAGTGAGCAAATGCTCAACACATCAGAATGTCTTGGTGCTGAGAATTTGATGGCCTTGTTGAAGAATTACTGTCGCAGTGCACATATCAAGACATCCATCACAGTCGGCATTATTGGTTATCCCAATGTAGGCAAATCATCTGTCATCAATTCATTAGCACGATCCAAAGTATGTGGTGTTGGATCCACACCTGGTTTTACCAAGGTGGCACAGCAGATTACACTCGACAAGAACATTAAGCTATTGGATTGTCCTGGTATCGTATTTGCTTCCCATGGTCAAGATGGTCAAAGTGATGCCGAGATTGCATTGAGGAATTGTATCAAAGTTGAATTGTTGGAGGATCCAATCACACCGGGTAAAGTATCTGGATATTGGGAGTTTCCGGAATCCAATGATTGACTAATTTTCCCTATAGTTGAAGTGATTGTGTCAAAAATCCCGACGGAGCAGCTGATGACCATGTATGACGTGGGTTGGTTCAACAATGCACATGAATTCTTGGTCTTGTTGGCACAACAGCGAGGAAAGCTGAAAAAGGTACATTTAGTGATATATATTATAACATGGTGACTGACATGTAATATCTACTATTAGGGTGGTATTTCTGATATTCAGTTGGTGGCTCGTGCAGTGCTTCAAGATTGGAACAGTGGCAAGATTCCATTTTATACCCTACCACCTGCAAACAAGCAAACGCGTGATTTTGGCAGTGCTGTTGTCTCATCGTGGGGTCAAGAGTTCAATATTAATGAGCTTCAAGCTGCCGATCAATCGATTCTTGGTGGTCTGCGGGGAGCAGCTGATTTTGGCAATAATGCAGTCGTGATGGTAAGTGTACACAATGTTTATGTGGGGTGATCGGGAACACACAAGTGGTGTGATTTTGTATACTAATGCATCATATGCTATTTTAGCAATCTACAGACGCTGATATGATGGATGTTGGTGATAATATGACTGATGCAGCTGCAACAGAGTATGTATTTGGATGAGTCAGTACAAGAATCCGGTATCCGATTAACATGTGCATCTTCTTTTTAGGAATTCCATGATCGAAGATGATTCCAATGAGCTACAAGCAGCAAGACAAAATGGATCAAACATTGTTGTGGATGCCATGCGTTTCAAAAAGAGAGGAACTGGTCCAAATCAAAAGCAGCAACTCTTTACCCAAGCCGAAGAAGAATTGATGAGCAGCTTACAACGCAACCAACAATTAGCCAAGGAACACAAGTTGATGCAGAAACGAGCTCGCAAGCTGCAAAGCAATGGTGCAAATGCATTTGAAGAAGATTCCATGATGATGGGTGATGATGACAATATGATGATGAACATGCCAAGTGCTCCATCGGATGTGCTTCCAGATGAGGACGAGGATTTGTAATATTAAGTAATCTTATCATAGAAATAAAGAGACATGTAATTTTTCTATTCTTGACATCTTTCTATTGGTCCAAGTCGAATCGAAAAACGGGATTACCAAAAGAGGATAATGTCTTTTCTGGATGTCCCTTTACCCGTGCCGATACTATATAAAAAGGTGATGAGGAGACATAAAAGCTGTTCCGCATTCTTTTCCATTCTTACTTTACTTACACAACACTTTATCAAATGCTTTCCACAGTCATGAACAGTATCCGCATGCAACTCAAGCGTGCAGAAGCACCACGCCATACCACCAAGAACAAGGCAAATGAATCCTTTGAAGAATCCGACTTTGCCATGGCCAGTGCTATTCATATCAGAGCAAGAGCACATCAACAACGACCTACAGCTTTTGGTATTTCACGAGATTCGACAGACGACTTTATCCAGAAAGACCTTATTTCATCGTCATGGTACTAGAACAAGATGATACATCAAGAAAGCACCTTACCTTATTATTCGTTACCCACCTTGTTTTGTCATCTCTTCTTTATCCACCATGTAAATACCTAAAACCATTCTATCTTATTTCCAACGCGTTTCAACCCGGCGTTTCTTCCTTTTTTCTCACCAAGCATTATTCAACTTCATTGTATATATCACCTTCTTCTAATATAAACATTCTTTGCATTATCGATATTGAATACCCAATGCCAAGAAACTGCATCTTCTCCTTGGGATAATGTAAGGGGTCACGCAAAAGAGAGGAGAACATGGTAAACGAACAAAGTTTACCTGGGGGAGGACTAAGAGATAATGCGTATCATTCAGGGCAACTTGCATAAGTAACAATCACAGTAACATGGGAAATTCCAGAATGGGCTACCCCTGATAAAGTGCATGCATGTGTATATGTGTAATGTCAATTGAATTAGCTCATCACCATGTGTCGCATGGTTGGGGAGCTGGGCGGGCAAACTAGAGTCGGAGAAAGAATATGAACCACAGAGATGATCTCATTTCCCAATGCATATATCAGCCATTGCACATATCCAGTTAACACGTTTAGATGCGTGAATAGAGGAATAAAGTGTAGTAGCATTATCATAATAGCTTGGTCACTTGTTTGCATTAGATAAAGCAATGTATTTAATCACTTAATGTTCAAGCCAAAATGTGTTTATGCAGTATGCGATTGATCAACAATCCTGCCCAATGCAGCTGAAGATCCTTCATTGTCACAGATATCACTGCAGTCCCTTACAAGTCCTATCGACCGAATGATAGCCGATGACAATCAGGCGATATTTATTGTTGGTAACAAGTGATAGTTGTCGCAATGGCGTGTATTGGATCATTGTCGTGCTAGCTATTTATTCATTTACAAGGTGAAAAGGAGGAAGTAGTTCATTGTATGTGGTAATAAAGAGCACAAGGTGCATCCAAGTGGTATATGGGTGTAGTTGCATGCATCTTTCTTTGTTGTAGGTGATAAGATTACAAAGGGAAGAGAGAAACAATGGATCTAAGCTTCTTGATATGACTCGCATAACAAACATAGAGATACAGTATTCGAGATAATCTCAAGACATAGGTTACACATGGATGGGTAGCATTCATCAATTAGTTGAACCTCTTTAAGACACACATCTTGCTGCTGTGCTTCGTTGGATTTCCTTTTTTTTCACACCGCTTCCTTCTTGTACCACTCCTTAAGGCACACACATACACCCAGTTTCTTCCTTCCTTCTTTTTCTCTCTTTCTTGTCTTTCCTTTTCTTCTCCAATGGCTCCTGTCACCGTTTCTTCGTCGGGTATTGGCGTCGCTCATTTGCCCAACCAGCGACACAAGATTGTCACCAACCGTGGTGCAAAGTTCACCGTCATGGTGTGTGGTGAGTTATCCTTCATCTCGGCAACAATCTCGCTCCTTCCAAGCTAATACTCGAGTTCTTTCAAGGCGAATCGGGTGTTGGCAAGACTACTTTTATCAATACACTCTTTACAACTTCCATCAAGTCATACAAGAACCCTGCAAAGCGCCATGAGAAGCAGCTTGATCGCACCGTCGAGATTGAGATTACCAAAGCAGGTAGGTATAGGACAAAGAGATAAGGGATTCAAAAAGTGATGGTGATGATCTATCTGGATATGGCTGACAACAACTTCTTCCATGATCGATAGAGTTGGAGGAACAAATGTTCAAGGTCAAGCTCAATGTGATTGATACACCCGGCTTTGGTGATTATGTCAACAACTATGATAGTTGGTTGCCTGTGGTAGAGTTCATTGATGATCAGCATGAGAACTATATGCGTCAGGAACAACAACCAAGTCGTCAAGGTGTCATTGACATGCGTGTCCACGCTTGTCTTTACTTTATTCGTCCCAATGGCCATGGGTGAGTTATTTATGGCAAAAGCATGATGAGATCAAGCTTATTCATTCTATCAATAGATTGAAGCCTTTGGATATCGAGATCATGAAGCGTTTAGGATCCCGTGTCAACTTGATTCCTGTCATTGCCAAGGCAGATACCCTTACACCCAATGACCTTGCGCAATTCAAGCGACGTGTAAGTCTAAAGATATCTTACATCTCTCTAGTGACTGATCAAGGTCCTGTATATAGATTCTCGAGACAATTGAAGCACAAAACATCCGCGTATACTCATGCCCTATTGAGAGTGATGAAGAAGATGTTACTGCCAGAAACAAGGATATCATGTCGGCCATGCCATTTTCCATCATTGGTTCGACACAGCAAGTAAAAACACCAGATGGTCGTCAAGTGTTGGGTCGTCAGTATTCTTGGGGCGTGGCTGAAGTGGAAAATGAAGATCATTGCGACTTTAAAAGACTACGCAACTTGTTGATCCGCAATCATATGCTTGATTTGATATCTACAACTGAAGAGATTCACTATGAAAACTATCGCCAACAACAAATGGCTTCTCGCAAGTTTGGTGAACCAAAGTATGTTGCTAAACACAAGATCATCCATCATCTGATACTCATATCACCTTCCTTGTTTAGAGTGAAGAAATACGAGAATCCCAAGCATCGTGAAAAGGAAGACTTGCTTCGTAAGCAATTCACAGAACAAGTGAAGGCTGAAGAGAACCGATTCCGCCAATGGGAACAGCAGGTACATTACAGGATAAGAGGATCATCAATCTATATAGCTGCTGACAACTATATATAGTTGGTGTCTGAACGTGACCGATTGAATAAGGATTTGGAAGATCAACATGCACGAATCAAGGCACTTGAAGCAGAACTTGAGCAAATCTATCACCTTCAGAGCCGTGGCACCTTGAGAAGGTAGAAATTGACTTGTCTGAGCCAAAACTACTCCACGACTTTCTTTGATGATCCACCAGCAACAGCAATTACATTTCTTATAATCTTATATCCTCCACCTTTTCATTACACTGATTGAGTGACAAAACAAGAGATAATATTTGAATCAAGTTTTATATTGGAAATCCAAGGTTGTGTTGAATGTATTATGCTGCGGATCTATGTACAAGCTTTGATGGAAGATGTGTAGTGTGTGGGAATCAGTTACGGATGTGATAATTGAATAAGGGGAGTAAGACTAATAAAAGAAGATCAAGTGTCTATGGCAATTGTAAAACACGCTCGACATTCTTCTCTTGGGTATCATTGTTGTAAAGGCGATATTGGATGTAGATGGTCAAATCAAAAACAAGTGTACCAGCACTGCCGATAATGTAAGGCACAGATTCAAGTAAAGATTGACGAGTTTGGTGAGGATTGGTAAAAACGCCAAGAGTATAAGTGAAGTTGCCTGCAGCTGCGCACATGAACAGAGCCATGGCAAGTCCTTCAACTGACTGGCGCTTATAATTCTTGATAATCTGGGGTGCTCTTGAGCTCAAGTACAAGCAGGTGCATAACCAGGCAAAGAATCGACCCATCCACAAGGTATCGTCATCTTGTGACAATAACGACATATCTGCCCCATTCATTGTGTCGTGTGATGGTACCATGTTGGTCGTCAGCGTAACTGATTGCTCAGGTGATGCCATTCGGGTGAGTGTGAAAAGGAGACCAGCCATGAGCAAGGTGCGTGATGACGAGGCAACTGAGCCATATCTAGCAATGTCTGTAGTACCATCATCTGCTGTAGTCTTCTTCAAGAGTTGTTCCTTGTCCATTTGCAATGTAGGATTGAACCATTGGCGTAAGCGATTATTAGGATACTTGACATAGTAAAGCCATTGGAAGCACAATAGGGTATCGATGAAGATAAAGTAAATAGAGAGGTAGACTTGAAAGTTAAGCTGACCAGTATAGATGCAACCAATGAAGTTTGCCACATCGCCTGCAATAGACTCGATTAGGCAATTTGCTTTATATCATATAGTCCTTTTTGATACTTACCAGACAACCAAACAGTGAGGAAAGAAAAGGAAAGTGATTCGGCATCTTGATATCTGTAATTCTTGATGACTTGACTATGGGCAAGAGTAATAGGCTGCATGATGAGCATTGATGATGTTTTATACGATCAATACACACTTACGGCATTTGTGCATTCAACCAGCAAAGGATGGATATATAACCAAGTGCCCAGCTGAAGCAATCTTGCCAGCCATATACACAATCACCAAAGATTGTCTAAAGCGAAGAAATGAGCATACTGGTGATGATTATAAAGGCAGCTGCATAATTGATCATACATGAATCCATCGTATATATTCGACACCTTCAAAAGTAGCTGGACAAGATTCGACTGACATGGAATAAGAGGAGAATGAAAGAGAGAGAGAGGAAGAAAGAGAGAGAGAGAGAGAGGAAAGAGAAAAGAGAGAGGAAAAGAAGTATAAGAAAGAAAGAAGGAGTGAGCAGCGAGGAATTATATAGATATTGTAGATGGAAGGCAGTGTGATGGCTATGCATAGGCAAGTCCGACATAGATAATCTTTACGTACTCCCAAAAAGGCAGGATCCATCAACTGATTGCAGGAAAAAGGGGGTTTGTGGAAAACGTGGTTCATCCCGAGTCATGCCTTGATCTAAAGTGACACCAAGTGATATCTTTGTTGCCAATGACTTGTTCCTTCCTTGTTTTACTACTTTTGCTTATTTCCTGTCTCATATATGATCAAGTGTTGATTAGTTTATCGGCTCTGAGAATTAGAAAAGCACCGAGCTAAGATAATGATTATGTGGATCACATCGTGCATGTTGCAATGGTGCCAAGGGAAAAATCATGCTGGATGCATCCCAACAATAATGAGATATAGTAGCAAACAAATAACAATGAAACAACCAATAGTGTGCTAGAATGCCATAAAGTGTATTATGTGTCGGACTGTGAAAAAGCACCAGCGCACGTTCACTATTAAAACATTCTTTGATCGCCTGGGAGCATTAACACTATTCGTCCGGCATTCGGTCAATCGTGAGAAAATAACACTGGCTGGTCCTGAAGTGAGAAAAAAAAAAGACAGCACAATTGATGATAAGAGGAGTCTTTCTCTTTCTTTCTTTCCATTCTTCATCACAATCACTTATATACCATGTCTCCTGCAAGCACAACAGCTCGTGTATATGATCTTACCAGTGATACTGCTACATTGCCTACTGATGAGATGTTTGAAGTCATGAAAATGGCATCTCGTGGTGATGATGTGTTCCAGGTGAGAACAATGCAACAAAGCATCACTGCCCTGATTTTTTTCGCACGCTTACCTATACCATATGACGAATCATTTCTTTGATGACTATGTAGGCTGATGAAGATGTCAAGGCACTTGAAAACTACATGGCTGATTTGTTGGGTCATGAAGCTGCTTTGTTTTGCGTTAGTGGCACTATGTCCAACCAGCTTGGCTTACGTACCATCTTAACACAGCCCCCACATTCCGTGTTGAGTGATGCTCGAGCACATATCTTTGTTCATGAGTGTGGTGGTCTTAGTTATCACTCACAAGCCAGTGTAACTCCTGTAATGCCAAAGAATGGCATCTATTTGACTGCTGAGGATGTTCGTGCAGCCATTGTCACTGATGAGCTTTGTGGTGCACCCACTAAAGGTAACAAAACATGGTGCTTGAATTGATTTGTCATCGTACCCAGTGACTGACATAAAGTCGTGTATTACTAGTGATTGGTCTTGAAAACACATTAAACGGCACTTTGATGCCTATTGAAGAGATCAAGCGTATTCGTCAAGTTGCTGATGAATTTGGTCTATTGATGCATTTGGATGGTGCTCGTCTTTGGAATGCAAGTGCTGCTTCAGGTGTTCCTTTGAAAGAATATGGAAAGCTCTTTGATACAGTATCTGTATGTCTCTCCAAGGGTGCTGGTGCGCCTATTGGTTCTATTCTTGCTTGTAACAAGGAACGTATTCGCAAAGCTCGTCATTTACGCAAATTGATGGGTGGTGGATGGCGCCAAGCTGGTTCGTTGGTATGTAAAATCACTCACATGACATGAATACACATTCTTGATTGATCGACTTACACACTTTTCAAAATCATCATAGGCTGCTGCTGCACGTTATTGCATTGACACTGTTGTTCCTACTTTGCCACAAACACATGAATTAGCTTCACGTCTTGCCAAGCATTTGCAGTCGCTGGGCATCAATTTGGTATTGCCTTGCCACACCAACATGTTGTTCATTGATGTTTCACCAGTCGGCCTGACAATCGACACACTAGCTGCTGAGCTTATCAAACAAAACATCAAGATTAGTGCTACACCAGGCGCAACTGTTTCTCGTATTGTGCTGCATTACCAAATCCCTGCTGAAGTCATTGAAAACTTTATGACTATTGCTACACAAGTTGTCAAGGAACATGGCAAACCAGTGAGCACAGTCCTTAAAGATGGTATTGCTGCATCCAACAATGGACATTCTGCGCCAAACTTGTCGGCTGCTTATCCTTCCGGAAACAACTAATATTTCCGTGATATCCCGCTCACTATCATTTTTGTACTACTCGAAACACTATAGTCATTCAGCCCCATATACAATGGAAACATCATCACATCTTATCCACAGTATGTCACTTTTCTGTCATTGATATAAAAAAGCTTTCTTTCTTATGTACTTTCACTATACTAAGGACATCGTGTACATATATACATTGAGAAAAAACAAGGGCGAGTCTAATCCACCAATGACACTGTAGCAAGCATCACGTTGTACAAAAGAGTTCCCCACGCATCTAATGGTCCAGGCATACAATAACGTAAGCAATCTTGACCACCAATATGTCCATCAGGTCTCAATTCCATCATTGCACCAAGATCCACAAATAAGCCACCTGCAGCTTCAACAATAATACGTGCCATAGCATTACGCCTTGTTATTTCACTCCATCCATAGGGTAGTCGTCTTTGTTCAATGTCTGTTAATGGCTGATCCAGTGGCATATTAGCGTCGTCACAGTGAGGATGACCATGATAGGATGATCGATAAATCACCAATGCATTGGGCTTATATTGTCGTAACGTGGCCAAAGTAGTTGCAAGATGTTGCATAAATGAATCATCATCATCACTGATAACAACTGCTGCATTGAGAATGTAAACATCGTATTCGCGTAACATGAACTTGTGCATGAAAGGTGCCAGCACCACAGAAGCTGAAGGATGTCCATTATCATGTGAATCAATCATCTCTTTGTTGTCAGCGAGAATATCATTGCGATAGTAACGTAATGTTGCTGGTGGATGTGGATCTTGACATATCGTATGTGCTAATATGAGTACATGTTAAACACTTGTTCTTATATGGGGATCATGCTACTTACGTTTGCATCCCATTTCACCATAACATACACTAGGACCATCACGTAATACATCCAGGAGTAACTCGTGGATCTGATACTGCACAAGATCACCAACTATCATGATACTTCTTCCATTGAGCAATTCGCACCATCTATCACGATCCACATCTTCAGCTAACAATGGATGTTGTTGATCAGGTTGCCATCGATATCGTACTGCATCACGCATATCGCTGCTGCTGTGTGTGGCGTAAAAGTGATGATCACATGTATTGTAGTATTCGTCTTGAATGTGCTGCATTGTAGTCATGTTCTCACTGTAGATCCATCGTCCACCACTAGTTTCTCCTTTTTTTGCCACACGCGTCCATTCATCGATAGCTGTACGCAGAGTTGTCACATCAACATGTGTGCCTGGTATATTATCCTTGTACTTGTCGCCAAATGTCCTCTCTGCCAACACGTGTGCTGCATTGATCCAATACTCTTGTAGCTTCTGACGTTCACTAGTTGTAGTGTTTCCTGCCAGCAATGGAGACACCAATGCTCGATGTGCATGCTTGTACCAAGGTAGATCGTACTGTCCACTTGCTTGATTGGCGATGGGGACACGAAGCAAGCTACGATTTGCCAATGTGGAAGTGAAGAGTACCACCAAGACCAAAGCAACCACCACCACTGCCAATAGACGAAGCAATAGAGGACTTGACATCACCATAGGATGGAATAGCAGTTAGAGCAATATCCAGTTTTTGTTGTTGTCCTTTTTTGTTTGAATAAAGGAAGGAAAAAGAAGATCACTGCTTTGTGAAAGCCCAGATCATTTATGCTGCTGTATGTGCATCATCTAATGGCGTTGGGATCCTTGTGCAACCCACAGTTTAAATGAGCTCATTTATATCTCTTTGTTGTTCCTTCCACACTTGCTTTAACATTAACCAGAGAGGGAAATGGATGAAATGACCCAAAAAAGGGAACACGATTCTGTCAATGCATTAAAGATGTCGGTGTATGATGATCATGGAAAGTCGGGAATCTTCTTTAAAGAGAGATCGACATGGCGAGTATTGTACAACATATGACAAACCCAATATGCGGATCTTGATATAAAGAGTCTCTTTAAAAATCAGGAAAGTGATGACGATAAGGGTCATTTGCAGGTGTGCCATAACGTTCAGTTGCCTCGGGATACTTATCAAAGTGACTTGTATCGCCATTACCGCGGATTTGTGGAATATAAGGTGCACGGATCTGTCGACCAGCCACAAGATTAAAATCCACTGCTGTAAACCAAGGGTGTCGCTTAACATCTTCAGCACCATTCTTTAAATTACCATATCTTCGTGTCAAATCTGATGTCAATAACCTTGCCAACAAGTCTTTGGCATTAGGATCAAAGTAACTTGGCCATCGAATCTTGCCATGCATGATCTTTTCATACAATTTCAAATGATCATCATCATAGAATGGTGGATATCCTGCCAACATTTCATAAATCAACACACCTAGACTCCACCAATCCACCGATTTGCCATATCCTTTGGATTGGATAATCTCAGGTGCTGTTTACATTAGCATCTTTATATTTGCTTTTTCTTGTATCAACATACCCAAGTAATCTGGTGTACCACATAGTGTCCATGTCACATTGTCAGGTATAAGCTTGGCAAAACCAAAGTCTGTGATGCGTATATGACCATTGGAATCCAATAGTAGGTTCTCTGGCTTAAGATCGCGATACACAATCCCCCTGTTATGCAGGTACTCGAGAGCCAGTACCACTTCAGCTGCATAAAACTTTGCCACATGATCGGGAAATCGCTGGTACACAAAGCATTAGTTTCAGGATATTGCGTATGTAGCACATCATCTCCTAGTCACATCTCTTCTCACCTTGCTCTTTCTTAAGACACTGAAAAGCTCACCACCGGGTACATAGTCCATGACCATGTATAGGTTGCTATCATCTTGAAATGTCCCCCATAGATTGACCAGGAATGGATTGGCCACTCCTTCCAGGATATGTTTCTCATTGTTTGTATGCTCCACTACAATATTGCAATCAAGTTTGCATACATGTCACTATTTCCCCATTTCTCATTCATACCCTGCTTTAATCGGACTACTTCGGTTTTCTTCAACACCTTGATAGCATAATGACGTGCATTATGTCGAGACTGAGCTAAATGCACACGTCCAAATGAACCAGTACCCAATGTACGTAGCAAATTGAAATCATCCAACTTGAGACGTGGTCTATTCTTTCGTTGTGAGTCAATATTTTGATCATACTCTTGGTATTTCTTCTGTAATTGGGTGCGTTTATCCTGAGCTTCTAAGTAAAAGTCATGGATAAGCACATGTAAGATGCAATGGCATGAGATCTTGCTTCATATGTAATCACTCTAACCTTGTTGCTCTATCAATTGCTGTGCACTGACTTGTTCTATAATAACGTAAGCATCTGGATCACATCACGAATATATCTTCTTTTATACCTGAAGGTTTGGATACGTGGTTGCTGAGCCGTGAAGATAATGAAGATGAGTCATTGCTATGTCCATCAGGTGTAGCAATGTGTTGTGTACTCGTAGATGTTGTCGATAACACTTGGTGATGATCAATTGCTGTGGATGGCTCTGATGTATGACGAAAATATCTTCCATCAATGTAAGGATTGCTGCTTCGAGTATTACTCTCTATAGTGGTAGTAGCAGGTGATGGATCAGGTGGTATCTGATGGTGTTGTGGTGTACGGCTACCGCCTATCCTTGTCTTGTCAATAATTTTGTTGAAAAATGACATGCTTGGAAAGAGAAAGTTAATGGCATGGGTTCAATGCATGATAATTGAGACTCAATGTTATATTAATTCGAATCACCCTTGGTCTTCCAGCACAATGATGTTTCTTGTTTGACATTTCGGGACACTTGGGCCCTTATTGGCATTATCCTCTCGCCATGATCAATGCTTACCATCAACATTGAAAGAGGAAGAACACTTTTTCATCATTACATAAAGAGACACTCATCCCATTGCACTTGTTATTCTCCATAGCAGCTTGTCCACTGCTACAAAGGACAAACTGTATAGCTGTCACTAGTAGATTTCTAATGCTACGTAATCGATAGCCATAATGCGTATCACTTTTATTGCACAGACTTGTCCATTGCACAGCAGACTACTTTTGCCAAGCAATACGTCTTTTCATAGTGGATCTGTCATGTGTTGTAATACTAAGAAACGTCTCATTGTCATAGCCAGATCCTTTTTCCTTATTATAACCCATATCTTTGTCCATCATGCCATCCAATGATCAAGCCAACATATCCCATTTACTGCACTTTACAAACAGGCAAAGAACATATGAAATGTACATGCAAACGCATGAATCGTGTTTTTTTGGATCGGGTGATTAATATATGGATGTGTGTCTGTGTGTTGCGATGTTGAAGCTCCTTGACCTTGAGAATGGGATTGGGTGATAGGGACATTTGGAAGGGGGGCAAGAGTGGTTTACAGCTCATCAAACTGGCGTGCAAGTTCATCCAATTCAGCCTTGGCAGTCTTGTACTTTTCCTGCAACTCCTCGTGCAATTGTTCCTTTTCACTGAGCTCCTGTTCAAGGTTGGAAACATTACGTTCAGCTTCTTCAGCTTTGAGATCAGCTTCATTGAACCTGTTATTGATATAGACAATCAGCATTATGATCCTATATACACCCCTTGTTTATCCATGTACTTACTTTCCAGAGGTTTCTCTGAGCTTGTTCTCGGTCTTTTCAAGCTGTTCCTCGAGATTCTTGACGCGAATTTGAAGAGACAAAAGTTCATGGTCCTTGGAAGTGTGCTCTGACTCAAGTTGCTTCACCTTGGCATCGAGCTCATCGGCATGGGCATTGGCTTCGTCAGCTTCGGCGCGAAGACTAGCAAGTTTCTAAAGCGAGACAAGACAAAGGTACACGTACAGTGTAGAGTTAGCAAACTATAGCATTGAGACATAATAAAAGGACTTGAAACTGTACCTCTTTGAATTTCTCCATGGTGAAAGTAGTAGTGCAGATGAAAGAGATGAAAAAGGGGGAAAGCTGTGTATGCTGGGCGCAGTTATCGTAGTTGTATGTCGTTACGTGAACACCCGTTTTTCAGTCTTCCTCGTGGCCTATAGCCAATGATATCCTTTCTTTTCCGCGTTTGAAGCCCAACTCGACTTGCTCGTTTTTCTACTCACTTACCCCTGGCACTCCTCTCCGTCAAGAATGCACATGCACCACGCGATAGAACCTTTTTTACTACTTTGTACTGAAATAAAGGTGCATCTTGTCTCTTACCTATACTCTTCTCTTCTTCATCGATAAGAAAACACTTTTCACGCCAAGATAATAAAGCACCTGATGCTCATCGCGCCTCAACATGTGAACAATACTTGTCTTACCCAAGTGGAATATCTAATGGCAAAAGCCATGAATACCATCGACACTTGTTTTCGACTCAGAATGATAATGGATCAACAAGGAGACATGTTGATTATCTGGGTAGATGCAAGATGATGACAAGAAAGAGCTGGGTTGAAAATGTCATGATTATGAGCCATACCGACATACTTCTACAAGGATGCCAACTGCAATGAGAATAATGACACCATGTGCCTTTTCAAGACAAGACTAGCTGTATTTTGATCCTATAGCATAAATGGATGTCCAGAGGATAAAAGACTTGGTATTGTTACGTTGTTGTTACATCTATTGAAAGAAATGGATTCGCATGGATTGTGCCACCACCAATGTGCTTGGCATTGATATTGAATAAGAGACACGTATACCATCCCAATCACTGATCCGATTTGAAGATATCCACAGTTTGCATCACTGGATCATACAAACAGTACTACGTGTAAGAGTTTTAAGCACATTATGCCAAGAAAAGTGTCATGTTGTAAAGTTGCATATATACAAAGACTCTTCTGGATGCGTTTGATGTTGTCAAGATGATGTGAAAAAGTTTTGATGTCGTTGTGCATGAGTAATTTGTAACAGGAGTAGCGACACGATGACGATAACAGGAAAGCTGCGTATAATAACAAGATGCATGATATTTTTAGTACGTCTCGAGACGTACAAAACATCTGTTGTCGTGGATCATACGTAATATTATTGTTTGGAAAGGAGCTTGTGGCGTGTCCTTTTCTGAACAAGCCGAATAACAAGCTTATACTAATGCTATTACGCTGTCATGGTGTTTTGACTTGCTCCCCCCTGGTCTAATTTCTCTCGCTACACAACTCCTGCATATTAAACTGCCAAAGCCAAAAGAAAACAGATGATTCTTGTGCTCATCAAAAGGATGATGTGCACAGTAAACTTGCATGACAATCTGCAGACATGTTCTAGCACCCACATGTGTGTGTACAAGAAATGTCGCACCAAATGACAGGTCACCACTATCAAGTGGGAAGCACATCCATCACACACCATGTAAAGTAACAAATAAGATGAAATGTATGTGTGATATAAGGATGATCCACTTGTTTCATACATAATACAACAAATCGCTTGACCGAAAAAGCCATTTTTGATATGCACGAATGCTCCAATTGCCAAGCTGCATATCGTTTCCCCAGATATGCATGCAGTTACATCACAACACTCTTCTTCTGCACCCAAATAAGCCTACATTTGTCATTTATGTTGTCCAAAAAGCACAAGTATTGTTATATATTGAAAGTATTGGCTTGACAGATATAGTACAAACGAGAGGAGGAGGATGAATCTTGGGGGAAAGGACGTTACATATACAACATTAAGTTATAATACATGGGGGAGAGATGATGACATGAAAGGCTTTTCTGATCTTGTAAAGAAATGAATCAAGTGGTGTGTATATAAGATGTATAGGCCTGGAATGGCAGATAATAGTTGTTGGATAAACTGATAATGTGTCCTATTTGTGTTATGCCACCTTAAGTGCCTGGTTGAAACTACCAGGGGATGACTTATTTGAAGTGGATGGTGATGATGGTGATGAAGAAGTGTTGACTGAAGCTTTCATTCTCTGTTTTCGACGTTCCTTTTCAGCAACATAACCAGGTGGTTCAGAAGTCATGATGACAAGATTTCCGCGCTCATTTGTGCAACTGGATGCTTCCTGAACATGATGCACATGGTGAGCACCAGGAGTATCGATTGTGCATACATCAATATTCTTCACCCAATTGTCATTGTTAAGGATAGCTTTGACTGAAGGACGTCTTGAAGGATCCAACTCGAGTATAGATGCCATGACGGATCGTGATTCACGTGGTAACATACGAAGAATACGAAACTGTTGCTGAGTAGGATTGGTGGCAAAAGCACGAAAAGCAGGATTCGACATACGTGGCACCTGCCATGGAAAACGCTGGATGATCATGCAAAATAGGATGATGCCACAGGACCAAACATCTGATTTTACAGGGTCGTAGGTTGTCTGGGTGTATTGTTCTGGTGCAATGTATGGTTCAGAGCCATAGATGCCTGATGATAAGCATAGATATGGTGTGTGAGAAAGATCTTCATACAAGATGATCATACCACTCTAATACATACCTTTGGAGCGAACAGTTGTTTTTTCAAAAGGATACTTGAATACACATGAACATCCAAAATCAATGATCTTAAGTATGCCTTGGTGGTCCAGAACAAGGTTGTCTAGCTTGAGATCACGGTGAGCAATGCCCATGCTGTGAAGATACTCGAGACCTTGAAGCATTTGGCGCCAACAACAACCAATTTCCTCATGAGACATCATGCCACTCATGACAATATTGAACATGTCGTTAGGTGCATATTCCATAATCTCATAGAAATTGGGACCATCCTGGATAATGTCGAGTGTCTGGATCACGTTGGGATGTTGCAGGGTTGAACCAATGCAGAATTCGGCTGTTACTTTCTTGATGTAGTCTTTGTCGGATTCATGTGGAAGCTGTTTACGAAATTGCTTGACTGCTACAGGTCTGCTATCAGCAGACCGATGTATCAACCGGACACATCCACCAGCACCTTTACCAATATAACGACCTGTAAGTTGCAAAAGTAAAGTAATACGAGCAAATTAGTTCAGGGTCCAACACAAAATGCCTCAAAATGGCTCCCCCATTTCTCTATGAGGGATTTTTTTCTGCCAGCAGATTATGCACCATGAAATAAGAGATTCTACATACCCCAGCGACCATAACGACTTTCAATGTCATGACGAAATTGGTTTCCAATGACATCTGCTTCTAAAGCTTTTCCATGACTACTACTATCATTGTTGCTGCTTGATGATGAACTTGTACTAGGACTAGTGTCAGATACAAAGAAGCGTCTTAGATCAGACCAGCCCAAGAAGGAATCCTTGGCATCAGTAGTGAGATGGTGAAAATGTGTACGCTGATATTCTTCATTGTATTCTGGCTTTTTGAATACAAATTGTGCTGGTAAACTTGAGCATGCTGTGCGATGTGGTAATTGGGGTCTTTGATAATGATGTTGTGGTATTGGTGTTGGGATAACTGGTGAATGGCGAGGATTTGGAGTAGAAGAAGGAGCTGTAGATGGTTGCGAAAATGATGAAGATGATGAAGATGATGATGAAGCAGTGGATGAAGTTGGTGGCGATGTTGGTTTTACAGCAGGATAAGGATGTTTTGACCGAGAAGAACCGACTTTTTGGAGCAATCTTGTAAGATCGGGCAAATCTTTTGAGGAATTGGATTCATGGCTCGAGTGTAAATGATGAGAATTGGCATTGGTATGCGTGACAACATCAGGTGAAATAAGTGGGCTTGATGGAAGCGAACGTTCAGTCGAAGCAATGTCGTGCTGCAGCAACAAAGAATGCATGTGTATGCAGTTGAAGATAGTAAGAAAGAAAGATGAGAAAGAAGTGATTTGGTACAAAAGTGAAGGGAAAAAGGGAGGAAGAGAAAGGAAATTTTCTGAGATGTTCTTTTATAAAGATGGTGTGTGTGTGTGTGAACAAGTAAAGCAGTGCCTTCTGTCAAGACAACAGATCGCTTGTATCTCAGTAAAAGGTGGATTCATCACGCGCTCGTCCTTAAAAGGGACATATTAAGCGAGTCGTCTGTCAGTGAAAAGCATCCAAATATTTGTTCATCACGTCCTTTATGTCTGATGCGACAGATGCCACCCAAGCAGCAGGAACAATGAACTAACATTATTACTTGATCTAGCCCCGTTCTTTACTTATCCACGTGTTCCCCGCCTTAGTCTATTGTGGCGCCTTTTTTATGCTCTTGTGAATGAATCATCACCCCTTGTATATATCATTTTCTTCCAATCGCATGATGTTGTGTATCTCGAGGATGATAATCTCTTTTATGTATGATGATGATGCTACTAAATAAAGAACTTGAATGTGCATGTATATGTTGTGTAGTGTTGTGTGGCACCAAAAGAGAAAAGAAAGGCAGGGACTTGCTGCTACAAACAGGGAGATGAGCAATCCATATAACCCAATTCGACTATGCGCCCATGCATCAATCAATACACACCCAGCCGATTGTTTACCGACACGGATGAATGAACCGGAGACGTCAAAAGTTTATTCATCTTCTACAACTACACCTGACTTATTTCCTTATTCTCACACTTGCAAGATGCACCGTATACCTCGAAGAGTCATGGTTGCCATGTCTGGTGGTGTGGATTCAAGCGTTACAGCAGCTTTATTGAAGCAACAGGGACACAATGTTCAAGGCATCTACATGCGCAATTGGGACACTTCCGATGAACGAGGAGTCTGTACAAGCCAACAAGATTGGGAGGACGTCCAACGAGTGTGCGATCAACTAGCGATCCCTTGTCGACAAGTGAACTTTGTCAAAGAATACTGGAATGAGGTGTTTGAGCAGACATTGAACGACTATGCAAGAGGATTGACACCCAACCCTGATATCCAATGCAATCAACATATCAAATTTGGATCACTACTGGCACAAGTGCCACCAGACACATGGCTTGCCACTGGTCATTATTGCCGTACTGATTCACATGGTCGACTTTTACGAGGTCGAGATCGACATAAAGATCAATCGTACTTTTTATCCGCTGTGCATCAAGATGCGTTACGACGTACCATGTTTCCTTTGGGTGAATTTGAATCTAAGGCACAAGTCAAGAACCTTGCAACTGAATTGGGATTACACAATGTTGCCAAGAAACGTGAGAGTTATGGCATTTGCTTTGTTGGTCAACGTCGTCGTTTTGCAGATTTCCTTGCCGAATATATTGATCAACCACCTGGTCCAGCTATTGATCTTGACTCTGGTATTGTTATTGGTGAACATCGTGGTCTTTATGGTTATACTATTGGTCAAGCATCAGGCATTTGTCATGGTCCACACAAGTGGTATGTTGCCAATAAGTCCATGGATGACAATACACTATTATGCGTTGCCGGTTCAGATCATCCAGCACTTTTTCACTCAGCTTGTCATGCACGTGATTGGATTTGGATCCATGGCCATCCACCAGTTAACCTTACCAATGGCCAACGTCTCCTTGTCGATGTGCAAGTCAGATATCGCATGAAACCAGAAAAGGCTTTAGTATCTCTTAGCAAAGACAATCCCAATCATTGCCATGTCCAATTTATTGATCCTATCCGTGCTCTTGCACCTGGTCAACAAGTAGTCATTTATTTAGACGACTGGTGCCTTGGTGGTGGTATCATTGACGATATCACTGTTGCATCTTCTTCATCATCCTCTGCATTATCATCATTATCATCTTCCTCCTCCTCCTCCTCCTCCTCCATGTAGATATGTAATTCCTTTTGTTTATAACATGTTCAAGATAGATATACCATCAAACACTTTTAATATGATATATTTTTGCATGCAAATCTCTTCTTTTAAAGAGTGGTGGTAATGGTCATTGGAAATAGATCAATCGAAGCTATAGTGATCAGAAAGTAATAATTGATGCTGGGGGGATACTAGAGATTAAAAGAACAAGTAGGTAAAAACAAAAACCAAGGCTGCTACTGCCAGAACGACTTGTGGTGGATATCCTTCTGTCACATTTGGCTTTTCAAGAGCAGCAAGATGTTGATGAACAGCATCAAGGGGTTGAACTGTAGATGCCAACTTGCGAGATCCTTTTCCTCCATTCCCTGTTGCCTCCTCTTCCTTTTGAAGAGTCGTCACTTGCTTTCTCAATTGTTCAACCAATTCACGTGCAGACTGCAATTCATCCTTCAATTTCTTCTTTTCACCATCTTCTTCATGATCCTTCTTTTCGGTGACAATAGGTTGTGATAGTTGTCCATTGGTAACTGGCTTCTCTTCGATAATAGGCTTCTCATCAACAACTGGCTTCTCAGCAGGAGCTGGCATGGATCTTGGTTTTGGTTCAGGTGCCTGATCAACAATCAATGGTGCAGGTGCTGCAACAGGAGGAGCAGGCTTAGACTGAACGACAGGCTCTGGTTTGCTTTCTTCTTCAACAGGTGGTGCTGCAACGGGAGTTGGAACAGTAGCAGCAGGAATTGGTTCTGGTTTGGGTTCTTGTTTGGGTTCATCAATGACTGGTTGCTGAGATGATGGTGGGATTGTATCGATAGCTGGTGCAGTAGTAGTAGTAGCCTAATTATAGTAGAATGTTTCAATTCAATACCGCCTTTCATCCAAATAAACAACGAACTTACAGTAACAGGCTCATCTGCTTCGACTGGATGTTCTGCTACAACAGGTTGTTCCTCGGGTGATTGCTGTTGTTCATCTTGTGGTGCTGGTTGTTCCTCTGGTGGCAAGAACACACATTTGATCTTTTGTTGAAAGATGCCTTGACGATCCTCTTGTTCAGTCAAGCTCCACTACAATTTGTTGCATAAACATTAGATACAACGCGTTTCTTTCATCTCTCCCTGTATCACATCACATCATCTCGATCCTGTTCCATGTATGATATCATCTTCCCCTTCAAACAATCTCTTCCCCTTACCATTTCTGCGATAGGCAACGCTTCATGCGCAGGCTTAATCACGGCAGTTTGCACCAAGAACTTGTCCTTGCATTTGTAGTCAATTGGAGGCTCTTCTTTGAAAGGCTGAAGGATCACTATACATAAAAGGATAACGAGGTGTACGTACGCATAGAAATTGGTAAGCATATGATAAGCTCGAGCTTGTATACCATATACCTTGCACTTCCACTTGGGATTTAGGCTCAATCCGGCCTGCATTGGGACGGACACAGTATTGCTTGGGAGCAGTAGTCTTGACTTTGAACATGACAGGGTCATCGTTGTTGTTGGTTACTAGTAGCAGTTCCTTTGTAACTTGAGTAAGTGGTCCTATAGTCCAATGACAGTATTAATAAACAAGTTTCAGTTAAAGCGTGTCGATGCTTCAAGACATACTTTTGAATGTGAGTTGTGCTTCGGGATTGAGCTGAACTGACATATTGTTTGAAAAGGGGGAGTGTGCCGGTTAACAAGAGAGTGTGTGTGTAGGGAAGAAGAGCAAGAAAAAAGAAGCGCCCTTCTTGGTAGTCCACCGAGTTGGGGAACATGCACGTGGTGCTACCTTCTTTGTCGTCGGCTATTTATTGCAAATGTACACAAAGCCTATTCTCTCTTTCTTATGCATACAAAGCTTTCATATCACTATATCCATCTTTTCTCTCTTATAATGAAGACAATGATAATACATCTACTATTGACTTGACCATGCAGTCTTATCATGTGACACCATCTGATCAATCCTTGCTCCTGATGACATACCAGCCATAGGTCAACAAGCTTACTGGTCATGCATGGATGATGAAATACACTTTTGTTCATATGTCATTGATGTACACGTCATTCATCTACTGATAACTCCCACTCCCACTTCATGCCTGCAATGATACAAACAAGCATCATAATATCAAACATAACATTGTATATACTCTAATACAGCATCATGAAAGCATGCATGGGAAATAACAAATCAAGTTGGACCAAGTTTGGGGAAAGAAGAGTGGGGAAAATGATATGACCAAGATCTTTCGCTTGAAAAGGCAACAGTGTGAGAGGGGCGGATGCCCAACGTGGCTGACTACTATCACTGTAAGACGCCTAATGCATGTCATATTCACTTACAGTCATCAAATCATTGTCATAGTCCAGCATGTCAATACCAGTTTCTCTTAATCAACAATCCACTCTTTCTTTTCAACACAGTATAAAAGATGCTGCTCATGTGATCCAATACTTTCCTCCTGTGCATGATAGCAAAGAAATTTCCAGAAGACAAACATTACAGTAAGATGCTCACTACGTCAATCATTTGTTTCATACTATGTCAAAAGTATAAGGAAATGGCAGACAAGGCAATAAAACACAATCCATTACGCATATTTGAAAGCATTCTTAGATGGGATAATGCTTTACGCTGTATAGCAATCATTCATGCTCAATACTTGATGACAGGGTCTCAATCTGTGTGCACTGGAACCCATCTTTATTATCCCGAGACAACTGACTATATGGCTGTTGTACAGCATAAAAAAAGATATAGCGATCTACCAAATCGCGATAGTATAAGAGGATATCAAATTATCCCGAGACAAATGAAGATGCCCTTGCAAGGGTCATTCTCAAGGGTCAAGGATAAAGCTGTGGGTGTTCCTGAAAGACCCATGGTAAGCTAAAGCCTGGCATAATACAAAAAGACCACAATAGCATCAATAATATCTTCTCTTGTTTCTTTTGCATGATACCTAGTTGATCTTTTCTCATCATGCTGTATCTGACAGCCGACTTCTTTCCCATCTTTGTACCATTGGGAGTAATTGGATTTTATCGTTACCTAATTTTCTTGATCAAGCTGCTTGCATGGATTGTGTACCGCCCAATTCGACCACTGGAAAAGCCTATCTACGATCCAGAGCAAGATGTGACCATTGTAGTACCTACTATTGATGCTGGTGAAGAATTTAAGGAAGCTGCACGATCTTGGTTAGCATGTCGCCCCAAGCAGATATTGGTTGTAACTGAGGAAGCGATGAGAGAGCCAATCCAAGAATTAGCTAATACAATTGCACCCGACAAGATCAAGATCTATTCAGTACCCAAAGCAAGCAAACGTGACCAAATGGTAGAAGGAATTCGACATACCGACACTGATATCCTTGTGTTTGCAGATGATGATGCAATTTGGAAGCCTACCATGTTGCAATACATCCTTGCATGCTTTGAAGATGAATCAATTGGTGGCGTTGGCACATCACAAGTTGTAAAACCACTTGGCAAAAGACAAACAGTGTGGGAAGTACTTGCTGGTTTTCGATTAACAATTCGCAACATTGAAGTGGCTGCTTCAACGCATATTGATGGAGGTGTATGTTGCATATCAGGTCGCACTGCAGCCTATCGTACAATCATCCTTAAAGATCCCAGCTTTATCCACAACTTTACAAATGACTATTGGCGTGGCAAATACAAGCTCAATTCAGGTGACGACAAGTTTCTTACACGATGGATGATCTCACATGGATGGCGTACTTATATGCAAGTATGTCCAGAAGCACAACTGCAATCTACCTTTAAGGATAGCTGGCGATTCTTATTGCAAGTGCTGCGTTGGACTCGTAATACATGGCGTTCAGATTTCAGATCACTGTTTACAGAGCGTTTTCTATGGACACGACATCCATTTGTATCATACACCATGATTGACAAGTTCTTCAATCCTCTTACACTTCTCAGTGGCCCAGTGTCAGTTATCATTCTTTGCTTCCTCCAGTACCATTTGCCACAGTGGAACATTGTTGCTTCATATCTTGTATGGCTGATCCTCACTCGCCTTGTTAAACTTTCTCCTCATCTTATACGCTGGCCCCAGCATATCATTGCTCTTCCTGCTTTCCTAGTTTTTAACTTTTACTTTGCATTCATGAAGATTTATGCCTTGTTCACACTTAATACTACAGGCTGGGGCACTCGTAAGCTTGCAACAGGCCAGACACAATAAACCTTATCTTTATAAACACTTGACTACTAGAAGCTTCATGATGATTGTTTCATTAGCAATGGCTGCCATGAGTAACGTATATGATGATAGAGCTTGCAATCAAAGTGCTGAATCATGTATTAAGGTAGGACTGAAACTATGTTCGCATATATGATTGCCAAGCATTATGCAATGCTTCTTTAAGCAGTGGCATAGGATTCAAGAGAGACAAGCTTGTTGAATAAGTGAATGTCTTTAAATGGTCCTGCTTGTGGGATCAATATCAAAGTGCAAGTGTTTTCATAGTCAAAGAAGAGCATGTTGTGCTTATTGATGTTGTATATAGAAGAAGGTCGAGTTTGGACTGCTTCTTTATACTTGACTGCTATCGAATCGATATCAAGGAAGAAGAACGTGTCACCTAAACATTGTTGGCTACCTAAGATTGGCATGAACCCTTAAGCAATAAAGATCAAGCATCATGCGCATCTTACTTCCTATGCATGAATGAAAGAATACATCATTTATAAGGCTGCTGCATTCACAAAAGCATTGGCCTATAATTGAAGGAGATGTAAATCTTCCTTTCTATCGACCAAAAAGATATATCATGGTAACCAATACTCACATGGAAGCATCAACGACCTATGAAAGTAACACCAATCTCAGAATATCACCCCGATGGATAAATGGCACCATTATGGTCGCGACATTGTTTCACTGGGTTAATTGTAGCAATGACATTGAAAAGACACCAAATCAGTTGATCTGATACATAGACATCTTCTTAAACAACAAGGTGTCAAAAGCGCGGTCAGCCGGTTGCTTGTAACACAGGAAAGGATCTGGAGGAGCTTCAGAGCTGAATACACGTTGTCTGATAAGTAATAAGCTTATTAGTCTCCGATAATACAGGCGGTAGTCCCAAAAACTAGGTAAAGGACATCACACCTTGGAAGTTTTCCGACGTTTCGAATAAAGGCGCGGCAATGCCGGTATTTCCATCAGCTATAGATCAAGTTAATCACATGAAAAGTCCATATAGTGTGATGCACTTGAGCATGACACTGGGAAGTCCTTTTGATTTTGTGATCTCTCTATTGTAAAAGTGAAGCATATCATATACTACATGTCCTTTGCACCATTTGATTGACTGAACATATCAATTGTCATCAAAATTGATGAGTCGATAGTGTGGGAAATGCCGTACAGAGCCGGTCATCTATATATCTTTTGTATTTCACATGTGACATCACACAAAATGTAGCTACTATTCAGACTCGACAATGATATGAAAAGCAATGATGACAAGATTTGTAAATGTATTGGGCTTTAGTAGCGAGTTTTATGTGTATAAATTAAGTGGCAAATACAGAGAAACAAATATAATACATGATGTGGTATGTATGTCTAAAAGAGCAAAGCGGCAGAACCAGCAGCAGCAGCAGCAACAAGAGCACCACCCATCTTGATTTTCATGGCAATAGATTCTTCAGTTACGTCACAGGTGTCCTTGGAATGCTCACTGTACCATGCACAGGCAGCAGCATAGTATTGACCAAAGGCATTTTGATCATCCTTAGAGCAAGACATCATACAAGTACCAGAGGCAGTCATGAAGGTAGTGTAAGCAGGAGTGCCTTTACCACATTGGTATCCCATTGATTGAACAAAGTGGGGTGACTTTGGATCATCAGTCCAGTCAGCGTATTGCTCTTGGCCAGCTTTCTACAAATGAGATTACAAGATAGAAATGTGAGGAAAAAAGCTAGAAAAATGACTTGTCAACACGTACCTTGTTACAATCAGAGATACATTGTGGAGCAGCAGTGACATTGAAGGAAGGATTACACTCTTGAGCAGCAGCAAGTGAAGCGTAACCAGCAATAGTAGCAGCAGCAATAAGAGAGAAGCGCATAGTGTATGATATGAATGTAGGTAAACAATGAGATATACACTAGATATCTTTTACTTTTATATATGCAATGCTCGATACCGAGATCCGGGGACATATGCCGCTTGAATAGAAAGATTTATCAGATCTTGAAAGTAGTCTTCTACCACAGAAAACAAGGAAATGGAGTAACAAGGCCGGTGGAGTTGGGACAAGATGGATTCTGTGTTCCATCTGATAAACGTTAGGAATACAGCAATGGGACAAGAATGCTATATTCAAGCATTTTGTACCACCATCTGATAATATTTGGTAGCCAGTGTGATGCTCCCCCACCTGAACCCGGTTGGTGCAACATTCGGGAATGTAAAGTTTATACCAGGCATGTGCAACATCATAGTATGTGCCTATATACATGTCGCTTTGAAGTCTCTAGTGATGTACACATATGTGCAATGGATCAATATTTGCATGCAAAAGCATCTACAGACTAAGTCAATTTTATCTGCAAGAGGATATATCATCTTTGACGTTGTCATTGTGCTCAATGGCTGCAAAAGAAATAGAAATATTTGATACACTGACGCGTGAGCGCGGTGTTGATTGATCTGATAAGTCACTCGATCCCATCATTATCGCCCAATGCTTCCGCTGTGTAGTTTATAATGTTACGCTAGGAGCTAGTTGATAGAAAAGTTTTCCCTTCTACACAATAGTGTTGTTACGAAAAAGCTTGGCATGATTACAATATTGTTATTCTCTCTTTTCCACTTTCCGATTAGATCTACAATATATATACTCACCATCCTATACATCCATATCAGTGAGCCATCCTTTCCTTTACCATACTGATGTTTCAAGAAAAGACTGAACAACAGCTTCCGGATCAACATCAACAACCAGCATCCAGTGACGAGAAATGGCAGCAGCAGCCGTCATATGTGAGCACTGAAGAGCGTTTGTCAGTGACTGACAAGAGTCTTATTGATCGAGAGTCAGCTTTATCCAAGACCAACAATGACGAAGATTTACCTCCTCGAAAACTGCTATGGATTATTCCTCTTGCACCACATGTCAATCCAATTCGTTTTGTATGCTTCTTATTTGCTGTATTTGTCTCTATGTCCATCATTGTCTACTTTGCAGCAGCACAAGCATGGACATTAAGCTCAGTATTGAAGATCAGTGAAAACACTGGTGATGCTACTGGATCACTTGGTACCTATTCTGAAGTGATGTCAGTGGTTGCTGTTGTAGTATGGGGAACATTATCAGATCGCATATCCAAACGCAGCATTATGAGCATTTCTTTAATGATCATGGGCGTCATCACAATTGCCTATCCACATGCAAACAACTTGTATCCAACCTTGTTGATCCTTCGCTTGATCTATTCAGTGGGAACAGCTGGTACGACATGTATGATGGCAGCTATGATGGTGGAAGCAATGCACAAGCGAAATGGTATTCTAGCTGCTATGATAGGTGCTTGTACAGGTCTTGGTGCTATCTTTGCTGTCTTTTGCCTCTTTGACGTCCCTTCGAAGCTGGCATATATGCAAGATTCTATTACAGATCCTATCAATATCATTGTCAGCTATGCCATCATTGGTGCTGTATGCACATTTCTTGGCTTTATCTTATGGCCTGCTATGCCACCTACTGTTCACCGTGTTCGTGGTGAACACTCTTTCAAGAATTTCTTTTTGCGCTTATACAATGGCATGAAGGCAGCCAAAGATCCACGTATTGCACTTGCTTTTGTCACCAGCTTTTTCGCACGTTCAGATGAAGTGATTGTCAGCAACTTTATTTCACTATGGGTACAACAATATTACATTGAACAAGGCGTTTGCCAAGTTGGTGCTAGTTGTTATCAAGGCATGGCATCTACATCGACAATGACTGGTATTGCACAAGCTGTAGCTCTTGTCTCGGCTGTCTTTTTTGGTGGTGTCAGTGAATATTTGCCAAGAGAAGTGGGTGTTCTTTGTGCAGGTATCATTGGTGCTGTGGGCTGTTTGCCATTTTCCATGTCAGTGGATCCTACCAGTAACACAAGTCTTGCCTATGTGATCCTGATTGCTATTGGCCAGTATGGTAAGTCGTGATTGATATTCATATGACATGTACATGTAGCTCATATTCTCTTTCTTTGCTTCAAATAGGTATGATTATTTCAGGCATGGCTATGCTTTCTGGAGAATATGTGTCACAAGATATCCGAGGCAGTGTAGCAGGTGCCTATTCATTCTGTGGTGCTGTTGGCATCATCATTGTCTCTAAAGTAGGCGGTGTGCTCTTTGATGAATTCAAGAAGGGAGCACCATTCCTCATTCTTGGTATTGGTCATTTGTTGTGCTCTATCTTTGCAATAGTCCTTTTAGTCATACGACTCTACAAGTACATTAGAAGTCGATCACGATAAACTCTGCTTGTAGATTCCCCTCTTTACATCCCCATCCCTTTATTGTACTTTAATGATGTATATATATCCTAAAAGCTTAATTACTAAAACAGAGCCATCTTATCACAATTATGCATGCATGGTTGCACAAGTAGATATGGTTTTGCATGAATGACTTTATCCCGACATCCACCCTGATTCCTCTGTGATTGTTGTGTGATGACAAGAATGATATCGTATACCGAGTTTGTTGATTGTATTAAATAGGATTCAAGAAAGGAAAAAGTGATCGATTTGAATGTGTGAGAGAGAAGCAATTAGTCAAGTTGAGCAGGAAAAAGTGGATTGGATGAATGATGTTAAGGGAAGAATAAAGCTACTTTCTGACGGATCTAGGGGAATTATGGTGACTGTAATAGTAAGCATCCAATTCATTCTGTAGTTCCTTGATACGCTCGCTTTGCGATTCGAGTTCCTTGTGAAGACGATCCCTTTCACTCAAAAGCTGTGAATGTATAGAGAGACATCATCAATAAACAATCATCTCCCAATATTCCTTGATACTTTACCTGTTGTTCCCACTTACGGAACCTAGATTCTTCAGCCTTGACTTGTTCTGTGAAGCGCTTGCGTAATTGCTCTTCTTCTTCCTTGAATTTGGCATTCTCAGTAGGTTGAGATCTAAGCAAAGAGATGACATTTAGTGATCATGACATGGAATGATATCCAATAGATGATATGACCTTGGATCACCAAATTTACGTGTTTCCATCTGTGCTTGACGATAGTTCTCATAATGCAATTCTTCAGTGGTGGTAATAAGATCGAGCATATGTGTCCGGATCAGGAGACTACGCAGCTTTCTAAAGTCGCAGTGGTCGTCGTTCTCGACTTCAGCACATCCCCAGCTATATTGACGTCCTTTAACGCGTCTACCATCTGGTGTAACAACATCTTCGGTGGAACCAATAACAGCAAATGGTAGAGCTGCCATAATGTTGGCATTGCGTTTGGTAGTTGTCTCGTCTTCACTTTCAATTGGGCAGGAATAGACTTGAATGTCTTGAGCAGCAATGACAGCACGGATCTGCGTAAAAGGGGATTGAAAAGGGGTTTAGGAAGGGACAAAGCAAGATTGTAGTGGAAACATTAGGAGAAAGAGAAAGGGGAAAAGTGTTGCGGAGGAACAAGGAGTGTGTGTACGCGGGGTAAGAAAGAAAGAAAGGATAGCTTTGCTTACATTTTGCTTAAACTTGGCCAAATCTGCTGGTGTCAATGTATCAGCCTTGGCAATCACTGGGATCAAGTTCACACGTGAGCCCAGGCGCTTCATCACTTCAATATCCAAGGGGCGTAACCTGATTAAAAGGGGTTGGGGGGGAAAGAAAAAGGATCTTTAGCATTGTCTTGTATACAACATGTCATAACATTACTTACGTGTGACCAGTTGGCTTGATGAAGTATAAACAAGCATGTACACGCATATCTACCACTCCTTCTCGACATGGTTGCTGTTCTTGACGCATGTATTTCTCATGCTGATCATCAATGAAATCCACAATTGGAATCCAGCTATGTCTGTTATTCACATAATCACCAAAACCTGGTGTATCAATGATAGTAAGCTTGACCTTGAACATCTTTTCCTCGAGTTCTTGATAACAAATCATGATTGAGTATCATTTGTACATGTACATGCCTTTCATTAGCATACCTGCTTTTGTGATTTGGATTTGCACTGTTTTGTTTGCAGGACGCAGACGACGTTTACTCAAATTCTTTGGTTCCTTGATAGTGGATGTGAACAGAGTATTGACAAAGGTAGTCTTGCCTACACCAGATTCACCTAAAAGATATACTGTGTGTCAGTGTATATGGCATAATTGAAGAATGAAACTTTAGCATACATACCACAGACCATCAAAGTAAAGTTGGCGCCGTTCTTTGCAACAATTTTGTGTCTTTGGTTAGGAAGATTGGCAATACCAGTGCCAGTGGATGTGATAGGAACTGGTGGAGGCTGTGGTGCAACATCAATGGGGGAAGAGGCAGTCATCATGAAAACAGTAAGCGAAAGAAAGGCTTCCGAAGGATAATCCTATGTCACCAACTTCTTAATCCATACCACAGAAGGGGTCTGCAGAAATAGGTCCGCAAAGCGCTTGGATGTCCCTATCCTCTTAACAAAGTTACTCCTCTGAAACCCCCTCTCTTTTCTTTCTCGTTCCACATCATCCTATATTCAATCCCCTTTATCTTCAAGGCTTCACATTCCCACTCCCGCTCTATCATTCTTTTCATATTACTCATCTGCTGTTGTTGCCTAAAGCTTGAAAGAATGAAAGAAGGAGCAGATATGAATGATGCTTAAAAGGTATCAAGATGATCCATTGATATCAGGCACTAATGCAATACCATATTTCAAGACCCTGCATACAAAACAAATACAAGTTTATCGTGTATGATGGCTCAATTGAATCGGGTTGTGTCGAGATATGTCGTCTTGCTGTTAGAGCCGAGCCTTTGTCCAAAGGGGCAACTGTAAGCTCCGCTGCAGCTCTTGAAATTTGGTCTTTATGCATTGGAATGCACAGATCCTCCTTTGTTTGTATACACTTTTATCATCGTTGTTATGATTGATAGTGTATCCCCATTGGATCTTATAACATCCTCTATGTACCATCGAGCTGCTGCATCAAGTCTTTATTTCAATGCCAAGGCTATGTTATAATAGGAATGTCACCTGACTAGCTAGATCTTACACTTGTTGTGAAAACCAAAGACTTTTACCATTTAATGTCCAAATAGGGGAGAAAGGAACATTTTAGATACATCATTTTTGATTCAGCTTGAGGAATTAACCAAAAGAAGATGGGGATATGGAATTGAAATGTGTTGATAGTGGGAGTGATGTGCGTGAAAAAGTATGTGTGTGTGTGCGTGTAGGTGTATATTGTTGTGTGTGAGTAATGTAGTCTATCGTTGTTGTTGGCTGATGATGGCGTGATAATTCTCCGAGTTACGCTTCAAGATTTCCAAGACAGGACCCAAAAGACGAGTGAAAGCCTTCTTGCCAAGTGTTGCGCATTTCAATCGACCTTGCGCCACAACAGTTGCTGCACGTGGAGTATCATTGAGCAACGCAAGTTCTAGAAAAGGAAAGTATCATGAGTTTAGTCTGTTTTGTTGTCCACTTGGCCACGTGGGAAACAATCCTTTACCTCCAAAATAGTTTCCTCTTCCAAGTGCATTCACTTCTTGTTGCATTCCATCAGGACCCAATCTGTAAACACTTGCATCACCTGATTCGATAATATAGAAACGATCACCAACATCTCCTTCCACTACCACAGTTGCACCAGCTTCAAAATAAACAGTATCCAATGCATCTGCAATCTTGTGACGCTCATAAGGTTCAAGTGATTTCAAGAGTGGCACCTCTTCCAAGAATGATTCATACATGCGACGTTTACGAGAAGTGTTCTCCATAAGAATAGTGCGGAAAGTGACACGATCAAGAGCCCAAAGAACAGCATCTGAAGTAGCAACAATAGTAGCAGCACGAGGAGCATTGTACATGAGAGCCAATTCACCAAAACTACCACCAGCTTCATAACTAGTGACCTTGTTGGGAGGAGCACCTGCCTTGCTAATGTAACAGTCAAAGGTACCAGATTCCACCACATAGAAAAAGTCGCCTACACCACCTTGTTCAATGACAGTTTCACCCAAAGCAACGCGTTTTTCTGCCATGGCATTCACCACATCCTGATATTGCTCCTCGTCCAAATTCTTGAACAAAAAGTTATTGCCAACACTTGCACGAATACGTTCACATTGTTCTTGTGTCTTTGGAATCACTTGTTTGACAAAGTCACGTCCTTGAGTAGGTGCCATAGATTCTGCACTGACAGAAGTTCGTCGATCACGATTGTATGCTGGTGGTGGAAGTCCTCCCAAAGGTTCAGTCGTAAACTTGTCTCTCACTTCATCATCGAAATCATCATCCTCTTCATCATCAAACTCATCGTCTCGGTGGTCATCGCTGTCCATAAGATGCTCTTGGGCAGTTGGGTGGGTATCAGGAGCTCCGTTGCCAGCAAGTGGATGAAACTCGTCTACTATGGATACAACAAGATCAATAAAGTGCTCTTTTTTACTATAAACACGTCATCTTTTTACCTTGAAACATTGGGTTGCGTTGTTCACGAAACATGACTCGTTGCTCTTCTAGTTTACGGTTGAAAAAGTTGGCACAATATTGCAGCACATCTTCAGGCTGATCACGGCAATAGTCTGTGTGCAATTCTGTCAACAGCTGTGTATATTCATCTGTACTGGAAAAGGTAAAGTTGCCGTCCAAAGTCATATTCAACTGCTTGCTTGAAAAGAGAAGACGAGATGCGCCAAGATGAGCAAGAAAGAAAGAAGAGGAGTAGAGTGTGTGTATAGAGTGAATGAGTTACAAGATCCCGACCTGAGATTGTCCGGCTCGCAACGCTGGGTATCATCCATCATCCCTGCCTCCCACATGGCATTTTTACCTTACAGCAGATCAAACTTGCATTACTTCTTGTAATGAATTCCCTATCTTTATTCAATAGAAAAGACACTTGAAAGAGTCATTAAAAGTGTATGTTTAAAAAAAGCAACAACATGAACCAGCTGACCAACCCATCCATGCGCAGCAATAAAATAGTGAAACCAAGCCAGTGGACACGCACACAGGCATACTTTCTCTCTCTCTCTCTTTCTTTCACTCCTTGATCCTTTTATTGTGCTACCTTATGGGTAAAACATCATCGACTCCTCGCAAGGTTAGCTGTCTTCCTTGTAGATTAAAAAAGGTCAAATGTGATGGTCAAAAGCCTTGTTATCGTTGTCAACAAAAGCAGATTGAATGCTCTTACGCTAAACCTGCACCTGTGGGACGTCCTCCTAAAAATGCCGTTGTCAACAAACTTGTTCTTGCGAGAAGTGACGCCCCAGCTGCTTACTTTTCTTCCACTCTTTGTAAAGAATTTATCTTTGAACACATCTCTTATGGCCATCCAGGCACTCAAGGCAACTATGCTCCTTATCTCTATGACAACAATCGCAAAGACAATGAACCTGGTATCCGAATCTGGGTCAAGAGTATTTATCAGCAATACTTTGGTGGTGACAATGTAGCTGCAAACGCCATTACAACCAGACACGACATGGACCCTTCCAAACTAGCCGGTGCTGTCAAAATGTACGACTTGTTACAGCATTTCACTTGGACTACTTCAGACGTTGTCAACATTGTTGTTCGGCGTTTCAGTCGGCTGACGCTATTGAGTTATGTGGAACCAGCATTTACAATGTGTGGACTAGCATTGGATAAGACACAGGACTTCTTTGATGGTCATCAGGCACCTCCCATCAACCCACTCAATTCATTACCACCACAACAAGCACTACGATTGATTGAATGCTTCTTTTCGATCCATCCATACTCGAATCTATTCAACAAGACCATGCTGCTACAAAGTTATTGGACTGATAGTGCTGATCCTTTCTTGATGACTATCATTTATGGCACAACAGCTTACATTTCACAATTACTTGATGGCAAACCTTTATCTCTATGGGAAACATCTTTATCAGCATCACAACGCAATCCATTTCTTGATTACGCTTATGTCTTGATTGATAAGGCAAACACTGAAGTTTCACTTAGTCGCTATCAAGCTGTTGTTCTACTTGCATTATTTGAATCTCAATTTGGATACACCAAACGCGGCATGACACTATTTGCATTGAGCTACATGATGGCAGCTAGAATGGGGATTTTGGATGGCACTTATAAGAAACGACAAATGACTGATGTGGAAGAAGAGCTATTGTTAATGACTTATTGGGCATCCTACAACATGACAGTGCGTGGTTGTATCGAATGTAAGTGATATATCATTGTATTCATCGTCATGCTTGTACTGAATCCTATCTAGTGGATCAAGTCCCACGTGAAGTCATTGGCAAGTTTAGTCGATCATTTCCACCTGCCAGCATCCATGATTCAGCATCATACAAGTTTGATCGTTCCAATGGCAATTTACGCATGTTCAAGTCCTATCATTATCTTGTCGAGACATACTTTACCGAGTCAGTCATTACACAATACAGCAGTCGACTATTCATGTACTTTCCTGAATCCGATTACAACTTGTTCCGCGTCCCACAATACATCAATGCATTGTCATCTCACAGCACAGCCTTGTCTGCACCCATCATCGACATTGAACAAGCACTTAAGAACGTATTGATCAACTTTGAAACCTTCATCCATGAGCACAAACATGAATGGTCACCTCTGCAAGTCTTTTCGATTGAATCAACATATCTCTTGTACAAGATCCATTTCTCATTCTTGAGACTTTATGTGAGCACAGCACGATTACAACCAGACAATCGATTGGGATTGGCACCCATAGCAACACGTTCTGACCGACACACAGAAGATACCCTGGATTTGGATGACATTGATGTGATTATTCGCTTACATTCTGTGGTGCCAATCGCTGTCGAACTGCTGGACAAGATGAAAATCTTGCTGGATAATCCAGCCAATTACTGCTGTCATCCTGAATGGTTACCACATGGCTTAATGGCTTCATGTCTCGAGACAAGTGCAAGGATATTGATGCTCAAATATCGTCGTGATCCTTGGGATATCAAGACATACAATCATATCAAGACAATGCACAAAGTCACCACTTACCAGATTTGGATTGGATGGACAGCTATTCAGACAATTGAAAAGATGCTCAACGACTTTTTCAAAATGTATCCAGTTGCACCTGTAGGAGAAGAACAAGTCGACACAAGCACCATTATCAATGACAATAGTTTTCCTGTTGATGACAATGAGCTGGCTATTCTTACTTCAACAATTCAGATTCCAGTGGAGATGTACGACTTCCTCAATAACAGCAGCAATGTGGAGAATACTAGCTCATCTGATGAAAGATCAACAACACCCTATTCTGATGTCAGTCCTCAAGATATTATTGGCTTTGGTACCACAAAAGAGAATACGAGGACCTTATCAATGTCACTGGATCCATGGCGATTTGCACAAAGGCCCCGGTCTGCACATCTGGTAGAATTAGAAGAAGAAGATACAACATGGTTGGATGAAATGTTACAAGCAGGAAATGATCAGCAGGCTACTTTGGATGCATTGCTTGCAGCGGATAATGGATTGCTCAATAGCTTATTATGACATTCTACTCCTTGTTTCTTCAATTCATCTTTGTAATACATCAACTTCAAACATGATTGATCCTTACTTTTTGTGCATAATGTGCCACAACAGAAGCAGTGCCACTATTTATTTGTTTCAAACAATGACACAATTACCTTGTGCATATGTGTTGCTAACGTACATTATGCATCATGCCGAAGGATAGCCGAATCTCTCTGTCATGTGTTCAAGATACAGTTGCAAGACTTTTGACTTCTTGAGAACCAAGTGAAATAGTAGAAACAACTCCTATCATCATGTCTATTCCTATTGTTTGATCCATCAGGGGATGTGAGCTGGTTCCTCGCTTGCATCATGTGCTACCATGGAACATATTCTTTAAACTGCGCCTCGGGTCCTGTCTTGTGTAGGTTGTAATTGTATAGCTTTTATTGATAGCAGCCACAAGGATAGTACTAAGGATTCTTAAGAAACGGCATTGACACACCATTCAAGAAAATGAACACGAGGAGCTATGGCGATAAGATTTAGGGAGAGTAAGAGACAATGAGTGACAAGAAAGCAAAAGTTATGGCAATGAATGATAGTATCAAGGAGCCACAACAAGAGGAGAAAACGTGATGGTGATGGTGGTGATGGCAGTAGCATGGGTGTTTATATATCAGCTTCTCCTTTGAAAACTAAGCATCCTTATTTGCTCCAAAAGCTTTTTCTTTCTCCATATCTTTTCTCTCCCCCTTTGTGCAGCATTTCCCCCTTCTCTCTTTCTCTTCTTCTTTTAAAATCTTGCACAAAGCACATTCTATTATTGAACAATAGCAATGATCAATTACAATAGAAGAAAAAGACGTGATTCTATTTCATCAACACAGTCCGCCATGACTATTGAACCTGAAGTATCACGTCGTCGCTCACTTCGCAATGTGCCATCGTTATCAGCCATGATCAAATCCACATCATTGAGATCTTTGGATCCTGATCAAGCAAGCATTGTATCCACTCGTACCAGTACATCCACCACACATCCTAATATGACTCGGCGACAATCATTGACTCGGGCTACAGCATCCAGTCTTGCCAAGATGGTCAATTTTTCATCAACAACAACAACAACTGATGAACAACAACAACAGCAGCAGAGCAAATCATCACGATTTAACAAGCTTTTGAAGAAAAGATCATCTCAAGAACGTCCTCCATCTCAATTACCAACCAAAGGGAAAAAGGATAATCATGTTTCTTCTTTACCATCGCCACCTGCAACACCATTGCCTACTGCTACAGCCAACAAGAGGCGCTGGTCGCCATTTCGATCACCACGTAACAGCACATCAGGTCAAGACCCACCATCCATGCCAACATCACCTTCCATATCAACAATGGCAGCTACACAGCTACACAATCATGATGAAAATGATGATAGCACCATGTTGATGGGAGAAAGACCTCCTCAGTTGCCACCTATTGAGCAAGACCAACAAGGATTTATGCTTGATTTAAAGACATCTGACAGCACGAAAAGTAGCAATAGGAGTGCTAGTAGCAGTACAATACGACGACGTTCCATGCCACCATCAGCTGCACTAATGACTCCTTCCAGCAGCATAAATCGTAAACGCCATAGTACTGGTAGTGCTTTGGCACAACAAGCAGCTGCTGTTATCCCTTCAGCTTCAGTATCATTGGCACGTAGCAACAAACCTAAATGTGAAGCATGTTTACGTCGTGAGGCACGTAGGGCTTCATCAAGTAGTTGCACTGCTTTTGCTGCTGAAGAAGAAGACAAAAACAAGGAGGAAGGGGTTACATGCGAAATAAAGGAGCACAAGGAGATCATCAAGCTCACGAACCAGACAACAAAGACTGATGAAGAAGACAAGGAGGAAAAGTCACATGATTTAGACATCCAATATCAAGAACAAGAAGAGACAATTGCATGTGCAGAAGAAGAAATGGGTGATGAGCAAGATGACAATGGTGAATTGGATGAGAATAACAACAAGCAAGACGACACCGAAACGATTATTTCATCCCTGTCCAGCAAGCAGGAAACGGAGTATACGACATCAGCAGCAGCAGGTGGTGATGCATTAGTGGAGGAACAAGATAAACTGCAGGATGTAGTGGTGGCGCATGTTGGCTCGAATGAAGATGATTTAGTAGCAATGGATATGCAAAGTAAGCTTGGCCCTGCAGAAAATCATGCACAAGAACAAGAGCAATTATCCAACACAAAGAAGGAACATCAAGTTGTTGTTTCCATGCAACAAGACACCATTCCCCCTGTCGATCCACCATCACCATCATCACTTGATGATAGCATTGATGTCCAGATTGTTGAAGAATTAGGGATCTCGCATCCTACTACTACTCCGCCATCTATTCCTCAAGAACAAGATCAAGCTGATATTCAGCCTTCACCACCCACTCTAACTCATTCCAACTCCATTCCCAACAACGATTCAACTACCACTGCTACTGAAGAGAACCATACAACGCAACAAGATGCTTTGCAGCAACAAGTGGCTTCCAATGCAACATTGTCAGCTAGCAGTCTTGCCATTATGCAACCGATTGCGTCTCGTGCGGCACTTGTACCTTCAACTGCTGAACAATCGCTTGTACGACTTATTGCCAGTTGTATGGCTCATGCTGATAAGCTTGAAGCACTTGCCAATGAAGTCAGTCGATCTGAATATCGTGTCAGCCAACTCTTGCAGCAACATCAAGCATTGATTCAGTCATTGGATGCACGAGAACATCGCTACATGATGCATGTTCAAACATATCAACAACTTCTTGCAAGCCAAACGCGCATGTTGAATGAATTGGAACAGTTACAAGGACGTCTTTCATCAGCACCTTTATCATGCTGGCATCCACCTTCACCTTGGTGGGCCACTTTGGCTCCTCATAATGGAGGCACCATCATCACTCAGCAAAAGAATCACCTTGGACACACAACCGACATTGTTGTCGCTGGTACTTGTGTTGCTCATAATCCTCCACAGGTAAGGTCTATTTTTGGTATTGGACGACATCAAGTCTTACAGTAGTTCTTTTAGCATCTTATGCTCACCAATGACACTATTCAATCCACCATCTATCATCACTATCTACTGCATATCGGCCATGATGAACGTAGTGTCAAGTTTGTCTTGTGTCCTCCAAATCAATGGGTGCCAGATGATCATGTCGATGCTTGTCAGGAAGCTCACTGTGATACCCACTTTAATCTATTCAACAGACGCCATCACTGTCGAAGGTAAATCAAGTCATTGCTCAATGTATATAACCCAAATCCTGACTCATTTTCACTGCAGCTGTGGACATATCTTTTGCAACAAGCACAGTCAAAATCGACTACCCCTCTTTGAGCCATTGAATCGAGACAAAGGCGAATGGGCACGCGTTTGTGATGCATGCTTTTACCGATTATTGGATCGAAACTCATCTTCTCTACCAACATCATCATGAATCACATCAATAAAGCATTTACATATCTTGATCTAGCATGTTGGCTTTTATCACTTTGTAGACATCTGTTTAGATACAAGAGGCATAGAAAGATTTAGATACTGAAAAAGTTACGTCTGTATTGATCACATGGAGTGAATAAAAGAGAACAACTTTATATAAGTTAAATTAGGACTACTACTACTACTATTTCTAGCTACTAGTGATCAGCTGTGGCTGTCCTATTATGAGCTAAGCTGGATTGTCGCATACCAAACTGTGCAGGACGAAAATCGGATGTTGGATGTTGATTGGGATAAGGTAAATAGCCTTCTTGAGCGTAAATTGAAGTGGGATTGTTGTTGGATTGTTGTGAATGATGAAGGTGGTGATGATGATGTGATTCGTGATATCGCACGTCGTGTGTAGAAGACGCTGCAGAAGAGGAGGATGCTGTCATGGTAGAGGAAGAGTTGCTATGTTTCATAATTCGCTCAACTTTCTTTAAAAAGTCCTTTGAAGAGAAATCAGTTCCTTCTTTGGCCAACACGGGATCTTGTAAAAAGGCTTCAAGGTCTTCAGGCACCAAACAAAACTCGTCAAATGATTCGAGCATCATCTCCACCACGCGAATGGCAGTAAATGATTCATCTTTGAGTGGATCCTTATGGTTGGTAGTGAGAATGTTGGGTGCAATGACGCGTGCAAGGTTGGGTATATCCATTCGACTGCCGACTTCAGTTGTCACATGTGAGAATGATGCCACCCAGCGGAAAAACAGAAACAATACTTCAAGAGCATCTCGATTGACTCGTGGTAACATGCAATAAGCCAGCTGAAGTACTCGTTTACATGCAGAAGGATTGTCCAGCTTGAGCGCACAAGTAAAA
This sequence comes from Lichtheimia ramosa, assembly GCA_008728235.1. Lineage (NCBI taxonomy): Eukaryota > Fungi > Mucoromycota > Mucoromycetes > Mucorales > Lichtheimiaceae > Lichtheimia > Lichtheimia ramosa. The sequence goes on from CP031823.1 coordinate 2,042,396, forward strand.
AGACCATGCATCTTGTAGGTCAACAAGGGTTCAGGTAGCTCACGAAGGAACTTTTTCAAAAGTGCTGCAATTTGGATCGCATTTTCAGAAAACAAGTCTACTTCTTGGGGATTCCTGTCAAGTCGGTCACTGACATCCTTTAGTCGTCGAATATTGCCATTCTTGCGAAAGATGCCTTCCACTGACATGTCTATAATATGATTCAATGTGAATAAACGTGATGATCTTGTTGTACTTTTAATTACCCATTTGTCGCATAGCAGTGACAGAATCATCAATAAAGGCAGCTACACGCACAGGGGATGCTGAAGCACCAAGATTGGATTCAACGCCTGTTCTTTCAGTCAAGATGTCCAAAGATACACCAAATGTGCCAACTTCTTTGCCCTTGTTGGTCTTTTTGTTGCCATGCATAATGGATGAAAACAACTTTTCCCAAATGGACGCCTTTTTGTTTTCAATAAGATGAAGGAGCTCGCTTGGTGTGAAGTAATCGCGCACATGTGCTTCAATTTGCACTACAGCAACATGGCGAATGATCATGTCTTGCAATGCAGATAACTCTGAAAGATATATACGTGGTTTGCCTGTTGCACTGTTGATATTGATATGAGCTGTCATCATGGATGATGGTGGTGCTGTACTTGAAGGTCGCTCTGTCACTGTTTTGGCAAACTGTGGTACATCATCAAGTCGAATACCCTTGTTTTTGCTATAATCTTGTTGCTGTGGTCGATTATCATCATCCTGTGGTAAAGGTGGAAGGACTTTGTGTTGGTCAATGGGTCGATTCAAGCTATCTTGACGTGTAGGCACAGGTCGGGTATGACTGACTGCATCTTCGGGTATTGTTGTTGTTGATACTTTTTGTGTTGTATCCACGTTGCCAAGAATTGTGTTGCGTTTGGCTGTTTTGAATGATCTGGACACTTTGCGATTGAGATCTGTGGCTGGTACATTTCTGGCGTCTGTGATTTGGGTTGGATATTCTTTGCCTTCCTCCACTGCAAGTCGTGATACTTGATTGGTGCTGACACTTGTATCTTTGGAATAATAAGGGCGCATCTTGATTGAAAAGTCCACTGATGATAACTGAGCATCTATAGGGTAATATAAGCATTCTGTCATACAGTAAGCATGTATATCAACTTACCTGTGATCTGCAAATAGCTGCATAGTCGACTCAATGCAACGCGTAACAAGTATGCAAATTGAGTAAGCCTTGTGACATATTCAAACATATCCGATGAAGCATCCATGTTCCTGACACCAGCACACTGGTTGCAAAGCACTGATTGGGCAGCTGAGCTAAACGTGGCATTCTGCAAAATCGAGGACAGGGGCTTCTTGCATTGACGACAGCTGAAGCAAGACATGTGCCAACGATACTCGCCATACTTGATACATTCATCTTCCACTGCAACCTTGCACACGTGACAAAGATCAGATGTTGGTTTTGCCTTGACTAAACGCTGGCTATCACGACTGTAGCTTTCTTTCCCAGCAACTTCCATCAGCTTTGCAAGTAATCGAGATACTGCAACTGGTCGATCCAGCGCCAATTCCTATATGAAACGATTAATAAACCATATCATCCAAGCATACATCATGATACTTGCCAGTTTCAAAGCTGTTGTAAGTGCCAAACGAATCAATATCTTGAGATAATGTGCCAATCCAGTGACCAATGATAGCAACTCTTGTGTGATGCCCAATCTCCTCATTTCTTGCGTCTTGGAGAGCAGAGTGAAAAAGTTGATGATCTTTTTGCAAAGCATCTTGGCTTCTCTTGTATATTTGAAATCTATAACAAGCACACTATGAATAAACGATTCCATATCCAATCTAAATCACTTTTACCTGTTTGTCTATATTCATGGTGTATCTTGTCTAATTCATCCACGCCAAGAAAGAGAGCTTCAACATGCACAAGGAATCGCTCCGAGAGACATACACCTTCCACATAGGATCCATTGGAAACATGCAACAACATTTCTGATATGCACACGGCAGAGGATTCTTTTTTGACCAGTGTTAGCTTGTATAATGGACTAGATGTTTGTTGATTACCTTCAAAAGCAGAAAGCACTGTCCAAATCCGATACACCTTTTCTTCCATTTCACGCTGTCGTTCCACCAATTCTGCATGATTCTTTGGCTTTTTCTCTAAAGTACATCATGTCAATGCATAATATATAAAACATGTGTAAACAATCCTACCATGATGTACAATGATGTCTTTCTCTCGTAATGTGGGATTGGCGACTTTGACGTTCCAATACTATTCAAAGGTCGATGGTAGGCGATTGATCCATATACAATAATATTTCAGACGACGTGGTTCTGATATGACTCTGGTATCCACCCTGATACAACTCACTACTTGCCTTGTGTATCATATAGCATTCTGGATGCCAATGTTCTGTAGTATCCTTGCGATCAATTTCAACATACTGCTTGAGAATAGCCATCTGACATCCAGAGCAACTGACTGCGAATTGGGTCGAATAATGAAAATGACAATAAACCTTGCCATCATGCTCATAGTAGGAATCATCAGGACCAAAAGTTGTAGAACAAACACTGCATGTAAAGTGATCGGTATGGAACTTTTTGTCAAGAGCAATGATATAAGGTCCTCTTAGTGGTTCCTGGCACCTGTCGCATACAAGGCCGAGTCGTTTAAAGTAGTCGCGTTCACATAGTGGTAACGTTTGTCCACTGTCAAGCTTGAAAGGAAAGAACTTTGCTGCGACCGGCGCATTGCAATCCTATACTATCCATGAGCTATTGCAACAGGAGAATAGGAGAAGGAGAATAGGAGAAAGAAGAAACGTATTGTGTACCATGCAAGTAAAACATTCAGGATGAAAAGTGCCGTCTAAAGCACGAACGAGTCTATTCCCTAGCAGTTGATGGCATCGAGAGCAAAGCGAGTGTGTGTTTGGCAAGAGATGGTCATTAGGCGGACTAGATGTTGACATGGCAAAGGGAAAAAGAAAAAAGGTACTGGTAGTCGGCGACCGTAAGAGCAACAGGAACCCCGAAAGATTAGATATAGCCTGCATAACTGACACCCTTATTCTCTTGTTGTATTGGACTATTGAATATACTAGTCTGTCATTTCGTACAAGAGGATTCATGTTGTCAACCTTGAACACGTGTTTGCATCTTGTAGAAAGTGCATGAAGCGTTTTCAACCTTTAAGCGGCTACTACCTTCTTTATTTGTGTCATTTGTGCAAGTATTCCACCTGTCTGGTCCATGCACATTGACAACGTTGCTTTTCCACTATAATTGACTTGTTGCTATCTATATGGAATATGATCTTGACATACATTATCATTCTGTGGCAGAGACTATGTTGGAAAAAGGCTTGGATCACAATGATATGACGTTGACGCTGAGCCACTTTTGCAGCCGGGAACTTTTGCATGAAAATGAAATGGCCGAAAGACCGCACTTTTTGCTCATGCATCATGCCAGTCACACCAAAAGTGAGTCTGATGCATGCTTCAAACCCAAGGCAAACAATGAAAAGACTCTTCATTAGAAGGAAAGTGAAATGGTGGGCTGTTTATGCAATGATTCATGGTGCTAAGGCTCAAGGGAGAGCTGCCACATTCTTGATCTGCTATGATAATCTGATCGTCTAATACCTTGATCTAGGTCCACATTTACTCTGAATCAAGGTGTTGCCAAGCCATAGGCAATACGAGACTCTAGTTTGAAAGTATTATCTGATCATACAATATAGTGCATGACTTGTGCCACAGCTATTATCGGTCATCGGTATATATTTCGCCGAGAATTTGGATTGAGAAGGTATGGCTTTGACAAGCATCGGATCAAGAAACTCATGGAAAAAGGATTTTACCCCTGGTTGTGATATACACAGCCAAGAAGCAGGATCACTAAACGGAGCGGATGAAGCGCCGAATCCCCGGTGAGTCAACTGCAAGATCGGATGCAGTGTTAACCCGATCACTTGTTATAAAAGATGATCACAACTTGTTTCAAAGTCTACAACATTCACTATGACAATGGAAAACAAGCTTTATGATGTCTTTATTTCAGGTGCTGGACCTGTTGGCCTTTATTTTGCATATCAGGTAATACATGATACAACTGCAGATCAAAAAGTGTCTAATTGTATGTTATAGATGTTAAGTATGGGTCACTCTGTGTTTATTTGTGATTACAAGTATGGTCCTACAGATCAAACACGAGCTATTGGTATCACTGCACGTACTATGGAGCATTTGACAATGGGTGGTATAGCACATCATTTCCTCAAGCGTGCTGTTATTCTTCAAGGTGCTCGATGTTACAGCAACGGTGAAGCTCTTGGTAATCTTGATGCATCTATTGGTGGAGCAAGTCTTTATCCACATGGTACTATGGTGTCGCAGGATGCACAAGAAGAAATCTTGATTGATCTTGTGGAGGAAATTGAGCAAGGAACGATTCGTTGGGGCACAACACTAGTGGATTATGAAGAATACGAGGATCACGTTGAAGCAACAGTCTGTAAAGATGATGGCAATACGTATACTGTAAAGTCAAAGTATATGATTGGAGCGGATGGTACCCATAGCGTGGTGCGTAAAAAGTATTCTGGCACTCAAGAATGGCGATATGATGGTCAAGCGATAGCGACTCGTTTTGCTCTTGCAGATGTCACTCTTACTGGTCGTGATGTGAGCAAAGTCAACAACAACCGGGGAAACATATTCACCCACCCTGATGGTAAGTCCGACAAAAGATCAGCTTTTATGATGGGATACTCATTCCACCTTGCATAGGCGTATGTGGTTTTATTCCTCTTCATGGTCCCCATTCCAACTTGTTCAGAATTGCATGCAACCTTGGCTTTTACGAACTATCAGACAAGAAGGAAACAACACACGGCATCTCTCGCAATGAACAAGAAACACTGACTCTTGAAGAAATACGTGATATTGTCGCCAAACGCGTTGCTCCTTTGGAACTGATACCAACCGACCCAACATGGTTGACCATATTTCGAATCAATGAACGTAAAGCAAATGGATATCGACGTGGTCGTATGTTTGTCATGGGAGGTAAGTTTATTGCTTTCACTACAATGATTCATCATCATAACTTTTGGGATATAGATGCTGCTCATTGTCACTCTCCTGTTGGTGGACAAGGCTTAAACCTTGGTCTTCAAGATGCAAACAACCTTGCATGGAAACTATCACTAGTGCTTAATGGCAAAGCAAAGGATCCAGAAAGTTTGCTCAACTCTTATTCTATCGAGGTAGGTATTATGCTCTATCATAATATGACATTTGACTCTAATGTGATGATTCATTAGCGTGAGCCTATTGCTGAAGGTGTCATGACTGCCACTGGTTCCTTGACGAAAGCAGGGATATCACAACTCAGTATTATTCACAGTAAGTGTATCTTTTTTCTTGTTGATCCACTTTTAATGCTAACGATCTCTTTTATATAGAGTGGATGGCTTCATGTGCATTCTATGCAGTTACATCCTTTGGACGACTTCAAACATTCTTGGCAAAGCGCATGATGGGAGTAAGTGTTTTTATTTCACCTGTGTATACAACAACTGACAACATTATCTACATAGTTGCACCTTCAAATCAACCCAGAATCACCCATTTTCCTACCATCCACACTCAAGGAGTCCGGTATCTTTGTTCCCAATACAGCAGTGATGCAACGACGTGTTGTGGACAATCAAGTCATTCGCAAATCAATGCATGAAATCCTTTCACTCGCCCCAAGCTCAAAACACACACTTGTCTGGGTTGCTTCACGATTACAAAAAGATGTTGCATGTCCTCTATCAGAAGATTTTTGGATCAAGACACAAGAATGGCAACACGTGGCGCGTCGAGTGGTGATTGAATCAGTTTGGCATGCTCATCATTTCTCATTGCCTCCATACGCTGCGAATGACATGGATGTGGATAACGACTTTTGGCTTGAATCTAATCCGGAATCGACTGAATCCCTTTCAACACTCATTGGATTAAACGACTATATCAGAGAAAATGATCCACCAGCTGCACTTGTCGTAGTCCGACCTGATTCTTATATTGCATCCAGTTCAATTATTCGATCAGTTCAAGACATTGATACCGCCTTGCAATCTCTGGAAAGCTATCTCATCAACTAGTAACTTGTCATTGCAATAAACTCTTGTCATTTTATCCCAATTTACTACTACATCTGAGCGGTTCTTTTTATCTTTTGGCTTACATACTGACATGTGTTTGAACAGTGATTCTTCAAGACAAACCTATTCAGTGTCCCAGCAAAGAGATGGTCAAATTTTCATCCGGTTGGTATCAGGAAAGGTACTGACTGGTCTGCAGTTTGCAGTGTAATGACCATAGTTTGAGCTGACTTGACATACTTTATGCACACATCGCTTAGTCTTTTCGTTCCAATCATATTCTTCCTTGATGGAAATTAGCTAGTTGTCCTTATTAAACGTCAGTCTGATTATCTTGTGCTCATTTCTTTAAGCCCTTTCCTTGTTATTGTTGTTGCTCTTGCCTTGTCGCTTGGTACATGATCGCCACCATTCTATTATAGATTAGCTGGTGTTATCACAGCAGCTCTTGTCCTTGTCTTTTGTTCTTGTCAGATTAGTTGCATATTGGTAATCCAGCTACTTCTTGATCTGACATTCTTAGTTTAGTCCTGTCTTATTGCCTTGTTCTAGGATATGAGCATGCATTCAATCAGCTATCATCACATGTAGTCATTCTGCTAATGTTTAAAGACGTGGATGTGACAAAGTGAAGCTAATCTTCCACTGACAATCAAAATCTTGCAACATTCATAACACCAAACAAGAAAAACAAAGCAAAGGTCTTTCTTGCACAGTCATCACATCTTGTCATCTATGCTACGCCTGCTATCTTCCACTTTGTCACACCCATATACTGAGCTAATCACAGCAATGATAGATAGTATACTTCCTCATATAGTAGACTATACCTTACTGTCTCTTTATTTTCCCTGTATATGCTTTGTCGGATCCACCAGACATCATTAACCTTCTACATTGCTGCATATATTACCTTCTCTCTTACTACATTCCTCTTATTACATATGAATAGTCTATAGTAAACATCACTGAACTCTTTATCTCTTGTTTTATCGACTTGTCTGTGTGGTATTTGCAAAAACAAGACACATTGTGTGCCGTTGTCATGTGACACTGTTTGCTAGCTCATCTTGGAGAGTTTTCCTTCTTTTCTTCTCCTTTTGCATACTTGTAACTAGAAACTGTTTACTGCTAGCTACCATATTCTAACAGAGCCATTTGTATCAAATGCATGTATGTCATGGAAAATCTTAGCTAGAAAGCACCAGTACCACATGAATCATAAGCACATAGTAGGGATAAACTATAGTCTTTCACAAGATTTCTCTTAAAAAGTCATCATCATCGTTGATTGAACACTGTTGCTACCACTTGCGCATCACATGGATCAGAAATAAATGCTAGTATTGTGTAGGTGTATGTAAAAGAACATGCATGAAGCACAACACGATCTTATTGTAAAAATGATAATAAAGCTATCTAAGTGCAAGCATTGGCTTAATAGGTCATTATTCACTGCTGTCGTGATAGTCATTGTCATTGTCATGGTCATGGTCTTCTCTACATATAAAAACAAGAAAAGGGACATTAGTGAATCTTGTATTGGAAGGATGATGCTCAGTATCACTTGGGCGATCCATCTTGGTGGAAGAAAAGCAAATCTGCAGGAATTCACATACCCTAAATACCATCCAAGGCACACTTTGATCCCATGGCAAGGAAGAACATCACTTTGTAATCCCCAGGCTCATTGTTATTGTCACCCATCCAATCCAAACATGTCAAATAGTCACCAGTTGTAGGTACAGGCTGGAAGTCGAACCCAAGATGATGATGCCCAAAGTTGCATACTGCCTGACCAAAAGAAACCTGATCACTTTATATTAGTATACACATACAAAATAAAGAGCTTTTGTCATTCTACTTGCCTTTCTTCATATATAACAGCACCATGGTAACGTGTACAACGTAAAGAGACCTTGTTTGTGTGGAAGCAGAAGCCATAGTGATAGTCAAAAGCCAAAAACCAAAACCAAAATCAAAAGAAACAGCCAAAGTCTTGTTGCGTTTGTTCTTGAAGTCTACACAAAGCTTAAACGGTTAATGCAACACGTTCTGCTACAGCATTGAGCTCCTTGACTGTACCTGTAGGCACCAAACTTGAAGCGGCATAACAACGAAACAGAAGAGCGACACGTCTGGCTACAACCACCACTCAGTCCGCTTGAACACTTGTTGTCTATGAAATGTACCCAACTGTATGAATACAACAACCCAACATGAGCTTCTTTATAACACATACCTTGAATGCATGGCGTCAATGGGAGTCGTGTACGTGTAAAGTGAGTATGAGCTTGAAAGGAAGAGAAAAAGCAGTTGTCTCCCAGAATTCGCTGCTGGGTCCCCAAGATAAAAATTCCTCGAGGCAGTCCATCGACTGATTTGATCCTCAAGATAAAAATCCTCCCCAGCCCAGCTGAATCTGCCATTGGGACAACCCTGCCTATTTACACGCCTGTACACACTGCACACCAGAACACAACAACTTAGACACCACCCCATTGTCATAGTAATAGTAGATATACTACACCAGAATAAATACATCTTGTTGCAAAAAGTGTCATTTTGTGCTTGCAGTGACCTTTTATCCTTGGTTAATCTATCCTGTTCCTGTACACTACATCTTTTTTAATCTTTTTCTATTATGGATGCTTCAAGCCCTTACCAAATGATCAAAAAACTTGACTTTGGATATACAAAAGCATACTTCCCATCACGCGAGTACCAAATAAGAGCATTTGATTGTCACTCTTGATTACACAATCAGGCATATGGTATCTTTGTGTAAGAATGACAATGACCAATGCATCCAAAAGAACCTTGTGTGAAAGTTTGACTCACTAAAAGCGCTATCTAGTACTAGTTTAACAATAAGAGACAGCACAATCACACCACTTTTAACCCAACAACATGGACAAGACTCCATATTTTTTCCACATAAGCTTGTTCCCAGGATCACTCTCGTTTCTGGCCTATTATCCATGTCATATTTGATCCGACAACCTTGAGCTTAATGTGCTGATTTATACGCGCATAACACATTTGATTGCTTCTGACACATACAGCCGTGTCTGGTGTAACAAGGGATTCTCGCGTTTTTCTGAGCTGCATAAAAATTAGTGCACGGACCTGCCAGAGTAAAAGTAGGAGGATCATCCTTGTGCATAATACATTGGATCGAAAGTACATGATGTTATTCGAGCATAACATTGGATCAAAATAGCATGATATTGTTGTTGTATGTCATGTTTATTGGGATATGATGGATAATAGACTATCATACAGGACCGATAACGGAAGCACTTTTTATACCATCCAAGTTCCAATCTAAGCTACTAGAACTACTGGATAATAAACAATCCTTCTAGCTATTTTGGCCATCTTGATCCTGAGAATGATCCCAAAGTCTTATCCAAGGTAAATGTGCATATTGATCGTCCTTATGAGCCCACCATTTGAAACGACTGATCCGATCATATCCGTTTCCCCTTCGATCGTTGATTCTCCAGCCCAGTTGGCCCAAGCTAATGATCTCGAATAGGTCAAAAGACCACTTGCAATCATATGCACTGGATCTATTGCCTAATGCCCTAGTCCAAATGTGCACCTTGTCGCTGGGGGGATAATAACAGGCATATTGGGGCGAGGGCTGACCAGGAACAAGACGAAACAAAAAGGTGGTAAGGTCAATAACACACACTTCCCATAGCCAACCTTGCACAGCCAATAGTCCCGTCTAAAGTACTAGACGTCCATGGAGTGCATGAGAATAGAGTTGTATGACAGAACAAGAGCCAACATACCTGGAAATGCCAAAGGAAGAGCAGTGTTATGGTAAAAGCAACAAGCCAATGTACCTTGGGATGCCAAAAGGCAATAGCCAAATGAACCAATGCAACTGTCACAGCCCTTTTTTTAACCCCAATTTGCCTGTTTACACCTCCCAGAGTACTTGCCATTGGAATGGAGTCGTGTAGTGAACTTGAAAAAGAGGCACTGGTCTCCCAGGCGCTGCTGGTCTCCAAGGTGAATGAGTAGCCAAAAGTGAGCGGAGTCACCCAACCCAGTTCTCCTCCATCCATAAGGCAGCTGCATGAAAAGTGTGCAAGGACCTGGCTGATCCACTTATTGCCAGAGTAAAACGTGCAGATAAGGATCACTTTGTTTTGTCTCTTACAAGTCATCATCATCAAATGATTATTGCTGCTACTACTTGAGCGTTAAATGGATCAAAAGTATGTTATAGTGTCGTGGATATGGAGATGATAAAGAGGAGAGAGCAATACAAGAGCAGGATGTGATGAACAAGATATTAGGCTGATGTATTTACTACTGGATAAGAGCTGGATTCTTGTATGTGTACTGTGGAGCAACAAGAAGTCTCGTAGATATAGTATACAAAACTAGATCGATAGCAACACATCTCTTTCATAAGTAAAGTGCATTCTCACAGACTGTTATCCATTTTGTACTTGAAAAACGCACATCTACATTACAAATGTGCAATAGTGAGCTGGTGTTGGAGCGGGGAAAGTCATTGAGCTTGAAATCAGCGCAAAAAATCTAGCCAACTGATTCAGATCCCCAAATTGACACCAATCTTTGACTCTAAATTGCCAGACACTTACCTCCCATAAAAATATTGCGTAAACGTTGTCAAATAGCTTCGATGCTCCGCTGCAATGCAAAATTTGTTACAAATTGATAGGATTACCTTCTAAAAGCGGAAATTTTAATGCTTATCAATGTTGTTTGACACAGAAAAGTCAAGGATGCAAACATGACCGAGTGGACTAAGGTGGCACGTTCAGGTCGTGCTCTCGAAAGAGGCGTGAGTTCGAATCTCACTGTTTGCAAAGACCAGTTTTGTGAAATTTTGCTACGATTTGTCATGTAGATCACGTGATTTGTGTGATGATGTGTCTTGTTTTTGCACTTGTTTCACCGACAGGTCGATAAAACAAGAGATAAAGAGCTCAGTGATGTTTATTGACACCATACTAGAGACTATTCATATGTAATAAGAGGAATGTAGTAAGAGATAAGGTAATATATGCAGCAAAGTAGAAGGTTAATGATGTCTAGTGGATCCGACAAAGCATGTACAGGGAAAAGAAAGAAACAGTAAGTTTAGATCTACAATATGAGGAAGTATACTATCTATCATTGTTATGATTAGCTCAGCAAATGGATGTGGCAAAGTGGAAGATAGCAGGTGTAGCATAAATGACAAGGTGTGATGACTGTGCAACAAAGAGTCTTGCTTTGTGTTTCTTGTTTGCTGTTATGAATGTTGCAAGTTAATAGATTGTCAATGGAAGATTAGCTTCACTTTGTCACATCCACGTCTTTGGACATTAGCAGAATGACTACATGTGATGATAGCTGATTGAATGCAGGCTTAAATCCCAGAACAAGGTAAAAAAGACAAGACTAAACCAAGAATATCAGATCAAGAAGTAACTGGATTACCAATATGCAACTAATCTGACAAGAACAAAGAACAAGTGATAACACCAGCCAATCTATAATAGAATGGTGGCGATCATGTACCAAGCGACAAGGCAAGAGCAACAACAATAACAAGGAAAGGGCTTAAAGAAATGAGCACAAGATAATCAGACTGACGTTTAATAAGGACAACTAGCTTATTTCTATCAAGGGAGAATACGAAAAGACTAAGCGATGTATGCATAAACTATGTCAAGCCAGCTCTCGAACTATGATCATTATACTGCAATCTGCAGACCAGTCAGTACCTTTCCTGATCCAAAGGCAATACCAACCTGATGAAAAGTTAGCCATCTCTTTGCTGGGACACTGAATAGGTTTGTCTTGAAGAATCACTGTCCAAACACATGTCAGTATGCAAGCCAAGAGATAAAAAGAACCGCTCAGAGACCCAAATGTAGTAGTAAATCTTGGGAAAGGTGACAAAAGTTTATTGCAATGACAAGTTACTAGTTGATGAGATAGCTTTCCAGAGATTGCAAGGCGGTATCAATGTCTTGAAGTGATCGAATAATTGAACTGGATGCAATACAAGATTCAAATCGTATCTGCAGAGCTTTTGGCGCTCAGAACATATCGAATGACTAGTATTGATTGAATGATGCGCAGATGACATGTGCAGTGAACGCAAGAGAACTGGTGAAACATGAGAAAGCTGTATAACGAGCCATTTCAATACAAATGATGTCACTGTGTAATCCTGCTACTGATCTGTTGCAATAGGCCTTTCGTGGTAGGTTGATCCAGATTGACAAGCACTGTTGTCACCACCTGGCACGAAAAAGATGTGTTCTATCGTAGACTGCATCGCTTCATCATCCTCAACAGGAACTATTGCCAATATCGTCTCCTCTTGACCAAGGTACTGCTGGTTGCTGATAGTCATCTTGAACACTTTCACGAGTCGATCCTGGTCAAACGAGTGATGAATATCGGCAGGTTGTAAAGCTGGTTGCAGTTGTTCACTGGAAATATCATTTGACGTGCTAGTTGACCTTGTTCTTCAAGACACTGCTAATCGGTTCCTCAATGACAGACTGTATTGTTGAAGCAATAGCCATGTTCCTCAAGAAGACACCCATTGCCTTGACCAAGACCTTGAATGTGGCATGTCGTTTGCTCACTGGTGTTCAAAAGTCAAAGGAGAAGAATGCTTAAAATCCATCTCAGATAACGACGCGCCAAATGCAGTTGCTGTTTTCCTCTTCTCATCCTCCAATGCACTAGTGTTAAACCTTCTCCACTTGCCATTGCTTAGTTATCATAACACATCTTCTATAAAAGTAGACTATGATGTAATTACAAGACCATGACAATGTGTGTGCAATGTTTATTATACTTTAACGATGACGAATCTTCAATGAAACAAGAAAATACTTAAGGAGGGGGAACGTAGGCTGGTACATTGTATGCTCCATGCGGAGACATGTGTGCAAATCTTCTAGGGACTTTTGTTATAGCTAGGTTTGGATTACGTGCTCTCATCATGCCTTCAAAGATTGGTCGGACCTTCCTGCTAAAGAGATGTACAAGTGATTTAGTAGCTTATTTAAAGTGATCTTGGACAGTACTTACAAGTATCTATCTTCATCACTTAAAAGATTCTCCCAGACAAGGTTTTCCATGCCTATCGCATGGTTCTGTAGGACCACTCTAATAGCGTCTGCCATGTAACTGTCGGCTGCAGCATCCTCTGGTACTCTTACTCTTTTGGTGTATATTACTCTCGCCTCGTTTTCACAAACATCATGCCAATAAAGATCCAAGATGCGCTCATATGTGAATTCTTGATCCAAATCAAGTTGATCCAAAATTTCTTGACGCAGCTGTTGTCCATGTGCTTCCACTGTATGTTGAAATGTGACAAAATAAACTTCTCTTGCATGCTGTAATAGCCAATAATCCCAGATGATATAAGGCTGTTGTGCGCTTGGCAGGATGTTACCAAACTCGTCACGAATAACAAGGCCATTTGGCTCCACATCAGGATCGTAGTCGATGAATCTTACGCCATTTGTGACACTGGATGGAATATATATCCCATCAGGAAGATAGACTTGTTGGCCATCAATAATCACACGTAAACGCGCCTTTAAACTGGAAACCTTGACACGACACATATCAAATGTTTCATATGCAATGTTGCCTTGACGAGCGAGATATTCATTCCTTCTTTGTCGGTTCAAGTCAGGATTTCCCCATGTTGGTCCACCCCACTTCTCCATGAATCGGATACGAGCAGCTTCCATGGCAGCTTCACGTAAATCATCAATCGACATCCAAGTGTTATCACCTTGTGGCCAATCGGGTGGTGGATGACATCTTCCAAGAAGATAATGGACTTGCATAGGTGTAAGATCACCCACTGGTTGAATGTTTTCTTCTTGAGCTCTTCTTAGAATAGCCTGCATGACGTTTGTGCCTTGTGCAAGATGATTGACAAACCAATCTCGGAAACCTTGTCGATCAGTTGTGTAACTTGGGCAACTCAGCAGTTCTGGCCATTGATATCTTGCAAGTCTAGCATAGTGTTGCACTCTGGCAGCTGAACCAATGGGTCCTTCGGCCCATCCATACCGCTCCCACTTCTCCATAAGCGTTCTTCTTGATGTCTCACTGATATTGCCAGCACCAATACCAACTGGAAGACCTTCGTTCCTTTGTAGAAGCATTCGATAACGTTCTAAGAGCATGTGTTGTTAGTAAAAGTGTGAATAAACCAGTTCTATGCCTCATTGTACCTGCTTGTCCATTCGATCGCAAGTCGTTAACAGCTGTACGTGCTTGGTTGATTGCTTGAGTGAGAGCAGCAGGTTCGCGATTCTGCCATTCTTGTAATAGTTGCTGCGCAAAGGGTTGTGTGCCAACTGCATGTTCTTCAAGAGCTGCAATGTCAATTGCAGTGTCAACAAGTATCAAAGTTCGCACCCAGCAAAGAAACATCAGTCTCAGTATCAAAGGATCAACACTTCCATAATTTGCAGTGCCTGGGTCCATGTGCGGAATCATCACGCACCAACCATGTTGGGGTTCTACCCCCTCTGGCTCGTTTGTATAGCTGAATGTAGCATCGTGGTTGATAATAGTGGGTTCACCAATAATATCTCTGTATCTTGGACTTGATAATGAATATCTGTATATGAAAAAGTTAGCTACAATGCATAATATTTGTATATAATATAACATACCGATCATGAAAATTGGAAACAGCAACACGGGCAACATCAAATCCACAAGTCACCATCACTGCTGGATTGATGTAAGCGAGCACGCGTGATAAGGCTTGTGTGTGCAAGTCCCAGAAGTAATCTTGCTTTGGAACAGGCCAAAGATCACCAAAACATGGGATTTGCAGCTCAAGTTCAAGATGATTCTCCAATGGTTGATCTTGCATGCCATTTAATGCCATCCGCATAAGGTCTGCTGTAACTGTTCCAGAGCGTGAGCCATCAAAGAAGCCACGTAGTAGTGAAAAATCTTGAATCGTGATATCTTTGCCTATCACCATGAAAGGCACCATGGCAGTTTGCTCATTGATTTGATGAAAACGATTGGCATGAGGAAGAGCTTGATGTGCAAATAGCTCCAAATGTTCATCTGTGATTCGATTTGCCATCACTGGATCGTCATGTGCAAGCTCAGTGCGATAGGTTTGAAAATCAGTCAATACTTGTTGATCAACATGTCTGACATTGTCAAGGTTGTCACGTGTTACGAGGTATTGAAGTGCATTTGGCACATTGATATGTGTCAAAAGCTGCAGATCCTCTTCATTTCCAGTGTACGAAATATAAAAGCCACCAGGTTGGCTGTTCAGTAGACATGGACGATCCAGCAAATGTATAAGGATTCTCTCGATACCATCCAGCTCAGCTGACTGAGGACCAGGTTGACCAAAGACCCCTGCAGTAACTAGCAGAGGTATATGGTATACATGGAAAACCTTGTGTGGAAACAATTGGCGTACAGTGTTGACAAAATTGCTGAAACGTCGTCCACCCAGATGTGCATTCTCCATATCATTCTCAAGACGTCCAAGTGGAGTATCACCTGCAGTTGCACCAACATAACGCATGAAGAATAAAAGCTGACTTGGATGCTGTTGAATTTGATTGTGAATATGGTCGGCAAAGATTGTATCAGCGTAATTGTCGCGATACTGGATGATTGTTTGGTGAATCTCCTCTCTTGTGAACTCCATTGATCGTACATAGTACTGTGTCTCGTTTGCAGTAGGAACATTATTGCCATTTGCCTCCATAGCTGTCAAGGCAGCCATCAAAGCTTCATCGGTACTTGATAAGGAAAAACGTGAAAGATGAAGAAGAGCATTAAGCAGCTGCTCGGTATCATTGGCAAAATCTTGCACCACGAGTCGATCAATAGTCCTTCTTAGAATGTCAATGGAAACATCAATTTCGCTCTGGAAGAACCGATCCAAGATGACTTGTACGAGATCTTCGTATGGTTCAGATACGTGCAGTAGATCCAGATTTGTACGTTGAGCCATAGTGTGAAGAAAGTGGATGTGAGGAGGATACGTGACAAGAAGAGATATGTGAAGAAAGTGGATGTGAAGAAGATACGTGACAGGAAGAGATATGTGAAGAAAGTAGATGTGAAGAAAGTAGATGTGAAGAAGATATGTGAAGAAGATATGTGAAGAAAGTAAATGTGAAGAAGATACGTGACAAGAAGAGATATGTGAGCAAAGTGGATATGAAAAAGATTGGTATTGAAAGATTCAATGATGAAAACAAGTGATGAAATGATGGCTATTTATGATAAAGAGGACATTGGCATCAATAGGGGGCTTGTGATGGGTGTCTTGCTGGCTCATGCAGGCGGACAGTATATTTTTGATTTTCTTTGTCTTTCATGCAGGCGGACAACATTGATCTGGGCACTACTGATCTGGGTACTGCTGATCTGGGTACTACAGGACAATGAATAAACATCCATCAAGGAGTGAATGTAATAAGCTTACCAGTCGACTGAGCACATCTTAAACTATCCTGGATAAAGCTTGTTTGGCTGTACATGGTGTAACAAAGTGCAATTCTTTATATAACTCTAAAAGCGCTCTAATCTAATGACTATACTACATCTATGCATCAAAGATCGATTCATCAATCGTGATTCCAAATTGTTGTTGAAGCTACATGTTCAAGTGTTAGAAAGGTAATAGCGAAGCCTGTATAAAAGATATTTACCTGATCCTTGAGCTTTTGATCCAATACAGCCTCGAATCCTTGACCATCGGTACCAAAGAAAACTCTGCTGATACTGTCACGAATGCGTACAAGCCAAAAGCTCATAGTCATAGCGAATAACGTGGTTTCAAAGAGACAAAGGTTCCATGTAGTGCGAGCATAATCTTCAACGCGCTTTCGAATCGGTATAGTGGTATAATCAACATCCTGTTTGCTCTTTGCCAAACCATAAAGGGCCCATCGTGCCATCACATTGATACGATTCACAGGACTGCCAAGTGACTTGTTGTTGGCACGAACAATGTTCATGTTGCGAGAAATAAAGATAAGCTCTCGAGGGAAAAGTGATTGATCTTTGAGGAAATGCTTAATGTGTTCCTTGAGTGATACTTGCAGCTCATAAACGTCCTTCATATCCACATTTGCCTTTCCAAGGTGCACAGCTTTGCCGGGATTGAATGGCTTTTGAAGTGTGATGGATGCAAACATGTTTGCGTCTTGTATGCCCTATTGTTGTACACCAATGTCAATCACCAATCAATATAGTCAATGTCTGACATACCCATTCTTTACATATGGCGTTCATTGTATTCATATCCAAGAGAAAAAGTGCCTCCCATAGTTTACAATATTGCAGTCGAAATCTAATCAAGATCAGTCATCTCGCATTGATCGCTTCAAGTAACTCACCTTTCAGATTCTTGGATATAGAGCCCATGATCGATAATAACCACTTGTATGTCACGATGGTGTTTGGGATGTCTTCTGACAAGTACATTGCCTGGATGAGGATCGCCTAAAGGATTGTTTACTCAGTATGGGACATTGTTGTAGCTATCAATCATCCTTACCATGGACAAAGCCACTCCTAAAGATTTGACTTGAGAATGCTTCGATTGTTGTATACATGGCTTCTTCCAGGTTAAGCTTCCTCTCCTTGAGACGTTCCATATCAGTAAGCTGCACGCCATCAACCCATTCAGTGACAAGGACACGTTTTGAACTGAGCTCTGGATACACTGTGGATAACCAATGTTAGTATGTCATTCAATTCCACACATGAATCCAACATGTATACCTTTGGGCACATAAACACGATCCTTCAAGCTTGGTTCTTCTTGAAAGTGCTTCCATGCCAGCATGGCATTGCTAGATGTACATAATGTTGCATGAATAAACGTTGCATACTCCGATCCATCTGCATTACCGTGCTTCTGCTACGAAATCAGCTTCCATGCGAATGTGCTTTTCAATGTAATCAGATGACCAAGACAATGGCAAATCAAAGAGCTTTTCATAAATGTAAAGTAGAATGCGGAATGCTCTTAAATCCCAATCCATTTGCTGAAGTATGGCTGGTTTCTGGATCTTGACTGCAACGACTTGTCCAGTATGTAAACGAGCACGATGCACTTGTGCCACTGAAGCTGATGCAATTGGTGTAATCTCAAACTCTGAAAAGACATGGCAAGGATATTTTCCATCAAAGTCTTCACGAAAGACACGTTCAATGACTTCAAAAGGTAAAGATGGTGCTGCATCATATAATCGCTTGGCTCGACGCTGATAGGCTACTGGTAATATGGCAGATTGTGTACCAACAACTTGACCAATCTTGATATACAATCCACCATTACGTTCAAACACATCAAATATCCTGTTGGCTACTCGTTCGTGAAGTGACTCGATGCGCGATGCGCCTTTGACATCCATGCTGGGTCGAAAGTTGAGCTTATAGTCAATGGCAAGTGCAATGCCGTTGTAAAAAGTGCGCATGGTGCGTTGCAGTAGTTGAGCTTCTGAATGGGCATCGCAAGTGTATACTGTTGCTCCAATGAATGCTGTTCCTAATAGTAGTTTGGCAGGTCGTGTCCATCGTTGGCGAATCGCGGACATGCGGAAAGGAAGAAGAAAAGATAGGTAGCACACGTCATGCGAGAAATCCTATTTGTTTAACCGATCTCTTTATTTGCTCACACAATATCATAGACTATTTAAAACTCTTGCATGCGCCATTCGTTCCACTTGAGCTTGAGTTGTTCCTTAGT
This sequence comes from Lichtheimia ramosa, assembly GCA_008728235.1. NCBI lineage: Eukaryota > Fungi > Mucoromycota > Mucoromycetes > Mucorales > Lichtheimiaceae > Lichtheimia > Lichtheimia ramosa. The sequence goes on from CP031823.1 coordinate 2,061,337, forward strand.
CTTGGTATCGGCAAAAATATAATCAATGGCTCTGTAAGATGATTCAAACAATTCCTCCTTGTTCATCTTGAAAGTATCCGAGCAGATCACATACTCATTGGAGAGATCCGAGAAAAAGACACCCTTATCATCAGTCTACATAAAAGATGAGCAGTCTAAAAAGTGATGAGATGAGTACCAACTTACGCAGAGCACAAAGGAATGGTTTTCCTTGAGAAGATCTTTGACATGATGAGTTTCATACGAATCAACTGTTTTGCTCACCACATTGGATGTCATGCAAATCTCGACAGGGATATTGTTGCCATAGATATGTTGGCGAGATGCATCATCAAGAAACGTGGCATGTCCCAATCGATCAGGTCCAAATGCAAGAAGATCAGGAGCTTCCACCATATTCTCTTTAATCTGCATATAGATGAATTAGATTAGATGACAAATAATAACAAATAGTTGACACTTGCCTCGTTGAAATGCAAAGTAATCTTGAAACCAAGAGACTTGGCTTTATCAAATGCTGGCTTGAGTGCTGCAAATGATCCCTTGCTGACATCACCACAGAGATCAATAGCCACGACATTCTGAGATCGGAACTTTGTTGCCAGGTCAACAGCTTCATATGCCTCCTCAAGCGTATTGCGTCGATCAATGGATACAATCAAGCGTACAATGATATCATCCCTTGGTTCATTGATGACCGATAGCACAGCAGCCAAATAGGACTCCTTGGTCATTCCTATACAACATCAGGACTTGCATATCTTACGTGTTGGGTTATATTACCTGTTGATGGATTGCGACGTGGAGTAGTGCGCAATTCTAGATACTTGACACCATCAGCAGCAAATTCATCAATGATATTACGAGTTGTGATACGAATGGCTTCCTCATCTTCTGTGAGCTGATAGATGTACTTGAACAATGCAAAGAAGCTATAGATCATATGAGAGTCCAAGTTGATGATTCTGATTCAAAAGACATGATAAAGATCCTGACATACTCATCAATACGTTCCAAGCTGTCAGGTACTTGAAAAGCGGCAAGCTCCTCATTCATAGTGCCCATGGCTCTCTTCCGATCCATCAACTGATGCATAGTCTTGGGGCTAATGCTGCCGTTAATGTGAGCATGGAGCTCAACCTTGGGCAATCGTACACAAAAGTCGACAAGATCTGTAGTGGGAGCCATGAGGAAAAGCTGAGACGTTGTAGAAAACTTGTGGGAAGGTGTATTTAAGTCGTTGCTGCGGAACAAACGTCTAGTCCTTTTGCGGAAGTGGACATGCCAACTTTAAATGGCTTTCAGGTACAACATGCAGAATGACACATTGAAACGCCTGTAGCTTTCTGGATAAGTGCAATTGCTCATTGTGTGTGATCTTTGAAAGCAGAAATGGATGCTGTTTGCCTGTCATTCACAAGAATTGACATGAATTGCTCTCTTTCTTGTTCGTAGACAACGAAAAACGTTATGAGTCATTTCGGCATGCCGCAGCAGACTTTTTCCGCATTGATATGCCGCAGCAAGCGCAAATGGTAGACTAGACACACAAACAAGGCTAAATGTGCCAATTTTGTATCAAACAACCAGACTTATGTAATATCGTGAACTCCTTTTAGCTGTCAAGTTGCCCAATGTAGCTTAGATCCTTGTAAAATGTATAGCAGTAAAGTGTAGTTGTAGTAATGCTTTGTCAAGAAATGATGATGGGTTGACATAATGTAGCAAGCATGCGAATGATTGTTGGACTTGGCAATACAAGTGGTGAGAATAGAGCATAGCTTAATATGGATCAAGCACACAATGCAACCCATTAATCAACTAGGAGTGGCCAATAAACATCCACAACTACAAATGGGATATCTATTAGGTAGTAGGATATGACTGGGTCTAATCATTAAACACATGGAAGGATAGTGATCAAATTAAGGCTGTTTTATATATAAAATGGGGACGTGCGTTAAAGACAAGAAACGTGCAAAGAATGGGAGTCTAACATTGGTGCTGCTGATGAAACAGCTACCATGCACCATGACGACGCCACGAGCGCCAAGCTTTTCCCAAAAATTTCATCGGCTGTGTTACCATGAAGCAACACTGTTTAACAATGAGACACAACACGCGTTTAAAGCAGCACTCTTATGGCAGATTCATCACTTGACATTGTGTACTTGAGCTGTAGGAGGAGAGAAACCAACCATGTAAATGCACCATTAGTCCTAGTAGAAGAATCAATGACAAGAATAACACATGACGTGATGGGACAGGTGTGTTGAGTAATAATCCAATGCTTGTGCCGAGATGATCGCCGCTTGTTGTTTTCCCAAATAAACAGGTCTGGGCAAAAAATGGCTCAAAGAGGGAAATAACAAGGTTATTTATATACACTAAACTGCAAACACTGCCTCATTCATCATTACCTACCATATTCTCTTTGTTCCATGCATGTCAACTAGCAGAAAGCATAATCCAAGACTAGGCTTTTAATAAAAACTATGCTGCAAGATACATGTATACACATTGATGCAACATGTCATGCAGTGCAATTACCAAAACAAGAGCTCAAGTATTGACAGTGGATGCTTTGAAAGGATAAAAGCTATTTAAGGTATAAATTTAGGATGGCGAAAGAAAATGGTAGTGTGCCTTGCAGACGGCAATACGGGAGGATGAGGAGCAAGATGTGAGTGTTCGTCGTCGTCTCTCCGCCACCGGTTGTTTAAAAAGAAGGCACATCTTGAGCAACGTCGGGACACATTTCTCCTTTCATGTCTATTCCTTTACTGTTCATTATCATCACTACCTTATGCTCATGGTGGTCAAATACAGTGCTTGCACAAGAGACTGCCAATTCTCATTATGTTGCGCTTTTAAATAACTCAATGTGGTTCTACGAAGCCCAAAGGAGTGGAAGATTGCCATCATCAAACCGAGTATCTTGGTAAGGAAACCGACACGTCTTTCTCTTTTCCCCTTTGCTCATTGTACTCTTCCAATGTCAGGCGACACGATTCAGCACTCAATGACGGCAGCGATCACGACATTGACTTGACTGGTGGCTATTATGATGCAGGGTAAAGTATATCTCTGTCCATGTTAAGCAATTGGCTGATTTTGCATTACTGTTACCAGAGACTACTTGAAGTTTACATTACCACTTGCACATTCAATTGCCTTTCTCTCTTGGGGAGCCATTGAATGGTATGATGGATATACCAAAGCCAATCAAACTGAATATCTTCGAGACACGATACGCTGGGGCACAGACTGGTTAATCAAAGCACATCCCAAAGATGATGTATTGTATGTTCAAGTAAGTACTCCTTTTTGGGTGATGATGATGATGAATCAGTTGAATCCAACACATGATCTATTTTAGGTTGGTGATGGCGAGATTGACAACAATTACTGGGGTAAGGGACATGATCAGGATTTATAACATGCCAAAGTGTTAATCATCATCTTCATTAGGACCTGATACGGATATACCATCGGACCGACCATCGTACATGATCAACAGCACTGCACCAGGTACCGATATTGCTGCTCAGACTGCAGCTGCTTTTGCTGCATCCTCTTATCTTTTCCGCAATCAATTGAACGACACCGATTACGCCAATCTTTTACAAAGTCATGCTGAATCACTCTTCAACTTTGCTGATACAGCCAAACCATGGCAAACGTATACCACTGTCGTTACTGCAACTGCTGATTATTACGCTACAAACACTTACACCAATCAACTTGTCTATGCTGCTCTTTGGTTATATCGTGCCACTGGCAATTCAACATATCGTGACAAGGCATCCTCTTACTTTGATCAATTCAAACTCGCCAATCAGCCTATTTCACTCACTGACTGGAGCGATCAGACTATTGCTGCATTTGTACTAGGAGCACAGTTGGATAGTGACAATAGCAAGTACAGAGATGCAGCTACCAAATGGTTGGATGACATTATTCATGGCAGCGACATTTGCACATATACAAAAGGTGGATTGTTATGGTGTGACGGATACAGCGATGACAATTCCCTTGTACCAGCACAAGATACTGCTTTGTTGGCTCTGTTATACAGCAAAATTGACTCTTCCAAATCAAGCGATTATACCAGCTTTGCCACCAACCAGATCAATTACATGCTTGGCAACAATCGAATGTAAGTTTCAATGGCTCAAGGAGATATGTGTAACTCATTCATTGTTCATCCTATAGGCTTACGCCTTATGTTTGTGGTGTACACATGAATTCGCCACACAATCCACATCATGCAGGTGCATCCGGTGGCACTGACATCAACAATATTGACACATCTCCCCCTGAAGAGAAATATATCCTTTATGGTAAGTGACACATATAAACACTGTCAATGTCATCTAACACTTTAGGGGATAGGTGCTATTGTAGGTGGTCCTGATAAGGATGACAAGTTTTATGATGAACGTAATGACTGGGCGCAAACTGAAGTCGCTTTAGGTGAGTGAAATACATGGTGAATTGAAGTACTCGTATGTGTGTGTGTGTGTGCTGAATAGAATGCTGTAGATTATAATGCTCCATTCCAAGGTCTAATCGCTTATCAGCTCAGCTTGGACAATGTTGATGATCCACCTTATGTATCCATTACCGAACCACGTCCTCACGTGTCACGATCACATCCCATGGAAAAGTGGCTTATTGCTGTTATTGTCATTGTCGTCATCTTTGTCGTTGCTTTGGGATTATATATCTGTTGGTGGAAACGTCAAGCTCTTCGTGCATGCTGTGGTAGTCGTCGAAATCAAGGAAAGGCGATTGAAGCTTAAGATGTAGTGGTATTCCTTATGTATAGTATTTTATGTACAGCGCATGATGTGTGTACTTTTTATTGTCCCGTCTGATGTATAGAGATTTGTCTAGCTGATTTTGGCTATTCTACTACATTGCTTTGTTTGTTGGATGAAGAAAAATGGGGTGCATGATATACATAGAGTGTGTGAAGAAGAATGAGAGGAATTAGGGTGTGGCAGGTTGTACATTTGATAATTTTTTCTCTTTTTGGGAGGTGGATGTTCTAAAGGATGTGTGTGTTGAAGAATAGATGCATAATGAAATGAAAAGAGATGATGCGTAAAAGATATGGCGCGCCAGAATGTGTGTGTTATGTACAGCAATAGCGAAAGAAGCAAATAATGAAAAAGGAAAGATCATGGGGGTGTCAGTATGCATAAAATGGATGTTGAGTCGTCGTGATTGAGAAAATAAGGCGAACGATGATGATGTTGATGATGATAGTTATGAAACATGATAAAGACATTGGGTGTGTGTCCCGGTGTGATGCGCGTTCATTGTGTGATGGATGCAGGTAGAAGAATTAGGCGTTGGTAAGAAAAGTTTGCCAATAGCCGTTGTGTTGTTGTTGTTGCTGCTGCTGCTGCTGCATGTAGTGTTGATTGTACATATGATAATGATTGCCATTATAGGCCATGTCGAAAGACTGCTGTTGTGGAATACATGATGTGCACATGGTTTCTTCAACAACAGGGTAATAGTATTGCTGCGTCTTGGTCATCATATCATGTGAAACTGCGGCTGATAACTCGTCAAAAGGTGGATACTGCGGTGGAATAGCAGGTGGAACAGATGCCAAATCTTGAACCATAATAGGCTCAGCCATTTCGGTAGGCACCAAACCAAAAAGTGGATCATCCCATGCATTAATAGGAAAGTTGGGTGACAAGGGGGATGATGACGAGCATGAACCATCACATTCTACAGCCGTAGTGGCAGTAGCATAACCATAAGCAGCATCAGCTGATAAAGGTGAGCTGGTTAAGGGTGATTCTTGTTGCGTCAAAGGTGGAGTAATGATACGTTGGGGATAAACAGTACTTTCATTAGCTCCATTGTTATATGGCAAAGATGCCATATTGGTATCATCCCAAGTCGTTTGATCAACAACAGCTTTCTTAGTGGCAGTAGCATTGACTAGTAATAAAAATGTGTTGGTTGGAATTGTGTCTGATGTAATAATCTTTCCATTTGCTTACCTGAAGAACGTTGTTGCTGTTGTTGACGTTTTTTGTAGGGACCACGTTTGACTCCTTTCTTTCGTTCTTTACGTGGTGAATTGGTGCACGTGGCAGTAAGACCCAGCTTGATACACCGCTGACAAGGACGTCCATCGTCACACTTTTTGCACGCCTTTTGACAGTTGACTATCATGGTTATACAATGAAAATGAGCGGAGCTGTTATCCATAAAAGGTCAAGAGCCGAGTGTACAGATGCAAAACGTGGGGGCCAAAGACAAGAAAATGGAAACCAGAGAAAAAAGAAAGGGGTTGTATGGGGGGTAAAGAGCTGGTATAACTTACCACAGGCATTCTTGACTTGTTTGCGCTTCGGGCGCTTTCGATTATTGCTGCTGGATGTGTTGGTGGCGGAGACACCAGCTCTGGGGATCATGGTTGTAGTAGTAGTGGTAGAGCTGGGTGGGGGAATAATCATTTGGTCTGAAGTTGGGATAGGTTGAACATAGGTATCGTGCAAATCGTATAAAAGTGCATCATGAGGAGGCATCATTGCTTGCTGTTGCTCGTAATAGATGTTGGGATTATAAGCAGAAGTAGCAGAAGCAGCAGCAGCAGCAAATTGGTTGTAATCGTTTTGTTGGGCGTGGAATTGCATATCGATCTTGGAAAGATCAGGAAGACAATAGATGATGAAAAGAAGGAAAAAGAAGAAAGTGGTGGTTAAAACAGAGTGGAAGGCCGTAGCAAAGTAGAAATGGAAAGTAATTGTCAGTCCTTTTATATTGAAGCAGCATCCTGATGCACATATATCTGTCTATTTTAATCTTTGCCTCTTTCTTTACCTTTTTTGTGACCCAACATAATGTCCTGTAATCGCTGACACTTTGCAACCAGATAATTGGTACATTGTATGATGTACATCATCTTCAAAGGCATCCCATACCCGATTTCTTTTGAATCGATAAAGATACTTAGATTCATATTGTAATGATATTAGCCGTGATTACTCACAAGGACTATTGATCAAGCTGATTAGGCTGGTTACCAAATATATTGGGATTAGTTACCGCATAAGTAACTTGCAGTATAGTCTCTATTGTACCACATTTTTCTTTGTCCATGCTGCTGACTCCCTGCCTAGTTTAGACAGGTAGGAAAGTGGATGGAAAACTCATCTCTCTTCCCGATTCATCTCTTTAGGGATTGTTGATTAGGAGCTACAAAAAAGAGGGGTGATGATGCGCTTAAGGATATGCAAGGGGTCAAGGGAAAGGAGATGGAACATCTGCAAAACGGCTATTGAGGAGGAATGACTATGACGACTAGTTACGTTGTCTTGTCAGAGATTTTGATGATGAATATTGTTTCGTGTCGAAAGTATATTGTCAAGTCAGTCGACATTTGAGGAAATTCACAATGCGTCACGGACATTGCTCTAGATTTTAGTGTTGCTCATCCATCCGCAGATGTGGATGTTGCTCAAACTCGCGTGCAACAAACATTTTCAGCATTGCCACGCGAAACGGCGGTACTTCCCGGTCAAGACTATAATTGCATTATCCAAAACATTGTCTCGGTCACACCCGGTGATATTGCAGCAACGCACATCCAAAGCTCACGATTGTACAGCCACTTTCCGCAGGTTATGATGGCTTGTTTGGTGGTAATAAGTGCTTGTACAACCATGTCATTGTTCTTTTTTCCAACCAGAATCAGCCATAAGCATTTCTATGTGTTCCATAATCATGGAAACGATGTTCCAATTAGCACATGAAAACAAAGAATTGCATTGGGGTCCAGTATGATTTCACACACGACAATTCTTCATTGTTGTATGATATCAATGCAGTTATATGCATGTGCATCTCTTTGCGCCCAATTGCTTCATCATCCTAAGCTTACGTCTTTCATTTCATGCTGTGAAACTTTTGCAATTTGACTTGCACATGCCTCCATAAGATCTGAGTTAGCCGTCAGTTAATGACCAGACCTCCTTCCCAGTTCCTTTTTCTTATCCCGAAAAGCTATATCCTGTTTTCTCGATCAAACCAGGTCCCAGGTACCTATTATGTAATCTAGTGTTTAGAGCCTTTTATGAGCAAAAGCTTATTATCATGCATGATACTTCTTATTGTTTGTGAAGTCTAGAAGGCCATTGCGGAAAACAAAAGGAAAAACGACGCTAGTTAGTCATCACAAAGAAGGTCTGTGCTCCATGCGCTGATATTCATGTCATACAACTAAGCTGGTCAATGACTAAAGGCATAATAACAACATCATACAACCCCTTTTGAAAGCTCCTTGATGATATTCATCAACGTCATCAATCTAGTCTCCTTGTTTGATGATGTGCTTATTAACATGTGTGTGCATGCAGAGATAACTTGGTCCGAGAATTCGATCTCGATCCAGAACAAAAAGAAAACACATAAAGAGTGATGCCACCGAATGCACAATGACGTTTATTGCATGTGATGATGCATTGGAGCTTTCCCACTTGAAGCATAACATCCCTTTTGACGATTTGTGATTCTGCTTTTCCCAACATGTGGGTCGTTCACGCTGTTTGAAGGTATCAGCCTTTGATCTTATCACAAAAGAAGGAAAAGGACTAGCGGACCATTAGCCATGTGCTTTTTGTACGACATAGATTTTGTTAATCGACCTAGTTACCAATTCAGTCGACTAGTTGCTTAATTCAGTGTCGCTTACCTTTATTTGAATCTTCTATATCTAGGACTTTCACAAAGATGAAAATGAAGATCCAATGCAATACATTTCAAACCACTTGTCCAATTATCAAGGTGATAACATCATCATATCACTTTTGCTGAGATGAGTGAGCTGTTGACCCAGATATACATTTTAGGAAGAATGTCAGATGGGTATACTGGCGGCGATGTTTGTGTTTTGTTGCTATGTCTGATATGCATGTTGGAGGAGAATTACATCGGCCAAGGACCGGGTACGCCGAACCATGTGTGTTGCTACCGTAATAGGATGTGCAAGGGAAAAAGCTGAATCATCTGTCAAAAAGGGGATGTAAATGAGAGAAAACAGCTGAGAATATCAGCTGATAAGCGGATAAAGACAATGGCACATACTACAGACCACATGTTGTGAGGACCAAGCAAAAGTGGTATATTGCCGTCAATGAGCAGATACCCTAAAGCTGCTTCCGAAACACAACATTCTCTCTCTCTGTGATCATTGTGCTTGGTACCCACGTGCTGATCGGGTAAAGTATCCACAAAAAGTCTTTTCCATATATGCTTGTCTTGATCGTATACATCTTGATGCGCACAGGTGGACTGGTTGATTCTCCGCATTGTTCTCTATGTACAAGATAGAGCTGTACTTGTGCTTCTTTGTTTGCAAATATAGACTTTATTTCTTGGTTGTTGGTTTCCAGAACATCATCCAAGCAAATTGTGTAATAGTAGTGATGAGGAGAAGAGGATAGCATCTATATGCCATATGAGTAAATGGTGTAAAGGATATGTCAGCACGTGTGTATGGTATACAGCCTGCTACATTATGTATATTGGTAAGGTACTCAAGGGTCTTTGTTATCCAAAATAGGGTGCAAAAGAAGGATGCTGCATGAAAAAAGAAATGGTTGTCGTGTGTCTATCAACCCTATGGCGATCATTGACTGCTGGTGTTGTTGTTTACTATGGAATTCTCTCTTGCTTCTCTTTCCGCATCATGATCCAGCCAAGCATCTGGTTGCATGATCCTTGATAATCGATACTTGACACCGAGATATGAGAGATAGTTGTTTTTTGGAAAGACGCGGACACGTTTCACTTTTGGGAAATGTGAATCAGTTACATCGACAAATGTACCACCCAACGTCAATGTCTGCTCCAACTTTGTCTGATTGATAGCATCAAAAGGAACCCATTTCTCTTCCAAAAAGACAAGCCATGTAAAGTATGAGCGTGATGATGAAGAAGTCGTGGACAAGGATGCTGACGACATGTTATTGTTGCTCGTAAATGATTGATATGGATGATTTGATTGCCTTTGCTGAAACTTGAACAAAAGCTGCTGAGAAAGAGAAGATTGTGTTTTCATGTCATTCGAGCCCAATGGAAGCGTATTGCTTGTGCGACGCATGCGACCAACATGGTGACCAGGTTTTGTGGTAGTGGTAGTGGTAGGTGATGAAGATGATACTAAAGTGGAAGATGATGACGACCTATGACGCGGATGATGTACTGTAGTTGTGTTATATTCGGAACACGACATGGCACTCATCTAGAAGATACCAAACGTTCATGATGACAATAATGTTGTCAAGACAATGAAGATACCAGGAATGAGTGATGCAAAGTGAATATACCTGGTAAGCAGTAGTCTTTTGTATTTGGATCTGATACTATGGGATAGTGCAACAAGGAGAAGAAGAGAAGAAAGGGGATAAGAGAAAAGAGTGGCAAAGTGCTTTTATATGGGCCAGAATATCCTATCATCACGATACTTATGCTTGCACTTGCTGATGACATGTTTTATGAAGCACCATTATAACCCTTTTGGATGCTTCTGTGCTGTTCCATGTAACATTTCTTGTCATGTGTACTGTTGGATGCGCCACACAAGCTGCTCACACTGCAAAGTATGGACCATCCAGTCAGGTGTCACGTGTAGTCTCATAATAAATACGCTTTTCCCGCTTCCGATTTGACAGTTGATACAAACATTCATTGACGCTAAAGTATTGTGTTATCGTTCTAGGTGAAGATGATGATAGAATGACAAGGGATACTTGATACTTTGATGCAGAATGAAAAAGAAAAAGGTCACAATACAACAGTCATCATGTGGAAGACCATGCGGATGATGTAATTTGAGTGGATCACTACCATGGGATGATGCCGCATTATCAATGCAAAAGTGACACATGTAAAGCACAAAAAGTAAGAGCATTTTCTACATAGCATACTTTACTGTTTTTGACATTCTAAAAGTACATTGGGGCAAAGTATATAGTTGTTCTAGAAGTATGTGGATTGGGGATATGAACTAATCACGGGGTCAAAAGCCAAATGAAGGACTACCTAACAAATGAAGCTAATGGTGAGCTTTCAACTTGGATGAAACCTGACATCAAAATATGTTGATCACTGATAGGATGTTTCCAGTGTTCTTGTTTTTCATTCTCTGTTGTCATAAAGCTGTCCTTGCTATTCGACGCACTTATTCATCCAGACATCCATAAAGCTGCCTCTCTTTCTCACCTGTTGCAATATCAGACTTCTTCTCCTGTACTGGAACATGTTTTGGTAGCATCGCCTTGGAATTTCGACATGTGTAAAGACCTTGAGCTACATTGTCAAAGGCATGGCTAATGTAAGTGTAAAGGAGTCGTGGAAAATGCAAGGACATATTCTTACCCGGTGCAATGGTAGGTTATACCCACTATAAATCTTGGCTGGCGGAGGAACCAGTAACATGAAACGCCGCATGTTGATCAGCGTCAAATCTTCAACAATGAAAAGAAAGCTATAACGACACAAAGTTACAACAACGTTGAGCTTATTATACATCAATCTGTTTATTGGATCATCCAGGGGACAATAGTCAAGGGAGGATATCACTCATTGTGCCGGTTATGGATCAAAAGAAGGAAGATCGTCCACGCGGAAATGAGCTTGATTGCTCCGCTCTAAATACCCACTTTGGATTGGGGACATCAATCATCATGCACCACTCCTTTCATTTCTCAAAAACCTTTTCTTCCCGCCTTATTGATTGTATCTTTTCCTCTTTCTCTCTCTCTCTCTCTCTCCTTTCCTTTTCTTTCACCCTATTGTCCTACCATGAATCCAGATAACAATCTGGTTACAAGCTCTAATACAGTCCTATCACCAAGAAGAAAGCCATCATCATCTACAACTCATACACGTCAGAGCGATATACCCAACAATAGTCACCAAAGGGTAGTTAGCATCAGTAGCGTCTCTAGTAGAGGAAGCAGTGCATTTGCAAGTCCACGTTATCCAAGCGGCATTACCACCCTGACGTCATTGTCATCAGACCCACCATCTACTTGCATATCTCGTTCATCATCCACTTCTGTCAACTACGCTTATCAACACCATCATCAGCAATACGACACTAATCCAATTTCCGAAGACCAGTTTGATATCATCAACAATCTTGATTATGACGACGTTGACGATGGATTGATTGGTGCGTATCTTATTCAAATACAACATCTCTTCTCCACACTGACAGTGTTTACTTCATAAAAAAGATCAGGAACTTGGCCATCGTAACCGAGAAGACATTGTGCATCAACTCTATGCTTCTGAACGTGCTTATATCGAATCACTGAACTTGCTATTGAATGTCTTTTTGAATCCTTTACGCAAAGATGCCAAACAATCATCCTTTAAGCTACTTGGTATGAAGAAGATGATATGTACAGAGCGTGAGATTCGATGGCTCTTTGGCAACATTGATGAGATTATCCAGACCCAGCGTGATATTCTAGCAAGTTTGGAGGAAAGGTAACAAAGAATACTACACTTTGCCTTTTCTCCGGTTGACTTTGTCACTTACTCATGTTCTTTTGGCAGATTACAGATTTGGGGTCCTACACAAATCATTTCGGATGTGTTTCACAGTTGGGTAAGTGCGCGTATTCCCCTTTGAAGACATGCAATGTAATCTCGTATATTTCCCGCGCTACTATACCTAAATTAAGACCTTTTACGCTAACATGAGTCATTTGATTTAGTTTTCATCTTTGGGCGTTTACCATGCATATCTTGACAATTATGATGTTGCTGTTACAACCTATGAGCGTCTTACGCGATATCAGCCATTCAAAAAGTTTATTGACGTGAGTGGTGTTACCATACACAACAATGTTCATTTTCACCTGACACGATGTTTGCATAGTCAGCACACAAGGATCCATCACTTCGGGGAGCAACACTATTGTCCCTTCTCCAAATCCCTGCAGGGTGCATCAATCGATATGCTCAACTTATCAGTAAATTGGCTGACATGACAACACCTATGCATCCTGATCATATGGGTTTGGGATCTTGCAAGCAAATGGTGCTCAATTTAGCTGAAGAATTGAAACCAAAGTAAGTCAATATCACACAGACGAGGCTCAGTTACTCGTGCTTTATACATGTGTATCATTGTACTAACTAAACTATAAGAGTGGATGATGCAGATAATGTTGATCAAGTCTTGATGATCCATCAGGCACTAGTTGGTGCCCCTTTTGGTGTCAAAGCACAACGTCGATTGATGTTACAAGGTCAATTATCACGCGTAGTAGTCAATTCTCGATCGACTGGTGAAGAGCGTACCTACTTTTTGTTTTCAGACTTGCTGGCCATTGTTCGACCAAAACAAGAAGGAAAGCGCACTGTACTTCAATATAAGGGTCATTTGAATCTCGAGCGGGCTCGAGTCAGGGCACTTGGACAAGAAGAAGCTGGTGGACAAGAACATTGTATTGAGATTGTTTCTTCCTTTCATGGCGTTGATACATTGAACAGCACTTATATGGGCGCACCTACTGTACATGTATTAAGAGCTAACAATCGTGAAGAACAAGAAGAATGGCTAAAGCAATTGGAACTGGTTATTGGTAAACTTGATAGAGCAGCTGCCAAAGCACGTCATGGTAATATCATTGTGTTCTGAAATGACAATATTGGTCTTTACTAATAGAGCTTTTCTCTTTTTTAGCTGCTGCAGCACGACGTATGGCTCATGGTAGAGCAGGGATGGATTCTTCCATGCGACGTTCTGGATCATCCTCAAAATCATCTAGCATTTCTTCAGGTAGTAGTACTGGTGCAACATCTTCGATCCCGGAAAACTCTATATCTCCTCGACGATAAAAAGACCCAGCAAGCAATACCAGACAATACATATTATATATCTCATCTGTATCCACATTCATCTCCCTTACTCGTTTGCATATGTGAATATTCCACTATCTATAAAACATCTGTATAGACATTCATCATTATTGTCATTGAAACATAGCCATGAAATAACAAGATGCATTCACTTTTGACCAAATTAGGCTATTGCGTGCCCTTTTGTCGGTGTTGTGATACGACGCACATGGTTGATTTTGATGTGTAAGCTCTTCTGTGCACCCAAGCCCCAGTTCTTTTGTGTTATGGTTTGACAATAATATACACAGCCCAAGCGAGTGGATCTGGTACTACAGAATTGTAGGTTTTCTTATGCCTTGGCGGATTGTAATCTCAAAGAACATGTCTCTGGATGAAGCAAGGGTGATATTATGATAAACCCACATACTCGGCCATTGCTTACGTTCCACTGTTAGGGGCAATAGACCCTTTATTACTTATAAACCTTGTTGTTGTTTACGCACCGACCAGCAATCACTTTGACATACTTGACGGCTGAGTAAATCAGCTTTCTTTCCAAGATGACAGTCTTTTATCACGTGCTACTTGTATAGAGTGGCTTCTATCTTATCCATGCTGAAGAGCTAAATGTCCATTCTGTACTCACTTTGAAAAGGAGATTCACTCTGCTTAGATCCAAATAAGACTCATGGTACCTTATACGTGTAGAATTTCATTGATGACAAGAATATAGTGAGGAGGAACAAGAGAAGTGATCAGGATGATATAGCTAAGCATAACTACATAGTGCTTGGATAGGTATCAATGGCACAATATGGGAGAGATAAGGCGATAAGGGTGAGTTTAGATGTGCATGGGCCAGCTCGACCTTTTTAAGTAAAGGTTGCTTTTTCCTGTGTGGGAAGCAAATATGCTTTTCTTCATACAATATGCATTCAGCCGATACACGCGTTTGTCCCCTTCTTCGTGTTGGCGTACTACACAAATAGAGAGTCAAAACACTTGTTGACGCGCTTTTTGCCTCCTCTTTCTCCAATCAACCCATTCGTCCATTCTTGTTCTCTCTCTCTCTTTCCAATTGGTGCTTCTATCAGTCGTGCAGTGTATGCATTGAATGTCGCCAGCTACAGTAGCGATATGACGAATCATTTAGTCTCGCGTTTTCGCGTCAAGAAGCTATCGCCCAAGCAACGTTTACCTATATACAAGGCATCCCAACTGCCAGATTTGGTGGATGAAGCCATCAAGCTAAATCGTTCTGTGCCTGTCATTGAAACTGGTGTGGAAAAGGAAGAAGAAGAAGAGGTATAAGAGTATGTTTAAGAAGGAATATTTGCTTACTATGGATCTTGTAGCATGATCTTCAAGCAGCTATCAATGCAGCACATGCAGCTGTTACGACTGGTGCCAAGATGAATAGCTATATTCCGACTCCCGACGCGTCCCACACCATTGACATGGCTGAATATCATCAAATGTACACAACGCATTTCGATCCACCACAGCGTTTGATTCGATTCAACATGACTGACAATGATCTCTTCAAATCCAATTATGTGATGGATGAATACGACATGGCATTCTTGAGTCAACTTGAATCACCTGTACCTGAAGATGAATTGGAATTGGTGATGGATCATATGGAGCATCTAGTCAATACACAAATGCCTCATCTGGATTTGGTAAGCAACATCTATATTCTTATGTGACGAGGTAATGGTGTACCCAAGAGTGAGAGAGATAGAGATGAGTGGTGGAAAGAGTGGTGTCCTTATTGATTATATCATGTCTTCTCACATATGACAACAACAAGGACCCATCACAGATCCCTACTTGTCCGGAATTGATCAAGATGCTACCAGAATCATTTCCTACTGATCATCCTGTCTTGGAAAGCATTATACTTCATTGGCGTGAACGACGTATTCAACGTAGTGGAAGACCAATCATACCACAGTTACGTTATGAAGAATCGACACGTAAAGGTGACAATGATCCATATGTTTGTTTTCGACGACGTGACACCCGTTCTACCAGAAAGACAAGACGCACAGATCAACAAGCTTCAGAGAGATTACGCAAGTTACGCAGAGAGATGGAAAAGGCACGCAACTTGTGTGGAATGGTGTTACGTCGAGAGAAGTTACGCAAAGAAGGATTTATTCAGGAACATGCTGTCTTTGTCAAACGATGTGAATTACGTGAATATCAAGCATCATTGGGTATCAAAGAAGAGGATATATTTATACCTGCTTATAAGAAGAAACGACATAAGCGAGAATCACATACAAGGTATGTCATGGCCATTGGGATAGGACAATGGCTGATCAGTATTGTTTAGCGGGAGCACGACTATCAAGATACCACTCAGCCGACTTCGAGATGATGATCCCAGCCATGGAAAGTCTTTATTGCAATTGGCCATTGAAAAAGACTTGGCTCGTAAAAGAGAAGAAGATATTGGTTTCGAGGATATCACTGCGGTAAGATGACATCATTTGCTATTCAAGCTTGGTATTAAACAGCATTGGTTTCATATAGTGTCCTTATCAACCTTTTCCACTGGACTTACCATGCTGTTTCTTCAATTCATTTTCACCAAAGGATGATCATGCACCCCAATTCAGAAAGCGTATTGGTCGTGGTGGGAGGATATTTATTGATCGTACACGATTCAAGATTCCAACTTCAATAGAGCCCCGATACAGGTTTGATCCAGATATTGATCCTACAAAAGAGGATGTGGTCTTTGAAGAAAATGAAGATGGAGATTGGTAAGTTCTTGTACTTTTGAAATGATGCAAGTGACTTGATGTTTTTGCTATTAGCTTGGAATATCTCTGGAATAGTTGGCAACAACCAGGCAAGAAAGTGGATGAAGAAAAAAAGCAAGATCAGAAGATACGACCCTTACGAATACGACTTTTATCACCCAAACCATCAGCATCATCTAGTACAACAGTTCAACATACCAACAATAGCGTCCCGTAGTCTACAGTCACCAAGCAATACCCTTTCCAGCTTTGTTGTTTCTCAAGGTGACAAACCATGTCAATGGATACAAGTGATTATGCATCTACAAGACCAATACATCATATTACAGCAGCCATATCATGTTGAATGACCACTCCTCTTCCAAGCTTATTTCCCCAATCAGCTTTCGCATTGTCATGAACGAATAGAGTAGTCGTGAATCTCGAGAATGATTTAATACAAGCTATTATTACTAATACTACACATTACATTATCTTTGATGATGGGGGCGAAAGGGAGGATTAATCCTTGATGGTTGTTGTTGGGCTGGACGTGATGTTCTTCGTGTTGTTCCTGCTACTGAAGCTGCTGTTGTACGAGCTGGAGGAGGTGATATCACTGTAGCGTAAATCTTGCCACTATCATTCGAGGGTCGTACAGCTTTCACCACTTTTATACCATCACCTTGTATATTCTGATGTTGCTGATGACGACGTGGATGATGCTGATAAGGTATTCCTGCAACTGTTTGATTGTCGAATTGTTGGCGATAGTGAGCAAATCTCTCTGCGGTCTATTTCAGATGTCATATGAATACAAGATATACATAAATACAATGATATATACCATAGGAGCATTGGATGTATTTGGTATAAAAGGACGTGGTAAAGTTGAGTTTGGACGATGTGGTGGACGTGGTGGAAAGGTTGATTCTAGTGTTGGTGCAAGTAGACGTTCATAAGGTACAAATGGTGCTGATCGTCCATGATGTGGATGTTGTTGCTGATATCGCATGGAATGTGCAGGTGTCATAGCTACAGGAATGTTTGTATATGCATCAGCTGGATCGAAAGTGTTGGAAGGAAAAGGAGTGGATGGTGGTGGTCGAGATGCTGTTGTTGGTATTGGTTGTTGAATATTGCCTACTGTTGACATGGATGCATCATCTTGTTGTTGTACGATCGATTGTTGCATACTTGATGTCAGCATTTTGCGCTTAAGCTTCTCGTACAGCGTCTAATCTCATTTAGATTAGTATTTAAGCAAGCTTATCCATAGTTGACATACCTGAAGCTTTTGGAATTGTCTCACTTTTTCTTGAAGCTGCATTTGCAGATCATGTGCACGACGTTTTTCTTGCTCCTGTTCTCGTCTGGCAGCTATTCCAACCCATCAATATAGTATCCAAAGGTGAAAGTCATCGACACATACCTTGTGTATGCTCTTTTTCAGCTATATAATGAATCAATATACGATGATCAAAGGAATAACTCCAAGTAAATACCTTCAAGAGCCCTATGTGCCTCAGTTGAAACATTGCGTAGTCTTTCTTGAAAAGTGTTGCATTTTGTTTCCAAGTTTCGATGAAGCATAGATCGGTAACAAATCTCTTGTGTTGTCTGATATTGATAAAATGCGATAGCTCGACTTGCTATATCCATAATGACATCAGGTCGCATTCCTGCCAGCACTGACTAAATCATGATCTGCATCAATGTTTGTGTATGTTGTCTCAATAGAGGAAAGTTGCTTACCGATTTGTATTGCTCTGTCGGATTAAGCTCGGTCAAGACAATGTCATCACTAATAGGATAAGTTCCTGATGCTCTTGAATAAGGTATATCACTCACCTTTGGGTAAGACTAGTTTCACATGCTGGACATACAAGTGCTGTTGAAAAGTGATGATTTGCACAATCCATGCAAAAAATGTCTAAAGAAAGAGAGCAACTTGTCAATGGGATTGATGCAGTTAAAGTGGATTGTTTGTGTACGTGAACAAGAGGTGACACAAGCCTATGCAGAGCAAGTCAGCATCTGTCATGTTCATATTTAGCAGTAATACATCTTACCCGTACTTCTTGTGAAAGGGGCTTTCGACAATCAATAACGTTGCAGCAAATGTCTCCATCAGTTTCCATGTGAAGAGTTGTTTATGGGAAAGAAAAGGAAAACAAAGGATCACCCAATACTGCTCATCATAAATTATTGACAGCTTGTACGTGTGTGTGTGTGTGTGTGCGCAGTCTGGCGTGAGCTTCACTTTCTTTGTCCACTCCATGTTCAGGGCTATAACACGTACTCGAATTCACTGGATCGCACCTTGTCGACCACGATTCGCCATTGCTCCTTCTCGTCATGCTACTCCAAGTCTCATTGGCACTCGTACAGCATCGTCCACTTCCACCACGGTTATTCAACCAACCATCAAGGGCAGATCCAAGCAGGACATTATGAAGTTCTTGTATGGCCACCAACAAAGACCTGTACCAGGAGGCAAACCGAACACGATCTTGACACACTGTCCTCATTGTCTTTATGTTCGCAAGTCAAGTTTTGCAGCTTCAGTGAATATCGAGTCTGGCACGTATAGTTGTAAGACGTGTCATTCAAGTGGCAGCTGGCAACAGTTTACAAAGGCGTTACGCAAGAAACTCGCACACAACAATCGCCCTGACTACATCATCCATGGATCATCCGATCTATTTTCCAATACACAACCAGCTTTTGAACATTCCATTGAGAAGGTGGCTGCTTTTCCTTCACAACTATCAGATTCAGCATTGACAACAGTAGCCGAGCGATATCATTTACGACCTGAAGTGATGAGAATGTATCAAGTGGGCCTGGGTGAATACAAAGACACAGCATGTTTGACATTTCCACAAACAGTACTTGTTTATGGCCAAGAGGATGACGCGTTTCAAGTGGAGACAATGCGCATCAAAGCATGTGGACTAGAAGATGATGCATTGGTTACTTATGATCCTCCTACGGCTACACATCATACGACTGGTTTATTTGGATATCACACTATTCCATCAGATGCAGATACAATCATTCTTACACGACGTGAAGTGGATGCTATGGCTGCTTACCAAGCAACGGGTGTACCTAGTGTATCATTGCCAACCAGTGACTATTATCAACTCCATGAATCAGTCTTGCCATTATTGGAACGATTTTCAAAGATCTATGTGTGGATGGATAAAGACATGGATGGTCAAATGGCGTCTGAACGATTCGCTTCCAAGTTAGGTGATGCTCGTTGTTTGCTGATCAACAATCAACCACTGCCACATGATGCACTTGCTCAAGGAGATGACTTGACTGACATGTTACAATCAGCCCAATCTATCAAACATGATGAGATTATGGATTTTACTGATCTACGTGATCTTGTTCAGAAGGAAGTCCTTTATCCAGAACAGACGCAAGGTGTCCAATCCACTGATCTACCATCACTCAATACTATTCTCAAAGGACATCGACCTGGTGAATTGACTATCCTTACTGGACCCACTGGTGCTGGCAAGACTACCATCATCAGTCAGATCAGTCTTGATTATTGCAAGAGTGGCGTACCTACACTTTGGGGCTCTTTTGAAATTGTCAATCGACGCTTGGCCAAAAAGATGTTGTATCAATATGCAGGAAAGGATATCAGTAAATCACCAGAGGAATTTGATCATTGGGCTTCTGAATTTCAACAAGTAAGAATATCAAAACACAAAGACACCAAGCTTGATCACTCATGTTCTCTCTTTACAGCTTCCACTTTACTTTTTAAAGTTCTTCAGCAGCACAGCAGTTCGTGATGTATTGGATGCTTGTCGACATGCAGTTTACGCTTATGATGTACGCCATATCATTCTGGACAACTTACAATTCATGCTGTCACAACAAGGTCGGTCACACCAGGATCGATGGGAGCTTCAAGATGATGCCATTGCTGAGCTACGACGTTTTGCCACTGAACAAGATGTACATATTACTCTGGTAGTCCATCCTCGTAAGGATTCTGGTGAACAACTGGATATCAATTCTGTTTTCGGCAGTGCCAAAGTCACCCAGGAAGCTGACAATGTGATCATTATCCAACGTGTAACTAGTTCACTTGATATAAAGAAGAACAGGTAGGCATGTATGACTGACATGACATTGTTTATTGATGATTCGTATTTAGATTTGATGGCATGCTTGGCTCTATTCCTTACAAGTTTAATCGTGATTCATTAAAGGTAAAGGAGAATGAAGTATAAAAGGAGAATATGATTTATCTAAACATTACATTTGACTATAGATTGAGGAGCTATCTGAGGAAGAAGTAATCCAAAGGGAGCGAGCAGCACAAAGGAGCACTGTTTCTTCACAATCCTCTCGTACTGTATATCCAAGGAAACGCTATCCATAATGAACCCCCTTCCATCTGTAGATACTATTAGCATTTAAACATAGACAACAGTTACGAGTAAAAGAATCTGCATTGTATGTAATTGGAATTGGATATCAACTTTATTCCTGCACAGGTCTCAGATCTTGGATTTGTTTGATAAGGAAAGCTTTCTCATCATTGAATTGTTCATCATCTAAGAAGAAAGAGTGAGCCAAGGTGACACAATGATCTTTCTGCTTCATTTACCTTGTCTATCATTGTGGAAATTGTTCAGGAACACAACCAGCTTTTCTTGGTTCTTGAGCAGAATATCAAGGATAGGCTTATTCTTGTTGGGATTGGCGACAAACACCTATCAAGTGACGTGAATCAATACATAGTATACACATATCCGATAGTCATGCACCTTACCTTGAACACATGAAAAGCTTCAAATTGGATATTCCGGCTACGATCTCGCAACAGGTTCATCATAAGCTTCAGGTTCTCTGCATTGCTGATATATCGAGTCATGACGTTAAAGTTGGATCGATCCAAGAGAATCTCGCCCAGCAACTTGAAAAGAACCAATCAGTTTCAATATATGAGAAAGCCTTCATCTTTTACCTTGAGTGATTGGCGTTTTGTAACATAGTTGGATGAAGTCAATAGTCGTTTGTAATGATCGAAAAACTAAAAACACCAAAGTTCATCATCGGATAGGCTGATTTTCATTCTTTTTACCTCTTCATAATTGGCATCTAGGTACTCGGCCACCATTTGTTTATGCTTTGTGAGGATTTCCTTGAAAGAAGCGAAAGCATCTGAAGCGATATCAAACGTACTCATCTCGACATAATCAAAGAACAAGTAAAAGTTGGGAGAATAGAGGATAATCTTGGCAAGTGCTTCGTTCCTGAGACATTCGCGTAAAATCAATCCACAATTCAATGCCACTTCAGGATGATCGTAACCACGCAACAAGGTAAACAGTAGTTCTTCTCTTGTACACAAGTACTCGACTGTTGGCAATCGAGAACCAATTTGCCTTCGTAGCAAGTTGTTGAAGATTTGTGCCACGTCCTTCTTTGCCTACATGTGCTGACATGAGTTTCTCACACCTACATTACCCATATCCACACTAGACTCCTTTTTACATACCTCAAAGTCAAGTTTGCTGATATTCAATACAAGAGCCTGGAGTAGATCATTGTTGTAAATCTCTTGGGCTAACTGTGCCACTTGATCCGGGCTTGGGTCGTTGTCTAAAGTCATGCCATGTCAGTATAAGTGAAATACGTCTTGTGTAAGGCACCACTTGCCATAAAGTATAGTCTTCATGGATACCAAATGCTTGGAAATCTCCTCATTTGCCTATAGATATGAACAATATATGAGATACCTTTGAACAGTAGTAGGAATAGCAGTGCATCCTGCTCATTGTCGGACAGAAAGAGACTCAATGTGTCAATGCTTTACCTTGCGTCGATCTGAGCCATCCAGTCGAGCAATAGCATCTTTTGTCAGTTTGACCAAGTCGTGAGGAGTCTTTTGTTTTGGTTTGAAAATGTTAAAGTTCATTGAAGACGGCATTAAGGACGTGATAAAGAAAAGTGTAGCAGGTCGAGTTCGGGGAGTGAAAGGTAATAGCAGCAGGGAGGGGGGTTGTACACAATATGCTCCTTTTGCAGTAGATAAAAAAGTCAGGGAAAGAAAGCCCCAATAACTTTATTCTCTTAAGTCTGTGTCTTCTTTTTACCCTTCTTGGTCACTAGCTTGAAACCATCATCCATGGCTGTCTTATTTGTCACCGGGATGGTCACGTTAAACTTGCCTGCAATATCCTCCTTTCTACTCTTAATAAATTCATTGGCAAATCTTCTTCCATCCATGGATGTGGAATTGGCATAAATGATGTCTTGAATAATCTCTCCAGTACTGGCATCCAATGGAAATGATAATAGCATTTGTACAATTTCATCCACTATAACATCATATATTAGTCATATATATTCTTCTGGTTTCATAATACACTTGTTTACCATTCACTCCTCGATTCAATCCACGCAATGATTGACGACACCAACGCATGAATTCTTCACTAGGAGGTTTCACATCACTTTCCATACTCGATTTGGTAGGAGTAGCTTGCTTGACTTGTGTACGCTGTTGTGGTGGACGACGGTCAATAGATGATGAAGATGGTGTTGTTCTCGATACTGATCGATTGCTGGTAGTGTTCTATTTCCATATATGAGTATTATGTAATCTATCTTCATGATTCCTCATTTACCTTTGGTGTAGGTCCTTCTGCAACATGAGCATATCCTTTGATAGCTGAAACCATGCCGGCATTGTTTGATGATGCAGCAACAGCAGCTTGTTTAGCTTTGATCTTGGATGCAGCTTCTTCTTCCTCTTTCTGGATTTGGCGAAGTGTCTTTTTTGGTGCTGCTGGCAATTCCCATGGTGCCTTGGATCCAGTTTTGCTTTGTTCAACGTCTTCAGTCCATCCATCTTCTTTTTGTTGTTGATTTTCTTGTGCTCTAGCATCTTGCACTTGTCGTTGTAAAGCTGCAGCTGCTTCTTTCTCTTGTTGTGCCTTGATTGCTTGTTGCTTATCTAGCTCCTCTGCTTGTATATCTCTCAAAGAAACAGGCTTATTGGCAGTGGGTGCATTGTTGGGTTCTGGTATAACAGCTGCTGGTGCAGGTGCAGAAATGGATGTGGTTGTCTTCTTTGCTGGTTCATCAAGTGGTGCTGTGTCATGATCAACATTATGTAATTGCATATCAGACAAAGGTTTGGTGATTGTATCCTCCACTGACACATGGTTTTCTTCTAAAGTCGTCTTTTGGTTTTGAGTTGTTGTCTTGTCCACTGCTTCCTTATCCACGTCTGTTGTCTTGTTCACTGCTGCATTATCCACGTCTGTTGTCTTGTCCACTGCTGCATTATCCACGTTTGCTGCCTTATCTCCTGCTTCCTCAGATATAGGTGATTCTTGGGGTATAGTCTTTGGTTCAGGTTCAGGCTCTGCAGTTGGATGATGTTGTTCAGGTGGTGTA
This sequence comes from Lichtheimia ramosa, assembly GCA_008728235.1. NCBI lineage: Eukaryota > Fungi > Mucoromycota > Mucoromycetes > Mucorales > Lichtheimiaceae > Lichtheimia > Lichtheimia ramosa. The sequence goes on from CP031823.1 coordinate 2,085,426, forward strand.
GTAATGACTGGTTCTGCTTTTTCTTCTGTGGATGCTGGGGGTGTGTTTGTTTGAGTGAATGATGGGAATGGCGGTTGATTCTCATATTGTTGTTGTTGTTGTCCAGGTAACGGCTGTAATGGTGCTCTCTGATCTACAGATGGCTGATATTGCTGCTGCTGATATCGTAGATATTTCTCTTGATTTTGCTGTTGTAACATACGCATATGCTGCTGTTGTTGCTGATATTCATTCATTGCACGTTGATATTCCAAGAATCCAGGAGATCCACCCATATGTGATGCAAGATGTGGATTCATAGCATATTGAGGAGGATGAGGATGATAAGGTGATGGACCCATATTGGAGGAATCAATGCCACCTGCAAAAGGCTCATTATTCAGCCATGAAGGACCTCTTGGTTGTTCTGTACTAGCCAAAGACGAGCCACGATTGACAACAAATGCTGGATCTGGTATATTGTTACGACTGGGATCCATTCCACGAGCCATAGATTGCTGTAAAAGACTTGAAGAAACACCAAGTGAATTTGGATAAGTGCTGTTACCAAATCCAGGCATTGGCATTTGCAATGGGCCACCACCATGTGTATCTGGTTGTTGTCTGCCAAGCATGTTACCAGGATAATGTCCCCTATTAGCCACAGCATCAAATTCTACTGCTGATCCACCCAATACAGCTGATGACACTCCACCCGTAGGAGGATGAAATGAAGATAACATGGCTGAATGAGGAGTAGGCATTCCTATACCACCACCAGCACCCATTGTTGCTGTTGCTGCTGCTGAATGCAAAGAAGTGGATGGTAATCGATTGGCAGTTCGAAATGGTTCCTTATCATCCCCTGTTCTTCTGACAAGATCAATCAATGGCTCAAATTGGGGTTGATCTTCACGTCGAATCATCAAAGTGGGAGCAAAGAAACCAGCCTTGAACCAATCTTGCATTTCTTCACAACCAAAAGGTCCTTGGATATTGCCTTGGGGATCACGATACAACCATTTATAGCTGTTTTCAAGCATTGATGCCATGCCACTTGCATTATCCATTTTCAAAGGAAGATTCATGCCACCAGCTGAGTGAGAAGGAAGATGAGGAGCACCACCCATTTGAAGTTGATCACCATTTCCAGTAGTAGCATAACGGATATCCTGGGGACGATTGTTCTCCTTGACAAAATCAATGCCTCCACCTCCTTGTCTTGCTTCAACACTTGAAGGAGGAACAGCACCATCAGGTCGAAATACGCCATTACTGTCAAATGTTCCCACAGCATCCTTATTGATAGAACCCCATGCAGGTACATCCTCTTGTTCACCATGATTCACTGAATGGCCAATGTCATCCGATTGTGCCCATCCACCTGATTGACCAAGATCTAATCACGTGAAGAGAATGAGAATAAACGTATTGAAAGAATCGTCTTATACAACTTACCATGTTCTTGTTCCTTGATGGATCTTTCATTCAATGCATCATCATCTGTGTAGGAATCACATGAGCTCTTGTTTTATTTAATGTATCCTTTCTGATATGGAATATACCTCTTTTATATTGATGCATGATACCATCACTTGCATTCCTTGCATACATTGCACCATGGGATTGGTCTTGTCCTTGTGGAAATTGCATATCATTGGATTGGGCAGGTCCAGCCAACATCTAGTCATTACGTAACAATCAGTGATAATGAAAAAGGCTACTTTCATCACATGACATAGTTACCTTGCCTTCTTGTTCACCCAATGTACCAGTAAACGACAAAGAAGGTTGCAAGTCTCTACCTTGTTGGTCTTGAAGCTTAGCAGGAGCTCCACCAGATGGATACATGCCCAACATCAAGTCGTTGGCGTATTTGTAACGGGAGTCTACGCCAGGACCTGAAAGCGACTGTTGCTGTTGCCCTTGGTGAGCGTTGAACTGGGGATGGTGAGATGAAGTCGTGGATGAAAAGGCATCGAGTCGCTGAGTGGCATGTTCACCAAGGTTCGAAGAAGTCGAAAAGTAGTACGCACTGTCAGTGTTCAACACATCCGATCGACTGTCGTTGGCAAGAGTTGGGCGCATCCTGCAAAGTCAAAAGTGCCATCAGTTAAAAGGATCTTGTAACAAGCAAAAAGAGAGCCTACCATTCATAGCCAAGGTGCATATTGGTAGAAGTCGTCATGGGAGCAGTTTGAGAACAAGTAGTAGTTGAAAGAAGAGATAATAAAAGCGTGTCGGTCGATTTAGACTGTGTGAAAAGAAGCTATTATACAAAGCACACTGGTTGGAGAGATCCTTTATTCTACCGTGACAGTGACTAATCCCTTTTTCGTTTGATAACATGTACCCTTTTGCTCATTCATGCTCATACCAAGGGTTAAGGGAGGATACTCTTGGTTTAACATATAATGTGTCAATGACACCTTTCTTCTTTAAATCCCCCCTTTCACTCTTTATTGCCCTGAGCGTGGGGTTTATCCTTGTACTTATCTCATGTACATGCGTTAATCTGCTATTCATATATGGGATGATGTGCAAGCATTAAAGTGGTATGGCGACAATAGAGTGACATTCTTGATGACTATGCTGGGTCAGCTTTTGGCATTCGTAAGCGTTACACAAAGGATTCGTTTCCTGCATTTCATACGACATCCAATCAGAAACAATCAACGTGTTGCTAATTATAATGCACCTTTTGTATTCTATCATATCATATCTATGGACTAGGATTGGTAAAGTGACATGATCGGTGTCTTTATCCATCATAAGCAGCAAAAGCTAGCTGATGATGGGATGATTTGTATGCATGTTCTTGTGACAAGGTAGTAGTTGCTTCCCTTCCAAGGGTAATATAGATCCTTCAAATGCTTTAAAGGCTTAAAATAGCAATAAGTGAACTCATACTGATCATTCGGCTTCCAGTGTAAATCTCATAGTCTTGAGTATGAAGAACATGTAATAGTTCAAGTAAATCAATGATGGCGAGGATGATAAGAGTCAAGGATCAGTACATAATAGGAGCTAGAATCAAGAGGACAGTAACAAATTTATTAAAGGAACATTGACAACATCGAGACATTAGACTAACTTGTACACGACAGGCAGACCAACAAAGTCGTCAACTACTACTGGCATGGCAACTTTAACATTTAAATCACTCACGTAATACTCAAGGATATACATCTTATTGTAGTTCATCCCATTATAGACATGTCAGCTATCTTCGTAAGATTTGTTCAAAAAAGCGTGGTGGTCGAAAGAAAAGTGCTGTTGGTCATGGGTGCAAAAAAAGGTCACGTGATTGGTGTAGAGAGCTTCAAGCTGGATTTCCTGAAATGGGACGCTTACTTGCCGACCAAGTGTTGCTTTATCGTCTCTCTCTCTTTGAATACATGCCACTCCATGCAGCCACATCGCTACATTAACGAACTAGAGCATTGGAGACATACTTCGCAGCGTCCACAGCAATATCGCTCACCTAAGCAATCGCCATTACAGTCACCTACGTTATCACCAGTGCCAGCTTACAAAGAAGCACCTATTCCTTACGATGCCGACACTGCTTCTGAAACCGACATTGATAACAAGGCAACGTCCAAAGCCTTTCAAGTAGAGTCTCCTCGAGGATGGCTTGAATATGCACCTTCAGCTTCTTATTCTACTGAACATAAAAAGATTCAGCATACAACAACGAATGAGGATACTATTGGCACGAAAGGCAGCAGCAACAATGAGAACAATGGCACCACCAGAAAGCATAAGCCATTAGAGAAACAACGGCATACCACAACATCCAATGCTACAGATTCTCAAACTGGTATGATTCAATATGAAGGATAAAAATTGCTATGGCAGATGCTGATAATGATAACATTACAGCTAGAGATATGCTGGGTGCTGTGTCATATGAAGACATTGTGAAACTCACACAGATGGCTGCTCATTTACCGGATACAAGCCTTGCAAGTAAATATCCTAGCAACCGTACTCATCAAAGACAACGATCAGGTATGTTGCATATACACATATACATCTTGAATTTCATTAACATTGAATATAGAGGAACCAAGTCAGCGTATCAAGCATCATGCTCGAAGTAGATCCATGGCTCGACCTTCAGGCGACTTTTATTTTGATGATACTCGACATCATGCAAAGCCAAGCAGATTACGCATTGACCCAGGCACATCAGCAAGCACTGAGAATTTGACATCCAATCATGTTGATACCAATGCCATTCCTATTGTTACACGATCTTCTCTCAGTACACCACCTCCTTCAACCCAGCACCTTGTCAACACACGAGCAACCAAGACATTTGATCCAAACAAGAATGAACGAAGAAGATCATGGTACAAACAGCTTGTTAAGCGAGATAAGAAAGGCAAAGCCAAAGACACATCATTTGCCGATTTGCAGAGTTCAATATCAGCTGAAGCAGCATCACCATCCTCTTCCATTGATACCAGTTCTACCATGTTACGTGATGGGAGTCATAGTAGTGCTGGTAGCCATGATATTCGACATCTCATGACCATTTCACATACCGAAAGCAGCTCCCCAAGTATTGGCAACAGCGAGGGACGTGCATCAGCTACCAACAACACTGATCCTGATTCTCATGCATCATCCGACTATCGTAAACGTTCATCACTTCATCCAACATCACTTATCAAAAGTCGATTTATCCCCAGCAGTATTAGAACATCATCCATTGACTCGAGTACTGGTTCCACCAACAGCAAACACAAATATTCTCTTGGCAAACCTTTTTCACTTCCACGAAGACGCCATTCATTTGACAGTATGCATTCTTCAACAGCATGTAACAATGACAGTAGTCATGATGAAGATTCACGTGCAAGAAGGCGAAGACGAAGATCAAGTGCAGATCCACTTGTTGTCACGAGCAGAAATCATCCAATAGCAGCATCAACATCAGGAAATTGGCACTTGGAGCAAAAGCAACAACCGACTGTACACTTTGATAACGATCTACAACCATCATATGCAAACAATCCAATTCTTTCACCACCACGATCACCTGATGTAAGCTTATATTATATGTAATACCTTATTTGTATTGACATGTGATGATGTTGTAGTTTTCACCAGTGCAGGACATTCGATCATCATTTGACCTTTATGCACCACCACGAGATGACGACTTGACCAAACATGATATCAGTGATGCAGACTCGTGTCGATTCTATCCATCAGGCAGCGAAGATGGTATCAAGAGCAACCGTGCCAGTATCAGTGATTATAGCGGTGTTGCTTCAGCTGCTTCAGATGGTGTTGCCAGTCGAGAACGGTCACCTGAACCTATTGAACCTGAAGAGACAACCAAGACATTGATGTTTGATTATGACAGTCTTCCTGATGAAGTACATGGGCTGTTGAAGGAATATGAAAAGCATGGCAAGATGGAGATCGTGGAAAAACGTGTACGATATATACGTTCACCAGGAAAAGAAGAAGATGAAGAAGACGAGGAAGAGGAAGATGATGAGGACGTGATTAATGCTTCACAGCTTGTTGGTGGGATCCCATTCGTTTATGACAAGCTTGTTGGTGATTCACAAAGTGAAACAAAGTCTACATTCACAAGAAGAATAGGTAGGTTGATTGATAATGAAGATAAGGATGAGTTATTGACATGTAATATCTAGCAATTGTACATGCAAGCAAGTCGGATAATGCTGATTTTGTGAAGCTTATTCATCTCACAGATGGCCGGTCATTAAGAAATGGTAAAGAGGACTGAAACAATCACTTGATTATCGAGCTCACACGGAATTTTCATCAAGGATACCTGCTTGATCTACATGTTACGATGTTGGAAGAGTCTAAAGAATTAAGCGAAGAGGAGTAAGGATACACAAGTTGACATGGGATGTAACTTTGGGACTTACTGATTCTACGTAGGAATCCACATGAAGATCTTCATATGTTAATCAAGAATTTGGATGTTCGCATTGAAGAATTGAAAGGCTTGGCGAAGGTTTCAAAGGTAATATATTCGCATCTTGTAATGACCAATACTTATGTACCATTGTATAGGAATTTATGGATGAAAATCGCAAAACAATTGAAGCATTGGCTGTTGATGATTCTGAACGTGGTAGTGTAGATGCGTCAACTTGGCAAAGTCCACCCAATAGCCGACAGACATCAACAAGGAGTATTCACAGTATCAAGGAAGTTGCCCTGTCACAAGCATTAGAAAATGAGCAAGCACGTTCAAAGAGGAAGGGTGTATTCTTTACGAATTCTCCATCATCTGCATCATCATCGTCTAGTTCACTGGGGGCTTCAAGTACCAACACAGCTCCTCCAGCCACCTTGTCCAGATCATCAAGGCAACTCAGCTTTTCTTCCTCTATCAGACATGTTCCTTCTCTTCGACTTGATACACATTTGCCTTATCGATCTGTCAATCCTTTCGATTATCGACAAGAAGAAGTACAACTTGGCGTGTGTGCTTTACAGAATGAAATGATTGAATTCAAGCGAGCTTTGTGTGAAACTGAAGAGCTTATCCACGACATTCAGATTGATATCAGTGACACTCGACAAAAAATGGCTTGCTATATCAAGGATATGCCAGATGCCCATTACTCAGCTGTAAGTGAAGATAGAGAGAAGGAAAAAGGACATTCGAAAATGACATATGATGTTCTTTAGCTCAAGAAACTTGAAGTGGATATCGAATCAATACTAGCGAATCGAGCAAAGAATCCATGGCTGGATACTGGTTATGCATTGCTTTCATATTTATTGACATGTAAGTGTGTATTCATATTGTATTCATATTGGGACTAATCAATGTTCTATGTAGTGTGTGCCTTGCTCGTATGGATCATCATCTGTGGATTAAAATGGGGTCGTACAGTGATCTTGTTTCCCCGGAAACTCTGGCGTACCTATAATGAATACCTGTTGGAGCGTAACAAGGCTGTCAAGCAAGCAAGCTTACGGAACGTTTCCTCTGGCGTTGAGCTCAGCTCAGCACTACGCAGTCCAAGTCGTCCACGACATCGCCATCAAGACCTTTAAGATCATCATTGTTCCCCTTGACTATTATACCATTTAATCATCCTAATATAAAACTGCTATTTCTCACGTGCATACAAGTAAATACATAATTCCACAAGTCTTTTTCTACAAAACGGCAAGGTCGTTTATTTGATGGGGATGTTGCGGATGTTGTGTGTAGTGTGTGAATGAATCTAAGGTGATTTAGGCAGTCTTTTCAAAGTCAAGCTTGACACCCTTTTCCTTCAAAGACTTTTCAGCTTCCTTGGTAGCCCAGGAGACGACGCTAGTCATAGTAAAGTAGTCTTAGTTAAGGAATACTTGGGTGTTGTCATTAAATCCTCTTACCTGGTATCAGGCTTGTAATACAAAGCAACAGCCATGAGGAAGAAACCACCGCCCATTCCCCAGTTGTAAATGCTTTCCCACTCTTCCTTGACACGGGTCTAAGTTATATGGTGACAATCAGTATCCAAGTTGTTGTCGACAAGTGGCGTTCATGGTACGTCTGTTGAATGACTGAATACCTTTTCGTTGAAGAGATATCCTCCAGGTTCATTAACTTCAGGAGCACCACCACCACCACGGCGCATCAAGGTAGGACGGGTGAGTCTGGCAGATCGTGCAAATGCTCTAGCCAACATGTCGATTGGTTGTATATAAGAGTATAAGTGGGTGCCGTGCTTCTGAAAACAAATTCAAACTTGCCTGCTCACAGCCGACGTCATTCGCCAATGTTTGACAACCCGCCAACCATTAGTAGAATAGAGGATTTCATTCAATAAAACATCAGTGTATATGCTATCTATTGATCTTCATCCTCACTGTAGTATTTCTCTCTTTCCAATCAGCAGATAATAGCTCTCTGTAAATTTCAATCATGATCTTTTTTATATGACTCGTAATGACATGGATGCAGTATATTAAAGGGGGTATAAATGCGAGCTAGCTATTCTTCCAGTGAACTACATATGGCGGGAGGATGAGCATGACTTGTTAACTGAATGAAAAGATTAGTGTCGACTTTTCATTCAACCATTTTCGTTGTCCTTGTGGTGTTGTCATTCTTGAGCATCCTTTGAAAGTTCCCATCCATCAATCCAATACGTTCCAATCAATATCGTATGCTTCTACTTACTCGTTGGAATGTTCTTACTGATTCATTTGATCCATGCATCGTCCTTGACATGTTGGTGCTCCAAATTCATTGGTTTGTCCTTGATTGACATACCTGTGACTCAGTTGCAAGAAATGGATGAGATAACATAACCCAATGACAATCTTGATGTGCTGAAATGATGATGTGATAGCTGTAAAGCTGCTTGATCCTGCCATTTGCTATATGATATCTTCAATAAGTGCACTTGAAGCAATAATCCGGAAGTGAATACTTTACCTTCTTGGGTGAATTCTCAAATTCATTCTTGCTTCAAATAATGCTTCCTCTTGTGCCATTCGGTATTGCGCTGCTGTTGCTTCATTGTAAGACTTGTTAGCTGATGATGCTTGTTTGTACTCGCAATGCTATACATATCAGTAAGCAACGTGCCACTTCTTGCTTCAAATCATGCCTTGTCGCTGCCATAAATGCCATCCAAAATGCATCAGCTATAATAATACAACATGAGATGAAGCTTAGCAATTCGCTTTTCTAGTCCGCATACCCAAAAGTAGTAATGTCTTGATAATCACATCCAAACGCTGATGGAATAATCTTGTTGCCTCCCACATGAAAAGCCAAAGTCAAAGTGAAACCATCTTGCTTGATGCAAAGAGCTCATGAAATCAGTAGTTGCTTTTCAATGCGAAGCATCAACACTTACAGTAACCAGATCCAAAAGCTGATCGAATAAAGCTTGATGCTGCCAAAGATATATATTCTTGCTTGAACAACTGCTTCTTCGTATGTCATTTGATACTATGCTGGTGCTGGTTCATTGAAAGATCGGTTAATTGACGATTCTTCTCTCGTGCTTCTAATACCATACATACCAGTGACACAATGTACAATCCCTTTCTTGTATTCAATGTCTTGTCTCTGCCATGAATATAATCCAAGATGCTCAACCGATAATGAGCGCAATATGAGATAGCAACAAAGACATTTGCTTTTTTTGCCAACATACCCAAAAGCAACAATGCCACATGCTGGTCAAGTAAGGTGGATGTCATTCATAAGCGGATTGCATGGTGCAAAGGAGTCATGCTGATAAATCGAGTATTGGCATCATGTTGTCAAGGTAAAGGAACAATATGTACTTACAATGTCCAAATCATACAATGATAGAACGATCTTGATCCACTTGTACATAGGCCAAAGCGTACTTCCTTGATGCATAAGAGTCCTCCTGACAAATCGAATGTTGATAGCCGTTTTGATGTAAAAAGAACAACATGTACTTACAGTAGCCAAATCCACACGATGATAGAATAGCCTTAACGCCATTCAAAGCCAAAGCCAAACTCAGTATCCTTGACGTACACATGTCCTCCTAAAGAAAGCGATTGTTGGCAGTCTGTCATGAATGCAAATGAGCAATACCTGTAGTGATCGTATAACCTTGAAATTCCACTTAAAGCCAACTTCCTTGCTTCAAAGGAGCTCTCCTAATAAAACAAGTATTCACAATCATCTTTTCAGAGAAGAGAAATAATGCGTACTTACAGCCAGATTCATACGATGATCGAATGCTCCTGATGCCATCTAAAGCCATATCCTATGATGCAAAGGAATCCTCCTAATAAACAAATGTTGGTATCCTGCTTTCAGTGGAAAGAAACAATACCTACTTACAGCCAAATTCACAACATGATTGAACGGTCTTGATGACACCCAAAAGCCAAGGGAAAAGTAATGTCAATGTCAAAAGCAGCTTTCTGATGCCTAAGGATCCTTATGTTGATGAAGTGAGTGTTAGCACCATTCTTTCATTGCAAAGGGCCCATATGTACTTACAACCAAATCCACACTATGATCGAATAATCCGTACGCTACTCAAAAGCAGCTTCTTTTTGAAGCGAAGGGATCCTTCCACTGAAACGAGTGTTGGCAGTGTGTTTTCAATGCAAAGCAATAACACTTACAGTAATCAAATCCAAAAGATAACCAAACAACTGCATCTTCTTGTGCCATTGAATGTTGTATTGATGCTGCTTCATTGTATGACTCATTAGGTGATGGTACTTGTTTGGTAGACCTAACGCTATACGTACCAGTGAGACAATGTGACACTTCTTGCTTTAGATCATGTTACTGCCTGGAATGCCTTCATCCAACGTGCTCGAGCTACAATAAAAGTAACATGAGAAGAAAAAACATACCATGGCATACGCGTATGAGAACATACCCAAAAGGGACAATGTAAAAGATGTCTTGGGATATCTCCTTGTGGACAAGTGGAGAAAGAATACACATGACACTTCTTGGATCTTGTGTACACGAGAGAACAGCAACCTACAATAGATAGATAGTGTTACAACGTGAAACGTATACAATAAAGCAAGTTCAGTGCTTGAACATACGTGTTGTATTGGAATGGAGGTCGAGTCATGGGTAGATCGTCGCGCGGACTGACTTGTTACTTGTAACTGGAAGAAACGCCAACCATCGCGTGCCATGTCCACCATTGACGTCTTGCATTGAAGGCATGGGCAATCGTGAATAGCCTTTAGTATGTAGATGGAGTTATTGCATGCCTTGTAGAGTGAATGGAGTTTAGTCTTACCTTTGCGAATTGCAAATGGGGAAGAAGGAGCACTTCCTTTGTTCCTCTTGTCCTCAGCCAGTTTATCCACACCAATCAACCCCGCCTGCTACAATTGCACCTGTACAATGGACACCTACAATAGCCTATGTACTTGTATCAATAAACTATATCTTGGCTTTATTTAATAGTGGCTACTCCTCATGATTAAGCTACTTATGATCTTACTGTGGCGGAAGTGATAAGGCAAGTGGTCCGTGCGCTCCTCAACTTGTGCAACCATTATGTGCAATGTGCCTGTTTCGGAAGAGAGCGGAAAGATGAAGCCGGTGGCAGTAGTGCGAGATGTAGATCGTATCCATTATACTTGGGTCAGCCAATGTGTCTATTCGCTCTTTCGCTTTATTAAAGAATCACAATGTAGCATTTGTTCTTGAATGTAAAGGCAGCCATGTTTAAATCATCCTTTTCTTGTACATGCCCCACACGACATCTGCCATCATCGTAGCTCTGGTATCATTACATCAAAAGTCATTATGAATCTGCCTGTAGCGGTAATGACAGGAATAATAAGACATGATCTCGGTGGTGAATGAGCAAATGATCAATTGTCGCGTATATATTGGCGGTATGAAGAAGATTGTTCCTCCCAAACGTAAAGAAAAAGGACAAAGAGCGCTTATATGGGTCATTATGCAAGATCTTTGCACCTTATGCACATCATATGCCCAGCACTCTGCTAAACAGTACATACCACCAAACTTGTTGTATGTGCTTTCATGATGGTTTGGACACAATATCTGCCTATGAGTGATCAACTTCATTAGTACAAGTTGTTATTCTTAACCAATAAGGACATCTGTTACAATAGATATCTTCATAGATACGTGAAGGGAGCCATGTATACCTTGTAAAGGTAGAAATAGAAGCATTTGTCTCAAATTGCAGAGGTGTTGGCCCATCCAAGTGAGCGGAGCCATCATGTTTAGCTTCCCATTGACGACTCACACCTTTTACTTTACACTATACCAAGACGCCATCTTCCCACTACCCATTATCAACATAATGATGATACTACTACATGCTCGTCATCTGAACAAACAGCAACATCCATTTCAATATGGCAATAAGCTCACCCAAAGTAGTATAAAACGCCACTCTAGGCTCACATATGGGTGCCACTCGGCTTTTTTCTTATAACTGAATGTTTCCTGCACCTGTGTTATTCCCACAGGATGATTTTTCATGATAGTTGAGAACCTATGTCCATCGTGTTATCATCCAAAAGTATAGTTACACTATTACAGAAGAGGTGCTGCATCACTATTTACCTTTGCTCAGTGGTTCATGATACGATTAGCTATACACTATTGATTTAGGTATCGTATTTTGGACTGCAGCCAGCAATAAGTAAATGGATTGTGCATTTAGTGTGACAAGTATGAGCCAGCAGCGAAACCTGCTTCAAATCGTGCGTGTTAAAGGATAATCATCATATTTGTTACGGCTTGCTTCGTTGCATTCTTCTGTTGTCATGGCTTGATGATAAGCATCCTTGTATTCGTGTTTGTGAGCTTTGTATGTGCTGCTCTATGCATAATACTTGGAGCGCGTCATACAAAACACATGTTGAGAGTTATAAAGTTCCTTCTTAGTGAGATTGAAGTATACTTTATATACTGGTGGAGAGCGGAGCTTGCTTTTAGTCATATCCGATGGTTGTGGCGCTGATATTATTGCATGTAGTTCCATGAAATGACTTGATGCCACTAGATCGTGATGTCACTTATGTCAAAAAGATGTGCAAACTTTCATCACTGGTAATGAATACATGAAGTCTGGTGTTGCTGGTTTTCTAGATCAGTATACTGTGATGACATGGTCATCTGTATTAGCACACATCGACTCATTCAGCTGAGTTTCCCATGCGTTGTATGCATTTGGATTGTACTCTATATCCACAGTCATCTAGCGAGATTCATACTTAACATTATGTATGATGTAGTAGTGCTCATCTGCAATATAAACTTCATCATTATCGATTGTGGATCTCTATACTTGATGATCAATGTTACTTTACTCCTATCGATGCATCAGCATGCAAGTACAGTATACTTGTCGCGTTTCACAAAATCCAACGTGCCAAGAAGGGAAATGGTAGATTACAACCAGTATTTGGACTGAGGATTATACCATTTCTCATCAGCATCCTCATTCCTTTGTTATATGGATTCTATTGAATAGTCTAGATCACACTAAATATAAGCGATCTTATTATCTGCATGCAGTTGTAGACCGAAAAAAGATCAAATGGGCCGATAATATATTGGTGGAACGATATATATAAAAGTGGGGAGGATCTCTAGTAATAGCTGCAATGCACTGCATGTACTTTAGAGATTTGTGTATGTATACAAGTAAAAGCCGACAGAAAGACAAAAAGGAGTAAAAGTGGGCAAGTAGTAGTCAGCTTTTGTCGATAGTGTCCGCCATTACCTTTTTGTTCTTCAATGATGTCCCTTACTCCTTACTTTAAACAGGGCGCCAAACGGGAAGCTGTTCCGGCCTCGTGTCACCAAAATGCTCCTGGACAGTGAATTGGATGCTCATTGGTCAAAATGACAAAAGAGAGAAAAAGGGGCGACGACATATGATGAAGGAGAACTCAAGGCGGTACTAGGCAAAAGCGCGTTTGCCAGCAATAGATTAAAATGTATTCCAGGGGTGAAGCGATTGGTAAATGATGAGAGTGGATAATAGATGTTTGTTGGGTAAAAAGTACGATGGCGTTTCTTTAGGCGGAGAGGAATAGAGAAAGCTCATAGTGTAGCAAGGCAATTCAAGACACATGATTTGACTGCCCCGCCTTTGCACCTGGGAGAAACACCACGCGCCCAAAAAAAGACAAGAGCTTACTGTGTTGCTCTTCCTTTTTCTCTCTCTCTTTTTCTTTTACCTGGTCCATGCCTCTCTATTGACTTTGGCAGTAGTGCCGCCTATTCCCTCTTGTCATTTTAAGCATATCTCCGTTTTCATATACCCCCATACTATCTCTTCATTCTCTTTCATACCCGGCATTGGCATCTCTTTTGTGGATACTATTCATACTCATTTAACCAATTTACTACAACATTTCACGTTGCATAACTCAAACACCCCTTTCAGCATATATTGTGAGTGTTATGAATGATGTCGTGTATATACGACCATAACTGGACTGACACTGTATGATTTATCTGCAGCATATATACAATGACCGTCGTTACTGCAGCCAATCCCTTACTTCCGCCAGTGTCGGTCAAGCAATCAGTGTCTATACAACCAGAAGATTCCGTATTTGATCAGCTTGCTGCCATTCAGTTACCAGACAAAGAGATCAATGACATTTTGAACTTGCACGACTCACTTTCTCTTGGGCAAATTGTCAATCACTTTGATACTATCGCCACCAAAATGACAACTTGGTTACAAACAGCACAAATGGCAGTCTTTACGCTTGAACTGAATGTCAAAGAAGAGAATCCACAAAGCATGGATGATACCCAATCTATATTGGAGTTTTCTTTTGGTCGAATGGAACCACTTGTATCAATCTTGGATGAAATCAGTCATGTTGTACTCGACAAATTGGATGACGATGATGATGATGATATGGAAATGACGCCAATACAGTTACAAGAACAAAGGATGAAGACAAGAATGTCATTAACCAAGATTCAATCTGAATGGTCTGGACTGCAACACTTTTTGACTTCTGTGATACGACAACTTGAAAGCATCAATGAGAAAAGAGAGCTTACAACCCTAATGGAGCATGTGTTACAGCAGATTGACGACCTATCAATTATGATGTTCCAATTTCAGGAAAAACGCCATGCTACTGCTGCAGTTTCATCTTCAGGTGCATCATCTGTTTGCAGTAGTGAAGCAATGAGCTCCCCTCTTAGTACTACCAGCAGCGGACTGTTTTCACCATCAGTCGCTTCAACAGCCACAGCAACTACCACTGTTATTACCAATGCTAGTGGTATACCAGATCCAACAGCAGCCATATCAGCTCCTCGTGATGATCAGATTCTTGTTGATATTGATAATCGAGTTGAACCACTATTTCATGCTGTACAAAAGATTTATTCTTCAATGACATCAAATACGCCACCAGATGATCCTTCAGGTGTCTTAACTCGCAAACACAACACAGTACAAAGACGTTGGGAAGCTTTACGACTTGAGATTGATGACTTGAAAGAGGAGCTTAAGGAAGATCGTTGGTTGACTGTATTTCGACAAGTGGCTGATCAAGTGGATGTCATGATTGATGGATTGGAGAAAACAGTGACACAATGCTATGGAATCATCCAACAAGTTCGTGAATGGCACATTGCAACACATCCACAACAACAACATGGAAATGCCTTTGAACGCTTATCAAAGACTATCATGCGCAATCTTCCACGTCCTCATCATTCCAACAATACTTGTTCATCGCCTCCACCTTTGCCTGTTGATGGTGAAAAATTCAAGTCTATTGAGAAGAACTTTGAAGCAAAGTACAAATACTATGCACCTTCCATTGACAAGATGCTTGGTATGCTTGGAAATGGGATTGTATCGCGTGTAGCACGTGATAATGTCACCAGTAAAAGGCATTCCTCTATGATGCAACGTTGGACTTCACTCAAAGCAACCATGGATGATTTACGTGTACGTGATTTACGCGAGACAGAACGCATGCTCTATGGTAGTAGCAGTGGTAGCAGTGGATGGAAGAGTATACGCCACAAAAGTCATGAAGATGTGAAAAGCAACACTTTACCAAGAATGGGGAGTCGTAATCATGTTGATGATCGACGTGTCAGAAGCGTTACTCCTAGTTTGGCAGCTGATATGCGTAAAAGCATGTATAGTCCAGTACAACGTACACCACCACGTGCAGCAAGTTCTATGGCTCATCATGGCTCTCGTGACTATATTCGACCTAGCACATCTGATTCTTCATCCCTTGATGGCACAACAACAACAACTTCACGTCGTCGTAAACTCACAAAGACACCAAGTCGTCAAGATGTCAAATCATCAGCACCTTCTGGCAAAGAGTCCAAATCATTAGGCACGCGCAAAAGTAGAGTTCCTGCACGCACATCAACACCTACTGGTAGAGAAGAAGCATCTTGGATGAAACCAACAAAGAGTACATTAATGAGGAATCGACGTGTACAGAATGATGAAGAGACTTGTACACCATCACGCCCCAAAACACCAACACGTCCCAAGACACCAACACGTCCTAAAACACCTGTTACACGATCAAAGACCCCAACACCTGGACAACAGCATAGTCGTAAAACAATGACACCAGTACCACCACGACCAAAAAGTAGTCTTGGATCAAGTCATCAACGTGATCATCAAGCACTTCCACCTATTCCAAATCGTGAAAAACGAGCAGCATCACCTGTGCGACGTACAATGACACCATCATTTATTCCACGTCCAAAAACTCCTCAACAACCCCATCGTGCACAATCACCAAGTCAACTTCCACGACGTCCACGTTCATCCATGATGACTATGCCACCACCTAGACCACGTCCTTTGTCACAAGTATTGATCAATAATGTGATGGATGAGGAAGACTATGACGATGATTCATTCATGCATCCTGATGATAGTGGCAACAAACGACTACTTTTACGCAAGAAACAATCCATGCCAGCAGTGTTAAATCAACGTCGTAGCAACAATGATCATCATGAAGTCTACACACCCAATCGTCGTGATCCACTGGATATGGAAGTAGCTCGTATTGTGAATGCAAGTCCTATCACTGTCAAATGCCAAAAAGGACCTTTAGGTGGTGGACGTTATTACTTTGGAAATGAATTGAATCCTTCTGTTGGTGGTGGCAAGAAGCTATACACTTGTAAATTAATGAATTACGCCAACCGAGATTCATCACGTCGATCCAAAGCTCCTGAAAACAAAGTGCTTGTACGTGTCGGTGGTGGATGGCAAGACCTGGAAATGTTTTTACTTGATCATTCCAATTTGATGACCACGGCTGCTACTGATATTGTCACTACTACCACTCGTCCCTTTTCCAGCATGGGCTACAGCCGAAGATAAAAGAATATATATTAATAAAGAATCCTGTTCATTGTGTAATACAATCATCATTGTGCGTGATATCTATTAGCATTCCAGTTACATGATCATCAACCTGCACATAGATAGTCATTATTCACTACTTGCAATAAATATGTGCTTGTTCATAACTTGTTTCGGGATGATGTAGATGCAAGTCCTTGTTGTGGTTGATTTTGGGAAAAGCCCCTTCTTTTGATCATTGTCTTTGTATGTAATGTTGTCTTCATACGAGAATACCACCCTTCATATGGTCATCAAAGTCTTATGTACTACATTCCTGCCATTGTAAATGGGATTGGCTTCAAGAAAAAGTGCACGTGGTAGCTGCAAAGTTGTTGTGAAACGCATGTTGTTGCCACTATCCCCATCATCATCACTTAATTGCTTTGAAACACACCACTTCGATCTACTTGTTCATCATAGATAAATGCAGTGTTCTATTTTGAGCAAACATTCTCCTTTCTTCTATCGAATACATGTATAGATGTGCAGGTTTTCCTGAAACAAATGGCGGCAATGTTGATGACTCGCCTTTATTTTGACAGTGTAATGATCATGTTAGGACAAATGCACATCATGACGTGATGACAAGAGTGTTGGTCATGCCATACATAAAGTTAATAGAGAAATGACGATAGATTCTCTCCCACACTACTGGGAAAAACGCGGGATAACAATGAAGGAAAGGCTTTGCAATACAAATTTCTCTTACAGAATCGGGTCAAACTTGGAGAAACGCAACAAACAATGCCGACAAATGAGAGGACATGTGATACATGATAAGGTTTACTACATAAACGGTCGACCTGCATCATTTTTCTTTTGTTTGGATCTCATCTTTCTCTTTTTCTTTTTTCCCAACGTTTGTCTTGAATGTAAGCATTCTCCCCTAGTACCTTTTCACCACTGGTATTCAATGTATACATGTTGACATTGCTCTTGTCTAGAAGTTGTCAAATATGCCAGCTCGTGAACATTCAGTTGAAACTATCAGGCGTAGTAGTGAAGTCATGGGCAATCTGAGAAAGCTTATGGTTGTCAATCGAGGAGTAAGTAATGGATGACGTGGTGCTGTAGCTCATCCATGTGTTAATCAATATGCGCATTTTGGCATAAAAGGAGATTGCCATTCGCGTCTTTCGCACAGCTCATGAGTTATCAATGCGTACTGTTGCCATTTTCTCATATGAGGATCGTTTATCAATGCATCGATATAAGGTATATATACAATGAAAAAGGGAGGGATCAATACACTAATGATATGGGTACTATAGGCAGATGAATCATATCAGATTGGCAAGCTTGGTCAATTTACACCAGTGGCTGCATATCTAGCACAAGATGAAATTGTTCGAATAGCAAAGGAGCGTGGTGTCGCCATGATTCATCCAGGCTATGGCTTTCTTTCTGAAAATGCTGAATTTGCTCGTAAAGTAGAAGCAGCTGGAATCACGTTTATTGGACCTGCACCTGAAGTCATTGAAAGTTTGGGGGATAAGACTAAAGCCAGACAAATTGGTAAGATCATCACATGACCAACAAACCATCCACTTACTAATATGATGAACATAGCTATGAATTGCAACGTACCAGTGGTTCCTGGTACACCTGGACCTGTGAGTGAATACAAGGAAGCTCAAGCATTTATCAAGGAACATGGATTCCCCATCATCATCAAGGCTGCTATGGGTGGTGGTGGTAGAGGCATGCGTGTTGTGCGTGATGAAGCTTCTTTGGAAGATGCCTTTAGTCGTGCCAAATCAGAAGCCCTGTCTGCTTTTGGAGATGGAACTGTGTTTATTGAGCGTTTTGTTGATAAGCCGCGTCATATTGAAGTACAAATCCTTGCAGATCGTGCTGGTAATGTAGTGCATCTCTTTGAACGTGATTGTTCAGTCCAACGTCGTCATCAAAAGGTTGTTGAGATTGCTCCTGCCAAGAATTTGGATAACAATGTACGTGAAGCTATTTTGAATGATGCTCTAAAGATTGCCAAAGCTGTCAAATATCGCAATGCTGGTACAGCTGAATTCTTGGTGGACAATCAGAATCGTCACTACTTTATTGAGATCAATCCTCGTATTCAAGTGGAACATACCATCACTGAAGAGATCACTGGTATCGATATTGTTGCTGCACAGATCCAGATTGCTGCTGGTGCTCTTTTACCCCAACTTGGTTTGACACAACAACGTATTCGTCAACGTGGATTTGCTATTCAATGTCGTGTCACCACTGAAGATCCAGAAAAGAACTTCCAACCTGATACTGGCAAGATTGAAGTCTATCGATCATCAGGTGGTAATGGTGTACGTCTTGATGGTGGTGCTGGTTATGCAGGTGCTATTATCACTCCACACTATGATTCATTACTTGTCAAGGTGACATGCTCTGGATCCACTTACGAAGTGGCTCGTCGAAAGATTGTTCGTGCATTGGTTGAATTTCGTATTCGTGGAGTCAAGACCAACATCCCTTTCTTGCAGCGTTTACTGACACATGATACATTCATTAATGGCCATTGTTGGACAACTTTTATTGATGACACACCTGATCTTTTCCGCCTCGTAAGATATCAGAATCGTGCACAACGTTTACTCGGCTATCTTGGAGATGTCGTTGTCAATGGATCCCAAATCAAGGGCCAAATGGGCGATCCTGCTTTCCGTCAAGAGATTGAAGTTCCTGTTGTACGTAACAATGGTGCCAAAGGTGGTGATGCGTCTGCAGAGCTTAAGGATGGGTGGCGTAAGATCATTGTCGAACAAGGAGCAGAAGCGTTTGCCAAAGCTGTACGCGAATATCCAGGCGTGCTCATCATGGATACTACTTGGCGTGATGCTCATCAAAGTTTATTGGCCACACGTGTACGCACCGTGGGTAAGTTATGCACATCCTATTTGTTTGTTTTCTTCTTTACTAATGATAATGCTATGTTTAGACTTACTACGTATTGCACCAGCTACATCACATGCACTTTCTAATGCTTTTTCACTTGAATGCTGGGGAGGAGCTACATTTGATGTGGCAATGCGTTTTCTACATGAGGATCCATGGGATCGATTGATCAAGTTACGTGAAGCAGTACCCAACATTCCATTTCAGATGCTATTGCGTGGTGCAAATGCAGTTGGATATACATCTTATCCTGACAATGTCGTCTACGAATTCTGTGACAAGGCCGTGAAAGCTGGCATGGACATCTTTAGAGTATTTGATTCACTCAACTATGTGGAGAACATGAAACTTGGTATCGATGCAGTCAAGAAAGCTGGTGGTGTTGTCGAGGCATCAGTATGTTATTCAGGCGATGTGACAGATCCATCCAAGGACAAGTACACTCTTGACTATTATCTGAAGCTTACACAAGAATTGGTGAATGAAGGCATCCACATTTTGGGCATCAAAGATATGGCTGGTTTACTCAAACCTGAAGCAGCACGTGTACTTGTTGGTGCTTTACGCAAGCAATTTCCCAATTTACCTATTCACGTCCATACACATGACACAGCTGGTACTGGTGTAGCATCCATGATGGCAGCTGCAGCTGCTGGTGCTGACGTTGTTGATGTTGCTATTGATGCCATGTCAGGAATTACTTCCCAACCTGCCATGGGTGCTCTTGTTGCTGCTCTTGAACAAACCAATCTTGGTACAGGCATTCGTCTTGATGATATTCATGCATTGAATGCATATTGGGAACAATGTCGCTTGTTATATTCTTGCTTTGAAGCCAATGTCAAATCAGCTGATTCTGGTGTCTATGATCATGAGATGCCTGGTGGTCAATACACGAATTTGATGTTCCAAGCACAGCAACTTGGTCTTGGTACACAGTGGAAACAAGTCAAAAAAGCCTACGCTGAAGCAAATCAACTATGTGGAAACGTGATCAAGGTGACGCCTTCCAGCAAAGTTGTCGGTGATCTTGCTCAGTTCATGGTTACCAACAATCTATCAGCCCAAGATGTCATTGATCGTGCACGAAGTTTGTCATTCCCTACATCAGTTGTTGAATTCTTCCAAGGTTATCTTGGTCAACCTTATGGTGGATTTCCTGAGCCACTACGTAGTAACATTATTCGTGATTTGCCGCGTATTGATGGTCGTCCTGGTGCAACACTACCACCATTGGATCTGCACAAGCTCAAAGAAGAACTGATTGAAAAGTATGGGCCCAACATTCGTGATTATGATGTGATTTCAGCTGCTTTGTATCCTAAAGTCTTTGCTGATTATCGTGAAATGGTCAATCAACATGGTGATTTATCCGTCATTCCAACACGTTACTTTTTGGCCAAACCTGAAGTCGGTGAAGAATTCCATATCGAGATTGAACAAGGCAAAACACTTATTATCAAGCTACTTGCTGTTGGTTCTCTTAGTGGTGATGGCAAACGTGATGTCTACTTTGAACTTAATGGTGAAGCACGTGTTGTTGGCATTGTTGATCGCAGTGCAGCAGTGGAGACTGTTACTCGTGAAAAGGCAAAAGAATCCAATCCTGGTGATGTTGGTGCTCCAATGTCAGGTGTCGTTATTGAAGTACGTGCCAAGGAAGGTGCTCACTTGAAGGCAGGTGATCCTGTTTGTGTCTTAAGTGCAATGAAGATGGAGACTGTCGTCACAGCACCTGTTGCCGGAAGAGTCGAATTGGTACCTATCCATGAAGGGGATTCACTTTCATCTGGAGATCTTGTAGCTCGTCTTGTCAAAGATTCTTGAATACATATAGCACTTTCTCAATTAAAACATCATAGTATCTGACAATAGCACGTAAAATTTCATCGGCAATCTGTATAATGTGATTCAAAGCAAAAGAAATGGAATTGGGATGTATGTAAAAGGGATAGATGGTGGGGCTAATCCTTGTTGTTCTCCAAGAGTTGTCTTTTGGCTCGACGACATTCTGCTTTCCAATCGACCATGCATAGAAAGAGCATTTGAATGGCTGCATATAAAAATGATGCAATACCAAGACCGAGCCACATGCTAACAACAGAAGATAAGGAAACATGGACTGAAAAGATGAGGATAAGTCCAATAGGGACACCAATAACATAGTAAGACACAAAACTAGCAATCGCCGAGATAACTTGTCTTCCGAGTCCTCGAAGTGTACCATAACAATGACCATTGATGGTGGGGAATATCATTAAGATGGCCAGAATCGGTAATGTTCGAGCAACAAGTTGTACCACTTGTTCATCTTTAGTGAATACATATCCAAAGGATGAGCGAGTGCAAAGTAGCAATAAAGTGAGTGGCTGGGAGGATAATAGACTGAGCCAACATCCTTGAATCCAAGTTTCACGAGCATCAATAGGTGATCCACGTCCCAATGCATGACCAACACGCGTTGCTGCTGCAGATGAAAGACCATTGCCAAGCATACGACTTGCCATAAACGTTCTTGCCAACACAGATTGTGCTCCGATTGCTGTGTTACCACCATTGACATTGTGATACGCTATAGCTAGCACAGCTGCTTCGCCTGCAGCTGTCTCGCATAAATAGGTCATTACATTAAAGCTTGCTTGACGCATATAGTCTTTCCAGTCATCGAGACATTTCCAGCTCCATCCACCCCATGATTGCTGCATTTTGGCTGCACACCATACTCTTGAATATACCACAAGCGATATCAACATCACTATGTATGTCAACGCCATTCCTATTGGTGCTCCTTTAAGTCCAAGATCCAGAATAAAGACAAAAGTGTACTGGACTACTGCATTCACTGGTACTGCAGCAACAAGAATACACATTGAGCCATAAACGATCCCTTGTGCCAGCAGGTACTTGCGATAGGCATCAAAACCTGAGTATATTGCCATGCCAAAGAAGCTGTATTGCAAGTACATGGCTATAAATATCATCATACAAGTGATAGTTAGTGATATTGTAAGATGATAGATGGCTTATATAAACATCTGGACATACCTGCTAAAGCTGATAAATCTGGATCCTGTCCCATGGCCACCAGCAGCGATTTACTATATGCAAATACAACAGCAACACATGCCAAGCATACTGTCATGATTGCTATCGCCCGTTGTAAATATAATCCCACCAATGTCTTGTCTCTTGCACCAGTCCAAGCTTGTCCACATAGCTTTTCAAGAGTTGTAGTGCTTCCAACAGTAAGGCAGTATCCACCCAAGTTTAGGATCATATTCCCGAGTGTCGCTGCAGCCAGTTCTTCTTTTCCCTATAGGTTATATGCATCTTATGATTACTATCACTCTCTTCATCATCATCAACGTGTTAGCATAAAGAAAGAGAATACTTACAATATGCCCAATCACAGCAATGTTGGTTAACTCCAACAGCTGGTGTAAGATAAAGGTGCCAGATATGGCAAGTCCTTTCTTGAATAGCCATGAAAAAGTCTCCAGACGCGTATATGGTTGTATATTATTGACATCTGATCCAAGTAGTGGTGAAAGCTCTTGCTGATTATTGCTGTTATCCTTCAAATGATGATGATAGTGGTCCATTAGAGAGATATGATATATGAGAGAAGCGACACGTATTTGTCAAGTGAATTGATTGTGAACAAAGCATGGTCCTTTTATACACATGCATTAGACTGTAAATAGAATTCTGGATTGATCTCTTTGCAGCTAGTGGGTCCCAGTTATCATGATCGTCGGAAGGTTTATTCAACAAGCAGCGGACTTGTTCAGGGGATTAAATGTGATAAGGTAGAGTGAGAAAGGAGTGAGAAGGAGGGGTACACAACAGGAGAAGGGGATTTGCATGTATTAGAGCGATCATTGTGCATTTGAATGAACCAATCGGTCTTGCTCACACTTGATCCGGTTGAAAGTAGACTGTGTTACCCATCGCCAATTGATAGAAGAGATGTAGACCAAGTGTGCAACAGCTGCTAAAAACATGGCTAAACACAAGCCAATCCATAAGCCAACAAGTGCCCATCCTGCTTTGAATGTAAGCACATAGGCAACAGGGAAACCAACCACGTAATAGGCATTGATATTGATGTAGGTGGTGATATCAGGTCTTCCCATACCACGCATAATACCTGTACATGCTTGTCCAACAAATTTCACTGCCAGATATAGACCAAACAAAGGCATCACTTGGGCAACAATGCGCACAATATCGCGATCGTTAGTGAATACACGTCCCACAAGTTGGCCAAAAGTGGCAAGTAATGGTACCAACATCACCAGCACAAGTGATACTGCCATAGCAATCGCTAACATCCAAGCTGCATGTAATGTTGCCTTGATACTGTTATTGTCATTGTCGTTGTCTTTGTTCATGCATATGCTTCCAATCTTGTTGCTGACACGTGTAGCTACAGCTGCTGATAATCCCCAGCCAAGTGAAGCACACAGTTGGTCCAGACACATTAGGATCGATTGTGCAGCCAAATGCTTTGTGCTCAAGTATGATGCTCCTAAGGACACCAGCTCAAAACACCACCATTCGGATGCAAGATTCACGATACCAGGAATGGCATATCCTAGATATGGCTTCCAGTCATTTAAGCATGCACTATTCCAACCACCCCAACAGGCTGTTTCATGATGCCGTTCGCACTTGAGATAAGTATATCCAATCAATAGCACCAACATCATCCAGCTTGTTATTATGCTTGAAAGCATAACACCATCAAAGCCGAGATTGAGCATAAACGTCAATGTGTATGTCAATAAGATCGTTATAGGCGTGGTTAACATGAGAACTCCTGTGCTACCACCCATAATGCCTTGTGATTGAAGATACTTGCGAAGTGCTTCACTGCATATATAAGATAGCTAAGGATCAGTATTCAGAGAATTGAACAAAATGATAGTACTTACAAACAACAGTAGGCTGGTGCACCAAACAAGTCATATCGTAAATAGATGCCTATCATACAGTTATGTCAGTTACGTGCTCTATAAACCCAGAAGATAGGTAAAGATTATGTGTTACCTGCAAAGAGAGCTACATCAGGATCCTGCCCAATGGCTACAAATAATCGAGTCGCATTGAGCCACAATGGTGCCAAAAGCACATGCCATGCTACAAGAATTACAATTGACTTTTGTAAATGAAGTCCAACCAATGTCTTGTCCTTGGATCCAGTCCATGCTTGGCCACAAAGCGTATCAAGTGCATTAAGAGTCCCTAGTGCAACACTGGATGATGTAATTGTTGCAAACATGGTTCCAAGTGCTGAACCTGCCAATTCATTTGGTCCCTGTTACAGGTATTAGGACTTATGTCAATAAAGTCGACTATTGATGACATACAAGGTGCCCAAAAGCTGACACATAGGTCAGCTTACATAGTAAATTCAGCAGATAGAAACCAGCAACCGGTATGCTATTTCGAGAAAGCCAATTCAATTCATGTGGAGTGGATGATGCCCTTGATGATGATGATATGGATGTAGATGTAGATTTGATAAGTGGTGTGATCTCACTCGGTGACATGGTAGTAGTCGTTGTGTGAAGATATGAGTATTATGGATGGAGTGGGCGTTTGTAAAGGGAGAAAGGGAGTGATACGTTGAAATTGGCGGAGGCAACAACAGGTCATGATTGGATTGTTTTTATACAATCTTCTCATACACTATATCTTCTTATTGATTTGACTTCTCGACCCCACTTTCACACTTTGCT
The DNA here is from genome assembly GCA_008728235.1 of Lichtheimia ramosa. Taxonomy (NCBI): domain Eukaryota; kingdom Fungi; phylum Mucoromycota; class Mucoromycetes; order Mucorales; family Lichtheimiaceae; genus Lichtheimia; species Lichtheimia ramosa. The sequence goes on from CP031823.1 coordinate 2,110,942, forward strand.
CCACCCCCCAAGCACATCTTACGCTCCTTCTCCGCTCATGCAGCCGACTTTTTTGCAACTAAACTTAGTAATATCGGATTATCAGCTCGCTTTTGCATCACCAAGCTTGCACATATATATATGCACCTTGCTTCAACTTGCATGTTTTCACATTTCTACATTAGTAGCATTCTTTAGAAGCAACTTGATCTGTTGCATGTTCACATTCTTGTCTAGTGACATGTGCTCTAATCAAAGTGTCGGCATTGATAAGCTTGTTTATTCAAAATCTGTGGATGCATCATCATCAGGTACATATGATACGGAGTGGTTTGGGGGGGGGGGAAATTGTAAGACCAAATACAAAAAGCTAATGTCTCCTTCAATGAAAAAGAAGAAAGAGAACTAACAGAGATTTCCTTGGTCTGCAGCAAGATTGTCCAATGAGCTGCTGTTGTATTTGGCACGAACTTGACACTGCGGATTGAATTGGTCCCCTCTAAGAACGCCACAAGCCGATTCGTTTGAAACAATAAGCTGTTCCATCATAGATATATGATGATAAAAGCATTCATCATACACACATTGGAACTGTCAGCTGCCGATCTCGTCGTGATAATATGTCTCAGCTCATATCATACCGCTTTGTGTTGCATTCCGTGTCTTGGCAAGCTGAGATTCTTTCACAAGCAGATCACTCTACTATGTATTTGTCTTTCATTTAGTCTTCCTCTTTACACATGTCATCTTTATTTACAGTCTTGTACGCAATACCATATATGCTAAGGATCAAGAAAGCAACCAACTTGTAATCCTTGAAGGTAACACGCTGCTATTAAGATGAAAATCAATCATTGCATGCTCACAATCACTCTTCGTACACTATATGTTGTTTATATTTGCATTGCTTATTATCAGCATGACTCGAATGTTGACTGCAAATGTTAGCTGGACCACACGTGATATTCCTTTTCTGAATATTGCTCATGCAGCATCACAATGTTTGTCGATCCTTTGTTTATTCTAGCTGTGTGCACAAATCTATATACAAATAGCCAAAAACAGCAATTATGATGTTGACGATGTGATTCTCTCTTCTTCGTGCTTGATGCGATTATGTGTCTTTTGTGCTATACTTGACCAATGGATGTTTGTAATGTAGATGGTATGCATCCCTGCTGCCGAAAATATTGCCAAGCAAAGTCCTATCCACAAACCAGACAATCCCCAACCTGCTGTGAATGCTATGGCGTATGCTGCGGGACATCCTACCCCATAATAGGATCCCATGTTGATCCATGCCGTCACAGAAGGTCGTCCAATACCACGTAAGATGCCTGTGCATGTATTGCCGATTGTTTTTGCCACAAGATACAGAGCAAAAAGTGGAATAAGGCTTATCACCATATTACGCACCATATCTTGATCATCATTGGATGCAGGTGCGAACCATTGGGCTATTTGATATCTCAACAACCAAAGTATCACTGTAGTGATGCTTCCAGAGATCATGGCCCATATGTATGCAGTGGCAATAGCCATCCATGGGATCTTGTTTTCTCCTAATTGGTTTCCAACACGGATTGCTGCAGCTGTTGATATGCCCCAACCTACTGAGCTTGTCATGTCATCGAGACTCATGAGAATGGATTGGGCTGCTAAAACAAGTGCTTTTTCTCCTACGTCAATATAGGAGGCACCAAGCGATAAGAGATCGTAACACCATAATTCAGAGACAGCATTGATCATTCCTGGTACAGCGTATCGAAAAAATAGGGGCCAATCTTGAAGACTTGCTTTCAGATCCCATCCACCCCAACCTTGACTTCCACGCACCATCTTTACATATAGCACGATACCCAATAACATCATCCAGTAGGTAATACTTTGTGCCAAAGGGACACCAACAAATCCGAGTTGCATCCAAAATGTCAATCCATAGGTGAGCATAATGCTAAATGGGGCAACGACACACTGTACAGTGACACTTGCTTCCATCACACCTTGTGCTTGTGTATATTTACGTATGGCTTCACTATAGCAAGCATGCATGTTAGCATGTACACCATATATAAAACAGCATAGTATACTTGCAAATAGCTGTAAGCAGGTGCACCCAGTAAATAGTAGCGGAGATATAGGCCTGCATCAAACATTAGTGACATTTCAGGAACAATCCAGCAATACAAAACATGTACCTGCATAATGTGCAACATCTGGATCTTGGCCTATTGTTAAAAACAATCTTGTAGCATTCAACCAAAGAACAGCTGTGATGATATACATGACACCAAGGATAAGGAAAGTACGTTGCAAATGGATGCCAATGAGCGTCTTATCTCGTGCCCCAGTCCATGCTTGTGAACTTAATGTATCAAGGGCACTCATTGCACCGTAGGTGATGCTAAAGGCTGTCATAGATGCAAACATCAACGCCAATGCTGATGCAGCCAATTCAGTTGATCCCTGGATATAAAACAATCTTGTTAGCTTATGCGACATGCTTGTCAATGCACTTGACACTGCTTTTGCTTACTAAATGACCACAAGCAATAACGCCTACTGTTCTTGACATCAGTGTCAAGGCATAATATCCAACGACAGATAAGCTGTTGCGGATGAACCATCTTAATTCAAGCACTGCTCTTGTGTTATCCTCGTTGATGGGGTATATCAGTGGTGTCGTCTCATCCGAAAGCTGCTGCTGTTGCTGTTGGCGGGATACCATGCAAAAGAAAGATGTAATCAGGCCTGTTTTGGGAAAGAAAGCTGCTGTATATAAAACGGGAAAGGGGTCACAGATCCAGGGTAACACACTATCGTCATCAGATGCCATCATTTCTTATCCTTATGATCTGGTTGGTATCCTTGTTCTACTATATCTAAGCTGGTATGTGTGGAGCAAATCAGCCAATGTCTTTGCTATCATCATGTGTGATAATGTTGTAACGAACATGGTTCTTGACACTATATGTTATGTCGCTATTGCGTATTATGCACTTCTTGAATGTATGCAGCATGCATATATTAGATCAATAGCTTACTTTGAAGAGAAAACATAAGGAATGGTGATTCTCATGACGTGTTAACTTTTAACTTCTTTATTGCACAATAGTACTTGGTCATCTATGTAATAGTATTCACTACAGAATGCATATATCTTGGTTTGACGAGACACAACAGCTAGTGAAATCTGATTTGCCTATTGGAAGCACCAATCCTCTATTGACATGGTGCTTAAATACATTGATCCCCTTTCAAACTATCACTGCAAAGTCCAATGTTGCTGTATGGATGTAATCTTAACCAATAGAGCAAGATATACGATCAGTATCAAAAGTGTAGGAGGAGGGGATGTAATTCAAGTGGCGCCTATCAATGCATGACGCTCTTCATTTTCTTTCACTCTCCTTCATGACCGAACCACCAATGGGTGCCTGGACTGCTCCACATCGCTCTTATATACTTCATTGTGACCTTTTGTCTTCTTCAAGTCGCCATTGGCAGTCAATGTAACGATTGCAGCGTCAATGTGTTTGCGCACTTCCTTAAAGGGTTTGTAGAGCAGCAACGTGATAAGCTCTTTTTGCTGACGTACTTTCATGACTACCATCTTCCCAGACTTTCTCGCTTCATGGATAAAGATAGTTAAAGGCTGTCACAGAAGAGTAGGTGTTATTGATCATACTAATATAGGATCTTCAATGCAAGAGATACCAGATTCAAAGAAGCATAGGATGACACCTTGAAACCTAAGGAAACGATTGTTTTTACGATGCCGTTTGTCACCAATTACATCACCAACGATACGGCATATATTGCAGACACTTGGCTGGTTTATTAGGAAGGATAACGAGATGCAACGCATTGATGCACTATGGTGATACTTGGTACTATGGCGTCTGGGATCATATCACGCCTTTGCTAGCACCTCCAGTAATGATCGTTAGATAGTTTCTCCCCTATATAGCAGATGTTATTGCCCATATGTTTGTAATGAACCATTGCATTTTCTATCCAATCTGTGTTATGGTAGTAGCTGCTCAGCAGCAACATGGTTGTCTCGGATATTAAGCTATATAGTGTGGAACATCACTCTTATATGAAACATCTTTTCTAAAGCACACTCGCCACATCTTCAAGATTGTAATATGTCATGCGACATGATCTTTCACAACAGTTGTAAACAAGACGTCATGATGCATTACAATGAGAACAAATGAAACTTTCTATCCTTGTTTGACATGGTCCAAACTTAAACAGAAGCAAGTCATGTCTCAGGCTGCTTAACGACTGATCAGTGATAATATGCCTCGTTGATAGAAACCTGTCGAAAGCACACCTGCATCAACCAGTCAGGTGATTTGCATGAAATAAAGGGCGCCAAGAGAAAATCCGCCAATATAACCCAGCATCTCGGCTTGGCTATCTCTTCTTACTCTTTCTTTTACTCTTTGTTTCTTCTTTCAATCACACAAACAATCACAAAACATGGTTGGCGACTGCTGTCTCATTATCCTTATCCTATTGCTCCCTCCTCTTGGTGTGTTTTTGATGAAGGGATGCAACTCTGATTTCTGGATCAACGTGTAAGTAGTCTTTTTACTCTACAAATCTTGCTGTATTATCATCTAACGCGATCCATCGTGAATAGTTGCTTGACCATTCTTGGTTATTTACCAGGTTAGTATAGACTTTACGTCTTTTGACTTTATGTTATGCCTAAAAGGTTCTTTTTGCTAAACGGATATGGATAATAGGTCATTTGCACGCCTTTTACGTGCTTGTCAAGGACCGAGAACAAAGACAACAACAACAACAGATCCCTCCTCCCCCACCAGGCTATGGTGCTGTTCCTACACAACCACAATAACCATCTTGGACTTTTTTGTTCATATTGTACCCCATTTATATATTACATATATCCACATATCCTAGTTCACGGGAATACATTTCTTACTTCCAACTACTCACCTCGGTGGCTTACATGAAAAGTGAAACGCTGTGAAACGCATGACAAGTTACACGACACCTGCAAAGTGGGACAAGAGAAAGAGATTGAGAAAAGAAAGTACCATGTTCATTTGCTGGGATGAAGAAGATTGTCTATGGATATGTATAAAGGGATCGTACATGTTAGGATGTAGCTTTAAGATGTGATTGTATGGTGGATGAAGGTTGTTGGGAGAATGAGACCGATAAGGATGGAGGATGGGATCTTCAGTAATCTGAGCTCAGCTGTTCCAGGTCCTGTTCCGAGAAGCCAAGCAATGTGAGCACATATTTAAGACTCTTCTGATTGATACGCGAAGGTGCCTAGAAAGATGATGATGATAAATCTATTAGAATCCATATATCCCTAATCATTGTGTTCCTTCATCCTTTTTACCTGTTGCTGGACACGAGGTTTGGCGTTGAAAGCAATACCAAGACCAGCCTTATTCAACATCCAAAGATCATTGGCACCATCACCAACAGCAATGACTTGTTTTGGAGTAACGCCTTCTGCTTGAGCAAGCACATCCAACAATTCAGCCTTTCTGATACCATCGACGATAGGACCAACAGTTTCACCAGTCAATGTTTTTCCATCCCAAGATACTTTGAGCTACATTGATGCCGTTTTAGCGTGTGTCAAGATCGACCAACAAAATAAGCACATGATCTCTACCTGATTTGCAAATGCGTAATCCAATCCAAGCTCGGCTTTAACATAGAGTGCCAATGGCATGAAACCACCTGTGCAATAGAATCCATCTTGTTCAGAATCCAATAAAGCATGAAAAACGATTGACTTACCACTAATGACAGCTAATTTAAATCCAAGTTTCTTGAGCGCACGACATAAGAAATGAGCACCTTCAGTAAATGTCAAGCTCTCTTTGACTTTTTCGATAACATCCACACTTGTGCCATTGAGCAGAGCAACACGACGACGCAATGATTCCTTGAAATCAATCTCTCCATTCATAGCTGCTTCTGTGATAGCCTAACATGACATGTATGAGAAACAATTCCTATCTTCTTGATCTCTACTTACAGCGACTTGATCCACAACACCTGCATGTCGAGCAATTTCATCAATAACTTCTTGGCGAATCAGTGTTGAATCCATATCAAAGACGACAAGACGTTTGTTTTTGCGAAAGACATCATCACGTTGAAGGGCGATATCAGTGCCATGACTGGATGAAAGTTCAAAAAGATCGGTGCGTAACTTGGACATGTCAAGTGTTTGAGGAACAGAAAGACGAAAATCGGCACATGACAGCATACCACCATCCCTATTCAATGGAGCCAGTTTTTCCACTGAAATACGATACTTTAAGCAGAATTGGGCCCAATCACGCAAGAAAGCAGGCTGAAGACCATTCTGATTCAACAAACTAGCTGCATACTTGAAACGACCAACATAAGGAGCTTCTTCAAGTGATGATGGAACACCTTGTGGATCACGTTCACCCAAACGACCTTCTTCTTGTGAGTGACGTACAGGAGGTTCAGTTGCTTCAGTATCAGGCACATTGTATGTCAGTGTAGCATCCCACTTTTCTGCTGCTGCTGCAAGACTTTTGAAAATGGCATCGCTATCCGATCGGAGGGTAATAAGGACACCAAAAGTGACATGGTGGTAAAGACGTGATAACATGCAGTCGTTAATGTCGCAGGGGTGGTTGGCCAGACAATCAAGAACAGCACCAACAATGTCAGTACCATGAGGACCTGCCATGGTGACAAGCACCTGTTTGTCCTTGCTTGCCAAAGGAGCAGTGGTGGTGGCGTTCGCGTTATTGGATGCCATAGTCTGATAAAAGATAAAGATGATCAAAGGAGATCTATCCGCTGGTGACAAATATTGATGCTGAGTTGTCAATCGAGAGTGAATCACATGATGCTTATCTACTGACAGTCGTCCAATGCCCCCCTTCAACAACTCTATCCATACACATCGTCTCAAAACTGCACGTGATCATGATAAAGAAGACTAAAGATATTGACTGGATATGCCTCTAAATGCATGATGAAGCTTGTGTTTCAGATCAAAGAAATGCTTCTTGTGATGGGAATGGTTCTCACGAGCATGTTGGATAAGGTAATCGTGCATGAATGGTTGGTGATATGGTTACACTAGTGTTTAGGAGGTCACTTTTTGAAAGAAAAATCTGCCAAGGTGGGGTGTAAATGATAATAAAGTGGATGTGTATTGTGTTAGTTTTATGTGAACAAGAGAACATGAAGAAGGGGATCGGGTGTAGTGTTGTTATTAAGATGACTATACATGCACGATGGGTGATTTTTACAACTATGCGAGATAATTACATGGGGAAAGATACAACATATGAAAGAATAAGCCTATGATTTGAATGACTCTGTCCCATATAATCATACAGGTGAGATCGCAGCTGGTATATCTTGATTTGATGCTGATGAACGACCTATTCTTGTCGGGGTCCATGTGGTTAAGCGCCTAAACACACCTGACATGTTATTGTTTTGCTGTTCTCCAACACAAGAGTGAGCTTCCCAAGGCTTGCACAAGCGTTTCTTGCCATCATGAGAGAGTAGATCAGCATGATCTTCTTCAGTGTCATGAAGCACCTCTGGATCATAGATACATTCAAAGCTGCATTCAAGATTATCTTGTTCAAATTTATGAATGACAGGGGGTTCCTTGCTGATTCTGACAGACAATGATTTCTTTCGCTTGGATGTTTTGGTCTTTGCAGTAGTATCCAGAGATAATCTACGAAGCTGGCTGATCATTGTTGTCTTTGTTTGAAAAGAAAGAAGATAAAGAGAAAGAGATCGGTTCACACGAACACAACAAACCCCTTTCTTTCTTTTTCAGTGCTCACACACACGCACACGCACACACACCTTGTGCCCAAGAACCAATAGTGTTGCACCATTCCACTTTGAATACAGTTAGCAGCTGTCTCCCGCGGAGCTAGTCTTCATCTGGCTGATGTGCAGTGTACTTGAGCATGGCGATCCACCCAACACAAGGAAATCCGTGTTACCTTACATTCATATCCATATATGTCTCAAAGTGAAATGTTTTATTTTGCTTTATTCTCTATAAGATCTGTATTGATTGGTGGTATTATCTACAAATGTATGCGATGGGGAAGGAAAGGGGTTGGTTGAATCACAATTTAGTGTATAAGCGACGTATAGGTTCTGTTCGCTTGATCCTCGCTAGAATCTTTAGACGCCAAAGTGCGTACATGTAAGCGCCTAAACCAGAGGAAAGAGCGACACCAGAGAATGCATAAAAAGCGATTGGATCATCCTCAAAATAGTTCCTCAAATTCATGCCAAAGAGTGCACCATATACGCTTACGATACTTGCTGACAAAGTAATGATCGTCAACCGGATATCAAACCACATGAGTGAATTGCGAGATACGTCAAGGATAATCTGGACAATCTCTTCAGTGGATCGCATATTGGATATCAACGATGATGCTGTGCTGGCAATTTCTTCAGTTTGCTTCAAATAGGATTCCAAGAGTAGTTCCACTTCCTCATGATCTGATGAATCTCTAGGTTTTCCAGCCTTCTTAGCAGTAAGATACATTGCTGCCAAATCATCATCTACAAGATAAACATAGGTTAACATACATTCTTTCTTCCTTCACTAAAGACATGCATTACCATTATCCAAAACATCTTCGATTGCATCATGGATTGATAAGGCGTCTTTTTCAAACTTGGATAGCTTTTTTGAATACTGCAATAGATCACGTAGATGACTCTGCTTGACTGATTGTTCCACATCAGCAATCTCTTCCAAATCGCCCAAAAGCTTGTTGACAGGTGCTTCAAGTACTTCCAATTGTGATTGTAAAGAGGAGACCACTGATACCAATATAGCTTCCAATGCCCTATAAGAATGTCAATGATCGTGTAACACACTTATGCAGATGTCATCGACTACTTACCGGAATTCAAATGGCAGTTCATGGTTGGTGCGTAAGCGTTCTTGCAAGTCATAGATAAAGATGCTTTGATTGTAGCTGTCAGAAGATCCAAATGTATCAAATAGAATGACGAGATCGCTCTTGACAAGTGCCTTGAGATGGGCAATGTTGACAAGGATGGCTTCTGGTCGTACCAAAATGGATGGCTTCTGATAGGCAGAGTGTGTATCAATGCCACGCAAATCGCGTGGTAACAAGGAATGTCGTTGGCAAATATCCGATTTACCAAACTCGCCTGCAGTGATTCTGACAGCACCTGTGGCATCAAACTCTGTACCTGTATGTGTGTACAAGCATAACACAAACAAACCTTGTTACTACTTTGTCAAGAGAAACAACATCCATGATAACTTACAGCGTAACTTCAAGTCACCTTTCTTGACAGCAATAGCATGCGTTGTGGTAGCAAGTCGATTCTGTTGGTTGAAGCATCGTGGTTGTTGACGTTGGTGGAGACGACTTGTATACAATGGCCATTGTGCTGTTGTTGTTGTTGTTGCGACTCGTCGACGTGGAATTCTTGCAAAAGCTATACTGGATCGACAAGAGACATTCCTCAAACACTGGAATGCGATCGGGATCATGCCAGGAAAGCGAGTAGCTGGAGGAAAAAGTCCAAGTGAAAAGGCGACGTTGTTATATTGGTGGCACAAGGAAAGACAGGGTTCTTTTGTTTTACTTTTCAGGCAAGAAATTTAGCATTGCAGCCTTCTTTCTTCACCAGCACTTGTTGCATTGCCGGCATTTGACAGCAACATGCTTGACCATACAAAGAGCAAATGCATATGACCTGGCCATTGACATATCACAAGGCTTGTCTTGGTGTCATCAAGGATATTATATATACATACATCCTCCCCTATTCAAATGGCTCTCATGCCATACTAATATGTACTTCATGTGTTCTTTTCTTATAAAGTACGAGCTTGGCTCTTGAAAACTGACTACCATTTATACAAATGATATCCTTGGTACTGAAAGTAGCCGAGGCAGCATTCTTATTGGCACTCTGTGAACCAGGTATTCGGCATTTCAAGCTGAAGTAGAAAGTGTTTGTGCATAATCAGTACTCTGTTCATGCTCAGCTTTATATACATCTTCCAGAAAGTACAATATGATCTCAGACATTACTTTGAAGCAGGCTTGAAAACATAGTGCTCACTTTGTAAATGATAAGTGATTACTACAATGTGTATATACATCCTTCAGCCAGTCGATCACTGCAATATCAAGTGGGAAATGGTGTCCTTTCATTCATCTAAATTGTGTCTTTTCCCTGCAAGTACTCATGTACACTCGATCACTGAGGCATAAAACCATATTATGCACTGCATTTCTAAGATGTCGTGCATATCCCAACAGTACATGCAGCACTTGTGCCAATAGTAAAGAGTAAACATCTTTCCTCATGTACCTTTTCGATCACATGGAAGTCCTTGGTTTCTTCTTTGACATGTGCTGCCTATAATTTATGTGTGTATCGCTAGTAAAGGTGTTACAAGACCTAAATGAACTGTGAATAGCTGCAAGTGATATAAGCGAGTGTCATCTAAATACAAGTGTACAGTGCCATAGGGTGTATATAATTGCTTTGACTCATCAGAAGTAGTGTAAGCACAGCTTGAAGATGAGTATCCTTCAAAAACCCCATAGCAGTATCCTTTAAATGGCATGCATTAGCCAATGAAAGCAAACCAGCTCCGCCATGGATGCATTGGATAAGTAGTCTTTTCTCTTTCATGCTTTTGTGACACGTGATGGCGTCAGATTTAGCCAGCATGTTCTGGTTAAGAAAATGTTGTGCATATCGGATGATCGGCAATCACTGATTTAGGCTAAACAATCCTCCAACAGGTGAATCACACTCTAGTTTAATATCGCTAGTCTAATTTTCTGGCTGCTGCTAGCTCTGTTGTAGTAGTCAATGAAGTCAACTTGTGAATCTGATGAGGAAATTCTTTCCACATGTGGTGATAAACTATGCATGCTATAGGTGATATGGTCCAAGTGCAAGCATGATCTGGTATTGTCATTGTCATTGTACTACTCTGCAATAAACGTTCCAATGTATGATGATTACAAAGTTCATGTTTACCAATTGTTCGTCTAAAAGAAATACAACGGGAAAAAGGAATCGCAACAAGATGCTATATATGAAGAGGAGTAGTGGGAGATTATATATATATAATGTGTGTGCGTGAATGTTGGAGGAAGAGAATATAGGCGATGGAATACCAGTTCCAAGGTATTGGATGAGAGGGAAGATAAGCATGTGGTGATCATGGCGGATGAGGAATGGTGTAGTAATAAGTATCTAGTTGATTGTTGACATCATTGTCTTCTTGAAGCCTCGAATCTTTTCACATTCTCCCTTTAGGTTGTCAGCCCGTGACGTGTGCCATTCGCCAGATGCATGAAATTTACGAGCATATCGCAAGCAAACTTCCTCTCGATAATTAATGTACAATTTCCGGTTGTATTGGCGCTATTACATATAAGGATCAGTGTCATGAGAAAAAGTTGCATGAACCAGTCTTACCTCTTTGCGTCGTGCATCTTCAGGATAACGATGTGTCTGATGGATCAAAAAGTCATTTGGAAGGACCCAGTATTCGATACCAGACAAGAAGATTTCATAAAGACAAGCAGCTTTGTTGGCACCGTAACCGACAAAACGTTCTTCACACCAAGGAGATCCTTCTTTCTTGTAGATGATATAAGGCTCATAAGAGAAATCATAACGTGTCACCTTGTAGAGCTCATCAGATTCATACCATTTGGTGTAATTGGTGGATCCATGTCCTTTGAACCATCCTTTGTGGAACATGCCGATCTTATCTTCTTGCACAAGATCCATAAGCTGGTCCTTCTTGGTAGGAAAAGTACGCCAATCATTGCCATCATCCAAATTATCAAACTCAAATGCAGGTACCACTAGTGCTGTACGTCCTTCACGTAACCGATCCATGATTTCAGGATTACCACGGATGGATTTTCTCAAATCAGTGCATAAGTGAAAGTCGACATCCAACATCATGATATAATCTGTGCGAGCAAATAACTTGGCAACATTGCGCCACATGTTGAATTGACGATCGTATTGATCCACAATCAAATGCAAGTCGACATATTTCTGCATATCTGGATTGGATGCATGCAATTCCTGTAACTCAGTGATCACTTCATCCTTGGTTTCATCATCCATGACATGCACTGTAGCAGAGATGGGACCTATACAATCATAAGTCCACTTTTCCTTTCCTTCGTCTATGTATCCAATTACCTTTATAATTGCTTGCAAGTCGAGAAAGTACAAGGAAACGATTACGAGTGACCAATGTTGACATGGTGATATCTTCCTTATCAAACGTCTCCTTTGCCCGGAAAAAGTATGGTGTCATGTTACTTGGTCCCATAGCTTCTGAAAAGACCTTGCTCATGATCAAATTCTCGGGTAGTACTTGTACAGCACCATGGGCGTTCGACCAAGCAACAGTATGTTCACCAAGCTGTTGTTGTTGTTGTTGTTTGGAGTGCGTTGAGAGGGATTCCTGTTGATCGGATTCTGCATGGGCGTCTCTAGCTCTCGGCAAGAAGCCTCCAAAGTCATGACTGGTACCACTGTAAGTTGCAACGAGATAACTGGCAGTGTAGATGACCGAGAGAATGGCGTAAGTGATGAGAAGGTACTTGAAGAGCTTGGTTACAGCTTGACTAAGCTCCGGTCTCATATTGGAAAGTGGATAAAAGCGGAGAGAAGAGGAACAAAGGGACACTGAAAGATCGGATGTGAAGACACTGAAAAGGAGTGTGAATAAAGAAAAGAGAGAGCGAGTGAGAGAGGAGTGAGCTTTTACGTGCCCAGCGAAAACGAGTGTATGCGAGAGAGAGTAAAAGATGAAAAAAAGCACACTTTGGTTTATTTTTGTTCCCGCCACGTTACATTTGGTACCAAAAGCGCGCTAATGATGGTGCTTCACTTTTAATAGACAGCAATTGATATGAAACATCCTTCCATAAAGCATATAGACTATATATATATAGAGTTGATACCCTTTAGTATAGGTCATTATGCCATGTATCGATCCATAGCACTACAATAAATATCATAGCAACATCTTATTCCACCTTTCCGACAGGTACAAACATTAAATGCGTACAAGGTACATCAATAAACAAGATTCATTGGTTGCTCTTCCCCGCCATATGCTTATTCGGGTAGATGAACATGTTTCTTGCAAAAGCTTGGGTCCACGCGATACAATCATATCGTTCCCATCAGCAACTTTTGCGTATTTTCGGGAATCAAGTAGCTCTGAGTTGTATCTATTGCTGAGCTGGTGGGGTTCATTCATGTCGTACATGAAGCTGCACCTTGTTCTCTATTGCAGAAATATCCGACAGACCACATCTTCTTAAAAGTGGCGCAATGCTACAGTAACAGCTCATTTTCTTTTATGTCATTGCATTTAGAAGGTGATCTTATAAGACATTGAAAGGAGTCTTGACATGATTGGACTAGTAACATGACGCATAATGTAGCTATTGCTCTAATATATGGTATAGTATCATTTGTTCACTATAAAGAGCTATATCAGGAAAGGATTGATTGATACCAGTGGTATTATGGCATAATTGCATCAGTGCATTATGCATTGTGCATGCACATACATTGATAAATGATGGCTCAAATGTTATTAAGAGGAGAAAACAAAATGTGCTGCTGGCGTGCTCTAATGGTGTAACTTAATTCTAGTATTATTGGAGTCGGCTTGGAGGGATGGAATCGGATGAGTGATGAGCAGTGCCGATGACTGAATATGATTGGATTGGACCATTGGATTTAGCAGTGGTGAGCAATTTGGACCTGAGCAATGCTGTTCTTCTTTCCCGACAAAGCAAGTACTTTACAACTTTCACTCAATGCACGGCTACCAATCGTTCCCTGTCATCAACCAACACTTTATTGTGGATCGTAAATACCAATTCCTTCGTGAAATGGGTCAAGGCGCTTATGGCGTCGTTTGGTACGTTACTTTGTTTCCTTTCTTGACTATCTGCTCACTCTTTATATGTATACAGTGCAGCAAAAGACACAGAGTCCGGTGAACAAGTAGCCATCAAGAAGGTAAGCATGAGATATACAAAGAGCCAAAGATCAATAGTAACACTGTTGTATCAAGGTGTGCAGGATCTTTGAGAAGAACATCCTTGCCAAACGTGCCTTACGTGAAGTGAAGCTCCTCAAACACTTTAATGGACACGAGAATGTATGTCAAGTTGAAGAAGATATTGTTGTATCTAAATGCTTCTGGATTGCAGATCACTTCCATCATCGACATGGATATTGTCAATCTTCAAGACTTCAACGAGCTGTAAGGATCTATTATGATGTAATGATCAAATTCAATTGTCTAACATGGCTACTGCTGTCAGCTACTTGGTGCAAGAGCTTATGGAAGCTGATTTACATCAAATCATTCGATCTGGACAACCATTGACCGATGCTCACTTTCAGTATTTTGTTTATCAAATCTGCCGAGGATTGAAGTATATCCATAGTGCCAATGTAAGTATATCACTTGTTCATAGCATATATTGATGCTTACATCTTTTGACAGGTTCTTCATCGGGACTTGAAGCCAGGTATATTACAATGATCATTGATTAATTGCTTTGTGCCATGGTAACTTTCCTCTTACATTTAATAGGAAACTTGTTGGTCAATGCTGATTGCGAATTGAAGGTAACAGACAACCATGGATTGGAAGCGAAACAAAAAGATTGACCTTGGTTGATCATAGATCTGTGATTTCGGTTTGGCTCGTGGTTATTCGGAGAACCCTGAAAGCAATGCAGCTGGATTTATGACGGAATACGTTGCTACACGCTGGTATAGAGCACCTGAAATCATGTTGAGCTTCCAGAACTACACTAAAGCCAGTAAGTAATCTTTTATCCCCAAATCACTGATGGTGGATATTAACATGTTGTTGGCAGTTGACATGTGGTCTGTTGGTTGCATTTTTGCTGAGATGCTTGGTGGAAAGCCCCTTTTCAAAGGCCGAGACTGTAAGTCAATGCGTAAATCATCTTGACCATGACTTACAGTTATACCATATAGATGTTGACCAACTCAACCAAATCTTGGGTATCCTTGGTACACCTGATGAAGAAACCTTACGACGTGTTGGCAGTGAAAGGGTAAAGTGGGGAGGAAGGATCAATGTAATTTTGTGTTACTCATATCTTGGTTACACAGGCTCAAGTATATATTCGCAGTTTGCCGCATATGCCAAAGATCTTGTTCCAGAACTTGTATCCCAGAGGTACGCTATCATTAGTCTATCACACTAAAATCAACAACTAACATGCCGTGACTTGCTGCAATAGCTAATCCATTGGCCATTGATCTTTTGAACAAGCTGCTTGAATTTGATCCTGCAAAGCGAATCACTGTGGAAGAAGCATTGGCACATCCATACCTTAGTGCTTATCATGACGTAGATGATGAGGTAAGATTCAATAATATGTCATTCCAAGATATAATCTGACTCATGGATGAATAGCCTGTACACACTGAGACATTTGATTTCTCATTTGAAGTGGTGGAGTCAATCGAAGATATGCGAAGTAAGTCTTTTATCACATTGCAAGATGGTCTGAACCTTTATTCAATCTTCTTTTGGAAGAAATGATTGCCCAGGAAGTCATGTCCTTCAAAGCCAACAAACAAGGATTGCTGCAACCCCAACCAAGTGTCAGTTTACGAAGAAAGGAAAGGTATACATTGGCTGACAAGCAAAGTATGGGCTCTTGTATATGTATTCACACCTTTTGCTAGTCTATCAACGCAGGATCGTGAGACATTGGAGAGAAGCCAGCAAGTTGCAGCACAATCAAGGACAACAGACGGCACAGCACAAGATCCACATGCCACTGCTAGTGGCTCCGTAGCAGCATCAACAGTTGCCAATCACCCAGTGAACCACATGGAAGTAGATGAGCTTGAGCGAGAGCTGAGTGGGCATATGTAAACTTGGAATTAGCAGCAATAGTAGATTCAATGACTATAAATGAACTATTGTACCCAATTTCTGTTGTGGATATAAGCAAGCTTTATGTTGATGGGAATTGTTAGGGACACCATATCCAATTGCCTAATCAGACTACGGACACCATATAGTCTTTTTTTAGCCTATTGTCTTGCACTGTACTTCAAATCTAATATCCAGTCAAGATGGTGTCCCTAGTAGCAATAAGCATCCTGTCAGTTTAGTGAATGGTGTCCCTATCGGTGTCTCATATAGTAATCCTTGTAGTTCACATATTCCTTCCATAAAAACACGTGACACTTCAACATGATACAATCAGACACATATACAATGATATGTAATTACATATTCACCTTAACCTATGACATTGGTCGAATTGTCCCTACATAGTAAATGGTCCCCATGGGATTACATAAGTAGATGATCCATGGAGTAAGGATGAGATCCTACTAATGACCCAATAACGGATAATGAGCTGCACTTCTTGATAATATAAGCTAAGGACAGTAATCCTCCACGACATGACCTGACATCTTATAAAAGATCTTATTGTTTTAACGTCATTGTCTCATTCATTAGATAAGCTTTGACATGATGTACTTTGTGGACAACCTCTTAATAACACCGCTAGGGACACCATTCACTAAACTGACAGGATGCTTATTGCTACTAGGGACACCATCTTGGCTGGATATTATATTTGAAGTACAGTGCAGGGCAATAGGCTAAAAAAAGACTATATGGTGTCCGTAGTCTGATTAGGCAATTGGATATGGTGTCCCTAACAATTCCCTATGTTGATTACTTCTTCAATATCATGTTATGTTAGCAGGTGTATATGTGATCCATTCGCATAATACATTGCTACTAAAAAGGAAATTGTTTTGACCTAATGTTGATGCGAGAGATTCTACTGGCAAAGGATGGATGATCTACACACACTAGCTGACCATGAGCCCAAAACAATAAAGGCTGAAGAGCATTGTTGGAGTCATCAAAGCCATGAAAACACAAAAGACACAGCAATAGAATCTTGTCATAATCGCATTTACTTTTTGCCCTTTGATACAATGAAACACATTTAAATAATGATATGGAAGTATATGGGGGACGTCTGAATTACACATTGGATCCTTTTGCAGTTGGGTCCTGACTAGGATACTTGGCAGTGGATCCTGAAATGGATGGGGGAGCAGGTGGTTGCATAGCGCCCAAAGAGATTGATGATGCTGCTTCTAATAAGAAACAATGAATAACTTACTCGTATATGATCATGTATGATCCTTACCACTTTGTTTCTTATCCGATTTTGGTCCCTGGGGACGAGCTTTGGCCCATGTCACTCGTAATGGATGTCCTTGCAAGGTCAAACCGGCATCTGCAATTCGTTCAGCTGCAAGTTCAGCGGCAGTTCTTGTGGCAAAGTTGACAAATGCACATTTGGACTTGTGAACAACGACTACTGATTTAAGCTGGCCATAAGTGGAAAAGTGTTGCCTAATCTTCATGTGTCAAAATAATGTCTCTTTCAGTCCATATCCTGTTGCATATACCTCAAATCAGCTTCCGTGATGGTTTGCTCGACACCAGTTACAAATAGAGAAGTCTATGATAGAGTTGCGTTACTACCATGCCATATATATCCAATACATATACATACCACTGTCTTATCTTCTGGTGGAGTCAATGAAGATGTTGCACTGCGAACTCGACTCATGATTTTTGCTGCCACGGGATCATTGGAACCATAATAGCGATCCTTGATGTTTTGCTGTGCAAGATCAGGATCTCCTGGCAACTCGTGTCTAATCGATTGTATTGATCAATGATCTATCCTTCATCTTGTATAAAGAACATACCGATAGGGACAATTGCTTCCACGTGTACATTCACCTTTCACAAAGAAGGAACAAATATGTGGTCGATTGCGCTTGTAATAAGGTTCACTGCGTGCTAATCGTTGCAAAACTTCACGACTGGATGCTGTCAACTTGTTGGGATCATACATATTCTTTTCATCCTCTCCCTATACATTATCCAAGTGTTAAAGATCCATATTGAATGACTTTGTTGATTGATATACCTTGCCAGCAATGTTTTGTGCATAGTATTGTCGATTCACGTCAGAATTGGGAGCTTCAGAATGAATGTTTAATGCTTCATCTCTAACTTGAACAGGAAGACCTAGAGTAAAAGCAGACAAAGTAATTCAATACACATGGTCATTCTAGAGCCATTCACCACCTTACCATATTGTAGATCCAATACACAAGTTTGACACACGTTCTTCAACTTTGCACATATCTGGCAGATTTCAGTCTTCTTGTATCGCATATTGGTGCCAGGGAGCCAACGAAACACTGTAAACGGCCTGGAGCAAATCTACGAGATCTTGTCAGACACACCAAGGCTATACACCATCGTCACTTTACCTTGCATTCTTTGCCAAACGATTGCTTGGTCTATTAGCAAGAGAACAACGAGTCAGTATCCAGATTGCCACCTTGTAAAAGCTTTTCTATCGAGTATTCGTACCAT
This sequence comes from Lichtheimia ramosa, assembly GCA_008728235.1. NCBI lineage: Eukaryota > Fungi > Mucoromycota > Mucoromycetes > Mucorales > Lichtheimiaceae > Lichtheimia > Lichtheimia ramosa. The sequence continues at coordinate 2,129,498 of CP031823.1, forward strand.
GCGGACGTATGGGTTGTCACCAAGGCAAGTCTCGCACACAATCGGGAACTCCTATAGTCTCCATTCAGTTATTCGGTCAAGGACTATCGATAGATGAAGTTGACACGTACCGACTCTTCCCATTGTTGTTTGTTGGGGTCAGCTTTCTGCAATTGGCTCATGGTGGATCGGTGGAGTGCAAAGGCAGCAAAGTGCGGCGTACCTCCAGTTTGATTTTAGGCTGCGACCAAGGTAGCCATTCACCCAACCAGCCATGATAGGCTTCAACTTGGATCTCGACACCGCACAGCTAGAACAGTTCATTGTGATATTCATGCTGTTATTCTACTCTGTACCATTATTCCGTGATGATGACTCTTACTTTACACACTTTGTTATCTTATCATGCTCCTATTTCCTTAAGTGTTGACCATCGGATATACAATATGCCATACGTATTTGGATGCGCGTTCAATGAGAAGAATGGATGCCAGAATGGCTTCTTTAGCATAGCATATAGTATTGTAGTCATTATAGTGTAGTTTATATATACAGTGTACAAGAAAACAATGGGTCATTTTCTCCCATTGCCAATAAAGAACGCATTTCCTAGAGTACAAAGACACCCAAAGCATGAATATAAGGCTCATTTTCTGCAGACAGGCTCCAGGTGTTGGGACTCGTGTATTATTGGCAAAGGGAGAAGAAGGTATGACATGTGACCAGAAATGCAAATGGCGGAATATCCGAGGAATCGTAACACTAACCTTAGTTGGAGAGATAAGGAGCTACTGATAAAACAGTGTAGGTCGTCATCTAATCATGGAGATAACAGTAAAACAAAACACATCCACAATCACTTTCCAGAAAGAGCACTGGCAACGACAATGAGAATAACCATTTGATCATTAATATCCACACATTCACACCATTGTTGAATGTAATGTCCAACACTTTTGTTATGATATGTACCAGTTGACACTCGTTATCTTTATCGGAAACGATCGGGCTGATCTGCGCACACACACACGCACACGCACACACCACACACCAACCACGGACCCGCTTATGTGTAATGTAACCATTTCTCAATCCTCTGCAATCACAGACAGCTTCTTATCATCAAAATGCTACCCATTGTGCAACCTTACAGCTGTCGTCCGGCGTTTGAACCAACAGCGATCCCAGTCAGTTATGTGCCATATTCCTTTGTAAGCTGATAGTCGGCCCTTTATTATAAACTCGGGTGTTGGCATATATAAAAAAAGAAAGCAGCATCTTCCCTTCCGATCACACATGCTCATCATTTTTCAACACGTATCTTCTTTTTCCTTCTTTTCCTCTCTTTTCCTCTTTCCCTACTCTCTTACTTTCCACATATGCCACAAAAGGACAAGACCAAAGTCGCAGTCATTGCTGACCAGATCTTATCCAATCCATTATTTCCATCCACCACTTGTCCAGATTCAAGCGGAAATAGTAAAGAACCCCAAACACAAAAGGATCCACTAGCAAGTCAAGTATGGCGAATGTATACAAAGGCAAAAGACACTTTACCCAATGGCTCACGTCTCGAGAATCTTACTTGGCGAATGATGGCAATGACTCTTAAGAGTAAAAAGAAGGATAATGTTGATGATGACGATGATGACGATGATGCTATGGCTGTCGACAACGCTCCTGAACCAATTCCTGCTACTGTGCAGACAAGCATCGACATTAAAACATCATCCACTGGTAATCCACCATCCCCTGACGACACAGTTGGCTTGTTATCATCTTCAGCACCACCTTATATGATGGACTTTTTGCCACAAGAGCATGAGCACAAAAATGTCCTGGTTACAGGAAGTTCTCGTGCTGATAGTTTGCATCAATACATGGTATGTGAATCATAACGAAAGGATAAAGGTGTTGTGCATAGACTTAACATGTTTGATCATTGCAGCAATCCCAATCGCCACAGCTTTCTACTGGCAAGAGTATCACCATTCCTTCTTATGATTACATGACTGCTGCTATGTCCCAAGAAGCACCAAGACAAATGTCACTGGATCATCGTTCACCTTTACCTATGTCAAGTGGATATTCTCTACAAGAACCATTCACCCATTCTTTGTATCAACAGCCTAGTTTTGCTGCAGGATCAGCACCAAGTAGCATCTATGAACAGACACCAAACATCCTAACACATCAAACAATGTATTCGCCATCTTCACCATATCATGAATTCTCACCAAGATCTTCTACACCTACCACACCAATATCTCAAGACTATCCATCGACTACGAATGACCAAATGAATGCTGGCAGTCTCAGTTTTGAAGAGCTACTAGCTCTATTTTATAACAATCAACAGGCACGACAGCAAACATCCCCAACAGCATCAATGAGAGAAACTTCATGCATCTCACCAACATCACCGTCACCACCACCTTTTATGCAACAACATCCTTCTCCGTCATCTTCAGCTCAGCACAATCAACAGGAATATCACACTAGCAGCAGTAGTAGTGATATTAGCAGACAAGCTATAACATCAACATCGACATCAACACCACTGCAACAGCGTAAATTGTCAAGTAGTAAAGACAACAATGCGATCAAATGCTCCAATTGTAGTACTACAACCACTCCACTATGGCGTCGTGATCCACAAGGACAGCCTTTGTGTAACGCTTGTGGACTTTTTCTAAAGTTGCATGGTGTGGTACGACCACTTAGTCTTAAGACCGATGTTATCAAGAAACGCAATCGTGCCAGTGCCAGTGCGGCCAATGGTGCAAAACAAAAAGCCAAATCCATCAACAATAAATCTACAGATGCCATACAACAACAACAACATCGACGAAGCCTTGCTGCAACCAATATTGCACCCAACAATCATAATAGTATCAGCAACAATGCTACCCAAAGCAAGCGACAACGCCGATTACAATCCCTTACTCCATCTTCATCATCTCCACCACCTGCAGCTCTTGTCGATAATTCTTTTACAACTGGACCAACGTCTATACAACAACAACAACCATTCATGTCTTCCTCATCATCCACAGGTTCCAATTCTTTATCTACTACCGCCCCATTACCCCCGGATGTCTATGCTGTATTACAATCTATTGGCTCCCAGCTTAGTAGCTTACCTGCAGAAATCTTACCTTTAATTGCTTCTGCAGCCAACTACCATGCTATCAACAAGCAACGTCAACAACAGGGTGATATTAACACAATGATCCAACATGCGTTGCAACAGCAACAATCACCTAGCTCTTCATCACCACCTTAAGCCACATGATATATATGCATATGGAGAATAAAACATGGTTATATGGTTGTATTGAATTCAAATATTAGGATAGAGAGAAGATCAACATGTAGTAGTAGTACAATCGATAAGAAGATGTTAAAGTATTCATTGTGCATGATTCTAGCTTAATGGGAGGATCACGGGGGGAGATAAGTCTGACACTAAGATACAGCATGTTGGAGATAAATGCTCGGTGGTTGAAATACCATATCAATGGTCGACCCTTTTTCCTTTTACTCACAATCATTCATCCGGCAGAATCTGTTATGCTGTGAGCCCTTTTTCTTCTTCTTCCATATTGTCAAAGACACAGTTTGCTGGTTCAACGAGTTCCATTCCTGACATGTCGACCAACAATAGTCTTGAAGCAGAGGATGCAACACAGTGTCATGGCTTGGACGACATGGTTATGTCAACGACTACTGCATGTACACAGTCTATGACCCATTCCCCCATTGTCGAGTATCCACCGCCCATTCCAGTCGCTTTACGGCATCCACACCTTGTTGCCTCTGTCAAACAATATCGTTCCGATGTCCAACAACAACAGCTTAAACAACATATCGTATCCGAATCCTTTATCCCAGTTGCACCTGATATGGTCAAACCGCCACGAAGACGACGACGTCCTCCATTCTCATACTCTTCACTTATCGCACAAGCCATTCTTGCTTCTGATGATGAAAAACTGACACTGCGCGAGATATATAAATGGATCATGGAGAAATATCCGGCATTATATGATGTGAATGATACTGGATGGCAGGTACAATGAAGCATCCATTTGACTATTATCGACAAAAAGGAATTAAGCATACATGTAGAATACTATACGGCATAACCTGTCTTTGAACAAATGTTTCAAAAAGGTCCCAAAGAGCGAATCAGATGGATCCCGTGGAAAAGGTGGTTATTGGACAATAGATCCTGCACATATGGCCAAATACAAGGATGGTTCTTTTCCTCGAGGATCAACAACTTCAATATTGAGACGCAAAGAGCCACGAGAGATACGCATGAAAGGGAATAACAGTAATGGATCATCATCAGTTAATCCCATCACACAATCTTCATCACCATCATCACCATCATCATCATCACAACAACAACTCCCTTTATCATCATCATCATCATCCATACCATCATCTTCATCTTCACCTTCCCATATTATGCAGATACAGAGCCTTCTCAATTAGATGTCCCCATAGTACACTTAATAACCATCACATGTAAATTTATGCAATGTCAATCATGTTTATAACATTCACGCTTAATGACGAGCGCTATTGTACCAATCAATGCATCTGTGTAGCTGATGAACATTACTCTTTTCAAATGAACATGTCATTCCAGGTGATCTGATCAAGGGACGTACTACTTTTGGCTTCAATGTCTACCCAGTGCAATTACAATGAGATAGAGGACAAAACATCAGTATAAGCTGATGAATCATAAGGATAATATGGTCAATCATTGAGTCATCGGTATATTCTTCAAAGTGGTAGATATCAGCTATTACTACATGACTTTGTGCAGCTACAAGAAGGATTCTCTGCAGGTACTTCCCATGCAATGATTTCTAACAAACTAATATTAGATTGACTCTTACAATGAAGGATGAGCCAACGTACCTCTGAATGTGAAGGAAACACGTCTATCTCGATGTACAGTGACACCTTCGCTTGATGTTTCTACCAAGTCCTTTGAAATGGAGTGCTTATACAGATATCTAGCATCACCTGTCATCACTAGCATTGATCGACGAGCTAAAGATCCCCTGTTAGCATTAGCATAGTATTCCATGATTCTAGTGGATGATATACACATACGTAATAAAATGTCTATTGAATCTCCTGTTTCCACATGCGTGAACTTCATTACACAAGCTGATAGTAATGACAAGGATAGGATAGCAAGACCGAAAAGTGCAGGAGCATCTATCAAGTAGTAAAGTCAAATCATGGATGTCCATGTTGGCATTGGTTACACACACACCTGTATGGGGCATAATGCCTTGACCAGCATTGTATTCATTCACCAGTAAATGATCAGGTTCCTTTGGCATGAGCTTGTTTTCCATTATGCGAGTAACCACGGCATGTGTAAAGTCAGGCAAGGGACCATACTTTTCCAATACTTTTCTGTTTACAAATGCAGTCAATCGCCATTGCGTGGATCGGTAGAGAACATGAAGAGAATACCTGTAGCGATAGCTGAAAAGGTGACCATATTGTTGTGTCCTTCGTTTGAGCTCTGGATTGGGACTGATATGAAAGCGTTTAGTTGACATGTTTCCTACGCAACAAGTATTCAATGTATCATCTTTACCTTACACCCAGACCACACCATGTTCTGCTATCAACTTCTCTAACCAGGACATCTTCTTCTTGTTCAGTGACAAAGTCTTCTATTACTATGAGCCCGGGTATTTGTGTGCCATAGTCTCTGTTACGCATGATGGATAGTGAGTGATAAATCAAATGGAAACAACAATGACTGAAAAGCAGGCGGAGAAGGAGATGATGTGATTCAACAGCGCTTCTTTCACCTTTCCCTCACTCTTTCTCTCTCAGCTTCACTCACTCACACACGCGCGCATACTTTCGAATGACAGCAGCACAGTGGAAGCAATTCAACTTCTTCGACAGACAACAATCGTTTGACCCAAGCGATAAGACAAAGTCACCAGCTGTTTTCGAGGTAGTTCATCTCTTACTTTTCTTCTTAAAAAGTGCTTCAACTCCAGAGTCCATTTATGCAAGCTCTCTTATACTCCCATTGGACGTGATAGAAACCTGACATCTCGGTTCTTACAAGTGGACGTGGACAGATTGCTTTGGCAGATATCCTTTTACTTTAAAAAATCATGCAACAATACAATATCAACACGTCGCATATCAATCTTTAACATCTTACAACACATTCGACAGGCTTGGTTTATGTGTGCGACCGCAACTTTAAGACACATTCTTTCTTGGCATACAAGGATGGCCGGGTGACTCATTTGAAGCAGCTCAAACAAAAGAACATCCTGATAACAGTCGGAGTAGGTCTTTACAAGAGGGATTGTCATAGGGAAATGGGTGATTGACCACTCTTTATCATAGGAGGAAGATGGTGGAACACCAGTAGCCAAATTCTGGGACATGGATTCTGTGAAATATGGAGATACTGAGACGATCACACCTACATGTGTCAGATCAATCAAGATACAACATGGTGCAAAACCTTATCCGGTACGTTAAGACTTTACTATGATGCATGAGCCATAGTAACAACAATGCGTAGGTTACAACTATCGCTGTTCTAGAAAACATGTCTCAAATGGCCATTGGATTAGCAAGTGGAGCAGTGATTCATATTCGTGGTGATCTTTCAAAAGACCGTACTATCAAACAAAAGGTCATTTATGAAGGCGAAGAACCAATTACAGGTATTTGGATAGAGAAATGTGATATTTGGATATTCATTCTTGTTGCTAGGTCTTGGATTCCGTGAACAGACAAAGTCTACGATTCTTTTTATTGTGACAACAAGCAGCATCATGTCATACAATACCACAGCCAGCAAACCTACAGTGGTATGTAAACAAGTCGATGGATACAACAATCAGCTAATGATATCATGAAAATAGACTACTTTGGATGAACAAGGATGTGGACTTGGATGTGCAGTGATGAGTGATTCTCAGGAAATGGTGGTTGGACGAGACGAGGTAGAGTAGCTGATAGTGGATATCGAAATGACTCTTATTGATATTGCGACATTAGGCAATCTATTTCTATGATTCTACTGGTCGAGGACAATGTTTTGCATATGATACACCCAAATCATCAATGACTTGGTTCAAATCCAACTATCTTGTTATCGTTTCGCCACCAGTCACTACTTCCTCACAATTATCTTCTGCCAGTCGATCTTCATTACCATTCAGTCCTAAACGCAACAGCGCATTGAGTGAGCTTACAAAAGTCACAATCTTTGACACGACAAACAAGTTCATTGCTTTCCTTGGAACATTTGTTGGTGGTATCCGTGGCGTGTTTTGCGAGTGGAATTCTGTTTGGATTGTAGGCACTGATGGCAAAGTAAGTAATGAATGGATCATGGATAGAGATCAATTACTGATATAAGGATTGTTAGATATACCATCTTGATGAGAAAGACACTCCCACCAAGCTTGAGATCTTGTTCAAGTTGAATCTCTACGTGTTGGCTATCAATCTGGCCCATTCTCAAAAGTACGATGATGCTAGCATTGCCGAGATCTTCAAGAAATATGCAGATCACTTGTATTCGTATGTATCCTGATGACTATATCCTTGGATTATTGGTACTCACATATGGTGTTCTATAGCAAAGGAGACTATGATGGTGCCATAGATCAATATATTCGCACTATTGGGCAATTGGAACCATCCTACGTTATCAGAAAGGTACATCTTCATGATCCAACTGGAAGATCTCATCTTTTGACGAATCATCTATTCTAGTTTTTGGACGCACAAAGGATATACAACTTGACAAACTATTTACAAGAGCTTCACTCCCAAGGACTGGCCAATGCAGATCACACTACATTGTTATTGAACTGCTATACCAAGCTCAAGGATGTATCACGTCTCGATCATTTTCTCAAGGTAAGATGTGCATGAATACAAGCAGCATGAAGTCTAACAAGCTTTATGTGATAGACTGATGCTGATTTGAACTTTGACCTTGAAACTGCAATAAGCGTCTGTCGACAAGCTGGCTATTATGAACATGCTGTATATCTTGCAGAGAAATTCCAGGAGCACGATCTGTACGTATAGTCCTAGTTGTTATATCTCTTTACTGATAATCCATACAGCTACTTAGATATTGTGATTGAAGATATGAGAGAATATGACAAGGCGCTTGCTTATATCCGCAAACTATCGCCATACGAGGTAAGTAAGAAGCATTCGAGACATCCTGTGCTTGACTAACCTTGATTGCTTCTCATAGGCAGACAAGAGTCTTCAGAAATACAGCAAAACATTGCTCACTCATCTTCCTGATCAAACAACTGAAATCCTTGTTGAGTTATGCACTGGAACACTTTCAGCAAGAAATGCCGATGATCATGTACAATCACCTACGCCATCAGCCAAAAACAACAATACTTCAGCTTTGCAAACTCTTTCCATCTTACCCTTTGCTACAGCTAATGAATCAGCGTCTATTCGATCTGACAGCAGTGGCACTAATCGTGATACCAGCATTGACACCAACGAGAAGCAGCAACACAAAGGCAGCTTAAAGTATTCCCCACCTTCAGCACGTATCTTTATGCCAGCATTTGTTGAACGACCCAATTATCTAGTTGTGTTACTCGAGAGTGTATATGAAAAACGATGGGCTCATTTAGCATCTGGCAATGACAAAACCAACAACGACAGTGGATCCATTCGCAGCTACAGCACCAGAGAAGATAAAACAATCCATCAGCCTAATGGAGCCAACACTGGTCCTACACTTTCACATCAAGAAAAAGAAGAGCGTAAAGCTATTTGGAATACATTGTTGGAATTGTACTTGATGGATGAACAGCCATTACCTCTTGCATCAACATCATCACGTGAACAATCAAGTGACGAGGAGAGACAAAAGAGACGCAAGAACTTTCGTGTCAAGGCTTTGGCATTGCTCAAGGATCAATCAGTGGATTATGATACAAATCAAGCATTGGTGCTTTGTCAATTGAAGCAATTTGATGAAGGCATTGTGTACCTTTATGAAAAGACTGGCATGTACTCGGACATTGTACAATTCTGGATCGACAAGGAGGAAACAGATCGTGTCATTGATGCCGTGCGAAAATACGGGTCAGTCTTTCGATACAATATTGCATGAAAACATTGACTAAAGCTACTTTATAGACCCAAGGATTCTTCTCTATATCCCATGGTGCTTACCTACTTTTCATCCAATGCAGAAGTTTTGGCGAAATCAACACCAGAATTGCTCTCTGTTCTTAATCACATTGATTCACAAGATTTGCTTCCACCAATCCAAGTTGTGCAGGCTCTCGCACGTAGTGATGTAGCAAGTATTAGTCTTATCAAGCGTTACATTGGCAAGAAGATTGAGCATGAGCGTGAAGAGCTTAGTCAGGTATGTTGACTTTCATCCAAATTTACTTTGAATGCTTATATGTCATATTACAGAATGAAGAATTGATAGCAAGTTATCGTGAAGAAACTGAAAAGCGACGACAAGAAATTGACGAGCTGCAAACAAGGTAAAAGAAACGACGTGTGTATTCTAATAAAAAGCTAACATAACTTGTTCAGTGCACGAATCTTCCAAGTTCAAAAGTGTACAGGCTGTGATGGCATGCTTGATCTTCCAGCGGTTCATTTTCTTTGTCGACATTCATATCATCAGCGGTAGGTTTAATAGCAATCCACATTACTTGACCAGTATGTAATTGACATTGTAATAGGTGTCTTGGTGACAATGATCGAGAATGTCCACAATGTGCTATTCAACATCGCATGATATCTGAAATTCGACGTACCCAAGAAGCCAACGCTGATAGACACGATATCTTTTTCGATCAGGTAAGGATCCATATTGCTCTTTATGCATATTAGACAATGAAGCTTATTGTGTATGTATAGCTTGATAACGAAGAAGATGGCTTTTCGGTCATTGCAGACTACTTTTCAAAGAATACTATGACATTTGCCAAGCTTATTGATTAGTGATCTTCAACTCTATACAATAAAAGGAACTTGTCTTTATTAAGTTGACTATCTTTTACAGAATAAACACTCGGATCAATGCAACGTATCATTTCCATTGTCAAAAGGGAAACACAGTGTCTGATTGGATGTCAATGCTGGAGGAGCTTGCTGTCAAAAGACCGAAAAGTGGTGGCTGAAGTTCAATGTCAAAGCGACCCTTCCTTTATCTTTTATCCTTTACTTTCCAAACCAAGTGACAGCCATGGACGACAATGACATGGAATTCGACATGTTCCAGTCGATCAAGCCGACTGAACTACCTGCAGCACCAACCAAGTCAAAACAGCCTGTTGTCATGAGCGACAGTGAGGACGATCTGTCTGAAGAAGAAAAGTTTATTGCCAAAGAGAATATGGCTGCGAATCGCAAGAACAAAAAGTCGGGTGGTTTCCAGTCAATGGGTAAATGAAAGCAAGTGTTCCAAGTTTCACTCAATGCTAAGACGATCTCTGTTATTAGGTTTAAGCCATCAAATATTCAAGGCTGTCTTGCATAAAGGCTTCAAGGTCCCGACCCCTATTCAGCGCAAGTGTATTCCTCTTATTCTTCAAGGTCAGGATGTGGTAGGCATGGCTCGTACTGGTTCTGGTAAAACAGCTGCTTTCTTGATCCCATTGTTGGAGCGTCTCAAGACCCATTCAGCCAAAGTGGGTGCTCGTGGTTTGGTATTGTCTCCTTCTCGTGAATTGGCAATGCAGACACAAAAGGTGTGCAAGGAGCTCGGCAAACACACTGATTTACGAAGCTGCGTTTTGGTCGGTGGTGACAATCTCGATGATCAGTTCAGTATGATTGCCAGCAACCCTGATATTCTCATTGCAACTCCTGGTCGATTACTTCATTTGGCTGTTGAAATGAATTTCGATTTGCGATCAGTTGAATATGTCGTCTTTGATGAAGCAGATCGATTATTCGAGATGGGTTTTGCTGTACAGTTGCATGAAATTCTATCACGCTTGCCACAGAATCGTCAGACTTTATTGTTTTCAGCCACTTTACCAAAGATCCTTGTTGATTTTGCCAAAGCTGGTCTTCAGGAACCTACTTTGATTCGTTTGGATGCTGATACAAAGATCAGTAAGGATTTGGAGGTAAATCGATCTATTTGATGGTGATGAAGGATCCAGTCAACTAATAACATGTGTATAGATGGCATTTTTCTCTGTCAAGGATTCAGAAAAGGAGGCAGCATTGATTTACCTTTTACGACATGTCATCAAGTTGCCCAAACAGACAAAGCATTCCAAGGAAGGAAAAGTGGATGATGACAAGAAGAAGAAGAAGCATATGTCAGCTAGTGAAGAGGATCGACAGACTATTCTATTTGCTGCGACAAAACACCATGTTGAATATCTTGCACATCTTTTGAAACTACTTGGATATCAAGTCTCTTACGTATATGGTTCACTCGATCAATCAGCACGTAATATCCAGATCAACCGCTTCCGCAAAGGTATCACCAATCTGCTTGTGGTAACAGATGTTGCAGCACGTGGTATCGACATTCCAATCTTGGAGAACGTCATCAATTATGATTTCAGCAATTCTTCAAAGGTGTTTGTGCATCGTGTTGGTCGTGCTGCACGTGCTGGTCGACGTGGTTGGGCTTATTCATTGGTGACTGCAGCAGAACTTCCATATGTTGTCGATCTTGGTCTCTTTTTGACACGTCCTTTGATCATCGGTAGTCGACAAATGGAAAAGGAACAACAGGACTATACATCAGCTTTGGTGATTGGCTCGTTTGCTAAAGATGCGCTTGGTGATGATATCGATTGGGTACGACAAAGAGTTTCTGGTGATGCTAGTTTGGAAGGCATGCACAAAACTGCATCCAATGCATACAAGTTATATAGTCGTACCAAGGCTAAAGCTGCTGCTGAAAGTTATACCCGTGCTAAGGAAATCATGAAATTGGAAGCATGGAAGGATCTACATCCATTGTTGGGTAAGTGAGGAATAGTTGCAAACAGACAACAAGACTTATTGGTTTATTCATTCTAGCATCGAGTGCAAATATGGACGAGAGTGAACGACAGCGATTAGACATGATCAACATGATTTCTGGTTTCCGCCCAGCTGAAGTAAGTATATTCAATTCATTGCAGTAATAGGATCAAGTATTTATGTTATCCAAATTTAGACTATCTTTGAAGTTGGAAAACGTGGCACCAAGAAGATTGATGCAGCAACAACTATTATGCGAACACGACGAGCAACAATGTCAGGTGTGATCAATGCGGCAAAGGAACAAGCTATTGCTGCTGCCAATGCTGAACGAGAACAGCTTAATGCAACACCGACTGCACAAGAGAAATCCACAGACTTGGGAGATGATGTATCCGATGAAGAAGAGCTTGCAACCACCTTCAAGATCCCTGAAAGTGAGAAAAAGCAATTATCAAAGAAAGGTATTATCATTCTTCTTCTAATCTTACCAAATGACTCACAAGTCTATACTATTATAGAGAAAAAGACAAATCATCGGGATGAGGAATACTATATGCACTATACACAAAAGGATGCCAACACAGAACAAGGCTATTCTATGCAAACCAGTGGCAACTTTATTGAACAAGCTGGTCGTGCTCAATTGGACTTGATTGGTGATGACAACGATGCTATGAACCAGAGTCGACGTAACACACTTCGATGGGATGCTAAGAAGAAAAAGTTTGTCAAGGGTACTGGTATTGGTTCAGACAACAAGAAAATGATTCGTACAGAAAGTGGTGCTCTGATTTCAGCAAGTTATAAGAGTGGTCGATTCAATGAATGGGCTAGAAAGAAGAGGATATCTATTCCACGTACTGGAGAGATCGAGCTTTCTTCTGCAAAGCAATTTGCTCAAAATGGCCAACGACGTTTCAGACACAATTCAGACAGTTCTCAAAAGCGTACACAAGATGGCAACGTCAAGAGTGAGCTCAAAACTGCAGAACAGATCCGTAAACAACGCAAGATTAAGGAGAAGAGGAGAGAAAAGAACGCACGACCTTCCAAGAAGCAAAAACGACATTAAGCATAGAACATTCGCATATACACATATCTATACATATAAACTACATGCATGCTTTTTCAATAAGATTGATGTATATTATGCACGTTATGAGAATTAAGATATTACAGATGATACATATCACATTAAGAAAGGAATTACAAAGCATAACGGAATTTGGGATGCTTATCATAGAGTCGCTCGCCAGTTTGGACTTCATGTAAATCAGTCGAATCTGGCTTGCCATATTCACGATCACGGCGATCATTCTCACGCTTGAGTAAGAAACGAAGTAATGCTGCTGCAATGAAAGCTAGACACATAAACACTAAACATACTGCATGACCTTTGATATAGCGTGGGCTATCCTCAGCTTTGTAGATCTATCATCCCAATATAAGCATCATACGCATCCATAGTCATCTTTTATAAGTAGTTACCTGTGTGCCCAGCATACTGAAACACTATTTATACAACATGTTGACTTAGTTTATAAAGCAATATCAACATACCAATGATAATGTTACCTGTGCAATCATGCTGGTCATGCCAATAGCAACACCACGTTTGGTGTGCCCAAGATTGTTGTTTGATACCCAAGACAAGGTCTTTTTACATGTGAATCATTCAGGATTGTGATTGTACTGCAGCTTACACTTACTAGAGGAATAATTGGATATACACCACAGGCTACCAAAACAGCACCAGCATAGCGTACTCCAACATTAAGAGTTGCCAAAAGGAATATGTATCCAATGATTGCCAAACACGACACTGCCATAATATGATATCCACGCTGCATAGTGCGATCCGAATTCCAAGATACCAGCTGTTCCAGTAGCTATTAGCCATGATACTTAGTACAATCATGAGTAATGTACTTACAAATACAAGAACGCAGGATGCGGCATATGGCGGGATCGAAAGTAGTTGGGCGTTCAGTGCACTGAAACCGAGATCACGAATAATAGTCGGCGCAAAGACAGCATAACTGGCAAGTGCGACATTCAGTCCAACATAGATTATCACTAAACAGATAATAGTTATATCACAACACTCTGGCTAATCTTTGTATACGCCACATACCTGCTAGCCAGTTCTTATAATCGATCAAAGCTGAAATGAATTGATGCTTGTCAAATGGCTTATCATCTGTGTTGCCACTAGATTCTGTACGCATAATTGCTACTGCTTTTTCATCCTTAGTCAGCCATCTCCCAGCTGTTTCTGGCCTAGAGTATAAAAGAGTTATGATCTTAGATCAATGTCATTCATCCCTATTGCAACCACTTACAGATCAGGTAACATGATAAAGCTTAAGAGACCGAGAAAAATAGTTGGCGCAGCTTCAATAATGAAAAGCCATCTGTGTAAAGTAGTAGTGAGCAATACAATCTCCCAGGTTTGGTGTAATCTTACCTCCAACCTGCTATCCCATGTGCACCTTCAAGGTTACCGAGTACTCCATATGCAATGGCACCTGAAAAGGCACCTGCCAATGTAGATGAGCCAAAGTAAAGAGCTACCTATTAGATAGTAGGGCACAAATAAATGATCACTGTGCTATTGAACCAATTTATATCTTACTCTTGATGCAAGCTCCTCACGCTGGTACCAAAATGACAAAAAAAATGGAGTGGCGGGGCCCACCCCCGTCTCAAACGCTCCCAACCAGAAACGACATGCGATTAATCCTTCAGCATTGTTTGTAGCAGCTTGACTAACAGAGGAGATATGTGTGAAATGCATGATTGAAAATAGGTTTGAAGACAGCTGTGGTGCTTACCAAATCGAGCAGATGCCCCATAGGACCATCGTGGCTGAAATCCAACGCGATGGCTTCATTCTACAGCAAAAAAAGAAGTTCAATATGCAATTCTTGTGATGTTTGATAAGGTATACCTCTTCACCATCAGATTTGATGGGATATGAAAAATAACATATCCTTGAATGTCGCATTAGTCTTGCATCATGATTTGCCTTTGTAACTTACCAGCAAAGAAGATCGTCAATGCAGTATAGTAGTCATTGCCACTAAGATGCAAGTCTTCTTCCAATGTTCCAAGTCGTGCATTGCCAATATTGTTTCGATCAAGACTGAGCATCAAATAGAGTATCGCTACCCATGGGATGATTCTTTCCCACCATGGTTGATATCAGTAAGCATTAAAAATGACGACAATGGACTTCATCCTACCGCATATCAATCTTGCGCACCAGGCGACGTTCCACTTGTTTGAAAGTATCTAGATCTTCCAAATGGCTTGGAGAGGGAGCCACTGCTTCTTCTTTATGTTGCACCTTTTCTTCAGCCATGACTTGCCGTTGGGAAGAGGAAACAAAAAGCAAAAGTGAATTATCCGATCTGGGAAAAAGAGAGATCCTTTCAGGGGCTGCAGATGGACAATTTAACGCCGAAATAGGTAAATCTGGTTGACTGATGTCCACCACTTGCGTGTAACATTCCATAAAACGATAATTTGTAGGTGAGCTTTTATGGATTTCATCTCAAATCAAGACTTTTATGTGAGGATGCATCACTTCATTCTCAAAAATCTCAACTGCAATCATGATTTCAGCCACATTTGAAGAAACAGATGACGCATTTTTACTTGAATCATATAGATATGCTACTTTATGCAATGACTTACATCTGTTGATCTTACTACTATTGTTTGTTGTGATTTGAGCACAAGTAATCTTCTGAAAAGCGCTGTTTTCTTGCATCAGCCATTGACTTTGATCTTGATTTTTTGATGTCATCTTAATGATACTCATCTGCCATCATCCCAATCCATTTACTCAATAGTTTCTACCATTTCAATAGACATGAAGGTAACCAATACTATAGGCATGTTGCCTTTGGAAAGCAGTATTTCACGGTGTATCTATCATGCGTATCCCCATTTGCAGGAACGAATCAGATGTCAGTGTCACCTTGACTCATGCTGTTGCACTACTAGGCCAACCTTGACAACCGATCAGGACTTATTGATATATACAGTTGTGCTGCTTCTTTACTGGAGCCAGGTATTTATACCGTGTTGTGTTTGATCCTCGTAACGGCAAAGGGCAAACCTGGTAAGTCAAGTAGTTCCTATATCCTTCATCGCATATGGCAGGTAACTCAGCATGGGCTGTGCTGCATCTCTGTCAAAATAACATCCCGACCACCCAAGCTCTCTTTCATTCTCTCTTTTGGATACACAATGTAAGTTCAAGCAATAACTCATGTTTACACTTGTGCTCATTGCAAGACTGTATATGACTTATAGACATGTTCACCTTGCCTACTGTGACAACCATGAGGAGAAAGACGACATTGACAAGAGATTCCACAGCTCAGGGACCACTGGACCTTCCCACTGCAAGCACAAGATAGCTCTTGGTAAGTTCCTTGAAGAATGAACACTAGTTTCTTTATATATGCTCAAATAAGATATGTATACACTTTAAAAGTCTTTTGACACAAGGATCAAGATCAAACTAGGCGCTATTGGCTTGTGTGATCTCTTTCGATTTGATGTTCTAAGGTGCTTGACTTCTTTATCAGTGCATTCCACCACAATCTGCTTTCCTTGCATCGACAACGATTTCGAAAGCATACGCATATCTATCAATTGGCGTTGTATCAGCTTTCACTTGGTACTCAAGATCATCGGCCATCTTATCAGTGCATTCCATCACGATTTCCCTTTCTTGCATTGACAACAACTCCTACACCAACAGACATGACAGTAAGGGTGTTTTCATCACATTTTTCTTTTGTCTATCGCATGGTCCTTGAAATGCTTTCTGGTAAATGCCAAGGATTGTGACATGGGTGACATATTCATCTTCGTATCATTCAAGTAGTCCAGCACTACCTTTGTGACATTATTTGACCCCATTTCCTGATGGATCCACATGTATGTATGACGATCATGTTTCTAAAGCTATATGCTGATACGCACTTTGATCAGTAGACTCTTTTGTTGGTGCCATGAATGACTTGGTCAAGGAGTAGATCATTCTCATGAGCTAGGTTCGGCCAATCAAGCGCTAAACACTAGGCTGAAATAAGCGTTTTCTCTTCAAGTGGGTCCATCTTCTTTGTTTATGTCCTTGCCCACTACAAAAGCAAGATAGCAAGCAAGCTTAGACATCTTCAAATCCTTGTACCAGGACAATACCATGCAGTACCATTGGATGAATTACAATTCACACCGGCTAAAGTCCCAGAACGCTTGTCACCTGTCTTGATCAAGAATGTAGCAGAGATGTTTTACAACATAGCAAAGCACCAATTCCAAGTGTCGACATCAATGAGTGACTTGTGCGCACGGATGGTACCTCTGATGATTTCCTCGACCCAATCGCAATCGACAGCTTCCTTATCAGTTGCAACATCCACAGATCCCACAGACACTTTAGAAGATATACAACCTATTGTTCTTTTTCAGTTGTATCAATACCATATCATCAATACATTCCTTCACTAAATACTAAGATCCACTTGCTGTTGTTTTACTGTTGAGCATATATGGCAGATAATTGAAGTAATCTTCTTTAATCCTTATCAACATGGATGCTATCCACCTTAAAGTATGCATACAAGGTGTCGATCTATGTAGCTACTAGAGTTTGGCTAGACGTATGCAACCCTAAGAGATTATAGAAAGCCTTAGTAGTCATATTTTATTGAAAAGTGATAACTAATAACAATCATGCATGCAAGCTAAAAGGATGTAGCAATGCTATTATGCTAAGGGAGCTTCTCAACGAAAACTTGCATGCCATTTTTCATGGGCATCGTAAGACCAGTACGATAGGTGATATCCTGACCAGGTGCCAGTGTGAATTTATAACGTCTCAGCAAAAAGATGATTGCAACAATAGCTTCAAGCGTTGCAAGATTTTGACCTATCATAGTACATGCAGCTTAGAAACCATTTCATCGAGAGCATTATCGACTACACTTACCAAGACATACGCGTGGGCCTACATGGAATACTGGGAACTTGCCTTGAGATTCACGGCGTAGCTCTCCTTGCTCATTGATCCATCTTTCAGGTCTTAGTTGCTTTGCATCAGGTCCCCATATTTCAGTACTTCTTCCTTGTGCATATGGACTCCAGCAAACAGCATCTCCTTTACGTATTCTTGTGCCATCAGGCCAAATATCATCTTCTAAAGCCACCTTGACATTGCCTGGTACTGGTGGATGGAGTCGAAGTACTTCATACAATCTACATATCATTATGAATATGACATGAACTCTCAACACTGATGTTGTTTTTCCCTTTTAAAAGATTAAACATACACTGCATGAGCATAAGGCATGTGCTTGACAACTTCATAAAGCGCACAGGAATCGGATTCATGCTCATCACGGATATTGGCATCAATCTCTTCTCGTAACTTCTTCTCAACTCGAGGATGCAACATTAGATTATAGAATGTCCATGAAAGTGCTTGAGCAGTGGTATCACGACCAGCAAGCAAAAAGTTGATCACAGTGTCTCGAAGCTCCTTGTCGCTTAGTCGGTTTCCATCTTCGTTATGTGTATCCATGAAGCGTGATAAGAGATCCTTAAATTGTTCACCATTGGCCAATCTTTCTTTGCGTTCTTGAATGATGCCATAAACAAGATTGTTGATCACAGCGAGATGTTGCTTTATAGTCTTTTGTCCAGGTGTTATACTCTTGATGGCTTCAACAACAGGCATGACAGGATTGATTAGCCGATCCAAGCAATCCTCTTGACACCGATCAAAAGCTTCAGCAAAATCAATAGTGCCACGAGATGACAATGTATTCAATTGAACATTAAAGGCGATCCTATAAGGATATCATTGTAAATACACATCAATGATCTTCAATAAGGCGCTGTGATGCTTACATAACAAAGGTATCAAGTGTGAATTTAAACATGGTATCATGAAAGTCAATGGGTTCACCACTGCGAGCTTTCTCGTCTAAAGGTCCATCACACATAATGTTGAGCTCTTTGATGAATACACTATATGATGATACAAGTCAATAATAAGATTGACGTCAAGGACAACATATTTAAGCACTTACTCGGTGAAATGGTCACGAAAGTTAACAACATTAAAGACATGAGATGCAGCTTTTCGGGCGATACGCCAATGTTCACCGTTACTAATGAAGATGCCTGTGCCAAGCATATGACCAAGTGCATCTCTATTCACGTGATGTCAGACAAAGTCTTCCCAGCAGTAACAATTATACTTACATCAAGTCTGATCCTTTGACATAGTTTTCAAAGTTGGCTACAAGATTCAATGAGCAATGGATCTACATTTTTGACTCTTAGCATACTTTTTAAGAAGTGTTCAATGTTGAGCGGATTGATGGTGACTATGGCAGGTCGAAGACCAGCTGCGGAAGCGGAACTGAAATAGAACAATAACAATTAGGGCGTCCTATACATTTGTTATCGCCTTTGTTGTTCTTACAATGTAAGCGTGTTGAGTCGTTCAAATGCTTCACAATCAGAATCATGAGCACGATCCTTATTGAGAATCTGGCTTATAAGTGTTCCAACCAAGGGATGTCCTTCAATCATAGGGATGCCTTCAGGTGGCTCATAGAAAATGGCTCGATTGTTATATTTTAAAGCCAATACACCAAGAGTCGCTGCTGCTGCAACGCCTATGATAGATGCTAATTGTTTGATGTCAGTGGTTGTGGTAGGCATGATATAGCCAAGGGAATGAAAAGAAAAGCAAAAGAAACCAAAGAAAAGTGAGAGCCAAGCTGCTTTAGCTGTGGCACAAAATCCAATCACATTGTGTCACACGGTGATGGTTACACACTTTCGATCGGCTACCATGTCACCGCGCCCCGCAAACTGGGTTTGGTAATGATAAAACTGCTTCCAACAAGGAACACTTGTCTTCAACTGTGAATTGGAAGCATACAAATGATAAATGTTGGTATTAGATAGTCATATCATCCTTCATTTCTTTTAGAGATAATGTGTGAGAAAGGACGGGAATGCATATTTGACTATGAAGACTAATTCATCCGAGCGGGCCTAGTGGCAGCAGCATTGGCGGAATGTGTGTTATGCATGAAAATGCAAACAATAAACGCCATCCAACGTCTGTTTTTTCCAACCCAATTCTGCCACTACAGCTATCATCCATGGTCTAGTCATGGTGTATAATGTATTGAAGAGCTTATATATCATTATTGGATTGGAACATAAGCAACGAAGCTTCTTGATCACTTATTTGTGTATTGAACACGCTCATTGTGCCTTCGATCAATTGCTTGCATAACCCCGTGAACCATGTGGCAACAGGACAACGCCAATGAAGGATAAATGTTTGCTGAAACAACAGCTGCAACTTCACTTCTCTTTCACTTTTGAAGACTATCGTGGATTGTGCAATGGAGGCTTTATTGAAACTTCCCAACGAGATTCTGCTACGAGTACTCCATTACGTCGACCCTGTACAGATCAGCACCTTCCTTTCAACATTGGTTGACGTGATCCCACTGGCAGATAACGAGCAGTTTTGGCAATCTCTCGCTGGTACATTTGGAATCACGTGCAAGCAGCCGTATGGATCATGGAAGGATTTATGCTACTCAGGTGATCTTATGGCAACATGTCCTCATTTGCAAGCAGTGGATTGTCCTTGTTCACTTATACGAGTAACATCTGTGATAATGCAAGGGTCTCCTTGCAGCTGTGGACAGCAACCATGGGCGTGTCTTGAATATGGGATTTGTCTAGGTAACCAAAGAGATAGGATGGTAGTGTTGTTATGCTTATGTTATCCAAAGGATGCCGTGATAGCACACCACATTGTCTATCCAATCGCAAATGTTCTCATGCTGTCGTACTAAGGCTTTCAGTACCAAGTTTCATGGAAATATGGTGCTCTTCATGCTCAAGAAAGGTAAGGATGGAAAGCAATGATGGAAAAAACGAGTATAGGATATTGATCAAGACATCTTTAGCTTGGTTTATGGGAGGATTCTTGGAAAGAACAATATATGGTGCGATCGATATTGCGAACTTATATTTCCCCTGAACACCCATCTGATGAATTATCTGCGCTCATTCAACAACGAAGGCAGGTGGAGCAATATCAGTTTTGGATGTGGTTCCGTAATCCTTCTTTTGATGCAAACACCAACTTGATATCAATCCATGGATGCTACCTTGTGGATCGGGAATGGTTTGCTTCTTGGGTGGATTTCCTTAAAGGTAAAGGTTTATTGCATTGGTTGGCTGTTATAGATAGTGACACTTATGCATCATATGATAAGGTACATCTGAAATCCCAGGCCGAGTTTCAAATGACAATCTGCTATCCAAGGATGGATCGATCAAACCAGACCTTGCTTTGGGGAGGAATTTTGTGTTGCTCAGTGAACGCGCTTGCTCATTCATTACACGTATATATGGCATTGATGGATCGCTTGCATCTATAGGTAATAGAAACAGCAAGTACTTTTTGATAGCATCATTATACTAATTGTCATTCTTTAGATCATGTCAAGAACAAGCCAGAATATGCACGTTTGGTTCATTCAGTACGAGTACAAGAACAAATGGCTCAGCAACAAAGGACAAGGCCTATTGTAGTCTCTGTAGAGCAATAACTAGTATAGATTCTTAATTATTAGACATGAACTTTAGAATGAATGCCAATATAAAGCATGGATCATGTTTATTCTTTAAGAAACGACATCTATCGATAAAAGGTGGCTGCATTGTAATGATTGTCAAATTAGGGCGCAGCAAGGGAAGGACTTCCTGTAACACAGCAGCATCATTAGCCTTGCGCAGCGACAACACTTTATCACTCTCTTTTGTTTCTCGTGAACAATGAGCCAACAACCCAACATTCTCGACATTCGCGTTCCACCACGAGCAGCATTGAACGTGAACCAGTTCAAAGTGCAGCTTGAACTTTTCAATGGCTACTGTGAAACAAGGCACTGTGAAGGAGCGCTGGCTTCAGTGGATGCAATGATAGCCTTGGTACAGAACAACATCCTGGTGACAACACACTTGGAGCGTGCTTTGGCTCGAGCTCTTGGAGGAGATATAACAGCAGCCTTGAAGGATATCGACATGGTGATCGAGCAACAACCTACACTTGTTGACGCCTACATTTATGCAATACGGATCGCGTGCTTATACAATGTCAGAAAGGGATGGCTATACTATCTTCAGGGGAAGAACCAAGTGCTTCCACATGGACATGAATATGATGCATTCTTAAGAATGGGAGATACTTTGGCAGCTATGATTGCAAAACAGAATAGTTGGAAGCTTCCTTACGACGTCGTAGCAACCATCGTTGAGCTACTATCATTTGATGATCGCATCCATTTCGCTCATACTTGTACACATTGGAGAGATTTCATAATCACTTGTCCTCAAGCCTGGAAAGAGCTGAAGCTTCAAACTGGAACAGATACCAAATGGGGTGTTTGGCTTAAAAAGCACTTGACTCCAATGCATCGTTATATCCGTCATGTCTCTGTCAAGGATTCCAACACGCTCAACAACTTTGTTATACATATGAATCATCTTGAAACATTAGGTAAGGTATTTATGTATATGTGTGTGAGGATATCACTAACACAGAGAATAGAACTAGGTGCTGATCCAGTGAATGGTGATGTATGGAGTCTTGACGTGATTTCGCACTTCTTCAAGACAAGGCGACAAAGGAAGATGAATCAACTGAAACATATCAGCACAAGCAATACAAGCCATATTGTCCATGCATCAACAATTGACATCCTGACTTATAATCCAGAGCTTGAATCTTTGAAGGTGAAGATTGGTTATTACCATAGCCCTGTTGCACTGGATCCAACAATTATAATTGAATCATCAGCGACACTTTTTCTTCGACACTTGACAATCTTAGGTGCGTCGTCTTATTGTGCAGGTCTAGCTTCTATTCTTGAAAGATCACCCAATCTCGAATCTCTCGTTTATATCACTCGAGCAGACTATTCACGTTCACTGAATTCTGTTTACGCATGCGAACATATTGCAAATGTTCTTCACAAGCATTGTCCAAGGCTCAAGAACCTTATTTATTGGCGAGAAGATCCATGGTGTCATTCACTTATGAAGGGATTCAGGAGAGAAAACTGCCTTGCCTATTATGATAGATCAGATCATGATGCAGAGGAATATCTTCTCGACTTTGCCAAACGACATCAGAATACTTTGGAAACAGTCGTCATTGATCTCAAACACACTCCTCCAACTTGTTATTTTGTTCATTTCCTCCTTCACAATACATTACCACAGCTCACTACACTCTGCATTCGAGGAAGATTTGACTTGTCGACATCATTGAATGCTTCCAACACCCGTTACTACCTTAGCTCCCCAAAAGTTACAAACATGATTCAACGACATTCAAAACTAAGACATGTGAGACTTGAAAAGGCGTGTGAATTGGAAAAGCCAGTATTACAGGCAATATCCCAGCTGAATCAACTTGAGGAAGTGGCACTTGGTTTCTTTCATGTATCACTCGTGGACCGCATGGATGATCTATCTACGCTGTTGGATACTACAAAAGCAACACTAAGACGTTTTCACTTGCATGTTGGAATCAGTAATCTCACCACTCGTCATATCTTCAACCTTGTGGACAAATATGAACAAATCACCCATTTGACATGCGCCACAGATCTCAACTTGATGCTCGAAGGAATCACAGAATTCGTTCGCACTGGATCCAGCACATTTCATCCACCCAAGCTATCACGACAATTGACACACTTGAAATTAATGGCACCAACAGGCAATTTGGAGTATTTGGCTTTTGAACCTGTGTGTGATTTGGCTTTACTTCCAAAACTCAAAAGTCTGGAGATTACACACATGGCTGGTCAACGACTATCTTCTACAGTGATGGATACATTAGTGGCATCTCGTCCTGAACTAAAAGCTCGAATCACTGCTGGTGGTCTGCTTGCCCTTTACCCTAGTACATAGTAGTAGTATACCACAATCATTATATCATAAAGAGATATCACGTTTGCATATGCATTACAGTATATTGAAATGATAGTATTCACAAAGGAATAAATATAATAATGATAGGATATAAAAGGAGGAGGATGCGGATAGGATTGGGAGGAGAATCATAAATATGCAATGATCAGACTAAAAGTCGGTACGATGCTCAATATGGACAAACATGCCATTAAGCATACGTAGTGTCAATGATGGTTCATAGGTGACTTCTTGATCAGGAGCAAGAGTAAACTTGTAACGCTTCAATAAAAAGACAATGGCAACAAGAGCTTCAAGAGTGGCAAGGTTTTGACCAAGACAAACACGAGGACCAGCATGGAAAGCAGGCCATTGACCAGGGTTTTCACGTCGTACATTACCATCCTGATCTATCCATCTTTCAGGACGGAAGGATTTGGCATCTGGACCCCATACGCGTGTCGAACGTCCTTGTGAATAAGGTGACCAAGTGAAAGTATCTCCTTTTCTCATCGGAGTGCCATCTGGTAGGATATCATCTTCTAGTGCAACCTTGACATTGCTTGGAACTGAGGGATACAAGCGCAATACTTCATAAAAGCTAATTGTGTCACATGTGAATAAGAATGAAAGAAAAGTATTGGGATCATGATCACTTACACAGCATGAGCATAAGTCATTTTACGAATAGCTTCGTACAATGCTGGCGAATCAGATTCGTGTTCTTCATGAATGCATTCCTTAATCTCTTGCAACAATTTACGCTCGACACGTGGATGAAGCATCAAATTGTAAAATGTCCATGAAAGTGCCTGAGCTGTTGTGTCGCGTCCCGCAATAATAAAGTTAAGCACTGTGTCACGTAACTCCTTGTCGCTCAAAGGCTCCCCACGGTCATTTCGGGTATTCATGAAACGAGATAAAAGATCCTTGTGTACAGCTCCTTCAGCGCGTCTTTCAGCTACCATGCGATAAGCAAACTCGTCTATGATCTTGAGATGCTGTCGAATCGAAGGTGTATGAGGACTCAAGATGGGATGCAGGAACTCTTTCAGTCCATTGAAGGGGTCAATGAAGCGATCCAGACAATTGGCTTGGCAGATATCAAAGCTTTCAGCAAAGGGAACTAAAAAGAGATAAGGATCAGTCGATTGTTCTATCATTCAGTTGTTTATGTCATACCTTTTTTCTTGCTCAACAGTCCATTCAATTGAGAGCCAAATCCAATACTGACAACATAAATGAGAAGGATGAAGATAAAGAAGAGATATCACTGATACTCACAGCACAAATGAATCAAGAGTAAACTTGTGCATCACATCATGAAAGTCCACTGTCTTGCCATTCTCTGCTTTCTTATCAAAGATATGCTCAGCCATGACATGAAGTTCCTTGACAAAGACACTGGTTCCTATAGTTAGATCATTGTATAACTTGATATCCTTCTTTTGCTACACATACTCTGTAAAATGATCTCTAAAGTTGACCACGTTGAATAAAACTGAAGCTGTTTTTCTTTGGTATTTCCATCCTTCGCCATTAGCCACGAAAATGCCATGGCCAAAAAGATCACCCAAGGCATCTTTCATTTGCTGACCCTTGACATAGTTGGAAAAGTTGGCTACATCAAGTGCATATGAGTACATGCATTGTTATGCATATTGTACACTTACTCTTCAACACATATTCTATATTTGCTGGGCTGACAGATAAGACTGCAGGAGGCATGAAGATCACGGAATCAGCACTGAAATAGTAATACGCCACTGGTGAGATAATGCATGATAAAAGGAGTGTTATAAGAATACTTTACATGGTGACAGCATCATATTTCTCAAAGTTTTCCAAGAGAGCATCATAGATTCTGTGCTTGTTGGAGAGTTGCATCCAAAGAGTACCAATGAGTGGATGACCGGGAACAAAAGTGACACCTTTGGGTCGCTCCCTAAAGACAGCTCGATCATTGTATTTAAGAGCCAAAGCACCAAGGATAGCTGCTGCTGCACCACTTGTAGCTGCTGCAATACGTAAAGTTGGATTGTTTTGGGAAGAGAAAGTATCAATGATAGCGGACATATCAAAAAAAAAAAAAAGAAAGGAGAAAGGAAAGGGAACAGTGAGTGAAATCAATGAGCGCGTTTTGATTTTCCTGCACACCATTTATATATGCTCCGTCACCCCCGCTATTTGCAGCATTCTCCACGTGCCTCCTTGGTAACGGCGTAACGCAGTAAAAAGGACATCTCATAATCATAAATTCACCTTAAGAATTAAAGCATGGATGTTGTATATTGCAATCATTCAGCCACGTATTACATACATCGGTGTTCTTGACTGCAAATCCCAGATCGATGGATTGGTTGGTGCCATGACCATATGCTCATTGTTTGGATTGTCACACAAGCGAATCATAACTGGCAGACACACGTCATTCGATGATAGGGATGTCATAATCGTCTTTTGCCCCATTTAAGACGCTATTCAATAACAGATACTGATTCCGACATGGACATCTGACGTGCACGGTTGTTTATTGCAGCAGACCTGCATGTTTAGCCGACATTGTAACTCTCTTGATGCACAACAAGTCATCTTACATCCAAGTTCAATCGAACCAGCATCATGGATTGATTAAGATACCCAATTATGTATTTGCATGATAGAAGTTGTTTATTGTTCTTCCAATACATGACTAATATTATGCATTATACAACATGTCAAATGGCTATTCTTGAAACGAAATTAAGCTGTGTTTATTACAACATGATCAATCTTTAAAGAAGCGATGGTTCTTCATCCATGGATTTCTTAATGCGTAATAGAATCGTGGTCTTCCAGTGATCCAACTTGGTCAATTGGTCAAATTCGAACACTTTTTGGGTGAACAATTCGACATCGCCATTCTCAACACACTCGATGATACCCTGTCAAAACCTACATGTGAGTGTCACACGCCAATCCGGTTGATGATGATTGATCCTTACCTCCAAGAACTTGTATTCGCGCGTATTCTCGAATGTCATGTCCATGTTGCAATACTTGTCAAGAGCTTGTCGAGTACGCACAAGGTCCTTTTTCAGGGGTGATGATGATGTTGCATGGTGAGATTGCATGATAAGCTGGGGATGATCAATGTATAATTACTTACCCCTGTACATAGGTGGCACAAGCCAGCTTTCAAGAAATATTCTTTGATGGACCATTTGGTTAACTGATTATCAGCTGATGCTGTCGCTACTGTCTCTAGGTTCTCGATCGCCTTGTCATATTGCTCTAATTGTGCTGCAAAGTGTGCCACCTTGAGAAGACATTTGTTCACCATCCTATCACAAACATGAGCATCCAAACCATCCATGCAATGTAAAACACATACGCTTGTTGATCATCAGCCATGTGCAATGTTGCAGCTTGTTCCCAGTTGTGCATAGCACCTTGTAAATCAACCAAATCGGATTCATAGATCTCTGCAATTTCTTGATGATGTTTGGCAGCATTACGGAAATGGGCACCTTCCTTGTCAATCTTGATGGCGTATTCAAGCATAGAAATGGCCACTGTGAAGGGAAAAAGATAAGTGATAATCATGTGATCCCATACCTTTGGTTTACTTACTTTCAGGTTGATTCTTCTTGTAACACTTTGCTGCACTTTCATAAGCTTTGGATGCATCATACAGGGTATCGGATGTTTTCATAAACAGCTGTGCAGCTTTGGTAAAGGCTTCGCCAGCATCGTTCCCTTTTCGGTGTGATTGAGAATAAGCTAGGGTAAGCATAGGTGTATCGATATGCCATCTCATGACGCGCCTAGGGACGGCTTACAGCGCTGTGCTAGCTTGAACGTATTGCCGGCTTTTTCATACAATTCAGCTGCTTCTTCTTCCTTGTTGCCACCACCAAACCATGACCAACTGTTCAATCGCTTGTCGGCTTGTTGTAATAACTCTTGTGCTTGTCGTTCGGACATGGTCAATTGAGAAGGTGAAAAGTGTCAATATCCACTGAAACTGCTGTGTCGAACAAGATGAGATGGGGAGAAGAGTGAGATAGAGAGAGAGGAAGAGAGGAAATGGAAAGTAAAAAAGGGTGTGTTGTCGTGGATATAAGCCAAGTGGAAGGACAATGCTGCCTCTGAGCTACGTATGCCCGGATTGAAATCACTCTGCCACGAAAGCCAGCCAATCAGCCATGAGCAAATCTTTGTACATGCACCTTGCATTGACACCACCATTGAAATTACTTTCATATCCTTTAACATGATGATTGGATTAGTAGCTATAACTTGTTATTGCATGTAATATTAAACACTGATAGAATCGGGAATTATCATTGCTGAATCCAATGTGGATCAAGTAGAGAGAAATTAATGCTGTCTGCCATCCAGCCACACTGTCACTAGTGCCCATAATATGACAAGACACAATCATCTACACAAAACCTTCCAACTACTAGACTAGTGCCTGAATGAGCCACCACATCTGAGATATCATACTATTACACTAGGTAATATAACTGCTACTTCTTGTGGATCATGACACTTGCTTTGATGAGAAAGTCAATGCGCTTTAAGCATTTTTGGACACACCATTATCATAACGACCGAAACTCTCTGTTCTTTTGATGTAATGACTTGCTTGCACAATTACACACTGTACAACGTCTATGCAGCGCCACTCTAATCTGCTGAGCCGCACAACTCTCTGTGACACCACTCTTTCTGCTTTTACTATGCTTAGCATAAGGCAAAATGAAACATATATATAGAACACAGGTGTGTGCAAATTGCCTGTTTTCTTCCTTGCAAGAACAAAACTTACAATGACTTCCACAAACCAGGTAGATATTACATGATCCCTATAGCGAACATGCATTACTTATGAAAACAACTCCTTTTTTATAACCAGTCATCTCGTTCAATCATCCACCATCAACCAAGAGAAGAAAGTGCAATCTATGATGCGCCTATCGAGCCTTATGCTCCCGGACCACCACCTCCTCCTGCACATTCTGTGGTTTTACATTGTATGTTCCATTTCCAACACCACTTTACACAGAAAAGAATAGAAAGTACTAAATGATATGCTTCTTGTAGATGAAGATATTGCCAAACAGCACCTTGGGATCATCAAGGACAGTGATGTATATGAGCTTAAATGCGAACACTGGTATGTGAAAGACTTTCATGACAATCCTGATAAAGTATATGGACCAGATTTCAAAGCTGGTGGAAACAGCTGGTAAGTATAACACAGTCTTTATCGTCTTATGGATCAAAATGCTTAAATGCTACTAATGTAGGAGAATGATACTGTATCCCAGAGGAAAGGATGGGCTCAGTGAACACGTATCGATCGACTTGGAGTGGACAAGTGGAACGTATGCATCATCCTATGACCATATCCATGCACAATTTGTTATCTGTATGTCTACCATGAGCTTCCCTACCAATTACGCTTGCCGTAGTAAGTCACCATTCCAACATGCGCACTTCCACCATGGTGCTGATGCTCACATGGATCGGCAACAGGCACTTCGTTTCGATTCACCAAAGCTGAAAGTGAACATGGCTTTACCGAATTTGGCAAATTCGATCAATTGACTCGTAACAACTTTGACACTGGACGTGAAGCATTTGTAAAGAACAACAGGACGCGTCTTACCTGCATTATTCGTATTATCAAGTCCAACATTCAAAGCGATAGTCGATTCATTGGCATCAGTGCGTAAGTATTGCTTTGATAGAAAGTGAATCATCCATCACCTTATACTGATATGACATCCTTGTTCCTTTCTCAAAAGGGATCCATACAACTCGAGAGCAAAAACAGGCTATATTGGATTAAGGCGCATTGGCAAAACATCCTACATGGAAGCAACATTACAGCTACTTTTCAACATAACAAAGTTTCGAAAGGCGATCTACAATATACCAACCAGTAGCGTGGATGGCATCATTACACCTACCGATAGTCCAGCACTCGCATTACAACGCTTGTTTTATCGTATGCAATGTGGCACAGAATGTCCATGTAGGTTATATACACAGCTTTACGATATCATCATGCTAACTTCTTTCTTTCTAGCTATTGCGGAACTGGTACAGTCTTTTGGATGGACCGATCGTGACATCAATAGCTGTGAAGGAGACGAGTGCATTGAGTTTCTTTTGGCTTTTTTACGAAGCATGGATGACTCCTATTTCAGTGTAAGTCATTGTGACATGTCAATTGGGCATAAGCTAATCACTTTTTACTCAATCTATGTAGAAGACAAGTCCACGATCTGAAATAAGAAAGCTTTTTGGGAATCAAGTAGCACATTCAGGACAAGACTACTTTTTGGAATCAAGTAAGCAATGACCACCTATTAAAGCCAAATCTCAGACACTAACATGCATATCATTAGTGATTTCACTCGACACAGCAGGATGCTCATCTATACAAGAATGTCTTTCTAAAGCAACAAAGAGAGACTGGGCACTTCGAAAACGCTTGCGCATCAAGGCTCTTGCTCCAGTGTTATTATTTGAGCTTGACATTTGGAAGAAGGATTATGGACCAACACTTGAAAAGGTAAACATCTCTTTGGCTTTTTAATGGCATAGCTGATGGTAATGTGATATAGGCTGATCGCCATGTATCTTATCCACTCCATCTTAACATGAGCCCTTACACTGAGACTTTTGACAGAGATTCAGAATGGGAGCGTTACGTCTTATTTGGGTAAGAAAAGTGGATTCAGAATCATAGTTTTGTGTTTAACACCTCCTTTTCATCTTTGATGTCTTAGAATGATCATGCACCATGGCTTGGCTAATAATGGGAATCATTGCACATATATCAACTCATTCAAAGGACACTCAGAATGGTAGGAATGATCATCATTAGCATGTGCATCGGATATGTCATCTAATAATTGATATGTATGTCAGGCTGAAATTTGATGGCTGGAAAGTGCAAAATGTGCCAATAGACGAAGTCCTCGATCCTCAACACAAGAATAGGTCCGTAAGGCGATATAAACACAACAACCCCTATGTATTATGTTACATTCGTGAATCCCACTTGAATGAAGTGCTTTGTCAGATCAAAGTAGAAGATATCCCCACTCACATCCGCAGTAATATCAATACCCAATAAATAGTGTAATAAGTGTAATACATCCCGTGCCTGATAGGTAGGATCCTGTGATCTCTTTTCATGCCGCTCTGCTGCAACAATGATTCATATGATCGTTACACAGATGACGATAAGCTATAACGAGACAATTCCGGATATGACTTTAGATTTGAAAACAGTACAAAGGGATGTATTCTTTCTTTTGACACTGTTAGTCATTGATAGCATCAATAGCCTACTGAAGACTTGAAAGCAAAGCACGTATTAGAAAGGCAACAATACGATGAATCAAGATAACCAAAAGGTATAATTTTATTCAGGTGACAAGATTTAGCGTGCCATAAGATGATACGCATGAGCCCTACACGTGAAACAACTCCCGATGATACATAACTCTAACCAAGCACAGAAACTACGTCAAGCTTGCTATATCCAAATGAAGTATTGATAAGCGAAAATGCATCTTTATGATGAAGAAAACTCAGCAAAGGTACATTGGCGGATAAACCATTGTTTTGGAAGAGAATAAAGTGAATGTAGTAGTTGGATGGGTTTATAACAGTGAATGCGTGGGAGGAGTAGTGTATGTCTATAGTTGAATGGTAACGTCTACTGCAAGTATTTTCCATAGATATTCTTGATTTGCTCCATGAATACAAACATAAGTGTCGTGTGTGGTCTACAAAGGGGAAAAAAGTTAGTCCTAGTGATCATCAGCCCCATAAAACCTTATAATTTACCCGATCCGAAGATAATGTGCGGAGAATCCCTTGTATAAACCTCGAATACCTTCTGTTCTGGTCAACTTTAAGAAGCAATCCACAGGGCTGTTGTAAAGTAAACCACGTCCAGTCACTGGATCAACACCTTGGTTATACATGCGAGTAGAAATGACATCAAATGGATTCATGGCAATGGAAACAAGGAAGCCAGCAAACATGGAAGTGGCAAAATGTGTAGCAATGGTATCCGGTAATCCAAAACGAGAGACAAGAATCTCTTTGCCAAACATGTAGGTAGGCATTTGAACAGCTGAACCCACGCCGGCACGGGCCATAGCAGCATCTGCACCTCGATAAATACCCTTCAAACCTTCACTTTGATAGATACGACTCAATGCATTCCAAGCTGAATCAATTTCATGCTGATGACCAATCTGTTTGAATACGGGTGAATACGATTGTTGTCTTGTCTTGATAAGATATAGTGGTGAACCAAGCAATGCACCTGTAACGCCTGCAACAGCACCAGCAAACACACCAGAAGCCAACATGCCTTGCTTGGATTGAATGCCGAACAAACTGATTGTTGCATTCTGCACAGGTTCATATAATCCTATCCGACTACCATTCAAACAAACTTGATAGACATAAGCAACACCGAGACCACGTTGGATACCACGAATCCCTTCATGCTTGAGAATCACTTGAAGTGCCTGAAGACTGTTGTGATAAGGTCGTGCAGAAGCTGAAAGTGCACCAGCACGAACCAACTCGCCTTGAAGCTGCAATCGAGTCTTGACGACCTTTACTTGCTCAAGTCAATAAACTTGTTCGATAAGATATCCCTTTTTATACCTCGAGTGGATTGGTAAAGGTTACTGCACCACATGCTGCAAGTCCACCGATCGTAAAGCCAACAAAAGTCTCCTTTAGTTTGCTAGGACCTTGTTTTGTCGTTTGTTGTGACAATGGTGCTGCTGTCTTGAGCGATTCGGATGTTGCCATGGAATGTTTGGTAAAGAGAGAGAAGGTGGAGATCCAACTAAAAGAAGAAGGTTTAAATACACCAGCTCAAAAGCAAGCAGGGGAAATTGTCGCCTTGAAATGCCCAGTTGTTTCACAGGTTCCTAGGAAATGAATGTAATCTCCACTCCACATCACTAATGCAATGATGACCTGCAACATCATCCATGCTTGTCTCTTTTATTCATAGCAGTATGATGTTGATTGCTCTAAATGTACACATGGTATAAAACCATGACGACGATGATCAGATGATGATTAAAACATGGCATTTAAGATGATATTGCAAGATGACATGGAATGAAATGCACCAATGGTAATGTAAAAAGGAAGCCTATTTACCCCGTATTGTGACACATCCTTTTGTAAACACCTTTAAAGCACAGACAACAGATCCGATGGTCGGGTAAACCACTTTTGCAGATGTATCCAGTAGCAACAAGTACAAGCTTTTGCTCTACATCAAAACATGGATGGTAGGTTGTCCTTGAACAAGTAATTTATCACATTTTCTCACACTACATCACACGCATAGGATGCATGAAAGGCAACTCCTGCTAATGAGAGCGGAGCAAGGATGTAGAACTGCGGAACTAATGGCAACCATCATGCAACTTGCAGTATGAGCATATCCATAGTGATAGTCTTTAATAGTTGTAATGGATAATGATGAAGAAGAGTAAAGGGATAGGATGACCAAGTCAGTGATTGCCTCGTGACTCATTTGTGTGTGTGGTAGGGTTTCATTCTCATCAAGGGCAAGTTTATGCGACTATTTCTCTCTCTCTTCTTGTCAAGCACACTCACACTCCTCCTCTCTTACTCGCTTTCTTCACTTCATTCCCTCCTACAATACAACTTGATATACCAACTCCATTGATAACATTACTTTCCACAGCTCATTATGAAACAAACATCCAACGACTACCAACCAGGTGTTCGTGCCGAGCCTAGATTCCTTAGGTAGGATGCTACATCCGCAGTCGTCGTCTACTTTACTCATTGACAGCTCCCATGGTGAATAGAGATCCCACTTCACTCGAGTTTATTTCCTCGGGCCTGACTCGCTTCTCGTCTTATGTGGTATCCAGCTTGCCTAAGCGTAAACCAAGTCTGCAATATAACAACGACCTACAACCACCTTTGCTCTTTTATCAGCAACAACCTGCTCCTCCACCACCTTCACCTGTAACACCTATCAGTTCCAGTTTGGAGGATCAATCAACAAAACCAGAACCAGAAGATGATCATGATAAAGTGACTTTTGCCTCGTTTCAGCATATGGAGACATTAAGCATGGATGATACTGTTTCTTCAAGGTAAAAAGTGTTCTTCTTCATGGGATCAATTCACTTATATCCATTCATATAGACGTTTATGCTTATTACTGGGATATCACGATGGATTTCAAATATGGGACATCACCAATCCAGATAATATCCATGAGATCTGTTCAATTCGAGATGAGGAATCCTTTGGCACAGTTTCGTTTATGCACATCATCAATTCACCTTATCAACAAGATTCGCAAGACAAACATCCATTATTGGCCATTGTGTAAGTAGGATTAGCGTACAGTGAAGTGATCATTTATTCATTGAGAGAGAGTTTGGATAGAACAAGTCGTGAATCTGGTGATAATGACGCTATTGGCATGATGGATCTTGATCATACAAGAAGAACATCCACGTCATCCGCCAAATCATTTCATGCAACATCTACAACGCTTTTGTTTTATTCGCTCAACACACATCAAGTCGTTAAAGAGATCCACAGTTTGGGCGATGATGAAGAAGAGACAAGGATAACAGCTATCAAGAGTAATCATACAGCAGTGGTGGTGGTAAGTGAAAAAGCGTATGACGTATATAATGTGGGAGTTGCTAATTTAGGAATATGTAGGGATGCACTGGGAGCTCTGGTTCTTCTTTACATGTATTGTCGTGCAAGACACTTGACCCCTTATCCACGCCAATTACAGACGTTTATCATGATCCTGTTCATGGTCCTGTTTTTACACTGGGTGCACGTTTCTTAGCCTATGCAACTCATTCTCCTGTGCTCAACGACGACCTTGCTCTTAGTCAACATAAAGGCATTGGTGGAACAGGTCTTGGTGTGCTGCAAGGTGACAAAGATGTGAAGGATATCGCCAAAGAAGTCGTGAGTGGAGTCAAGTCGTTAAGCGAATATGGATATCAGACACTTTCCAACTACTTTGGTAACCATCCACAAGACAAGATACAACCACCACCGACACAACAACAACAAGCACCTTCAGTAGTATCATCTTCACCTCGTACTATATCACCAATGGGTATGCGTTATGATGAACGAACAGCCAGCCCAATTCCATCCAGCAGTACACTTACTGGCACACAAACAACCACATCAAGTCATAGAAAAGCTCCTGCTGCAGGCATGGTAAGTGTGTTATCATTGCATGGAAAAGAGAGAATGATCACTTAAATGTATTCTTTAGGTGATGATTCGAGATATAGCCAAATTACCAACAACACCCACTCGCAACATGTCATTATCCACTGTGGCTCATTTTCGACCCCATTCGCATCCATTGTCATGCCTGACATTTAATGCTGCAGGAACATTGCTATTATCTGCATCCAAGCAAGGTCACACATTTCACATATTTGGAGTCTTGCCTAGTAGCAACGTGGTGGGCAACATATCACATTTATACAGTTTGGCACGTGGATACACTGATGCACAAGTGGAGGATTGCCAATTTTCAGCCGATTCAATGTGGTGTTCAGTCAGCACAGCACGTGGAACAACTCATGTGTATGCTATCAATCCTTATGGTGGTAAACCAGAGATTATGGGCCATGTTGTAGGCAAAGTCAACAATCCGCCAGTTCGATTATTCATGAGTCAACAACGCAGATTAGAAAAGGTTTGTATATGTGGAGGAGATGTGTCTTATGCAATATATTGATGTCCTTTTTAGAGTACATCACTTGGAAGTGTAGTCCGTGTCAAGCAACGACGACCCATGATTACAGAAACACATGATGATTTGGCATTGAATCAGCAACAACAACATTATCCAACAGCTACCATTCCTCCACCTGTACCAACACGATCATCTCACTCCAGACAACCAAGAGCAAAGTTATCAACCATGTTCCTTCTTCCAACAAAGATCCCATATCTTGTGCATGCATCCAAATCATCACATAGTGGTGCGAGCAATACCAATGGCACGAATCATTGCAATGCAAGTGGTAGCAATAGCAGCAAAGCTTTATTGGATGGAGCTGCTTCCTTTAAAGCATTCAAGCAACAAGCATCATCAAGTCTGGGTTCTATGCTATCATCTTTTGGTTCGAGTATCAGCAGCACAGATTCATCTTCTTCCTTTTCTTCAATGCGCCAACATCATGCATGGACATCAGCACATGACAAGCTAGCAGATAATCGATTATTTGGATTTGATGAAGAAGAAATGCCAACTGTGGAGGATGACGATTCGAGAACATTGCATGATGGTCGTATTGGATATCAAGACATGTATTCCATTCATCCACGTGGCATGTTGACACTACATCGATGTTGGGTGAGCAAGTCTGTTGTCAAGAAACGTGATCATTCGCGTACAATTGAGTTCGTAGTGAAACAAGAAGATGTAGCTGAATGGTCTATGGCACGTACAACTGAATGGGAACAAGTCAAAGTATCACTGGTACCAGATAACAATGCATCTGATGCGACCAGGAAGAAGAAACGACGCAGTCCATGGCTTTCAAATGCTGAGATCACAACCTGTTTACCTGATGAACAACCCTTATGGACATCATCCCAGTTTAGTCTGCAGACATTTTCAGAGGATCCTGCTACATTATCCAAAAAGTTATGGAAGACAGGTGAAATGCCAGAAGCAAAGACTGTACATGTACGACGTGAATTACCAGAACCTTATTCAAGTCGTATTGATCGTGTTGGCAAGACAACTGCACGAATCACGAGTCAAGATGAAGAAAACTTGGATGATGCATTGGCTGAATTAGAAGGTAAAAAGTGAATATACATGCTATGACAAGGCAACTTATGTATTGTTTAGATAATCTTTCCAAGGCTATGCAAACCACCTTTACGACACCATCACCTACAACATTGTTATCAGGATCATATGGTAGTGCCAGTCCAGCTGGATACAAGCGAGGATTACAGCAGCCCATTATACCAGGAAACAATGGAACAACACCTTCATCCATCTCCTTTGAAGATGCACATCTTATCAGTATGGGAAGTGGTCCAAGTCCAGAAGATTTACTTACACATCACCAACAACAACAATCACGCGGCAATATGCCACTGCATCACAGTTCGTTGATACAGTTTGATGAGGAAGAAGTGCGTTTGCCTGTCACGCCAAGCATGCAGAGCAGTAGCAGTATTAGGCTTGAAGACGATGATGATGATGATAATCTTCCTGTCATGGATCAACAAGTATTTTCTCCTGACGGTGACAATGAAATGGCTCATCCAAGTGAATCTATTTTTGCTGAACGACCCCCACCATCCTTGTAGTAGAATGAAATGTAAATATTCCCCATCCATCCATGCTTCATTGTTCCTCTTATATCAAAGCACACCACAATCCCCGACTTTATAAATGACACACAACATACATATATGTAATTCCACCATGTTTTGAAAGAGCTTATAAAGAAAGTGTTTATGTACAAAAGAATCATTGATGTTGAACATTACAAAGCAAAGGTGGAAGTGTAAGTTCACGGTAATTATTGACATGACCACCCTTAAGAATGGATTGGATTGGTGGTAATTGAATGCAGATATCTTCCTTCTCTGGAGGAGGTGAAGCCATGAAGCTGGCTGGTGTTGGTTCCAATTTGGAAGATGGTGTGGTTTTTGGGATAACATGACCTTGTTTTTGGTCATGCATGGTGAATGAAGGTGGTCCCACTTGAATAACTTGAAGTTTGCGTTTCTTTGCTTGTTGTTGTGTAGAATGGCTGTCAATAGCAAACATAGCAAGTTGTTACAAATGAGGATGGGTGGGAAAGCAAAAAATGATCATGTGTTATCTTGTAACCTACTTACATGCGATGCTGTTTTCGAATACGTAACCTGACGCCTTGATCAGAAAAGGAGCGTGTTAGAAAGGTAGATTCATCAAAACCGGGAAATCGTTTGGATGGATACACAATGAAGGGGTCTGTCATGATTGTTTTGCAATTGCGCACCACGTCCCTATGCCTATCGGTTAATTCATATAGCCTTTGATACCCATATACTGCAAATGCTTACCCGATCATTTCAAAAAGAGAAAAATGTAACCGGAATTCACCTTCTTTTAGCACGGCAAGATCACCAAATATGAAGAAGCCAGCATCTCTATTGTCAATATCTCGGAGTCGGTACAATGAAGACACTGTATTTCCCACCAAGTATTCTTTAGTAGGTAATAAAGTGCAAGTAGGATCATCAGCAGCAACCAAATTGGCCATGACATAGTAAAATGGACTTTGTAAGAGATAGTCCCTTTACACAGATATCAGTGCTTTGTTACACTACGTGGCGGTGGGATGTGGAAGAATACCTTGATATATTTTGAGCACAGTGAAGCCATTCAAGTTTTATAATCGGCGGTGGGTCAATTGGCTGTCTGCGGTCTCCAAATCTCATGTCAACATGGAAAAGCAAGGTACAAAGCAAGAATATCTTGTTACAATCAATACCTTTATCATTTAGTGAACACACTTTTGTCAGTCGCGGTTGTTGTCGCAGGTTAAGGTTATAGTCCCTTTATGAAGTATGTGTCAGCATGGCTCAGTGTGCTTATCTAAATAGTACTACCTTTCAGGAGGAAGATGTTTGGAAAGTGAGCTTGATATGAAGCGATAAGTACAAGAAGTGTTGAATGAAGATGATGTCGATGAAGAATGATTAGACTGGCATGACGAGCTCATAGTTATGTACACAAAAGAATAAAGGACTGGGGAAGAACCAAGAGAAAAGCTACTTTTGAGGAAAAAAAGGAAGCTAAAGCTAGTTTTCAGGTATCGAGGAACCCACTTTAGTCAATTTAACCCAGAGTGCACAAATTTGGTTGCACAGGTATCGGACATAGCTCCCCGCGACTGCAATTGCGTTGGAATGGGGTAGTACACACACATCAGGCATTAAACCAGACCTTGTTGTTTCAGTGGTATGCTTTCAAGAAGGTGTATGATACTGGTAGAATGAAGATGATGATGAATGTTAGTATAAGGCATTATAGATTTGCATCATCCCTGTAAACAGAAGAGTCTGCACTAATGTATACCTATTACATCATCCATTTGCAAGCAAATACAAAAGCGGTTTGGTGCCCATTTTGGCTATTTCTTTATCAAAGCCAATTCATCCGCGTACAACCCATCTTTTCCCGCTCTTTGCCGTATCAAAGCACAGCATAACATGGCCTGGTATCAAAAACAAATTCGTTTGGCAGCTCAACCAAGAGGTACTATTTTATTCTCTCATTGTAAGCTATATCAAGCTATCTAACAACACAACTTGTCCAGGTTGCCATTTGGTTCACCAAGAGATTGTCAGTCAAGTGCCAGAGATCCGCGATTACAAAGTCGGTATGGCCAACTTCTTTTGTAAGTATCTTGCTACGCGTTTCAACTCTTCTTTGACCTGGTTCATTCACAGCTGACACGCGACTGTCATAGTGCAACATACATCAGCTAGTCTTATGATCAATGAGAACGCTGACAGAACTGTGAGATCCGATATGTCAATGGGGTTGGATAAGATTGTCCCGGAAGACTGGCCATATCAGCATGATTATGAAGGATCGGATGACATGGTAGGCTTGGAGATTAGATGATGATGTCGCTGTAGTATGATGGCAACTCATTATTGTCGTATTATATAGCCTGGACATCTAAAGTCTGGCATTGTCGGTACATCACTCAACATTCCTATCACCAATGGACGTCTTAATACTGGTACTTGGCAAGGGTATGTAGAGTCTTGGTTGATTGGCTGTATGTTATTTATCACATAGAGTACTGAACGAGCCGAGTAGAATCTATCTATGTGAGCATCGTAACCATGGCGGATCGAGAAGAGTAGTTGTTACTTTACAAGGTGAAAGATCATAAAGGTAGAAGATAGATAGATGCATAGCTGTTGGTTTATATGCAGTGGTTGTTCTTTCATGTACAAGAGAAGAAAAATACAATTGCTATATCATCAAACGTTTATGGAGGATATGACGAAAAGATGTGTTTATATAGTCGATAACTGTATTACATGATGTGGGTTAAGAAAGATCAATACAAGTGATGAAATGTTTGCTATTGCTTTCTAAGCTAGTATATTACATTATATGGTACGTAGTTGCTTGTCGAAATCACAGAAATCATTATTGCTGTAACTTTTGGTATATTCGCTTCAAGACTTCATGTTCTTCTGGGTCCAAAATGCCATCAGGAAGAGAAGCTGGATCGGGTATATAATAACGCGTCTGACTAGATGAGATGGATGGTGTCCTCTTTTGTTCTTCATTCGTTGTAGTGACTTCAAGGTCTGCTGGATCAGATACAGTGGCTGCTGCTGTAGAAGGTGGTAGTGATGTAGGAGCAGGAACAGGTGTCCACCAATATGTAGGATAACGTCGATCAATATTGTTGATAATCAATGCTACGACAACCATGGTAGTCAAGGAAAGCATCATGACACCAATATAGTACCAGCCCAAATCTCCTGCTTCTTTGATTGCAATAGGGATAATGGTTGTTGCACCTGCTGGAGGATGGACACACTTGAGAGCAAGCATCAATACGAGAGAAATGGCAACACTTGTAGCACCAGCAACCCATCGAACATGTTCCACGGCAGCTTCAGGTGTATTGATATGAAGAAACATTTGGTTGATAGCCACGCCTACAATAGATGCTACCAGTGTACCGCCCAATACGTTGCGTGGTTGTGCCAAAGGAGATTCGATAGCACCATACACCAGAATGGCGGAAGCGCCCTAAAGAAAGAGATCCAAGACTAGGTAAGACAATGGGCCATGACATGTCAAAAACAGGAAACTTACACAACTTGCTATTATCATGGGGACATGGTGTTCAACACGAAAGTAGTACGAGTAAGTGAAGATAATCTCGACAATGGCAATGCCAACAAAAGCACCTAAAAAGGCCCATATGCAAGTACGCCAAAGAGGAAGTGGTTTTTTGTTATAGCTATGAGCACCAATAAAACGAGTGATCCATCTTGGCCATTTGTCGAAAAGATCAGACATGGATGTGATAGGTTGATGAGCAGTGATAGAGAGAGAAGGAGGCGATAAGATATGATAACCAGCTGTAAGTGGATAAGATGAGAAAAAGATGCAGCTGAGTCAACAAACCCATCAACAAGGATTTTCCTCCACCTTCTTAAATTCGTTCCTGAAACGCATAACCTTAACACTTGCCATCGTTACCATTCACATGACACTACACTTTTCACTTGTAGAAGTTGTCTATATGCCATCTGATAAGATGTGAGCCTTAAAATACAGTCCCGTGCTCCAATGACAAATCGTTCAGCCAACCAATGACGTGAGATGGGGAAGCATACGTATAGTTTGGCTTATAAATATATGGTATTCATGGATCGGGTTACTTTCATTAGATGTCGTTCTCTGCATCTTTATATAGTGCATATAGATGGTGTGCAATCAGATCTCTACGCTCTTTAAAGGGTCTTGTTGATTAGTAATGTGTCAGTTATGGCTACATGGAATGCCTTTCAAGCTAGCATAAGGCTTTGTTAATGTAAATGACCCTCTCTTCTATCCATCATGTGTTTTTATAACATTGGTCACAGTTTATTTGCATAAATAGATATGACTTCCTGCATAATGGCTGTTCTTCTTTATCCTACAGTGACTGGATGCTTTGGATGATGACGACGATGACGCTGTTTGTGATGCTTCTTCTTCTTTGAAGTGGTGTTTTTCAATGTGGAAAGTTTCCTTGCACGCTGCCATTCATGCTCTTTGTGCTCATCCAATTTCTCCAACATGCCTTCAGCACGTTTAACCAGAGAACGACGTTGATTTCTGATCTTCTCGTCTCCATGTGATTCAATCGTATCCAGCTTGATCATAATACGCATAATAGCATCTTCACAACCAAGGAATTCTCTATTGTTGGGTGTAGTTGCTGTCAATTGTAGTGTACCACCTGGTTCAGATGCTTTAAATTGCAAAGGTGTTTTCAAGACTGTCTGAAGGCAATTCTTTTCTGTGTTTTCCAATTCATGTTGTATTTGAAGCAGTTCTGGGTGCTGGATAACAGGTTCAGAAGGAGGCAAGTTTTGTTTCTGTTGTTCTGCTATTTCATGCACACGTTGTGCTGCAGTAGGATCAGGTGATGATGTAGTGAATGAATCCAATTGTTGCTGCTGCTGAGGAGGATCATTAGATGTCGCTGGCTCAGCTGGTGTTACAACTTGTTTGGGTGCATAAGCTGGCTTTTGTTCTTGTTCTTCTTGACATGCCTCTGGCACTTGTTGCTCAGTATTCACCAATTGGTCGAGTAGATCCTTGAGATTGAGCACACGACCCTGCAATGGTGGATCAGGTGATGGTGTGTAGTGTCGTTCTTGCTGTGCCAATGTCGCTTGAGGAATGGGTGCATTGTCCCGCGTGACAGAAACTGGCTCACGTTCCTTTGCTTGTTGTTGCTGCTGCTTTGGCCAATTCTCCAATATGTCATCATATTTATCTTCAGGTTCGGCTGCAATGGCTTTTGATGTAGTGGATGGTACCTTTTTATCTTGCATCACTGATTCAGGCTCTTGTGCTGGTTCTGCTACTGCTACTGGTGATGATACATCCATTGGTTCCTCCTCTTGTTGCTCTTCATCAGAGACTTCATCAGTATAGTCATCATCCTCTTGTTGTTGTTGCTGTAGTTTAGAAATGTAGTTCCATAAATCATGTGCCTGTGATTCTTCATCTTCTTCAGAAGCAGCACTTTCAGCTTCATCCACTTGCTGTTGCATTGTATCTTCCTGCTCTTGTTGTCCAAACAATATCTTGAGTAGACGAGCCAACTGATTGGCATGGAAGTCTTCAAAACCCTTGTCTTCTTCAGCTTCTTCATTATCACTTTCTTCCTTGGTGATCACTGGTTCTTCTTCCTCTTGTTGCTGAAGCATCCTTTCTTGCATTTGATGCTGTTGACTTTGACGAGCAGCTTGATATTGTCTCCATATCTCTTCTGATCGACGTTGTTCTAAAGCACATGCAAGCCATTGACGATATAAAGCATCTTGTTGGGCAGCAGCAGACATTAAAGCCTTGCGTCGATAATGATCCATAAGTCTTTGAATACGTTGTGCTCGTTCACGTCGATAATGTTCCTTGAGCACCTTAAGATTATGTAAGGCTTGAGTAACACGATATTGTTGTTCTTGCTCATCACGTCGACGACGTTGTTCATGTCTCAAAAGGAGCTGCAACTGCAAGTAGTCGTCAAGTGTCAGTGTACTTTGCAAGGTCGAAGGACGCTCAATGATCACACGTTGTGAAGTGGGATATGTATAGTATAGCATGTTATAGTTATGTCTGAAAGAACAAGAGGTATCGTTGCAATTATAAGCAGGGGTGATGTTGTATGTAATAGTACACAACGCGAACTGCCGGAGAACAATAAAGAAAATGATGCCACTTTAGATCCATGTCTCAGTTTCGATGGGTTTCACTTGATCCATCACTCCCATGCCATGCCCTTCTTTACCAAACCATCATCTAAATTAGCATGACATGGCGTCATGCTACTTATAATAGTGCAACTGGATGTATTGTTGTTATGATGAATGTATTGTGCATATAGCAAAGAATATGTTGATCTGTGCATGTCTGTGACAGACATGGTACGATGATCCAAATATGTCAGCTAGAGAAAGTCAAAGAAAGCCTGATCGGGATATGATTCGGCTGTTCCCGTATAGGAACTGTGCACATACACACCACGCCATACATGAATCCATGTGCTTCAGACAATTACGCGTCATCAAGGTGTTACTTATTTTGGGGGGAATGGCTTTGCTTAATCATCTTGTACCATTAGCACTGCACATATGCTCTTTTACGACTGCCAAGATGCTCAAAGTTCATCATGACTAGCGAGAATTAGAAGAAATGCAATCATGGAATGAGAATTAGAAGAAATGCAGCCATGGAATGAGAATGTTCTCCTTTATTGCTTGACAGCTTAATTCTTCATTCATGTGTATGAAAGTGGCCCTATTTGTTTTTGCAATGACGATATAATGTGTAACAGCAGTGACGACAATGACG
Organism: Lichtheimia ramosa; assembly: GCA_008728235.1. Taxonomy (NCBI): domain Eukaryota; kingdom Fungi; phylum Mucoromycota; class Mucoromycetes; order Mucorales; family Lichtheimiaceae; genus Lichtheimia; species Lichtheimia ramosa. The sequence goes on from CP031823.1 coordinate 2,173,758, forward strand.
GAAGAGCAATGCTAAAAAAGGACTTATGTGTCCAGATTCACGGATGCATCATATAAGGAAAATATGAAAGACTTGTCGTAGTATGTATGCCATGCCAACAACAATACCTTATGTTGATAGGCATGATATCATCACTTGTGATGCGCGGTTGATAGGATCTGCAGGATTGATGACAGGGTCGCTCAAACACACTTAATTCCAGCGGCGCCGTCATCTAGTCCCCCAAATGTCCATGCGTGTTATCGTCATCAAGCGGGATGCATCCGATACTGTAACTACACCACAACTCTTTCACTATGAAAGTGCAATATATGACGCATTTTCATATCCAAAAGAAGTTAGATCAACCAGAAAAAGAGAGAGCATAAGGCGATCTTTACAATAATGCATACATCATCACTGGTCACTATCATTTCTCATCTTTTTGCCTTTACTATATCACGGAGCAACTATTGATATAAACATGTAAAGGAGCAACAATAAACAAGAGCTGCTTATTAGCTCTACACAATCATTTTGGCGCTATTCGCGCTAGCAACAATGTCAACAATGATTAAGAGAGTGACCCGGATAGCGGAACTTTGGTTACATTGCAAATATGCACTTCCCCTGCCAACAACCCCCCCCCCATTGTATCCTCCGTGCTTTAGATTTTTAGCTTGTTTGAGAATCCTGTTTTACTCGAGCCCTACCAAATTGGGACTTGCATCCCAAATTTCCAACCATCTTGATCCCATGCATAATAGAGTTCCTTAACATGCGATCATGCCCTATTTACTTTTGTTGTACACACACTTTTACTTGAATGTTGGGGGAATAAAGAAAGAAGAAGGCTTCAAGGGAAGAATTTCAATCCAGCCATCACATTAAAATGGCGTGAAACAAACACATATAGCTTACTTATGCTTCTCAAGGACATATACTGGGACATTTTTGTTGTGTTGGGGAGAACTAGTCTCCTTTTTCTAAGGTGTTGTTCCTCGATAAGGTTGTACATCATTTCCAAATCGAGCAAAGTGAACCTTGGAGTCGGTTCCCACTATATCATTCTTATTTCATCCTCATTCGTTTTACAATATGAACACGTTATGCACAAAGTTTGACGGCTTATGCTGATGATTTCATCATGAGAGTGTCACACTTACACATATTACTCACATACACATGAACATTGTTGAGTCAGCGAGAGATAAACACATCATGATGCCAAGAGCTTTGTCAAGTCCTACTTGCATTATAGTCTGATACATGGCAGGTGGCGTATAGCCATAAACCAGTCATGTAGCTCTCGAGCAATGCCATATCTATTCGTTTATCAATGTAGTCTTCCCCCCATTTCATTTCATTGTTGCTGTGACTCAATATGGCTATGTATACATGTGTGCTTATGATGTATTGTATATATGAATCTGTGTTATATTATACATGAAGCACATGCTCTAGTTATCATGCAGCAAGCATGCATTGTATTGGCTGGTAAGAAATGTGGGTGAAAAGAAGTAAGGAGCTTTGGGGGGAAATAGAAACTATCATGATATTTCACCCCCAGTCAATCACAAACCACCACCAACACCTTTCTCCTGTCATCCCCCCGAAACTTGTGTCCCTTGATTTTGTTACTCGATCATAAACTAGGAGCTTAGTATAAACATACACCCCTTACACACCATCTACCCTATAAACAATGAGCTTTTTCTTAGTATGCATCTTATCAGGGTGACTGGTAGTTTTCGGATGACTCGATCGATATGTACATGAAAAGAAGCATGTCGTTTTCCAAAACAGCTTGATGAATGGGGAGGATAATAGGAGGATTATGTGTATTCTACTCCCCCAAAATTCAATCACTCCTCTTGCCGTTTCCCCACTCCCCCCAATTTTCAATGCATGTATCTACTAGTAGGGCAATCTCACGAATCCAGATCCATCCACAGTCGGTCCGAGTGCCCGACAAGAGTGAAAAAAAGAGTAAAGTGTGTAATACTAGCCCAATGGTGTCACCAAAGATGGACTGTAACACACAAACTAATGATATATACACAAACGGCTTGATAATGATGATGTGTGCAGATGAATATACACATGTGCAGTCTTATTTGTGAAATCATTATTGCTACAAGGCGCGGTTGTTGTTGTTGCCTTGGGGGTGGGAAACAAGCGAGGAGATGTGGGAGTTCTGTTAAAGCGCCTCTAATGCTTCAACTTGTATTATCATAAAGTGTGCTTGTTTGTCTTTCTCTCTCTTATTCACACTATTTTTATCCAAACAACTTCTTTTTGGCCCAAATAGTCCCCCAAAAGGTTATGGAGACCTTGATTGCAGTTTAAATTGTTTCGAACAGAAAAATCTATCCACTACACAAAATCCTACTTTGCATACGCTTGTGTGCCCTTGTACCTAAACTTTATTTACTGTATACACCTTAATCTACCATGAAGGAAAAAGGTTTTTTGCATAGTGTGTGTGTGTCAATGATGTAGGTGGCAGATGTCGTGGCACGGACCCTGATATTGGAAGTGTTATTGGAAGGAATGTGCTTGTGATAGTGACGTGGTGTTATTGGCATGTCTCGTAGTAGTAACGAAGGAAGAGGAGGAGGACAATGTACATGTATGTATGTTGCTGCTAGTACGTGTCTGCTTTTGTTTGCATCCCATCATCATCTTTTTCCTTTTTTAAGTCGTCCTCTCTCTCTGTGTGTGTGTTGGTAATAGCGATCTCTGTATGATTATGGCGACTTTGGATAAAAGGAATAGCAATGTTTGTCCCAGCCGATGAGAAGAAAGAATGTAATGCTGTGACCAAGTTATTTTCATTGTATGATATATGTACGTGGAATTTGGCTTTAGGTGAATGTGATTTGGTATATGAATGCATGTGTGGAGTGATAGGACACACTGTTTGATCCTGGATTCCTTAAAGCTGCAGCTGGCGTTCCAAGGCGTTAAGTTGGCGTTTATCTTCTGTGCACCGGGTGTCGTTGTTAGAGTCAACCAATGGATCAGGATGATGTTGCTGGATTAACAACAGTGGAGGTAAAATTGGTGCTGGTGTAGACAATAAGGGTGGTGGTGCTGTTGATCGTGGCGTATAATAAAACACTGGAGATCCAAGCTCGCCTCCTGTAGGCTCTTCATCAGAAGATACAGGTGAAAGTGTAAGTGAAGGCACTGATGATGGACGTCTGATATTACGGACTGTAGCAGAATGTCCACCACCTGTATCCAGGGGATTCAAGTCAGGATAAACACCTCTGGGTACCACAATGTTGCTCAATGTACAGTCAGCAGTAGGCTGTGTCAGACGACCTGCTACTACATCAGCCTTGTTGTAATATGAGATGAGGTGCAGCTTTTGATTGGCAGCTGTACAAATAGAAAAGCTTTGCTTGATAAGGCCATTTGTCTTGTAAGTGTAAATAGGTGTTGTCTTGCTTGTTCTTCTAGGTCTTCGTTTTGTTGCAAGTTCACGATATGTTAAAAAGCTTCCAGATACACGACTAGGTGACCATGTTCTTCCATCAGTCCACCTTCTCATGCCTGCTTCACTTTCATCCCAAGCAAAAACAGCACCAGACTTTATCTGCAATCCTTCTTTGGCAGAGAGACGTCTTTGTATACGCCTTAGTTGACCGAGACGACAGGCTTCAAATATCACAAGAGCATCCTGGGGTGTCTTGATGTGACCAAAATAAGTCTCCATATTGACAGAGATAAAAAGCTGCAAGGAGAAAACTGAAAAGTGAAAGATAATGCGGAAGAAAAGAGGAAATAGCCTTTTCAGCAATAATCGACCTTCTTTTAAGGTTGCTCCAGAGTACCGTTTTTTTATGCAGTCAGGATGGTAGATTGCCCTAAAATACAAAATAGCGTCCATCCGAATTCGGCAAAATGCCCATTTCCCATCAGCATCACAAGATTCGATAGCGATCTGGATTGTTTTAGTAACTGGTGTATTGCTGCTCCCTTTTCCCCCTTGCCGACCCCCAACTTTTGTTATCCTTTCTATCCAGAACCCAGTTTTCACTGTCACACTCTCCTCAATAAGCGCGTGTATATTGTGCAATGTCCTTGTACCAAGCGACAACATAAGAGGAGGATACATTATACAATGATGCTTTATACATATGAAAAGACAAAAGTGAGCACGAGAAGGTGAAAAGGAGCAAAAAGGAAACTGGGTGTATAGATGATTAGGGAATGTAGAAAACGATCGAACTTTGACACCATCCTTGCTTGTGAAATCAGTATTCTACAGCGTTTTTCTATGAGTTTCTAGTTTACCCGAGTCACATTCACCAAGCGCATACTCACAAAACGATTTGATTCTCCCATATGTCCCACATTCGGTGATCGACAAAGAAGAAAGACGGCATTTTTGCTGCAACGTGAAATTCTGAAGCGGACAAGGAACTGCATTTTTGCCTCGTTCTGTAACACACCCACATAGACCACTTTGGCTAAAAAAGAAATGCTGTACCGCGCTACCGGGTCAACTTTATTTCATCTTTTCCTTGACCTTCACATATGGGATACAATAAGCAAAGTAGGCAACACTTGGATCCAATCCTTGATTCCTTGCCATTTCATGTCCACAGGCCACATACAAGTAATGCAAACTTGAGCTCATCTATATAAGAAATAAAGGCATGTTAGTTATCACTCCCCCATTCAATGCACGAGTCACGATTGTCAATTACCAATACATGCCACCTAGAGACGAAAAACGGGGGTCCAAGGAGAAAGAATACAAAGAAACGAATGTCAGAAGACTTGTGATTCTGGAATGCATGTGTGTGTGTGTGTCTTTTTCTTACCAAGCATGAAGCTGTGGATTAAATAAGTGGTAATCATGATAGACGTGGCACATGTTTTTGTCGAATAACCAAACGCCTAACGCTAAGACCAGCAATTGTGCACCACGATGAAAGAGTTGAGTGATCTCCTTATCTTGTACAGCACGATACATCTTGCTCACGAACCATAGGCAGCTCCACATGACACAACCAAATCTATTTGATGTTGAAAGCAGGTGTTATCTACCTTTTCACTCCCCCAAACCACCTGATAATGATACTTGCGATGATTGAAACATGTAAAATTGCATAGTGCCACTTGACTGGCTGGTCACGTAGGTTGCAATAGCACAGTAAATGCTGATGGCCACCGGGTACACTGTCCCACGATATCCATTTTCATTCAATAGGAGCCAGAATAGATAACAAGCTGTCCACACCATAGGGACCTAGTCAAACATGTTAATAGCAGGATCACATGTAGTAAACTTAAGGTCTTATTACCTCGTCCCACATTTGATTTTCGAATTGTAGTGTTGCATGAAAGAGAATACTATAACAAAGTAAGCAAGATGATGCCTGGGACCCTTGCTCCTCTCCTCTCCTCCCCCCATTCCATCAGTCAACCAGAATGTAAACACAGCCAGAACATAGTGTACTTGCCTTCCAATGCCAACGACAACAATCAATAGATAGCTGACAGATAAGCGCCATCCTAAGCTATGATGATGTAACGCCACACCAAGTGCGCCAAGAAATACCATGGCTAAACTCTGTTTAGAAGGTAAGAAGATACACAACAAATAAAGACATATCTTTCTGCTTACAGATACTGAATTCCAGAACTCGGCAACATAATAGGAATGGGTGTAGTTCTCTTCACACCTTCAAAGTCAACAATGGTAAGTCAATGTGAGATTGGGTACAAAGGGTGAATGTTGGTATTGAAGCTAACATACCAGTCAACTGAACTCGTAATGGGTCCCCAATAGCCTTCAACGAGGTGTTGTTCGGTCATATAGAAAGAGTAGAATGAAAGAAGCACTTAAGACGCGGGGTTGGGACGAATTAATAAAAGACGTTGTTACGTTGGACACGTTGTATAAGCATATATTATCCTAAAGGGACTCTGCCATCCATGACACTACATGATCTACATTACTATCTTTGGATGAATAGACATCAATGTCATCTTTGTATTCCAATAGAAAAGAAGGCACATTGTTTGTGGCAACCATCATTGGAAAGTAAGGCTCGAATTCAAACGACGGCAATGTGGCTGCATCCATACTGCTAGGTCCATCCACCAAGATTAGTGCAGAGAGTGGCTGATTGGCAACATACTTTTGGCATAGTTTCCATGCTACTTCACCATGACCAATCATTACTGGAGGAAACATGGCCATTTTTTGTACTTGCTCATGCAATTCTAAAAGACAGACGCATGATCAATGTGTGTGAATACCACATGTCTTGAATCTTTTTACCTTGGTACCAGGTCTTTAATACAGAGTCACCTTGTCCATCAGGCTCACTAAACTGTGCCACTGCAGAGTCATATCCAAGATCAGAGAGTCGAGTCTGCCATTGAGTTGCATTCCTAAACCAAACCCATTGAGAAGGTGCGTTCCTGAAATGCAAGTTGTTATACTTACGCGTCTGGAGTGTTGGTGCTAACAAAAAGCACAGGCATAGGTCGTTTACGTGCATTGGATGAAGCTTCAAATGTTGTCACTGATACCTTGTATCGTAAACCAAACTGTTGATGACGACTCTTAAGGTGATTTCTAAAAAGAGACTGGAAGAACATTGTGGAGAAGGAAAAAGAGGAACAAGGGTGATTAACTCTTTATGTCAACAGGATCAAATGACGACAAAACTATGACATGGAAACACATCATTTTCCTTCACCAACAAAAGGATCGACGACAACTGAGACGTCCGATTGTGGATGGTGGATCCCAGCTTAAGAGACACGTGCGATACATCTGTTTTAAAGAAGCTTGTACTACTGTCAATCAAAAGCAATCTTGCACTAATGGTCCCGCCCGACGCATCGACTGTGTCATTCTTCACCTTTAATCTCTTCAACTAGACCAATTTTACTTCTTCATCCTTTCTTTTTCCTTCTACATTCCTTCATTCATTCCTTTATACACAACACATCCTCCTTCTCTCCCTCTTCATTCTCCTCTTTCATCATCATCAATGTCTCCTCCCAGACAATTGGAAGATACTACTTCAAGTCTTCATCATCCATCATCAAAATCCTCTTCCACTGGTTTTCATCAACGCAAGATTTCATTGACTACAGCTTGTCCACCTACAGGCACTCGTAAACCAAGCATCGCTCGACATGGCACTACTCTTCCCCATTCAAACACTTCATTCGGTCAATTGTGTCGTCGCTTTTCTCGACTACGACTTGTACGTCTTGCTGGCTGGACTTATATTGTCATAAGCGTAGTATTATCCACCATCCATCTCTTGACATCCTTTGGTGACAAGCCTGTACCTGCAGCAGCAGCAACAGTATTTGATGAAACTACCGCCCAAACAGGTAAAGTAAGGGGCTATTGGAATAATGAAGGAGTATTGGCTGGGATCAGAAATATCACTACAGCAGTTGATTCATGCATTCATTATCATACAACAGTAATGGCATCATTTCAAGATAACAATGAACTATCACCATTGAATGACTTGTCCTATCAAATTCGACTTTCCAAGATGTTTTCCAAATCACTTGTTCGCATGGATCACTTACGTCCTTATTGGTTTACTGCCACTCACACTCCAGCCCCTGATTCTTTGACATTGGCAACAGTGGTTACTATGGATGAATGGTCTGATCTTGCTAATTTGGCAGAGACATGGCAAGGTAATGCATGTATGATATGACCAGTACCAAAAATTTAACTTGTATGATAGGTCCCATCTCGGCTGTATTACAAGTTCCCACTGATGGCACTGATCTTGGCTCTGGTACCATGATTCAACACCTTGCCACTATTCGACGCGACTTTGAAAGAAATGAATTCCTCTCTCGTCATGTTGATTTACATCTGATTGCACGTCCAAGTCGCAGTGACAATGGTGCTCAAGTGGTACACAGCAGTTTGCAGGAGGGTCGTAATCTTGCTCGCTTGTTCAGTCGTTCCAAATATGTAGCCAATATGCCAGTGACAACATTGTGGATGACTGATTTGAACCTTGCTATTGATACTTATGCACAAAAGCTGGATGAAGGCGATGTATTGATTGTACCCACTTTTGGATTCCCAAAGAGTCGTTTTGCTGTAACCGACACGTGGCCAACAACCAAACCAGAAATGATTGAATGGGTGGATGATAAGCGTATTGGCATGCTGGATTATCATTGGCGTCTCAATATGGGTCCCACTTCGTACCAAGATTGGCGTGATGCTACAGAGCCTTACCTTGTTCCCAATTATGACTTTCACTACAATCCTGTCTTCATTACGACTCGTGAAAATCATCCTTGGTAAGCTGATTCTGATGTTGAAGAAGATCTTTAGGTGTCTAACCAGATGCTGTAGGTGCGATGAACGCTTTTCAGATGAGCCATCCGCTTGCTTATATGCAATCTATTTGAATGGCGCTGATTTGTGGGTTTTACCCCAGGATTACACTGTACGCACTGGACAAGAACCAGAAAATATGTTGACACAAGAAGAAGTACGTATGCCTATCTTACTTCAAGTACTTTATCTAACATGACATCATAGCGTATCCAACAAGTCAAGGTGTACAAAAACTATCGTATTGAGCAATGTGTCTTTTATGCACGTCAATTTGATCAGACTGGTATCTTCAACACCAATCGAGCCAAACATGTCCAAGAAGAATGTGCAAAGGAACTGGGCAACTTGCGAAAAGAGAAGATGATTGAATCACTCCATTAGACGACATGACACAAAAAGTTAGATATGACTGTCGACAGGTTTCGACGGTGCTTTTGTTTTCTCTTGTATACTTTATATCTCATTAAAGTTGATGTTTACTTTAATTCATCTTTGCATAAGACCTTTATCTTTACATTATGTAAGTCAACACTCTAATCATCGACACTAGCTACATGGATCCATAGCATCTAAAGCAGTACCTTGTGTAGCAAGACATTATTGATCCGGGTGCAAATATCATCTAGAGACATTATTGGCTCAAGGTACAGCATTGCTATACTACAAATTGACTATGCTACATCAAGTAATAAAGCTCTTGTTTAAAAAAGAGACACTTTATGGTAATAAAGGAATCATTCTATATAGTGGGATGATGATGATCGACTGACATCCATTGCTGGAATTTTACTGGGTGACGTGGTTGACCGACCCCAGCCTTATTTTTTTTCGTTCGCCAGATAACAACTGTGCAACTTTCTCCCCACTCTTCATGGCTTCTAGGCTCCTTTCCACCACCGTCAACAACCGTGCTGGCATTGCCAAGCAGGTAATGCCTTGTTTGCTCTTTCTACAACCACCAACTCATCAGTCATTACGTCCATTTACAGCTTGTCAGACCTCTTGCCACTGCTGCTGGTCAAGCAACTCGTACCACTGTTCTTCCTAATGGTCTTACTGTTGCTACCGAAGAATCCACTGGTGCCCCTACTGTTGGTGTCTTCATTGGTGCTGGTTCGCGTGCTGACAATGCTCAAAACAGTGGTGCAGCCAATCTTGTTCAACGCATTGCTACACAGGTATATATATACATACTTATACTCGATACGCGACACAAGTTAATAACCAGATGATATATAATAGAATGCCAAGTTGGTTGGTGGTGAACTCACTTCTAGCACGACACACGATCATACATTGTATACAGCAAAGACTATTGATGTAGCAAAGTCTGTTGACACTTTGGCTGGACTTGTGCAGGACCTGAAATTCGATTCACTTGAAGCTCAACGTGCTGCTATTCTCAACGAACAACCCAACGAAGAATCTGTCACCTTTGAACATTTGCATGCTACTGCTTTCCAAGGCACTTCTCTTGGTCTTCCTGTCAATGGTTTGAATGTTGAAAACCTTACCGAACAAGATTTGACCAGCTTTATCAAGTCCAACTACACTGCTGATCGTATGGTGCTTGTTGGTGCTGGTGATGTTGATCATGATGCACTTGTCAAGTTGGCAGAAAAGAGCTTTGGTGGTTTGACTGGTGCTGGTGCTGCTCCTGCTACTACTAAGGCTAGCTTTACTGGTTCTGAAATCCGTATTCGTGATGATCTTGCACCTGCTGCTCATGTTGCTATTGCTGTTGAAGGTGCTCCCTTGTATTCTCAAGACTATTTGAACATGTTGGTGATGCAAGCTATTGTTGGTAGCTGGGATAGCTCTTTGGGTGGTGCTGCCAATCTTTTCTCTCGTCTTTCTACTGTTGTCAACAAGAACAAGCTCGCTGATTCTTTTGCTTCATTCACCAAGGGTTACAAGGATACTGGTCTTTGGGGCATGTACTTTGTCACTCGCAACAAGGACCAAATTGATGACTTTGTTCACTTTATGCAAAAGGAATGGATTCGTCTCTCTACTACCATCACTGCTAGTGAAGTGGAACGTGCAAAGATTCAAGTTCAAGCCAGTCTTCACTTAAGCCTTGATTCTTCCAATGCCATCGCCAAGGATATTGGTACTCAAATCCTCACCACTGGCAAGCGTCTTTCTCGTGAAGAGCTTGCTAATGCTGTTAGCAAGATTTCTGTCAATGACATCCGCAAGACTGCACAGACTTACTTGTGGGATCAAGAAGTGGCCGTTGTCGGTAATGGTCCTATCGAGAGCTTAACTGACTACAACCGTGTTCGTGGTTTCATGTCATACAACAGGTACGTGGATAGATCCAATCGATCCAGTCATCTTGATGCTAATCCTTGTTTTCATATAGATTCTAAACAGTTGCTCTTTCCGAATTTTCCTCATCACACACTTTGCATCCCAAAACTTGTTCGATACTCTAATAAAACGAATAGACACAGTCAATCACGCCTTTTCAGTGACAAAAACCCAAGTGGATAGATGTTGATTGGTGCCGATGGTGCTTTGTGATATTGAATAAATGACTTGCTCGCTATGAGTAATCTTGTCAAATATGCTTTCTGATGGGATATGCCAGCATACATCATACCGTATTAGGTTCCTGTGGACATTCATGCATTATACTACAATCCTTTTCGTGATTTGATAGCTAATTCAGTGATTACAGCAAGTCGTGATAGTGCCATTACCTATTCTGTGTTTGCCAAAGTAGATTTTAGATAGTTCTTTAATACATAAAAGCAAGAGTTTATCACATCGATTACAGTATAATGATTAGCAGGAGGAAAAGGGAGAAAGAGAGAAAGGGTACAACTATGTAACAGTGCTTATTGGTGATTTCCTGATGCAAAGATGAAGCCCAGCACACTAAATATGAAGGATGTAGCAAATGACTCCATCATGGTATCCTGGAGCTGCCAAGAGAAAAGGTAACAAGCAACAAACATCATTCCTCTCCTCCAGCGACGTTCCACAAATGTGGCTCGTAAGAAGCAGAAAGGATATTGGTTGAAATGGGATTTTGCAGCACGTGTGGTTAAAGCGCTGCAAATCACCAATGATCACGGCATAAAGTACTCTAAGAATGTCATGCGTTACATGCAGCAACAAGTTATGGCTAGTTGTGCAACACTGTACAAGGCGGTCTCAAAGAACGAACCTTACATGCAGCTACCTGCATGAGCTTAATAGCATCACAATCATTCGTGAGATTGGTTATGGAATCTCTTGGACAGTGTCTTGAAAGTAGAATAAATCAAGATCCCTACTTGACTATATCAGGGTATATAATGACTGACGTATGACTTTGTTGCATGATAGGCATGTCATGATGATATTTTGCCGAGACATTCTTGTTACAGGCTCAGCTTCAAATCATTCACAATAAAAGTCATGTGTCGCCTTCCGGTATGCCGAATAAATGCATCATGTATTTATATGTCACATCAACACTCGGGAAACGGAGAATAGGAAAGGGGTGAAGAGATATGTGATCTCAGTCAGCAGTGAGACGCATTACGCGTTGTAACGATGAGAAATCGAAACAGTAAACGCCAATTTCTATTTCCGGCATGGATCCGGCCTTTTGGTCTATAAAACCCCAAACCAGCCTCCAAATCTTCTTTTCTTCCTTACTTTTTTCTCTTTTACATCTCAAAGAAAACAATCACTAATGGCGTTGACATGCACAGATATTTGCAAGTTTATCCTTGGTACGTAATGTTTCTACGCAGTCAAACGCGTGAAAAGTGTTACATGATCTTTCAAGCTTTAAGCCAGTTTCACTCACACAACATAATCACCCAACAGCTGTTATTCTTCCACCTCTTGGTGTCTTTGCTGAAAAGGGTAAGTAAACTACACTTGTAGTCCTTATCATAATGTTTACGCATGTGTATTCTTGTAGGATGTGGTGTCGACCTTTTGATCAATGTTGGTTTGACCATCCTTGGTTGGATCCCTGGTAAGTAGATAGGTGTGGGAAGATCATGGATGTGATGGCAAAGGAGCATAGATTCTTATCATTTGCCTTATAGGTGTTATTCACGCATTCTACATTATCCTGAAATATTGATTGTAACCTTGTATTCTTGTTTTCTTCATTTTACCTTGTATACGAAATACCTATTGATATAGCTCCCCAAGAACAATATATTTGTTTTTGTAAAGATTCGTTGTACTGCATCAGTCCAAACAATTATGCATCACGTTGGACCAACTTGATTGTGCTAGGTTGAATACATGCATAAAGACGCGTCCGTGCTAAAGAAACAACATCACTCTAACGATGTAAGAGTTGGGATAGGATGATCACCGATAAACTAGCCACACAGATACAAAGCAGATGTTATCGGTTTGTTGCTGCTTCCGATGTGATTACACAAAAACAGAGTGCTCGGGTGCCACACATCGATGGCTTTCCGATTCAACATTGACATAGAGCTGTCATTTTGCTCTTTGTTTATTGAACTTTGGGTACAACTGGGTGCATTGATCATATTCATTCCGACATATGACACTACAGTTCTTGCTTATGCCGCTTTGATTTTCGGGCTGGTACTTTCCACATGGGATAAAGATGATCAATATGATATGCAAAGTAGTGGTATTGGATGTTCATGCTCATAAGGAAGATACACAAAGGTTGTCTTGAGTAACAAAAAAGGAAGCTTGGCACTTTGGGGGATACAAGGCTAGCAGACAATAAGCACAGTTGTAAATGACCCCATCTGCTATATATGATCATGACGATGATGTAGCTCATGGACTGCTTTATTGGAGTATACATTGATGATGATGACAATGTGTAGAAAGATAAAGCGTGTGTATGTGTCTGCAGCAGTGTTGTGAAGTATGCAAGTTAAGCGAGCCAGTGGAAGATTTGTCTTGGGACCAGCTCCGCGACTGGTGACAAACGCATCCCTTCCCTTCCTTTTAACCGACATCCACAGCATCCATCAAATATGTATCATACGGTATGCTTTTATTGGTCTTGAAAAGTACTTGGTACTGATATAAGTCTCCATTTTCATAGGCAGGCAATGATCAAGTGTTGTATGCTGCAGAAGAAAGTACTTGTAGTGGTTGCAGTCAAGATTAACGAAGCTGTTCTTATGCCGCTTCAAGTTTGGTACTACAGGTACATTCAAAGCTCAATGTTGCAGCAGAACTTGTTCCATTGACTGACACTTTAGCTTGTACAGATGGCAGCACTTGTGTGTGTACAGAATGACTCGTTTGCTTCGACTACACTATGGATTCTGTTTCCAGCAAACTATCAAGGTCTTTTATATTGCTCATGCATCACTTGATATAGGAAGAAGGCAGGGCGGTATGTGTGTTAATACTAGGTGGTACCACTATTGAATGGCGTGTTTGGTCAGGCAGTATGCAACTTTGGGCATCATCATCTTCTTGGGTTCGACTCCCAGCCTGTACCTACAACTAGCGACTATTTGACATGTTTGGATTGGATGGATGACAACAACTATGAGCTTGGGCACTAGATGTTCTTCCTTGTCATGGTTCAAGCTAGTCTTGTATGAAAATCATGCAGTGCTTTTAAAGAGATCACCTGGCGTTACTAGTGGATGGTATTCTGGATACATGATTACAACAGACGAGATGGAACGCCACAAACTGAATGGCTGTTTTAGCTGAAGCTACAGCTCGATACAATCATCAGCGATCACAAGAATCAGTTGAAGATAGCTGACAATGAGCCAACAACATTTCTAGAACAAGCATCATTTGAAGACATCTCTCATCAACATCGTGGCCTTTGTTCACATCAAAAAATCGACTTGCACATGTCAACAACATTGCTTGTAAGGGTTTCCAATGGATGATCCGCGTGTCAGAGTATCTCGCTACACAAGTGATGAAGAATAGGTAAACAACAAGCCAATGCATATTCAGCTCTATATATGATACATGTCGCATGACGTACATTTCGCTAGGAGACACTGTGAATGACTACCATGTTCAGTATACTATTTTGGCCGTTTGGAATAAGGATCCTGGCTCTTCCACTGTTTGCACTTGAATCCTGATGTTAGTACTTTGATTGCATAAGGGCGGCTATTATGGTGCTCTAGGATAACTTAAGTGTTTTGTAAACAAAGTCGCTTTCAAATCTTGTTCATATTGGTCTTTGCTCTTATGTAGTATGCTCATAGTATGGGCACAAGAGTGACTTTGTGACGTATGTAACAAACAGTTTGTTGTAGTAGCCAGCCATCAATGATAGACTAGCTTATTCTTGGATGAGGATCAACAAGGTAGATGATGTGAAAGTACATTAACATCTCGCCAGATGACACGTGACCCGTAGGCTTATTTATCCAGTTCCAACACTAATCTATGAGATGCCATGTCGATATTCTTGCACAATCTCTTAGGATAGCGATCTTTGCTAGTACCATTGAATCAACATCTCATTGTATATACCACTCAGCCAATTGCCAATAAAAGCAAAGCATGTCAACAATTCATTGTATTAGAAAAGCTATAATGGGCTATATACAAAGTGGGAGTACTAGATGTAAAGGTATGCTGTGAAGCCAGCAGCGCATCTGGCATCAGTAAAAGTACGACGCGCTGTATTTTTTAGGTACCGCGGGTTGGTTCTGTTTGCAACACCATGACACGCGCTAGAAAGCAATCGACACCAGAAGAAGACAGGCTCTCATCGCATTTCTACAAGGAAGGTACGTTTTTCACCGATCCAACAACTTGTTTCAAGTATATACCTTGCTCACAGTACGTCTTTTGCATAGAATCCTTCAAAAGTCGCAGATCGACTGCCTGCATTCCTTGGAGCGAGGCAATTGTACCTGACTGCATCCAGATCCGTCCCATTTTGGCAAGTAGATGGACTCATTCGATCTTGAACATGGCATGCTCATGCGCACTGTTTAGGACAAACTGAGGAATATCAAGCAAGTCAATAAAGAGAAGGCTGCCGAGGATGATGAAGCATGGAAACTTTCAAGTATGGAACGGTAGGTTCACTATTAGCAGCTACGGCTTTTGCGTCGGGTTGTTCTATCAACACATGCCATACCTGTGTCTTTTTCATTGACATGTGATCTAATGTTTGTTGTTTATGTTTTCTATAGTGAAGAGATTGATACGGTGCGCAAGGAGAACGTTTTCAGTGAAGAAGTGACCGATGCCGATATGGATATTATCCAGAAACGTGTCGCATTGCAACAACGTCAGTTTGCTGAATTCGAGAAGCGAGACAAGGCACGCAAGTACCAGAAGATCAAAGCCATTTACGACTATCTTACTGCTGAAGAAGTTGATGAAATGTTGAAGGATTGCTCCAATGACGAGGTATGCCATACATGGAGGCGCTAATGCGTGAAATACTTATATCACATGCATATATAGGAAGAAGTGATTGTACGCTTGACACAGCCAGCTTATTTGTTACAAATCAGAAAGACTGTCGCTACCAAACATGCTCCAGAAGTGGAAAACCAACGTGAGTGAAATGTGCCTTTATTCTCACTTTTGATTTGGATGCTTACATTATCACTTTTATCATAGACAACATGATGACACCAGAACAACAGGCTGCTTATCAACAACTTCTCAAGAAACGATCCGAGACTTTGAGAAAAACAACCAATGATACTGCCAAAAGGTGAGTATAGTTGCTTGATGATACATTACAACTTGCTTATCATCATCATCTCTCTTTTAGACAATATCGCATGGGTGGTCGTTTGGCTCTGGATGATGCTGTGAAACAAGTACGAGAGAACAAGGTGGATCCATCAAAAGCATTTGAAGGCTGGTCACAAGCACGTATTCGAGCATATCAAATGATCGATCAGAATCCCAACAGCTACTATTATCGCTTCAATGCACCAGGAGAAGAACAACGAAAGGGTCAATGGTCAGCTGAAGAACGCAAGCTCTTTTTCAAACGTCTTGAGGAAGTGGGTGCCAATGGACAATGGGGCATTTTTGCTATGAAGATTCCTGGTCGTGTCGGCTATCAATGTTCCAACTTTTATCGCTTGCTTGTGGAAACTGGAGAGATCAATGATCCCAACTACGTTCTTGATGAAAAGGGCAAAGCACATTATCTTTTCGACAAAAAGACAGCTGATGGTCAAGTGGAAAAGACATTCCGTACACACAGCAAACATGGTACAGGTCGTGGTTCAGGCATCCCATCTTCTTCTTCAGTTAGCACAACACGCTCTACACGTAGTCGAAGGTCACCAGCAGCTGACAAGAAGACATCCAAGAAGAGAAAAAGACGTACTCGTGGCTGGGATAGTGATGATGATGATGAATCTTCTGATGGCTTTGAGGATTACAATGACAATTCAGGTGCTTACACATTACGGACATCTCGTGTTACACGTTCTCGAGTATCTTCAGAAGAAACAAGATCAACAAGAGCATCTGCAGCTGCATCTACCAATAATGACGATGATCAAGATGAGCTTGAGGAGAGTGACGAAGAAATGGATGATAATCCTCTTCCTGGTTTTATTGATCCCATCACCTTGGATGAAGTTGTCAAGCCAGCAATCTCGAAATATGGACATGTTATGGGGTAAGTTGCACACGATAGCACTGTTTATTACGCATCAATCTCACTGTGGATCATCAAATAGATACGAAAGCTGGGTACGCTGTCTCACCAATTGGGAAGGCAAGAAAAACATTTGTCCACTGACCAAGAATCCTTTGACCAAGCGAGATTTGGGTAAGTTGAAACATCCAAGGCATTGAAAAGACAAGATGGATTGATGTGATATCTTTTAGTGATCCTGACATGGGAAAACATTGACGAATACAGGTAAGGGAAAGGTGAAACCAATATGTTTTCCAAATAGCTAATCTTTGCAATAGGGACCAAATCATCAACATGTAAATATATCGAGTACCAGAAGTACAACCGCACCAACCAAGGATCCCAATCCATCCACTGCAGTCCACCAAGGAATACATTAGATTGCTGTTTTATTGATAATTGCATACATATAACTAAATAAGATACACTTTGCTTCTTTCAATTGATGCTGCTGATGATAATACAAGAAGGATTGGGACAAGAGACAAGAGACTTTTTCAAACGGAAAGATAGAAAATCACTAGACATACATATATACAAGAGACTGGACAATGGCAATAGTTGGCATGATGGGATGTGGAGTGAGCAAGATATGGGGATAATGTAAGAGAAGGTGTTTAAAACAGGTTATCATATGAGATGTAGTGAGAAATGTTGTAATCATCTTGCTCCAACTTGAACCATGGCTCTTCAAGCTGAGTGGTGTCGGATAAAGTTGGAGGCGGTGGGATGTATGGGTTACTAAGCATCAGGCATGGATCGATCAAGCCATTGGCTGTCAGCAAATCAGGAACAATGTTGGGGTGTTGTAGCACAAGATCCTCATCAAATGACGATTCGGTTGCTGAAGGTGAATAAATGACGTGTTGAGAATGATGAGGAACTGAAGTTTCTATAGGTGGGGGTGTGGATGGTTGTATTGATGGTGTTGATGATGCTGTGGAAGATGGTAATGCTGACATAGTCTCTGTAGACGGTGAAGGAGGACTGGTGTTTCGACGACGTGGTTGAAAGGCAGGCATAAACTTTGTGCGATACATATCCATGGCACGTTGTAATAATGTCTTCTTATTGGCCAAAAAACGTGGATTTAGCCATGCCAACTTCCAACCAAGCTCATTGCATATGCTTTCTTCAATGTAGCGCTGAGGATCATTGTGATTTGAAGATACAGCACGAGGAAATACAGTATTGGCTTGTCGAAAATCAAGAGGAATACTATCCAATGCAACACCATCAACATTTATCTTGATGCGTATACGATTGTTTGTATCATCCACAAGGATGAGAGTCTTTGGCGAATGTGCAGACTTGACAGTAGCAGCTGCAAGTGATGTAGGGAAAACGCAATGATCTTCTTCTTCCTCTTCAGCTTCAGAAGCAGATGGTGTAGGTGGTGATTCTTGATGTGTCTGCTGCTGTTTACGTTTTCGCAAGGTGCCATTGAGCAATTTGGCTTGTCGAGCTACACGACGTGAACGCATACTTGGTGATCGATTGCGATATGAATCAACAGCACGCTGAATTAGACCACGTTTGCCAGCAATTTCAGACTTGTTTAGCCATGCTAGCTTCCATCCAAGGCGATTGCATTCAGTTTCATAGTTCCATCGATTACCACGGTAGGTGTCTTTAGGTAGATTGGCTCTTGGATAGACCTAAGATACAACTAATGTAAGTGGATCACCTTTATAGATGAATACGAAACACATGGATGAGATGCTTACACAATTATCAAGCTTGAACTGCTCATCCAAAGAATCAAGTGAGACATTTTGGATGTCAGTGCGAATTGAGTATCTTTTGACAACGCGATTGTGAGAGTAGACAAAAGACACCCACTCAATACCATCACGAATTTCAACCACAGGCTCACTACGACTGACATTATTGTACTTTGTGGTGGTACGTGGCCTTGTAACAGATCGTGGTGTGTATTCTTCATCCTCTCGTTGTTCCAGTTTTCTCTTCTTGACACGACGAATGGTCTGTTCAATCATGGCAATTTGTTCTGCACTCAAATCCTCTAAAGCTTGTTCAGCCTTATCAGGTGCATGAAGAAGATCACTCAATGTAAGAGATATGTCATCCATTATTGCTGTATCGGCTGAAGGATTTAAGGAAATGGAAGTGATGAAAGAGAAAGCGGAAAAAAGGTGGGCTCGAGCGAAAAGATTTCCCCCATAATTAAAGGCAAGAAAGCTTGTGTAACACGTACCATCCGAATACCTTCTCAATCTTCTCTTTCAGTCAAGTTTTCAACAGCTGAAGCCATGAATGGCTAACACATCTGCAGTTGAGCTTCATCAAGATGGATTGTGGAAAGTGTGGATATGTATATGGCGTGACTACATCATCTTCAATTGCCTTTTGATCATAATACTCTCTGCATAAGAGGGATTTGTTTTCTTGTATATAGATCTGACATTCTATTTTAAAGACATATCCACTTCGCACTTTATTCTTCAACGCAGAGCACTTCTTTCTTGCATCAATGTGAACTGCCGTAATGGTGGCGTCTCATAGAGCTCCGTGTAACATATGCAAATCATGATAAAGACATTGTCGGATTGCAGTATCATCAATGCTGAGCCAATATATGCTCATTATGCTATCCACATCATGCTCAAATGCATCTACATCGATGTCATGGCCCTCTGGTAGCATATCCTTGTCAATAGCATCCAACATATACCATTCATGTACCAATTGTCTCATGATGTATCTATATTTGTTATCTGATCGAGCGGTGTTTTGGCTTTGCGTTTCCAACTATCCTGAAATTTAAACTTCCTTTCCATTGATAGCGCATTATGGATGATGTGATTGATCACTTTCCTCTATTGTCGCCGCCTTTTTCATTCTATTCTTTCCTTAAGATGGCATGGCATATTCGTAACATGATCTTGTACTCATCCTCATCATGCATCAGTAACTAGTCGTTTTATCCATGTAAGGAATGTCACACAGAGTGGTGCATAATTCAGCAGAACTCTGGGCCAGTACCAAAACGAGACAAAAATCTGATAAATGATTCCACTTACTTCCATTCTCCCCCCACCCACCCACCTACAAACATTTGGCACATCACAATATAACCCCCAAACGAGAAACAGATCTCATCTCACATCTGAATAGTAGCAAAGATCAACAACTGTATGCCCAATCAGGGTATATAACCAAGAAGTTGTGCATCCGGTATTACCCTAGTTACAATGTGATCTGATCTTGATGTAGATTACTGCTCTTAGCAATGCTTACAATGGCAACAATCATAACAAAGCACTATTTGTGATATAGCAGTGAAGGAGTAAATCAAGACATGTCGTCGGCAAATCGCAGCTGTATATCTGACAAGTACTTGTTACGCGGAGAAGTATACTATAGTATAGAATAGAGTAGTACTCCGATTAGCGTGTTCTGATCTTTCTTCCCATAGAACGATAATATGGTGTACATGACGCGATCGACAAATACATATTTGCCACGTGCCACCAAATAGGGCAAAGTCTTATGACAAAGCGTTTCTTGTTGGATTTGCTTTTGTCAGCATGAACACATTCAAGTTATCATGATACAACAACATTGAATGCAAATAAAAGCAATAGTGGTCGGTCTTGAATTGAATGTCCCAAGTTTATGTATCTTTGAAGATATGAAGAATGAGACAATAGAATCCAAAGATCGCCTGTATAATCATCCAGTCGATCTGATTAGATCGACATCCAAGAGCTAATCACTGATACAAGACATGTTGGATATTCGGATCTCATCATTTACTACAAGCTCGTGTAACTATTTATCTTGTTTCTATCATGTGAAGTATCTTAAGGCAAAAAGTGGAGGGGTGCAATGAGACGGAAAATGTTTCGCGCATAATGCGTGGTGGTGGCACGTGTTCATTTCCTCCTGTTCAGTTTCACTCCTACTTTCCACAACAATGGAGCGAGGAGCCACTAACGACCAAACTGTATGTCACATTGGAGCGTTGACAATGACAAGTTTATTGGAAAGAAGCTTATATTCGACTATAGCAACTGAAGGCTGCCATTTGGCGAGCTGTGGACCAAATCGCTCGGGCAGAAGGTATTCGTTGGCATACGATCTTGTCGACTGGACATTAACAGCTCTCCAATGCGTTATCACAGCTGAAAAGATAGGCAAGACCGTATCTCAAGGATTTGTATCATCACTTGCTGAAATCGTCTATGCTCAAGCAGGCATGTGGGATGATTGTTGGCTGTATATCGATCTAACAGAGGCATATAGTGACCATGGCTACCGATTTAGAAATGTTTGCAAAGTAAGCTATCTACACCTTCATTGGATCATGAATCGCATGTATATTCATCAATGAAACTCTTCTTCTAGACATGGTAGGCGAAGTACTATATCCATGGATGATGTCAAGGTAATATCAGGAGTAAAATGGGTGGATGGGTATCTAATCCATTATGTGTGTTGGTTTAGCTCTGTGCTCGTCGTAACGATAACTTGGTGAGTAGCATTCTCTACTCTTTGTTTGACTCATGTGCTCACGCCTTATATAGCATGAATTGATTACTGAAGCAGCTCAGAAGATCGCGCGAAAGAGATGAAAGCATTGCTTATGGTGAATATCAAGGCTTATAGCTAGAAGTGAGATGTATCTTTTCTATGTGGATAATATATAAGCACTTTATAACCAAATGAAGATGGATTGGGATTGGGACAATTATGGCAAATCTGGTCATTATTTGAGCAAAGGGACATATCAATGTAAAACACAAGGGTAGAATTGAGCACTGGTTAAGGGATATGTGTTTAAGCTATACACTGTTGGACCTTTTTATGTAACAGTAGAAGAATAAGGATAGATACGTATAAAGTAATGGCGTCGTATGAATATACAAGGTATATGAAAGATGATAATGATGATGATGGATAAATATAGCATAATGCAAGAGATGTAAAATATGGGTAGACTTATACCATTATAACTGCAGCAGCATCCTTTTCATCCTTGTTGCCCTGTTTGTTTTGTGAAGAAAGTGAATCAAGAGGATGCACAGAAGAAGTGACTGGAAGTGCATCAGCATCATCCTCACTTGGATCATAGCTGAATATCATGGATCGAAATGATTCACATTGCTCTTCGTCATGTCCAAATTCGTCATCAAAAGCAGAATCGACAGCTGTTGACTCATTTTTGTTGGAAGAAGGAGGAGGAGCAGCCAATGTACGTGGTGGAGAAGGACCAACAAATACTTGACGAGCAACACCACGACTGTCAAAGTACACCAATACATCGGCTATTTCATCACCACCTGATCCCATAGCTTTTTCAGCAAGGTAACCAGCATCTTGGCCATATCGTTTGTAAATCATATCAACAACACCATCACGTGAAGATGCCAATACGGTACCAGTAGCCATAGCTAAACCTGCTACGACATTGTGTGCTGCGTGGAAAAGGGATACACCCAGGTGACGTGTAGCATTTTGGACCGGGTCTCGTTGGTGCATTTGGGTGTCACTATACATTGTATTGATGCCTGAAGCTGCAGCTGCAGTTGCTTTGCTGATAAGGTCACCGGCACCTAGATATGATGATACAACGGAATCAATCAGTCAATTCTTATACACTCTCTGATGATAAGTTACCTTTAAGAAGAGTACGATTGACATTATAAAATGTATCAATGTATTGTCGGTCAGTCTGTGAAAGACGTAATGGTTTCTCTGCTGGCTCGATAGTACTGCTCACTTTCTTGCTTTGTCTAGATCATCGTTAGTTCATATGAAAAGGGATGTTATTGTCACACACACACTTACACTTGGATGCCACGTGCTAATGCTCTACCGGCAACAATGATTGAATAGGCAAGCCAATCTGATCCAGCCACTAATGCATCACCTGTACGATACATGAGCTTCACTTTACGACTTCCAGGCTATATCACTACTGTTAGCTTGAATTGCAAGTGAATCATATGGCTACACATACCGAAAAGTCAGCATTCTCCATGAATACAGGTCGTTTAGGATCATCATTTTCTTGTTCTTCAAGCACCACGTTTCTTGCAATCACTTCTGTCACTTTACAAGAGATTGGATTCATCATGGCGAGAGCGTTGCGTAGTCGATGACGGTTTTCATATTTGATAAAGTACGTGAGAAAATCCTGCAAAGAAGAGAATGCATCAGGATCCGAAGCACTGGATAATCATGATAGAGTTAGAATTGACTTGTGCATAAGCTGTTTGATCTTGTTGTTACCTGCAATCCAATCTCCAACGTCCTCCTTGTGTACGATCAAACACAAGCATTGTATCAGTTTGAAGCCATGCATTAGATTGGGGTGTCAAAGTGATGGAAGCAGCTTCTTGTCCATAGTATGTGATAAAGCGTAGAATGATCTGGTGCTTCTTATCCGAATAAACGACAACATGACCATCACCCACATGCTCGATCTCTCCATTGTCAAAGATGGATAATGAAACGCGGTCGACAGTATTCAAATGCATCAATTGGGTCATTGTTAAAATGAAAGAGATAAAAAAAATCAAAGCCGTCAAAAGGAAGATGATTGTATTATAAAGGAATAATGAAATGATACATAAGAAAGTCTTGGACTGGTGACACAAGAAGTGATGTTGTAATAAGATTTGCACCGAGATTGGTCAAGGCCTGCTTGATGTCGGTAATTGATTCTTCATCTCATCCACTTGTTTCCGGTGGAGCATGAAAGCTGGCGTGATCCATCGTCCACAAGAACACTGAGCACCAGCCCAATTGTATTGACCTAATTTGGACATACACTTTGGGCAATCGATACGTCCTTCCACTTCACCATCAAGCAGATTTCCCATCCATTCCATAGGCTCAATAAAGTATGATGAACATTGCATTCTGGATGCTGCAAGTGAAGCCAATAAGGGATTGAGTGGTTGATTGGCTGTCATGGTTGTTGTAGGTGCGCTGGTAACATTGAGCTCTCCATTGCGTTTGGTATATGAAAAGGCCAACTGTCCTTTGCCTGGGGCGTGCTCTAGAACGTGCTCCAATTCTACCAGTCTACGTCTATCATAATTTCACATGATTTAGTTTCTTGCTCTTGAGCCACATTATACACGTGGCATTACACAAAGGCACACTTACCGGCATTTCTTGCATCGGATTGATTTCTGGGATGTTGTAGATCGATGTACTTCAGGATCAGGTGTCAGTGCCAAGTTGCTAATGTAACCAGTTTCTGATAATACAGATATCTTTAGTATTGTAGCCATGATACAACATTTGATCATTTACCTTGTTGCTCTTTGGCATTGCTATCCACTAAGAAACGTCGATATGCAGAATGCTTGGGATCAACATCGTATTCCAAAATATGATATAGCTCCAGTTGATTAAGGAATCCATCATTGGGAGCAACAAATGCACGTCGATCACGAATCATGTCAAGTGTCTTTTGCACATCCAGTTTGCCTTTTCTCATCATGTAAGCTGCAACAATAGTCGTACTGCGAGATACACCTGCTTCACAATGAACAAGTACTCGTTGCTTTGCTGCTCGTGCTTCATCAATAAACTCGAACGTCTCGTTGAAATACTGAATCAAGTTCTCTTCTTCAACATCAAGTACAGATATAATCTATTGGCTTATAAGTATATTGGACGTCAAGGCTTGCCATGAAGAGTTACTGTGTACCTTGTAGGTGATTGAGTCGTGAATAGGTTCAAAGTTCCCCAAAGACACCACATGAGTAATTTGACTTTGTTGAAGGTTCTCTAGTGACGATCCAGCTGAACTGCTTCCAAGGAAGAGTCGAGGTATGATCTCGTGCATGCTGTTGTTGGCCATTGACAAGGAAAGAGTTGGCTGTCAAGGAACGAAAGAAAGACAGCGGACAATGTGGCTTTGTATTGATGTCCCGCCTCCTGCATGAAGAATCACGGCACATTCAATTATCCGCGGATGAACACGTTAATGCAAGGTTGTATGTAAATAGCTTTATATCTTATAGCATTGAAAAGACATTATAGTTACTATTCTAAATAAAAGGTATAGATAGTATATATAAATCACTGTGGACGCATGGATGATGGAATAGATATGAGATGTGGAGCTTCTTCTAAGATAAGCATCATTCCCATGAGCATGTGTGGTGCGTTATGACAATGCATTGCCCATATACCAGGATTATCCTATCATCAATCAATCTCCATCAGCACATGTTACAACATTGTGTTAATGCACAACTTACTGCTAGTATACGAATCTTGCTCCAGCCACAGCCAACTTGATCTGTTGCCAAAGTACTATTACCATGAATGTCTTCAGTGGGATCAGGACGTGGATAAACAAGAGTAACATCCTTTTGTAATGGATTTGGAACATTGCGAATACTGCCATCTCTTGCTTCATCATATTCACCAGTGCCATAAGCAATTTCCCAATGAGAATGACCATGTGTATGCCATGGATGGCTTCTACATGGTTCTCCAGGGATATGTGTAGACTGTAACACAAAATCAACAATCTCAAAGTATTCAAGTGGATATGTTCCAAGATAAGGATCATAGCCATTGGATGATTTTGCTGCACCAGTAGTAAAGATAGATGGTGGACGACGTGTTTGCTTTGCAAGATCCATAAGAATTGGAGTGCTTGGTTCAACAAAAGAGACATCATTAATGAACCAGCGCGTAGAACCATCAGGCATCTTTTGATCAGTGGCACGTATTTTCACAGTGCGAGAAGCAGGTCTATACACCACGGGATCAACTCCATGGAGAGGTTCAAGATCAGACCAGATCCATTGTGGTGTTTCAGCCACAGGAAAACGTGGTTGATTATGTGGTAATCGCGTGACAATAGCCCCTTTTTCTTGATTTTGCACCTGACGCTTACTAGCATGTCGTCTTGATTCTCGTTTATGATATCGAAGAATAGCCATGCCATTGGATCCTCGACTTACATCTTCTGCCCAACGACGATTGGTACCAATAGTGTAGTCATTTAATGGCTGTGTTGTATGCAGCAACACTGAAAACCTTTGTCCTGGTGCTACTTCAAGAAATGGCACTGAATAAGGTTTAGTTGGCTCACCATCCACTTCAATGATGGTAAGATTATGATGTGCAATGCCAAATCCAAGTGTACGAAAAGTCGATGCGCCAATAACACGAAGACGATATGTACGACCACGCTCCACATTGATGACTGAATATCCTTCACATGAAGATGATGATGATGCTGGATTATCAGTATTGTGTATAGTACGCCCATTGATCAAAACACTTTGTGCTTCAGGTATCAATTCGAATTGTGGACCCAAAAAGTACTCTTCCAAGGATGCACGACTCACATGCCACCATTCGCTTAAGCTGATGATACGCTCATCATCATATTTTTCCGAAGGTCCATTTGCTTCGTGAATGATGAAGGGACCAAACACAGTTTGCTCTTGTAAACCAACATGTGCATGGTAAAAGTAAGTACCGGCTTGATTGACTACTCGAAATTCATGCACATATTCAGCACCTGGTGGAATTGGATGCTGTGTTAGATAGGGTACACCATCTGCATTCACTGATCCATATTGCCGGATGCCATGAAAGTGAATTGTCACATCATTTAATCCCGCACCGCTCACATTTGAAGCTGGATGTGACAATGCTGGTAAGAAATTGCGCACCGTGATGCGTACATAATCGCCCTGTTTTACAGTGATAGCTGGACCAGGCAATTGCTGATTGACAAGGACTGCGTTACCATTATACTCGGAACAATCAGGATTGATTTGCTCCTGTGTGATATTAAGCTCATATTCCACAGGATCATTGTTACTGCTTCCTCGTGCTTTAACTATTGGCAGCATCATCACCACCAATATGGCTATCATCAACATAACCCAATGCCTTTTGTAAAGTAGCATCTTTGCGTATCCGGAAAGATAGAAAAGAAAGTGACTGAAATGCCAAACAAAAAAGATTCACCATTGTCATGACTCTAAATAAACACTGTCTCTGGGTTGGATTGTAAAGACAACAGGCAAGGGAGGCTCATGAAATTGCCACCCAAAGGAATAAAATCAAACATTATACATGTCAATGATCGTTTACTCGGTATATCTCCCAGATGATCATGCACGTTGTCATCATAAGGCTTGAAATCCAATCCAACGGCTGGCTTATAGCGCGTGACACATTATCATCCAAGAATCAACCACTTACTACCTCCCATTTCCAGGAACACTTGAAACTATGAGCAAGCAATCTTGAAAAGTCCTTGAGCGTGGGTATGGATTGTATTGGGTTTAGCGAATGTGTGTATTCTCAATATTCTCTTATGATCTTGGCAATAAAACGGGTGGCAACCACATGTACACACACAAACAAAATACACAGCAGCCCGTGCGTCTTACCTAACGCTATATCCTTTTTTGGAAGGTATCGATCGCCACTTCTCCCACACTTTCACTTGGCTAGATTGCGACTTTTCCCTAATGTATGCTCTTTAGATATGCAATACATTACTTGTGTACCTGTAATCCCCAATTTTTCATTCACACGGTAACTTTGGGTGAGCTTTAAGCATCACTCGGAATATCTATTACACTCGCATCACCCCTTGCAGCTGCATGATCGCTGTTTTATCTCATTGACACTAAGTTGCTGCAAGAAAAAGGGACACTGCTCAAACCTGCTTTATCGCGGAGAAAACAAGACTACAATTATTGGGGATTTGCTCACAGTAGACTATAACCGGACATGTCAAATGGGAGATATACATACCGCTGAGTGGTGCATCATTGCGGAGATCTGCATTCAGCAACAATCTTATTACATTTGTCACTTTGTCAATTGTGATATGAGTACTACAATAAGCAATCATGCTCTCTATGTTCCTTTTCTGCATGCAGCAATCTTGTTATGATATGCAAGACAATGCTGCAAGAGTTAAAAACATCTTACATGTATTCAACAAGGTAAGAGCTATTCATCCGAAAAGAGCCCCATGAAACGACTAACTCAGTGTTGCACCACAAAACTGGAAGCGGAGACTGATGAGCCATCCAAAATGCTCCCTGGGTCTAATACTCCTTCCCCCGCATTTCAGCATAAGTTACCATCTTTACCAGTTTTGGCAGTGTTTCTGTTTCATGGGAAAATAAGTAAAGGATCAAGCGGAACTTGGTCTTCCACGTTTTCTTCCCCACTTTTTATCATGTCCACAAACGAAACAACTTCTGCGGACACGCCAATGAATAATGATGAGTTGGCAAATGCATTGCTTCAAAAAGTACCAGCTACAGGATCCAAAAAGGATAACAATGGTGAACAACCTGTCAAGATACGCAAGAAACCAGGTCGTAAACCCAATCCAGCATCACCTGCACTACGCAAGGCACAAAATCGTGCTGCACAAAGAGCTTTTCGTGAGCGTAAAGAAAGACATTTACGAGAACTAGAAGCTACTGTCAAGCAAATGCGTGAAGAACGTGAACAATTACAGGCTGAAAATGAGCAGCTGAAGCACGATTCGGATGTTCTAAAGTGTGAAAACTGGTATCTAAAGGGGATTGTGCTTACTTTGCAGCTGGTCTGCTATCGACACAACTTGGTTATTCCACAACATAGCCCATATATGAATGAAGAGGCATTAAGTTTGTTGGCACAATCCATTCCCGAACCTATTGCCGCTTATATTAGTGCCAATGCTAATAACAAATTACCTATCCCATCTCGGTGGCAAAATACTCCCTCGGTCGATACAGCCATGTCATTCACTGCTGGCTCCATGGCATCCAAGAAACCACGTAATCGATTCTTGTCACAAGGATCTATTGTTATTACCAAAGATGGAATCCAGTCATTGCCTAAGCTACAAGAAGCACCATCACGACCATTTATCATTGATAATCACAACAACAACAACGAGGCACTTTCTGATCCTGAAATTGCTTTGCCAGCCTTATCTCCAGTGATGCCACAAGCACCTTCAAGTCCTCCCACCACAGAACAACCACAGCCAGTAAGAATGCAACCACCTAATCCATCACAACATGAAGATACCATCACATCCAATCTTGCTGCCATCCAAATTCTGCGTTTACGTTTACGTCTTCAATCAGTATGTCAGCAGATGGAAGCACAACATTTTGCCATCCAACCCACTGTATTACAGGTAAAAGAAGAAAGGAGTATACAAATGATGAAAGAGATGTGTGTGTATTGACATTTTATATCCTTATCTTTAGTTGACTATTCCTCATGATCCACGTATTGATCTCATTCCCACTCCACATATGCGTGATCGCATGATCCTCTTTCGTGATTTATTTGATTTGGATGACTGCTTGAGATGTCTTATTGGCAATTCTACATTCCATGGTGGTGATCCTGCTGTACCATCCAACTGGCAACTTCCTGCTGAATTCTTTGACAAGTTTTGGTTCTTGACTACAGATTTTTCATTGCAACGTATCACAAACAAATGGCGTAAGGCTCAAGGATTGGATGAATTACAGCAGCAAAGCACAAACGATCATGTCAGCAATAATGGTATGGGTGGTCAATCTTTACCCGACATGTCTGAGCTAGCAAGTTTCTTTTTCCCGCCAACACAACAACAACAACAAGCAGCATCATCATCATCATCGTCATCAGAATCCACATCTAGCAGCATCAGCAGTAAAAGTAGTGCAGATGGTGGTGATGTATTTTGTTCACCTATCCAGCTTACTCATCATGGCGGATACGGTGGTAAAAGAGAAGAGGAAGATTACAGATTTGGTGATATCGTGTTTGGAGATAAAGATGTTGTCATGGGCATGGATGTTTGTCCACCTTGGGATGATGCGCTCATGTCAGCTTCACCTACAGATCATGATTATGGTATGGATTGTGCTTTTTGTGGAGGAAGATCTCTTAATCTAATCTCTTTATTTCTTCTTGTAGATACGCTTATGGAAAGTCTGATCCACACCGGAAATGAGTAAATGCCGAATCTAATATCATCATAGTCACCTGAACATCATCATCACCACATCTCTCTGCTCCTTACCATCATTCATTCCTGTATAATAACTCTTCCCCTTATCCTTATTTGCACCTGCAAATGCTGTATATGTCGCTTATCCACTTTATAAAGATAGATTGTAGTATATATGAATATCAGTCATGAGAAAGATTGCAGTAGCGTGTATATTAATGCAGAATGTTTGATCTATATGCGGAGGAGAAGGAGAGAATGTGTGTGTGTGTTGCATATGGTACAATCGGTGAATGATGTGTAGTGAAGATGGTAGAATTTAAGTGTTGTTACTGCTATGGAGTCGCCGTAAGAGAACCCGCTCTTCATCGATTTCATGCTTGCTTAAATAGGGTATGTGTCGATCGGCTAATGCAAGCTGATATACGCGATTATAGTCATATATGGGTCCTTGTTGATTGCCACGATCCCATCCAAGTGCAAAGGCACTACTGATCATTCGTAATAGAAATTCTTCACGTCTTATCTTGCTGACTTTGTTACGCTGGTAATCGTAAGCTGCATCGCTGATAGCTTCTTCAAGTGATCGATCTGGTGAATTGACATCAAAAAGATATGCATTGTACTGTTCTCGACTGATGATAATGGGTGCATTTGTTGATCGATCACGCATCACTCGTATATCTCTTTCCTGTTGTTGCATAGCAAAAGGCCGATCAATCAAGAATTCCTTTAGACCACCAGCACCAGTAGAAATGACAGGAGTACCAAATAACAAGCCTTCAGCTGCCACCAATCCAAAGCTTTCTGTCACACTTGGCACATACATGAAATCAGCAGCAGCACGACAAAGTGTAAGCCATCGACGCTGTTGTGAAGCTGATGAAAACACCACTACATTGTCAGGATACTTGTCTTGTAATGCCTTGATCCACTTTAGTGGATAATTGTTGGGCTGTCCAATGACTACAAACTTCATGTCGTTGTCCACAAAATGACGTGCTGCTTCTTCAAATGTCTCAAGTCCTTTGTTGTACTGAAATCGACCAACAAAAAGTACCACAGGTCGTGTCAGATCAGCTTCAGATAACACCTTGCGTCGAATCAGATACTTTTTGGCTTGATCCTTGGCATACAATACAAAGTCTTTGTTGTTGGTGGATAAATGCCATACAGCAGTTGATTCATCTTGTTGTGCCGCTGAAGTGTTTTGATGTGATTTAAGCATATCCAATGCATATTCAGAAAAGACTGCACGACGTTGTATCAACACCTTGTTGGAAAATGGATCCAATGCACCATAATCAACACCATTGGTTATACCAAAGAATCGCTTTTGCTCTGCCTTGCGTAGAATCCCATCCATGACAAATTCTTTGAGATAAAAGTCATCACGACCTTCAACAATGTCCTTGGCCATTTGACGACTAACAAAGGTAACAACATCTGCATAATCAATTCCAAGGCTTGACATAAAAGTACGCTGATCACGTGTGTAAGGCTTGAGCGCATCTGTGTCATCACTGATGTCATTGAAGAATCTGGCAGCATTGGCATAACGAATCGAATACTGTAATTCGTCAAGATAATCATGCATGGTATAAACAATGGCAGGAGTACGTGCGCCTAACTGATTACGTCGTTCGAAATCACGCATGTATAAAGCTGTATAGGCATTGGTGGCACCGTGAATATGGATGACATCCACGTGTCGACTGGCCATCTGAGTAGGTGCAAATAGCGGTGTCTCATCAGCTGCAGCTGCTTGATGTGCAAGGAATTCGGCAGCTGCTTTAGTGAAATACTGATCCTTCCATTCCATTGGTAAGTCTCTGGGTGTCGAATAAATGTTTTGGACTTTGCTGGCACGAAATGCCTTGTTGAATGGCTTCCTGTTACCAGGTCCAATCAAGTAAACAGGCACTTGTTCACTTGCTGGAATTGGTACTTGCATCTCCAACTGCTGCTGTCGATATTGTTCCAATGCTTCATCATATGTCACATTCACCATGACACCATCCACTAGTGTATTGTTGACAGTTGTACCATCTTCCAAAGTCGTAGCTGATATAGTGATATTTGGCTCAAGTGGCGGTGGCGGTGGATTAAACACGTGCATCATCTTCCATACACGAAATTCTACAGGCACCAATCGACCTTCATTGTCACGTATATCCACCACAAGATCTGTCACTCTATCCACCTTGTACTTCTTCTTGATGTATGAATAAAATGGCATCACCACGGCTGCATTGACTGTACCAGATCGCTGTTGTGCTGCCGCCAGGGCAGTGACAATCATCCCCATGCCACCCATTGATGCCACACCAAATTCTTTTGTCACATGATAGACAGTTGTTCCTTGTACAAGTGATGTAGTGGTCGTAATCTCATCCAAATGTTGATATGGCATCTTTGGAAATTCTCGTAATGCTATAATGCGTGGCACAAAGCAGAACGGTAAGAAAACTTGTCTAATGTCACACAAAATCAATTCTCTTTACCTATGCGGATTGATGCAGTTTTACTATGTAAAAGATGACTGCTCACAAAGACACCAATGAATTGAATTACACCAAGCAAGATCATAAGAGCAAATAAGACATGCCACCATCGCCATCGTCGATCATATTTGGAAAAGAAAGAACGTGAACGACTTGTTCGATCATGCGATACTGGAAGTCGATAATTGGTTGATGGTCTACGCCTTTTCCATACAGGAGAGACTGTTGAAGGCGTCAATGGCGATTGGGTACAAGTGATAGTTGAAGTGGAAGAAGGGATGGTAGTGGTCCACGCGCCAGAATTTCTTCGATGGAAGCCACTGCTGGTAGTCGTGATGCTGTACATGTCGCCGCGTAGTCCATTGGGCGGCGGTGGCACCATTGTTTATGGTAAATGAGCGGAAAGGGTCGTTGTTGGTACCTGACACACACACAGACACACCGGAGAAAGGTGGAACAAGAGAAAAAGAAAGAGAAAGGAACAAGAGGACTACAACTCTACTGTTTCCTATTTTCAATATCAGCAATCGTTTCCAGTTTCACCGTTCCTCCTTGTTCTTAACGCCCATTGGGTAATGGCTATTTTTTCTTTCACTTTAAAAGGAAGAAGCTTGTTCTTTTTTCAAACTAAAACACAATGATCACCACTATGGCCTGGACAAAGCTTCCTCTCTTTCATTGTAATCTCCTTGTTAGCTAGAACAAACAAGGTTGACTGTAGTTAAAGCTGCATTGGTGGCCAATAATAAAGCATCCATTTGGTGTAACGTAACATGTGTCTCCATCAATCATCATGGTGTCAATCTTTACTTTGATGCATGCCTTCTTGAAGAGCAATTGCTAACATGACCAACTCTAATTCACAAACAAACACCTTAAAGTCATTCATTTACTAGTTCTTAATCTTGGATGGTAAATAGATCAGGACATGCCACAATGTGGTGCATGTTAAAGACCAAAGGGAGAAAGAATCTCGACACCATGCGGAGTCATCATCGGGACTCTTGCAAGAGTCCATATCACTGTTGACATGAGTTTCATTATACACTATAGTAATGAATAATGTAAAGAAGCACCTTGTGTATTATTGCCTTGATTAAGTAATATTGTCAAGGCCGCCATGGCCATCTTGTTGAGTTTTGCTAGCATTGATGATTCATGGTCGATATCAGGTTCCATGTTCTCGACCACCTTGGCAAGCTAAAATTACACTAGTACATTGTTGTAGTTGTCGTTTGGCTGCATCCCCGAACATGACTTTTGTTGGGGAGATAACACATCTCGGGTAATAGAATGACAGTTGCAATAGAGTATTGGTGATGATGATACTTTATATGATGCTTATTATGCCCAACTATCATTATCGTATATCCCCAACACAATCTATATCCAGTACATGCAGACAATTACCTCTTCAGATTACTAACTGTTCCATTTTGCAGCCGTATTGCAACGTGATTTCTCCCTTGTGGCGTCGTTAACACATTTATACACGCACTTTGATTCACACATTGTCCACAAAGACCATGATATATATGTGATTCGGCCACAGGATTGTCCACTTCATATGTCTGTAAGAGCAAAATCTTGACCAGGTTATCATGCTTGATACTACTATAGGCTAAATAAGTCCAAGGTTCGGCTTTTAACTTTCAGAGGACATTGTCAAATGCCAGGATGAACAACTTTCTAGGTATACACAAGATTCATGTACATTTTGAAGCATCCTTAAGAATAACTTGTTGCCAATCTAAATGTTAAGTTACATACGTTTGGCCAAAAGATATCCTCACTTGATCATGAATCAAACTTACTGCTTTTCCGAGTGTCTAGTATGTTTGTTGTATGTTGACTAGCATCAAGAATTACATTGACAAGCGATTGCATGTCGTTACAAGGTGCAGATCACGCTATCATGATAAGTCATCCAACAAAGAATCGAGTGCTACTTAAGTAGAGCTTATCAATCTTTTCAAGATCAAGGGATTCCAAGGTAGCCTTGACAATGTTCAAAGGTTAATAGTAAAACAATGAACGAGCTATTAGCATTGCAACCTTGGAATACATGTAGAAATGCCGATCGTAAAGTCTAGAAACCACCACGTGCATGAACTATGTACCATGTTAGCAATGTAGCATCACTACTAGTGACTTAAAAGCCATTCATCTTATGCATCATCAACATAAAATATGATTCCCGGTGTTAAACATTACCAGAATTGGGTATAGCAGATATGCCTGAAAGATTGAGGAGAACTTTATTAAAAGCTTTATCACTTTGGAAGCACAAGAGTGGATTAATAAAGAAAGAAGAAATCACCATGTGGCAAAAACTGATCTGCATATGATAGTGTGTTTGTTCATGCGCTGAATTAATGCTTGAGTGAATATTGGGGTTGACTTACCCCTGAATAGCACACAGGTCATTAACTGATTATTGGGAATCATCAACACTAAAGTGTGCCTTGATTGTTTGAAACATGCATCCCTTTCATGCAGGGTGGAAGTCTTTTTTTCCTTGTTGGATAGCTTTCTCCTTCCCACACATTCCCCCCATGTATACTACGCCTGCTATTATTACTCTCTCTTTATGATAATGTACAACTATCCTTTTTCTCCTGCCTTGTTAGCACCTTGTACTCCCGATGTTGTTGTATACTTTTGCATTGCGCATCACAAATGTTGGTAATCCCGACCAGATGCCTCTGTTTGTCACACCCAAGCACCAGATGTGGGGTCAAGTGCTACCGAGCCGATATGTGTATAAACGACAGCAACAGCAATAACAGCAGCAGGCGTTTTTAGATGCTTGTTATGTGTATTTGACTTGGGGCGCACAGAATACTTGCTATGCAGACGCCACCCATTCCTTTTTACTCTCTCTTCCTCTCTCTCCTTTCTCTCTTTCTTTCTCTCCTAGTCTTTTTCTTTTTCTTTCACTACTTGCTTTCTTTACGATTGCATAACGCAGAGCCACTGTTTGATATACTTTATCTTTGGCCATGTCAAAAGTTCCAGCAATCAATACTCAAGTCCAACGTCAACGTTCTTCTCAGCTCACTTCGGATTCAGCACCCGGACCACTTGAACAAGACAACTTGACATTGCATAAGGACACAACACTTTATGAACAAGACGAACAAGATGACTTGGAAGAAGAAGACGAAGACGAAGACGACGATTCCACGTTTACTTCTTCTCCCAGTATCCCTGACGAGAATATCAATTTCGACTTGGTGTACGCGTTACACACATTCGTAGCAACTGTTGAAGGACAAGCTTCCGTTTTCAAAGGAGACGCCCTGACATTATTGGATGACTCTAACTCATATTGGTGGCTCGTCAGTGTTCTCAAAACATCTGAAGTTGGATATATTCCTGCCGAGAACATCGAAGTACATTTCATTTACTTGATTCATATTGAATGACACTAATTTATGACTCTATTAGACTCCATTTGAACGCTTGGCACGACTCAACAAGCATCGTAATGTCGAGGTTTGTCAGTGACTTGGAATGGATCTTTTATCTTCTTTACTAATGATTGATCATCATAGGTGACTGCAATGGATCAGGCAGTGCATTATATTCCACAACAAGCATCCAATCATACTGCTAGTGGTGGTGACAAGATGAAACGAAGAGTGACCATGAATAAGGATCTGAATGTTCAAGCACAGATCATCTTGGTGGGAGATGATGGAGAGCAACAAGTTGGAGAAGCATATGAAGAATGGGAAGAAAGCATGGTGACTGAATGCAGTGATGATGATGATGATGATGACGAAGATGATGATTTTGAAAGCATGGATGAAAAGGAGCAAGAACAAGACGACATCGGAGTTAATCCTGATTCTCTGCAGCACCGTGCTTCACATCAGGAGAGTACAACAGCAGCAGCATCTTCACTATCAGTGTCACAGCAACAACCAGCTTCATCAGTACCAGATAGTAACACAACTGCATCTTCAAATTCTTCTACTTCATCCACAAATACACCACCCAATCATGCATCCATCAACACCAAACAACCTACACCAGTGGGATCACTATGGCGACTCTTTTCTCGAGGCAAAAAGGATAACAATATCAAGCCCAGCTCTGTTATTCCCGCTCGTGTATCATCGGAAGATGCCGATAGTGGATCTGTGTCTTCACTTGCTTCTTCAATCATGTCCGAAGATAGAACAGCTCCTCGTAACAGTCATGCAACAACCAGCAACAACAACAACAATCAACTTGCTGTCCTCCGTGTATTTGCAGGCAATGTCAATGTAGGGGCCATGTATCACTCCATGCTAGTCGATGAACATACCAGTGCTGAGCAATTGTTGATTCAAGCTATGGAACGCTTTCATATTGCACAAATTGAAAACAAGGCTTCAGGTGGACGATCATCTTCTCGTACTATTACGCCTACCAATGGCAGTGGTGTTGAGTATTATTTGACAGTCAAGCCCATGAATGGAGGTAAAGAGGAGGTGTTATTGAATGTATAGGGTGATAACAAGTATTCTCCTTTAGATGAAGTGACATTGGCACCACAAGATAAGCCATTAGCCATCTTTCGCTCTATGACTGATCAATTGACAACACCAATGCCATCTTTGGCACACGTCAAGAAATTCTCACAACAATTTGCATCAACTTCAACTGATCCTCGAAGATCCACTTTATTACATCAAAGACAGCAACAACATGGCAGTGGAGAAGATTCAATTATTCGATTCTATCTGCATAAGCGTATTCGACGAGTCAATGAACGTGAAGGACAGGTGTATGTCAAAGTTTCCTTGTATACCAACAATGCTACCAACAAACAAGGTACAGCCAACACCAACAACAGCATCCCATCTGCATTTTCAGCTGCCAAAAGTCTCAGACGTAAAAAGGTGGAACCAAGTGAAGCTGCTCGAGAACGTATTGACAAATTGATTGCAGTATCATCCACTGTGACCATTGCTGATCTTACTGAGATTGCTCTTGACAAGTTTCATATTGTTCCTCATGGAGATAACGATCACTATCGCATGTCAGTTTCAACACAACATACCCAAGGTAATATTGCTTGATATCAGTCATCATTCCAGTGACTTACTTATTTCTATTATATAGAGAAACCACTCAATCCCTCCACCAAAGTGATCGAAGTGTTGCATGATGATGCGCCTGGTACCAGAGACAATGGAGAGAAGCTTTTTACATTGCGAAAGATACATGGCCCATCAAGATCATCATCACGTGAAGGACAACGATCTGTACAATCACTCAAAACAACATCACGCCTTAACAACCATCATCATCAGCAAGGCCGGTCCTCGCCCATTCCTGTTACCCAACTTGATACCAAAATACGTGATGTTTTACAACGAGTGGATTCAGCACTTGAACAATTGGGTCAAGACAACAAACGATCTGGATCCTTGGCGTCAAGCAATGCATCATCACCCATATTAGCTGTAGCACGTAATCCAGAAGGAGGCGTGGATATGATCTTGGCTCATGGTGCCCTTATCAGCAAACCAGTGGCACGAAATCAGACGCAATATTCATTACTCGCCAAAGTAGCTGATGAGGATCGATTATGTCTTGCAGCACAAAAAGTCGTTCAAACACCAAGCCAACGAGCTGTCAGTACTCAGTTGAAACATGTGACAGAGCAAGATCTTGATTTACTTGCACGATTTGCAACTACCTACATTGATACCCATGATCGAAGCAAGATCAATCGCAAACCAGTGGCTGCTACTCAACAAGGACTTGACAACGATCCCAATTCAGCACCTTCACTAGATGTTCTTGGTGGACAAATGTCAAGTATGGATGATTTAGAAAAGGTAAATGATTGATCATCAATACTATGGCATTAGTAACTCATTCTGCATAATGATAGGAATTCCAACGCATTATTGCCGCTCATGCCTTTTAGGTTACACAAGTTTACATTCTTTCCCCCACCCCACATCCAAAACAGAGAATACTTGTATCAGCCAGCTGTAGAATACCTCCTCTTGAACAACATTATTTTGATATCCAACAAATGATATAAAGATATACACACATCCTATTCATGCTCATCATATAAAGATAGCTACAATGATTCTTTATCACTTGCATAGTTGGGTATATAGTTATGCTTTATGCAATATCCTCTTGGTTCTCATCTTGGCTATCGGCTGTGCAACATGCTGCTATAATAGCCTAATCACCGGAAAAGACAATGATTCGGAGTGTACTTGACATCCCGTGAGAATTGACCTTGTCAATGGGAATAAAAGATTGTTATGGCCTTATTCCACATTAAAAGCAATGAGCATACCTAGCTACCTTATGTCCATGTGTATATATATGACATCCTTGCTCTATCCAGATGAACAATGCTTGACTGCATGGATGATGATGATGATGTCCTATATCAATGACTTCTCAGACTCTTTTATGAAAACGCCAACGTAACATTTTCGCACGAAGCATTGGTGCAATCTACCGACCATCATCGTTATGTAATATGCAATGATGCCTGAGAAGTCATCCTCCACTATAGACTACTCTTTTGATTTTGAGCTTTTTTCTCCCCATCTTCTTTTTCCTTTTCATAAACAACACTTGACTATAACACAATGGTGACCTTGACACTGGATAAGCAGACTATAGAAATCCCAAATGATGTGCCTGGCGAGTCGCGTAAGTGTTGTTTCTCTTCCTTTATTCAATCCTTCTTATAGCTATCTCATGTAGCCATTTTGAGACGAACACCTGAATTGATGGATTCATTTGTGCCTGGGATCAACAACTTGTATGATCTCTTTTATAATGGTAAGTGATGATGCATGGATTGATGTGAAGCAGGTACTAAATTAAAATGACGACTAGGCTACAAGTTATCTCGGGACCAACCATGTCTTGGTGAACGACCCATTCTTGATCGAAAGACAGGTGAACGTGCCAACCATTTCGAATGGCAGACCTATGAACAAGTTGCTCAACGAGTCGACAACTTTGGCAGCGGCCTTAAGCACGTCTTGCAGCAGATTGGCGAATCGCGTCCCAAGCAAGTCCCTATTGGCATCTGGTCCGTGAATCGACCTGAATGGCATCTAGTTGACTGGGCATGTGCAGCTCATAGTCTCTTTGTCGTTGCTTTGTATGATACTTTGGGTCCTGATACGGTGGAATATGTGGTGAATCATGCTGAGATCCAAGTAGTTGTCTGCACCAAGGAACACGTTGTTGATCTTCTCAAGCTCAGAAGCAAGCTACCCAATCTCAAGGCCATTATATCATTTGACCCATTGGATAAAGAAGAGAGTCAGGCGTTACATGCATGGGCTGAAGAAAAGGATCTACTGTTGGTGGAATTTGCTCAAGTTGAACAACAGGGCAAAGAGAAGCCTGTACCACACAATCCAGCTCAGCGCACAGATCTTGCTTGTATCATGTATACCAGTGGCACTACAGGCAAATCCAAGGGTGTCATGCTTACACAAGGCAACTTTGTAGCAGCTGTCAGTGGTGCAATTTACAATGTCAAGTCAAGTCCAGCTGATGTAGGCATTTCTTATCTTCCCCTTGGTAAGTAAGAATAGATGATGAAAATGCATTGATATACTTACCATATTGTTCATTGATAGGTCATATCTATGGTAAGATGGTGGATGGTGTCAATGATGGATCATGACTTTTAATTATATTACAGGTCGAGTGGCAGATGCATTTACAGTTGCAGGTGGAGCACGTTTGGGTTTCTTCAGTGGAAAAGTCGACAATCTTTTGGAAGATATGCAGATTTTGAAGCCAACACTTTTCAATACTGTTCCTCGTTTATTGAATCGTATCTACACTGGTATGTATTCACTGGGAGAAAAGAAATTCAGTCATACTTATACATGTACAGGTATTGTGCAAAGCACACTTCAAGCACCAGGACCAAAAGGAGCTCTTTTCCGCAAAGCGATTGCTACCAAACTGGAAAACCTTGAACAAGGCAAAGGCACTGAACACCCTGTCTATGATCGACTCTTATTTGACAAGGTCCGTCAAGTGCTTGGTGGTCGTGTACGCTACATCAATACTGGTGCTGCACCTTTGGGCAAGGAAGTTATGCAACTTTTACGTGTCACTTTACTTGCAGACATTCGAGAGTCCTATGGCGCAACTGAGACCAACGCAAGTATGTGCTTATAGATGGCTTGCTTGTTATACATCACTTGACTAACATCATGTTTAAACCATTTTTTAGCTTGCACGATGCAAATTCAAGGTGATCCCAAGCCTGGTTGTATTGGTATTCCTGCTCCTTGCAATGAGATGAAGCTGGTTGATGTACCTGAGATGGATTATCGAACCACTGACAAGCCATATGCACGTGGTGAGATCTGTGTGAGAGGCTATAATGTCAGTATGGGATATTACAAAGAAGTGGAGAAGACCAATGAAGCATTTGACAAGGATGGATTCTATCACACGGTAAGAAAGATGTCTATGATGATATGACATATGTCTCATTCATATTACTTAGGGCGACATCGGCATGATTGACGAGCGTGGAACATTTATGGTCATTGATCGCAAGAAGAACATCTTCAAGCTATCCCAAGGAGAATACATTGCACCTGAAAAGATTGAAAACATCTATGCGCGTGATATTCTGGTATCGCAAATCTTTGTATATGGCGATTCTGTTCAAAGCTGTTTGGTAGCTATTGTCGTACCAGATCCACTTGAACTTGGCAAATTGGTCCAGGAAAAGCTTCCCATGCTCAAATCTCTTAGCTATCAGGAGTTGTGTAAGAGTCCCGAAGTGCATATCGCTGTCCTGGATCGCATGACTGAGAATGGCAAACGTGCTGAAATGCGTGGATTTGAATTCGTCAAAGCTATTCACCTCGATTCACAACCTTTCACTGTGGAAAACAACCTGCTTACTCCATCACTCAAGCTTAAACGACCTGAAGCTCGCAAATTCTTCCAAAAGGAGATTGAACAGCTTTACCAGAAGATCCAAGACAATGCATCAGTTAGCAATACAGCCCGGTTATAAAGGATAGTTAGAATGTGCCATTAGGATTAGAATATGACTTTATCAATACATCAAATGGTACAATCAATCTTTGTTCATAGCTTAAGTGTTATGATATCTTTATGCGTACATGATCTTGTATATTCCGCACAAAGCTGTTTGGTGGTTATTAGTGCACCAGATGCTCTAACTTGGGCAATTGGATTAAGGAAAGCTGTCAATTTCTCAGCTATTAGAAACTGTACAATAATCCGAGGTTCATATCGCTGTCCTTGAATGCATGACGGAGAATAGCAAGTGAGCTGGAATGCTTGGATTTGCTTATACACTTAGAATTGACCCTTTCAATATCGATAACGATCTATTTTGCTCTGGTATCCAAGGTTAAATGACCAGAATCTTACAGATTCTTTCAAATGGATCAAACAAGATTACCAAATCTCGACAATGATGGGTTCTCCATCCATAAGCTCGATGAAGGATGCTTGAAACTGTGAGAAAATGGTGACATTAGCAATAAAGTATGACTCGATCATTATCAATACATCAGATAATTTAGTATTACTTGGCGTTAAAGCCATGGGTAAAGTCCACGTAAGATGTATGCTCCAATGTTGACAGCTGTGATTTGTAATACACAACTAGAGGAGAAGCGTCAATAGCACGTGCATTTGATAGACACCATACATATATGAATTCATTCTTTCCACAAGATTTGATATGACGTCTCATGTTACAGAATGAACACTATATGCTTGTACTTCATCAACATGAGACAATGATCAGCAGAGAAGCGGCATTATTGCATTGAGCAACAAGTAGGGTCTAGAAAGCTGCTGAAATATGAGGCATTTCCAAGAGCGCTACGCCGATCATTTTGTATCCGCCATCAGTTCCACTTTTACACCAATACGGACACGTATTCCAGAGACCAGCCACAGTGTCGCACTGTTCAAAAGTCCAAATACTCCCACACTAATCCAACATCGTGTTTGTATGTGGATTGACTTGATATTTCTGCCTATTTCTTGAAGACAACGTCATGTGAATTCCGACATACAGTATTAACCTTGCCGATAGGTATGAAGTCAAGCTGTCAATCATCTGTCATTAGTAGGGACAATTCTTCGGCGACAGCAAAATGAGCTATGCCGAATATGAATTTGCTATTTTTTAGGACATCCAAAACAAGAAGCAATGTAGTGCAAATGGGGTTGATCTTCTTTTCATGTGACACAATCAGTTGTGCTGTATTACCGACACACACACCTCATCCACATGTGTGTGTCCTCTTTTGATGTGGTGTGCACAGAGCATCAAAGGAGGCATAAGGAAGTCTATGCCGTATCCAGAAAAGTAGTAGCATTGATAGCTTTGAAGAAATCTGATACTTGGTCATGCATTGATGCTGTAAATGGGTGGTAAAGCAAAGCTACACTCCCCACACGCGTCTTAGTTGTTGTCAAGACTATTAAAAAAAGCAACCCTTTCACGAGAAGAATGAAACGGAGATGCTTGCGTGTGTAATGTGTAGAATATAATAATTGCTCATATAATACTCTATACTAGCGTCTGAATGCCCTATTGCCGGATTGGCGCATTAATTCTTTTTCTATCACACAAAGATTGTCCTTCCTACTCTTCTTTTCATTTCTGCTCTCTCTTTTTCTTTATCTTTCACTTTGATTCAGTGAAATAGCTATAAGGATGGATGAGCTGGCAATACAAAACTTCAATGGCGGCGTCATCTTTGTCAGCTACTTAGTATCAGCACTTGGTGCCATGACAGCACTCGAGTTACTATCACAACGTACCCATTATAAAGGCGTCTACAACTGGTCAGCATATAAAACACGCACGCTACATCAGCATAATAACATCATTCTTACCTAAAC
Source organism: Lichtheimia ramosa (assembly GCA_008728235.1). Taxonomy (NCBI): domain Eukaryota; kingdom Fungi; phylum Mucoromycota; class Mucoromycetes; order Mucorales; family Lichtheimiaceae; genus Lichtheimia; species Lichtheimia ramosa. Next base: position 2,217,116 of record CP031823.1, read on the forward strand.
GCACAACAGGGCATTGTTAATGGCAGCAGCATTCTGTATGGGTGCTGTCGGTATCTGGTCCATGCACTTTATTGGGAACAACAGTCTAAAGCTATCATATCTTGATTCACCTGATCAATACCAGCTCGATTATTCTCCTGGATACACATTCGCCAGCTTAGTTGTCGCCATTGGATGCATGTTTATTGCTTTTGCATTCGTTGGCATTACTGAAAAAGCACATTATGTCCGCATCATCATCAGTGGCATTGTAGCCGGTGTAAGTTGGATATAAGAGTCAAACAAAGCATCAACATGAATCTCATTCACTCTTCCTCCTCCTTTTTTCTTCACAAATGACGTATATAGTGTGGCATTGGATGTATGCACTATTTAGGTATGGGCAACGATTCATCACACGCAAAAGACAACCTTTAACACTACTATGATAGGCCAATTTGCTATCCGATACTTTATTCTTGAATATGATCCTGCTTATGTAGTGGGAGCTATTATCATTGCATGTGCAGCAGTTACAATTGCATTGAGCATCTTCTTTAAACTAAGAGAAAAGTGGGCTAATCAATGGTACAAACGCCTTGGATGTGCAATGCTAATGGCAGTTGCCGTGACAGGTAAGCCATTATACTTCCTTGTTGGTTACACGGCATGTTCTGTTTGCATGGTTAATATATTAAGGGGCAAAAAGAATGAACCAAGACAATGGGAATTGACTATGTCAATTAGGTATGCATTACACTGCAATGGCTGGCACACAATATCGCCGCCCAGCACCAGATGTTGCACCACCAGTACCGACCATCACCACTGCAGCTCTTATTGGCATCATTGTTGCCATTGTTGTACTTGGATGCTTGAGCTTGCTTTATTTGACAGTGTTTCGATATCGCAAACATCAACTACCATCAGTCATCAAGACAACCAATTTTGAAAAGACACGAAAGCGATTGATGCTTCAATTTGTATTGTTTGATTCAAAAGGACACATTCTTGTGGAAAACGATGGTGTTTTACCAGCAAATCTTGTCATGGATGTAAGTTGACTACTGTAATTGACATGAATGTCAAGTGACTAATCCAATCCACAGCCATTTGAATCACTAGAAGGGGGAGAATTGTCGACTAGTCATCCGCTCTTTCTTCGTCTTTTCGAAACTACCAAACAATGGTCACTACAAGATGACACGCTTTACAGCGACGACCCTGCTTTACATGCTTATCTTCATGCAGCTCAACGAATAGCTGATGGCTTGAAACTGGGATCGCTAGCAGCTTTGGGAATGCTTTTTGACACGGTGGTTCATGCACAGCCAACGTCATTGGAGCGTAAGTCACTTGAACGAACACCAAGTGCAGCACGTCGCATCTTTTCACGGGCACGACTTTCTACAGCAGCAGCAGCAGGAAACAAGTCATTTTCTGATATCGAGATGCAAATGGATAAAAGCAGCAGTCGTCAAAGTGATGATCAGCATATCTTCTTGGTGCGTCTAGTAGGCAATGACAAGGACTTGGCAGTACGACTACTTTCTCGAGGATATCGATTTGCTGATCCAACATTCATTGCACGTATTATGGGCACCAAACTTGGATTATCGACAGATACAATGCTTGATCATTTTCGTGATATGCAATACATGGCTGATTTGCCAGCTGCACCAACCATGTGGACAACACCTTGTACACGTCAAGTATCATCAGTATCAAACACAACGAGTGCTCCATCACAAGTCTATGTGGGATTAATGGTGCTTGTTGATAATGGAAACGACTTGGATGTCATTGTAGACAAGCAACAACGCTTTTCATTTCCTGTTGTACCTCTTGACTATGGATATCGACTAGAACCTTTGGGTGATGAAGAAAAAGCCTGTGTAGCCAATTGGCGTGCTTACTCTTTGGAAACTGTATCTTCACTTGCAACACAACATGTTCACAACACTGATGATCCAGTACGACGTGGACTTGGAACAATTGGTGGTGGCGTTACCACTGACAATGTGTACTCTGATGATTACTACTACTATGGCAGCCAACGACATCAACAACAACAAGCACAACAAATCCATCGTTTTGTGTTAGCATTGGGAGAAGCTTGCAATCATCTCATGGATGCATCAAGTTATGGCCGAGCACTTGGTTCCATTGCAAAACTTCATGGTGAAGTCCTTGAAATTCCTTCTTTTGCATTGACAGCTGATTCATGCGAGTTAATCTTATTCCGTGCTTTTATCAGCCCATCCACAACTGATCCTGCCGTCATTCGTGCACTTGAACAACAACCTATCAAAGGCATTCCTTTACGTCTCTACAAATCACTCGCATGTCACGTCACTGATCAGGCTGTGGAATTGTATCGACATGGTCGTAGGAGTGGTGCTACTGAAAATGTCCATGAAAGAGAAGCACTTGATATGCCACTCATGGTGATGCCTAGTCAAGCACGTTTCCTATGGCTCGATCTCATTGTTGAAGAGACTGTAAGAGAACATGGCAAACGCTACAAGTTATAACATATTCCCACTTTCATATGCAAATTCATGACATTGACATTATATATATATCCACTCACACTTTCATCACTCACACCAACATTTCCCTCATTTAATCATCATTCCTTCTGTTGTATTTATATCATTTGTGTTTGTAAATTAAAGTTTCTCTTGAGCTAAAGGCATAACAACATAGCCAATAGTAGGAAAATGGATAATGGATTGGACTTGTGTTTTGGTATCTGTATGCTCAATCACAATCTCTTGCATATCAAGTGTAAGCAACTTGCCAATGGAAGGTACCTTGCCAGTATCGGTAGGGATCACTGACACCATTTGACCAACATTCACTTGGGAAGACACTGATACTGGATTCTCGATAACAGCATTAGCACCACGACATTTTTTGGCAACAGTAAGTGCTTCATCTGCTGTCAAAGTCGGCATCTCTTCAGTGCGAGAAAACTGGACTGCAGCTACGACTTGATCCATATGTTCAGAGAGACGAGGGAAACGTTCAATGAAATCACCACCCAACACATTGGTGGCAAAGAAGCTATCCATAGCCAAATGCAAATCAGCCATAGACAAAGTAGGTGTGTCAAGGATCCATAATGTATCGTTGGATGTGGGAATAAGCTGTTGTGCAAGTTCCAGCTGACCATACAATTCAGAACGCAAGTATGGATTAGTTGAAAAGGTGGATTGGCCTGCAAAGCTTGCACGATCTTTGAGAAATTGTTCAGGCAAAAGCGATGTATCAAATTGGGAAGCAATGGTCATAAACAAGGATGTATTTAACCAACCAGCCAAACCTTTACCAAGGCTTTCAGATGGCTGACCACGTCTTGTTGTGGGATACAATGATGGCTCAGGATATCTTGATTCGTGTGTGTGTACCACGTGAGTCCAGCTGATCAGAAGGCTCTGTATAAATTTGACATTACCTTTTCTCAATCTCATCCAAAATACGCTTGCTGTCACAGTAAACATGATTGCCAATTTGAAGGATAGGCGTCTTACGATATCCACCATCTAAAGGTCGTCGTTTGGGTCTTGGTTCAATCACTGGAATGGTCACAGTCTTGTATTCCACATTCTTATAGTTAAGTGCCCAAGCTACTTTTTGAGCAAATGGAGAAGCAGGATACCAATGCTATTTCGCGCATTACTTTAGCAAGATACACGGATGTCATGAAGGGGAATAAAGACATACGAGGATAACTTGGTCAGTCATATTGTCGTAATGTTGACGGTTAAATGAAAGAAAAGCAAAAGAAAAAGTGACCGAGCGAATAACCAGATAAGCAATAAAGATATGACTAAGGTCCAATGTTGATTGATTAACAGCATTTCCTCACGTTACACTGCTGTATGTGAATATCTATGATTCTAAAAAGGCACTGCACACCTGTCATTATGCTGTGATACCCGCGGATGGGCATTATCGACCAGTCAGCGATATCGGGGATATCTTTGCTTCCATTGCCGATGGATAAGATCAAGACTTCTTTCTGCAGTCATTCTATAGCTCGATGCTTTATTGGATCAAATAGCGTTACTGCTTTCAAAGTGATATACTATCTAAATCATCAAAGTACATGGTCCAAGATGGGAAAAACAACCTGTCAAAGGAGACCAGGACTTGCTGATTTCCTGCAAGGAAGATGGGATAGTTGATGCTGAAAGTGACTATAAGAAGCAAAAGGGTTGTTTTGGTCATTCTTACAGTAATGCACGCGTGTGTTCTTGAATGATGAGCAGAGGAGCGGTGATTTGAGCATTAGTTGGGAGCAAAGCTGTCAAATCTGAAAATGTTGCATCGTTTCGACTTGCCTTTCATTTGTTGATCTGTGCATTTGATCATTAAACACCAGTAGTCATTGTGTGGAGTCTTTATCAACTGAGCTATGGCTCAACATCGTCTCTTGTCAAAAACGCGTGCTTCAAGAAGGACCAAGATCTCGCTGTTAGGAGGAATGGGAGTTGCAGAAGAAGCTTCCAATGAGCTGACGAATGCGTTGCCACTCGAATGGTCAAGAGGAAGAACCAGATGAGGATGTTGTTTTTCTGCAGGAGCAAAGGATCATGAGACATCAATCAACACACGCGTGCACACGCCACCTGGTCGGGAATTTACAAGTGCATACACACCTTGTTTACACACTTTTTCTTTTCCTTCTCTTCTTTATCCCACACTTTCACACACGTCTATCATGTGGAGGGCATATACTCGTACACAGAGACTATGGACATTGGCAGCAGTGACAGCAGTGACTACAGGAACAGCAGTTTATATTTACCGTGATAAACGTCATCCTCCTCCTCCTCTCTTATTGTCTCAGCGGAACAAGATCGTTTATGCCGAAGCAGCAACACAACTTAATCCAACTGCTACTACACTGTTGCCCACTGACAAACCACTTTGGAAAGCACCATCTCGCGATCAGCTAATACAACAATCCAAGCAAAAGGAATTTGATCTATTGGTGGTAGGCGGAGGTGCCACAGGAACTGGTACAGCTGTGGATGCTGCAACACGTGGTCTTAATGTTGCCATGGTGGAAAGAGATGACTTTGCATCAGGTACTACATTGTCTACTACCAATGAATAGTTTTTTGACATACACAACATAGGCACTTCCTCCAGATCTACAAAATTGGTTCATGGTGGTGTACGTTACTTGCAAAAGGCCATCACTGAATTAGACTATGAGCAATACAAGTTGGTGGTTGAAGCACTTCATGAACGAAAGATCTTTTTGGACATTGCTCCATACCTTGCAGGCCAGTTGCCTATCATGTTACCTGTATACAAGTAAGTAGCATCTTCACTTATCTCTTTGGATGAATATGCTGTGTTACTATTGCATGCATCATTTTATCGATATACCCAATCTGGAAATGATGAGTACATCACTCATGTTCTCTATTGTAGGTGGTGGCAAATCCCATACTATTGGGTTGGATGCAAGATGTATGATTTGTTTGCAGGCCGTGAAGCACTGGAGAGCAGCTACTTTTTGACACGATCCAAAGCTTTGGAGGCATTTCCTATGCTTAGAAAGGATGAGCTTGTTGGTGCACTTGTTTATTATGATGGTAAAGTGATCAAGCATTCATATGATTCCTCTATTAACATGCCAATAGGTCATCACAATGATGCAAGAATGAATGTAGCACTGGCAATGACAGCTGTATATCATGGTGCGACTGTTCTTAACCACTGTGAAGTCATAAGCCTGATAAAGGATGAGAATGGTATGAATTGTGGAGCCAAGGTGCGAGATACAATTACAGGAGAAGAATGGCAAGTCAGAGCAAAGGTATTTATCATGTTGGTTTCATTGTGAAATATGTGTTCTTTGACTAATATAAATCATGCAGGGAGTGATCAATGCAACTGGACCATTCACTGATGGTGTACGCAAGATGGATGATGAAAAGACACCTGATATTGTTGCTCCATCAGCAGGTGTGCATGTTATTCTTCCAAATTACTACAGTCCACGCAATATGGGTCTATTGGATCCTGCTACGAGTGATGGGCGTGTCATCTTTTTCCTGCCATGGGAAGGAAGTACTATTGCAGGCACAACAGGTTCGTTTATCCTATTTTCATGCAAGTATCCATGCAAAGATTGACATGTATCAAAAGACTCTCCCACTGAAGTAACGCCTAATCCAATGCCCAAGGAAGATGAGATCAAGTGGATTTTGGATGAAGTGTCAAGGTATTTGAGCCAAGGTATGTCGAAGTCTGGAAATGGTCAAAGCGTATGTATATCAACACAGTAATGGTAGATGTCAAAGTACGTCGTGGTGATGTATTAGCTGCTTGGTCTGGCATTCGTCCACTGGTGCGTGATCCACATGCCAAGAACACTGAATCACTTGTCCGTAATCATGTGATCCATGTCAGTGATGACAAGCTCCTTACGATTGCTGGTGGAAAGTGGACAACATATCGAGCCATGGCTAAAGAGACTGTGGATAAGGCCATTCAAGTGTTTGATCTTAAGCCAAAGACATCAAAATGTCAGACAGAGCATGTGATGTTACTAGGAAGTGAAGGATACAACACAACCATGTTTATTCGATTAATTCAAGAATTTGGAATGGATACAGAAGTGGCAGTACATTTGGCAAACAGTTATGGTGATCGTGCATGGGTTGTTGGTTTGATCAGTGATCCTACAGGAATGACATGGCCAACTTATGGAAAACGTATCACGCCCAATTACGCTTATATTGAAGCCGAAGTACGTTATGCTTGTCGTGAAGAGTATGCATGTACTGCAGTGGATGTATTAGCTCGTCGTACACGTTTGGCATTCTTGAATGCTGAAGCTGCTTATCAATCCTTACCGCGTGTGGTGGAGATCATGGCTGAAGAGCTCAAGTGGGACAAGGAACGCCAAAAGAAGGAATTTGATAATGCAGCCAAGTTTCTTGTTACTATGGGTTTGCATGAATCACGTGCATCTTATTAGAAGAAGAAAGCATCCATACTTTAATAAAGCTATAAACATGTACAAATATATTTGACACTTGGAATGTTGTTTATTGGTTTTCAAAGGGACTGAGCAACAGCTTTAATTTCTACCTAAACATGGGCGTACATGGTTTGACAGGGCTCCTGCGACGATACGCGCCTTCTTCTTTAAAGACAATCTCTGCTTCAACACTTGCGCACCAATCCATTGCTTTCGATGCCAGTTGTCACTTGAACAAGTTCGTTTATGGAGACGAGCCACATCCACGTCGCCACATTTATGGGTTCTACAGCATGGCACGGTTTTGTCAGTTGGTTGGCATCAAGCCCATCTTTGTATTTGACGGATCAGTACGTATCAAGGCCAAGGAATATGAACATGCACGACGTAAACGACAACGAAGAAAGGTTCTACATTCGCTTTCATATGAACGAGATCGATCGCAGCGACTTGCACTTTGGGAGGACGTGGCTGATAGTTACAGGGACATTTCAGACGCTGCAGCAGCACGTATATTGGATGAATTGGGTGATACGCTTGACGAACTTGAAGAAACAACTACCAGCATCTTGAATAAACGACAACAAGAAGAATTGCAACATTCTTCAGATCAAGTTATTGAACAACACGTCAAAGAAGATGTCGCTGCTGAAGAAAGGATTGAACATAAGCTTGCATTAATTGCACGAGACCTGAGAACAGCCATGATGACAGCCGATGATACAGAAAGATACACATCCACTGTTCGCAACTTGTCAAAGCAAGAACATCAGCTCATGTCTTGTCTGATTCGTGAACGTATCCACAGTGCTGCTAGTGTCTTACGCCATGTAAAGGATGCGAATGTACACATGATGGGATCATTAGGTATGTCACGTGTTTATACTAGGCTGATTATACTGACATGTTTCTTTAAAAAGAAAAGCGATCCATACGAATTACTCAAGATATGCGAGACGAATGCATCGAGTTTCTTCGAGGAATTGGATTTGTATGCTTGACTATTGAGAACCATGAAGCTGAAGCTATGTGTGCAAGATTGACCAAAGAAGGTAGAAGCAATGCTACTGTAACAGAAGGTAAGTCATTCACTACATGATTCAAATGAATTAGTCACTCATATCAATATAGATATGGATACTCTTGTGTTTGGTGACGCTCCCATTTTACGCTACTTTTTTGCACGAACAAGACCTATATTGCAAGTGGATCCTCTTGTTGCCAGACATGAGATGGGATTGACACGTGACCAATTCATTGATTTATGCATCTTGTGTGGAACTGACTTTTCAGCTACAATTCATGGTATTGGTCCTATACGCGCATATGACATGATTCGTCGATATGGATCGATTGAAAGAGTTCTGGAAAATCTTAGCAGCAAGTATGTTCCTGATGTCAACTTTGACTATTTACTAGCACGAGAGGTATGGCAACAATGCAATCACAAGTGTATGCTATTTACTAACAATACCATATTAGGTATTCAACAGCTTACCACCTATACCCACCGATGATGCATCTTACAATCCAGCACCCGTGGATGATAACACCATCGCCAAATATACCAACCATTATGACATTGATCGCCAACAAGTGGAAATCAAGCTTGAAACCATGCTTTTTCAACAACAACAACAGCATCATTCCATCATTCCTGAAGAAAGCAATGTATTTGGACCAGATCCCTTCGGCACAGCCAAAGATTAGTTTTATAATTAGAATGAATGTACATAAACAACAACTAAAACTAGAATGTATAATCCTTCAATTGCTTCAATCAAGGTCATCTTCGTCTTCTTCTTGATCTTCTTCTTGATCTTCTTCTTCTTCTTCAACATCTTCATCCACTTCCTCCTCCTCATTACCACCTTGATTATTGTCCTTTTCATCAAGCTCCCAGTATGGGTTCTCCATACGTGTACATTCATGGATGGGCTTCACCTTGAAAGTCTCTTGCATCTTGGGCAACCATTTTTCAGCCATGCCAATAGTCATCTCGTTAAGTTCATGTTGTAAACTGATATGACCATGTTCTTCTTTGCCGCTTGCATCATTGATCCATGTAGTAAAGTAGTTATCCACTTCTTCTGGAGAAAGTGAGCCCTTGTTGGACATGGATTCCAGCTTCCAGTCTTGAGAATCGCGATCCCATAACACAGTACGCAAACCCATTTGATGAGCAATACTACGAACACGATCATCAACATCGCCATAAGGAGGACGCCAGCATCTTGAAGTGACACCAGTAGCTTCTTTGACGGCACGTAATGACCAATAGAGCTCAGACACGACTTGTTCGTTGGATAAGGTTGTCATGGCATTATGAGACCATGTGTGCAAGCAAAGAGTGTGACCAGCATCAAATGCACGTTTGGCAGCTTCTGGATATTGTATGACATTGGAGCCGACATCTGAAAAAGAGCACATGTTGTCAGTTACACAATCATTATGCATCACATATGACTACTTACAAAACAAGGTTGCTGATTGATTGGTCTTGGCCAACAAGTCATAAAGATAAGGTTCTGCATAAGGATCTTCTCCACCATTCTTGTCCATCACTTCAGGTCGAGGATTCAATGGTCCATCATCAAAAGTCTAGTAAAAGTTAGGATCAATCAATGACTCAAAGTATACAAGTAAACTTACCAATCCCCAATCACCTGCATCTGAGCACATGTAGACATCCTCTGGAAGATAATTGGCTTTAGGCTTGACACAACCAGTAGCACTCCACCAGCAAGCATTATCATCACCAACATCATAATCATCCATTTTGAGATCTCCTGAGTCCTTGTCAGCAGAACGACGATCAATATTTGGCACATGATCCCAATCAATGGCATTCATAGCAGCTTCAATCTCTGGATGTCCTTCTTCAGGTACTTTCCATGGCTCTGGATACTCATCGATACCATATTCTAATTCACCACGTGTAAGTGGTCCAGTAGGAATATCTTGACGAGAACTAAAGTCGGGAGCTTCAAAGTCAGGAAGATAATCAGGTGAGCTGACTGGAAGAATATCACGAGTAGAAGATGGTGTCTCAGTAGATGTTGGTTCCTCAGTAGGTGTTGGATCAGTCATTGACCCGCTTGGTGGATAATCAGTTGGATAAGGAGCTTCTGACATGCTTGATGACCATGTTGCCTTTGGAGTCATAGTGGAACTTGGTTGGTGTTCCTTTTCACTATCATCATCTTCATCTTCTTCCTCGTGTTCTTTTCCAACATCAGGTGTAGCAGTATCAGGGAAAGGAGGTGCAGCACTACCAGCAACTTCTTGAGGAGACATGAGATCGACAACAGCAAGAGGATTGTTTCCAGCTGGTGTATGAAGTGGTGATGCAGTGACGGCCAGCGCCATAGAGATTGCAACAATAGTTGTGCCGTGTAGAAGACAATGTTTCATTGTGTATAGAAGAATACTAAAGCCAAGTGTGTGATTCAATCATTCATGACATGTACCCATTTTATAATATCCATCACTATCCAGCAACAAACAGGTAAAATAAAGTAATGTTCCTGAAACATATCCGTACACAAATAATGGGATGTTATAATAACTGTCTATTCTGGAGAATTTACATGACTGTATAAATGCAGGGAAGGAAATACAAATAGAGATGGGTTGGGTGGCGCTAGGGATATTTTCCGTTATGCGGAATCATCATGACTTTGCTTGTTGTTTGTTGTTTCCCGATGTTGATTGGAAAGAAGGATAGCTTCTCGCTCAATTTCCTTATCATCTTCAGGTGTGCTGACAGGTCCTTTGTAGTTTGCTTTCTTCAAAAAGTCCTATTCGATCATGTCAATATCCAATAGGACCTAGGATGATTCACTTACCTTTTGACTCTGATAACACTTCCAAAACTTTTGCTTTTGATGTTCACACATCTTGGCCTTGTCCCACCAACTTCCATCCTTGAAGCATGTCAATAAATCCACATGTAAATCAGCACAGTTGTCAATAGCTTTTTCATGTATCTCTCGCTTTTGATCCATAAAGTCTCTCACAACCCACATAATCTTGGGTCTTTGGGGTATCTCTTGCTTCTTCTCCTCTTGTTGCTCTTCACTCGTTGCCATGGGGTTCATTGTAGGTCGATGTCGAGTGTATCCCAATGGTAACGACGTCTTGTTATCACTATCAGTTGACTCTTCCGATCGCTGTTCTTGAGAACCATTGGGCTGTGCCTTTTTGTTGGGATCGTATTGTGGCTGTGCCTCAGAAAGAAAACCTTCGAGATCCTGGTCTTTGACATAGGATTCCACATAGTCGCGTGCAGTGCCTGGATTGCGATCGGTCATAGTACAAGGTTGACAAAAGTGAACAAGAGACAAAGTTGTTGACACCGCCCCTGCCACCGACTAAATTTAGCGCTCTGGTTGTCTTTTGCATGAACAATACATGCCACAGAACACCATGAACACTCTTTTCCGTTGCATAGTATTAACTGTATTGGGGCAATGAACTTGTCAGGTGTTATTGACCACTTGTATGGATGCCTGTAAATAACGATCCTCTATTTATACTACAGCTCTTTGTTACCATTCATCCCCTATTGCACTCTTTATTATCATACTACCATTGTGAATGAAATTCAAGCTAATGAAGTCATACCTTTCTTTTAAAAACATATCTTAACCAGGCACTGGATCTCTTCTTGTGCCAATTCTGACAATGCATCATGATGCCTGCATGTCAAATATATCACTTGTGAAGCCATCCCATTTCCATGATAATGTCATGATGGTTGTTAAACAGGATACTCTGATCTTGAGCATCATATCTACATTATCACCTATACGTCCTGAGATAGATGTATATACATGCATTCTGCCTAGTAGTATTAGCATCCATCATTTGCCATCCTGGTCATGATGCACAATAAAATAGTACATCGCATACTATCTCTGTATCCTAGTAAGCAAATCAAGACAGGGTTACCACATACTATCCTCCTTCTTGTTACCTGTCAATCATGTCAGATCATTATGCATCAAGTGTTATCACACACCAAGAGCTATACCAGGTTCAAGTACAATGCATCATAGAACTTCAGTACAGCCTTTATTTGCCTTTTGCTCTTGGCGTAGCTGTCGTTCTGTACTCTAGATTAGTATTGCATCGATTGCTTTTCCTCCCAGATCTTATCAGAGACCAAAGACAATGTAAAACAACTATGCCTAGCTATCTACTACTTACACATTGTATAACTTTAATGACTACAATACAACACTACCATCATTCAAGAGAGTTGTCTCTCATCTAATATACATCAACATGTTTTCTTTTGCTTTGAGATATATGATATCCTTCCTCTTATCAATCTCATCGATTACAATATGAGCATTAGCAATGATCACGTGACTTCTTCAAGAAAAAAGGTAAAAAAGAACTGAACAATCCCTGAAGGATTGTATTTGAAACTCTCGGACCGGGAATTGAACCCGGGTCTCCCGCGTGACAGGCGGGGATACTGACCACTATACTATCCGAGATCGATGTTTCAGATCTTCTTGTTTTTTTACGCGCGCCGGACATATATATACAACAAAATTTCCTTATAAGGAAAGTGATTGTAGCACAACAGGGTCCTCTTCAAGTCATGTGATGAGTGGCGGACTTTTCTTTTTCAATTTGATCCCATAGATTCATCTGCCGCTACAGCAACACTACATCACTTGCCTACATCTTGCTTTTTACTTGATGACAAAGGAGCAGCTTCTAAAGCTTACAAATCATAGTCCTTATAACATTAAGTGACAAGTTTAAGCGAGGCAAAGAAGTGTTATCGAGTCTTAAAAAGTTTAGATATGGGAAAATGGGAAGATTGACAAGTATCAGGTAGTGTTTTTAGTCGTCAAAAGTATAATACAATAGAGTAAACGCGATCAACTTTGAATGTAGATACGATGCTTAAGCACTGCTTTCCTGACGTGTTTGATAATAGAGGGAAGTTCAGATTAGATTCATAGCTTTGACTTTAGTTCTTGTAAAAGATACAGGAGTGGTGAAGTGAACAACAATGAAAGGGGAAAAACATGGAGACAAGGATAAATCCTGTTTATTCTGAAGACAAAATGAATGTTCTTTTATATCTTTACTATCTGAAACTGCAAATGCATGGAAAGACGATTAGTATGATGATGTCGGGTGCGAGAATGTATGATAGAAGAATAAGATCTTTTCCAAGATGTTGGATCTCGTTGTGTGAGGAGTATTGTCATTGGCTTTTTATCAAGAAGTGTCTCTTTCTTTGTGTTATTGGTTACTGGTCTTCTTGTCCATTCCACGTTCCCATGTTGCCACCAGCATAGTAGATCAGGTCCTTGGAACTATCAGCTAAAAACGCGTTACCGAGGATACTGCTTACTGTGAGTAGCGTTGTCTCCACTTTCTTTGCTATTCTTTAACACTTTATTGCTCAATTGAACGCCAACAACAAGGACAATGCCAATTGTACTCCCAACACCTTTGCTCACAGATTGGCGAGAGACAACTACCCACACTGTATTGTCGAGTTGAACTGCTGAAGATGTCGTCAACCTTGAGCCAGGAACTATTTGCTGCAGCATCTGCAAAGACCAAGAGGCTGTGTTCGTTTCGTATCGGCATGATATCGACAGATCGCAATGCGCATCTTCATCCAATCTTTTCGATGTGCTATACGACATCAAACATTGTGCAACTGTTATCACCATGAATGGAAACATCAAAAAGGCCAAACTATCGAATCGCAATTATCTAAGATGGTTGGGCCAGAAGATACGAGAGCACGATGAAGTCCACAAAAACACCAAACGCTGGTTTACAGCACGACCATACTTTCTCACTGATAGTATAACACTTTCCGCAACATATGTCGACTGGATCAAGGGAAAGCGAGATGACATGAGTGCTCGATACCTAAAGGGATCACGGCGTACAACCAGAGAGCATCTTGACCATGTTTATCATCCACTACCAGTTACAGATCCTGATTTGAGCATCCATTACCAAGAGTAGTAGGCTTTTACTTCTGATATTGGATCGAACCTTGACTGAACTGGTGAACGGCATGAAGGACTTGAAAATCAACTTGATCGACTTTGGACAAGTCTGTGCAGTAGCCAGTGTGTATAGGTCAACAAACTCAACACTGCCTGGATCACAATTGATAGTAAAGCGATCTTTTCTGTATGGCAAGACGAGACGATTGACTTTATCCTATGGCTCTGAACAACCAGGTTGTTATGATTGACACTTGTCCTTTACAACATCCTTTACAGCATCCTTCCTGTTTATTGCTTCTTCTCACATATATATCTATTTAATATCATTGACATTCCTTAGTACACATATACATATCCAGCTCGTCTTTAGCAATAAACCAGACAGTCAATTATCTTATTCCTTCTCTGATTAATCCCTTTGTTTCCTTGTTCTCTTGTGTCCCATCACATCCTGTCATTGTAACTGCTGTCCCGACCAGTAGACATCATCTTTATCCCTTGTTCCTTGTCCTTGTCCTGTTGGTAAAGCACATAGTACATAGATTCCCATATCTATTCCTACTCCCATCATCCCAAGTCCAATCACCCTTTACACAGGTTCTGCTTCAGCATAATGCGCCCAAATACGAGCATTCAACAACAACTTTCTCGTCACTTTCATGATCGATTGGATACTTACACTGATGCAGGAGCATTACATGCAGTTATCACATTCACTTTTGTCTTTTCCTTTCATTCATTCATGTCGTTAGTATCACGGCCATGTCCCAATCCATTTCATCTCTACACATCATCCAAGATATGCAGAATTCGGCATATTGTAAGGGAGTGTCATCCAAATAAATCAGCTGTCAGTTTTCCTGTCTCATCTTATCCTCTTGTGATCCATAATATCCTGCCTATCCAAGCCAGTAGACATCCTTATCCTCCATTCCTATCTCTATTCCAACACATCCCTCCACGCCTATCACAGACAAGTACGCTTAAGAGTATCTATCAAGTAAAAGTGATTGCATATGAATAAACCATGAGGAAAAAGATTGTCTATTGCATTAAAAAAGAACTTTTACAACACTATGAATGGATATCTATGCTGAAACAAAGCGATTGTTCTTAAGCTCCAATTGACCATGCTCCACAAATTCAGGCCATTGTTTGCCTTCTTGTACCATCTCCAAGAACCGGGGTTGTTCCCATAATGCTGACAACTTGGTCTCGGGATTGAAATGCTTTGGTGCCACAGATTCGAGTGCTTCTTGAAGGGACAAGACTGATTTTTCAACAAGATCACTTTCAACAGGTCCTCGTGTACGCTTTGGTGTAGACAAATGCTCTGCTGAAGTCTTCAAATCAAGTTGTCGAGCCTTTGAACGTTGTAAAAGTGCGTCTGTCACTGCTTGTGCTGATTTTTCATTTGTAAAACCTGTCAGTGCAAGCATAGGTCGCCACAAGTCCTTTCTCAGGCGAACAGGTCGTGTTGCATTGTCGAGTTGACGAAGGTTGCGATTCTGTAGGTAGACAAGGAAACGATTTAGCATAGAGGAATAGAAAGAAATAAGAAATAAAGCTTTGCCTTTGCGAAGTGTTTGGTGGTGACAATCACTTGGTTGGTCTGAACGTGACGAAAAAGATATACGCTATGTGTCGATGCCATGGTAGTTATACAAACAGGGTGTGGAGACAAAGTAGGTAGGTAGGAGAAAGAGAGGTGTTGGGATCGGGTGGAAAACAAAACGTGACTTTTTGGAAGATAATGAGATGCCTCTTGTCACTGTAGCCTTTTTCTTCTCTTCTTTCACTCTCCACTTGTTGCGTCAATGTTTCGCCCCAACACTGGCATTGATTTGAACGACTTTCCTGCGTTAGGCTCTCCAGCATCCAGTACTCGAACACCCAATGCTAGTGGCTCTTTACCTCCTCAACCACCTTCTTCATCGCTTTTACCTACCAATCGATTCGCGACTTATCCATCCACAGCTTCTAGTTCAACTCACCTTCAAGACACACTTCTTGGTACTGGTTCAGCAGTAACAGCAGCAGGAAATAGCAATATAGCAGCAGCAACAGCAAACGACTTTGGGTCTTCACCATTAGGATCCTATCAGCCTGTACATAGTGCAACAGCTGCAGCTGCCGCTTACGCTGGTCATGGAAGCGATCACCACGTTCTCGCGAATACTCGAGGTCTGGCACCTAGAACTTTTTCAATGGACGAGTTTCCTGCTTTAAAAAGCTCTACTACTGCACCAGGAGCAGCAACACCTTTTGGAAATGATCTTTCAGTTGCATCAAAAGGTGGTGAACCATGGGATTATACAGCAGCAAGAGAATCCATGTCAAGTAAGTAGTAGTAATGAATGGAATGATATAGCAGGATCCTTACTGATGATGATATGATAGATAGTAAACAGTATGGTGCACCAGGTATTAGAAACGACATGCTTGGATCATCCCAATGGGTAAATAGAAAGCTCCTTACAATGGCATACTTGTTAACATGATATATCTATCTAGTCTCGTGGTAGTAATGCAGGTGAATCAACACCATCTCAATCAAGAAAGTCAGTGGGATCATCACTTGTACAAGATGGCAAAACATCATCAGCGACACCTGTTAGTGGAACAAGCAGTGGAAGCAATAGTGATGTCAAATCGGGTGATTCGTATGGACTATTAGGACTACTGGGAGTAATACGGATGACGGATCCTGATCGGAGCATGCTGGCACTCGGCAGTGATCTGACAACGTTAGGCTTGGATTTGAACACTGCAGAGTAAGTGAATTGGTCCCCAAAGGCGTCCATGTGTGGAATCCAACATCCCCAAACCAACCATGTTGTTGTTTTGCAGCTCTATATATTCCACCTTTATTTCTCCATGGTCAGATACGCAAACACCACCAGGTTTAAATGTGGAGCCAGGCTATTACCTTCCGCCATGTTATCGTACAGTACATGCCACGCCACAAGCTCATCAACGTATGCGGACATTTTCAGATGAAATTCTGTTTTATGTCTTTTATTCAATGCCAAAGGATGTAGCACAGGAGGCAGCAGCACAGGAGTTGTAAGTAAGGGGTTATGGAACATTCTGTACTAGTAGTATGGATCCGATCATCTCGATTGACTATCATGGTATTGTAGATATGCAAGGAATTGGCGTTATCATAAGGAATTAGGCATGTGGATCACCAAGGAAACTGATGAGAATGGCAGACCAGTACAAGGTTGGAGGCGGACAACACCAAATCCTGTTGATCGGGGAGTTTATATTATCTTTGATCCAACATCTTGGTCAAAAGTGAAGCGTGAATGGACTTTACCATGGGAAGCTTTGGAAGAACGACAACCCCAACCACAACAGCAAACAACCCAAAGTGCTCCTTCATCACAATCTCGGCCGCAACAACAACAACAACAGTCTGGTATGAGCATGTCAAGCACTCCCACTGGCATTTCTCCAGGTGTTGCTAGCAGAGGTGTCATGATATAGATGTGTTTTTGCTGTTTACTATTACAAGAAACATGTTCATTTTGCTACCGCGTTCTTTTCTTCCAGTCAGTTTTTCTATATTCCATTGAGTTCAGGAGATGATGATGTGCATGTGATATAGAGTAATGAGCGGAGAAGAGGTGTGCATGTGAATGAAACTGCATTACATAGGTTGTTGCACTACACAAATACAATACGACATGTAGCTAAGAGATTATATGATACTTATGATGGCATTATGAGAAGACTATCGTGGATCTATGGTGTGTATGTACTCGATAAAGTGTTAAGCTACTGCAAGTAGCGCATCATGCGTCTGCTGCTGGATACAACATAGGATTTGTGTAACAATTAATGCGTCTAATACTTTTCAATTAATCTTCTCCATGGATTACACAACTGATTCACTGCTATTTACACAACTTGGCTCAATGATAGTACAAATAAAGATAGGTTATAGGGAAGATTAAAGAATACTTTTGCTCACGTAGTCTTTTTGCCATAACAAGTGGAAGCTTAATGCTTAGATATGAAGTGATTGTGATGTATTTTGTTCTAGTTACATGTAAGGCTTAAGATGTAACGAACAATGGAAGCTGAAAGACCCTTTCACAATCTGTCAAACTCAAAATGAGCCCAATGTGGCGCAAGATGACAGGTGCACGGGAACAAAGAAAGGATGATAGTAGCTCAAACTTTGAAAAGTAGCATGCATGATTGCTATATCATTTAGGCTAGTAGTGGAAAAACATTGTTCCTTCTTGGCGTTATGTTAGTGTATCATGACCAAACAAGTCATATATAAAGGTACAATGATAATCAAGTGATGAAAACATAACAACATTATAGGGAGATGATATATGGGATGGTGCGGAGCGGTATTGCAGTAGTAAATCCCGAGATTATGAGTGGTAGACTGATCCCGCGGTACCAAAAAGTGACATCAATTGTAAAACTTGGAGCAAGAGGCAAACAAACAGCCTGAATTGGACAAGAAAACAACGCAAGGATGCCGAGCCGTACATGCCGCGTTCCCGATGTTACACAATCGGCCATCCAAAGGTGCACACTATTCGAAAAGGTGAAAACAACAGACGTGGGGGGAGAGGAGGATGAAAAGAAATGTAAAAGTAAATGACATAGAAAGGTACCAGATAGCTGTCAACCCATTATATCTTTCTTTTTACTGGTTCACTTACCAAATTGGTACACATCTTTTGCTCTTTTTCTTTTCTTTCACTTCTGTTTTCACTTGTTGCTCTTTTTCTCCTTGCATCTCTCTTTCTTTGTCTCTTTATTCCTTCCTATCGTTATCAGCATCTTTGTTATGCCTCGTGTTCTTCGCAAAAAGATTGTCATTATTGGTGACGGCGCCTGCGGAAAGACAAGCTTGCTAATTGTTTATCAAAAGGGCAAATTTCCAGAGGTAAATGCATCATGGTACTTACTCCTGGATAACTATATGACAGCTTACTTACACAAAAAAACATAGCACTATCTACCTACAGTATTTGAGAATTACATTACGCGAATCGAGCTTAGTAATTCCAAATCGGTTGAACTTGCACTTTGGGACACGGCTGGTCAAGAAGACTATGATCGATTACGACCTTTATCTTATTTTGAAACTGATGTTGTGCTCATATGTTTTGCTGTTGACAATCCCATATCTTTCCAGAATGTCCGAGATAAGGTAACTTGACCAAAAAACAGTGTAGATCAGTTATTGTGATGACTTAACGATCTATAATTATATCAGTGGTTACCTGAAGTGAAGCATTACTGTGGAGGAGATGTTGCACGGGTATTAGTTGGTCTCAAAATCGATCTACGAGGGAAGGCAAGGAGTACAATTAGCTATGAGCAGGTAATGATAAGGAAAAGAGGAAACAGCCAATCTCATTTTGTGATATATGTTTGGATGGCTAACATTTGTAAACACAGGGTGCACATCTTGCAAAAGAAATCAAAGCAAAATACTGTGAATGCAGTGCCAAAACAAACCTATATGTGGATTCTGTGATTCGCACAGCTGCACATGTTGCCAGTAAACCAAGGCTATCATTGATAAAGAAAAGACGCATGTGCCTTATCCTCTAAACCTTATATCCAATGCTTTTATCCCTTCTTGTCTTATACATCTATTTGCCAGCATATCCACATCTTTTGTACAGTTAGCGTAGTAGTAACATGTTCATACTCCCTTTTTACTTACTTGTCTCCGCCACAGCCACGAATTCTTCCCGACCCATCATCTGCGTTTTCCCTATCTAATTTTATGTTTGTGTATGTTATGTACGCCATAAATCAGAGTCTGATTTGATCAACACGTGAGATATAGGATGATCGAGCCACTAATACTATCCTGGCGATGTTCATGCAACATGACAATGACGGAGTTGACAGCTTCTCAAATATAGACACTTAATACCCAAGCAAGTCATCCTGTCCGAATAACTGGTATATAAACAAGTTGGCAGTAATCGGATCATGATGGGACAAAAGGCTGGCTTGCATATTTAGAAAAGTAAACCTATAAAAGATCCACATAACCAGTTCACTGGTTTCAAGATTGCACAACATCATCTAAGCTGATTCATTGATTGAAAGAGGAAACTATATGTTGTGCAGCTGGCACCGTGTAATCAATAGATCAGCTCCTCACTAGAGTCGGTCCGAAAATAAATGTTGGATGTACAAAAAAAAGGCTTCGGATGTAACATATTAGCAAAAAGTAAGCGCATGCGCACATTATAGTCTTTCTCTCTCTATGATACATGGCTGTACGACATGCCGTCCAACGTTGGCAACACCATGATTCCGAAATCATTCCGATACCTGACACAAATTCTTGGCTCGCGTGGCACATCCACATATTGTAGTGTTTTCCAGAAATATGCTGTATATAAGGTTGACACAAGCATGGACATGTCTATCATTGTTGCTTTCACTCATTCATGTGATTTGTCCTTTTAGCATAAGAAACGAAGGAAACACAATGACCAATGCAGCTCTCTTTTCCACTTTGTTACTTTGCATCTATATTCAAAGCCCCCCTTTCCTCAACATGCAGCACATGTGTAACTTGGATCATGTTCGAGAATACCAACATACTTGAAACATGCAGACATTGTTCATCTTATAAGACGACGTGATGATCAAGTCTTATCAGGATAGAGTGTGGCGTGTTAAAAACATCAGATCATCATCACTGTTTGAAATTTCACAGCTGACCAGATAGATATGGAATAGGGCAATACAGAATTGAGCAGTAGAGCAAGAGACAGGACAACTGTTGACCAGCCATGTGAAGTGAATGATACGATCAAGGGGTGATAGTTTCGAATTGATAGTAGTCAAAGTCTCTTTTTCCTTTTTCTCTTTTCTTTCTTCTTTATCCATGTATCCATCAATATGCCAGGTACACAAAAAGAAACTCGTGGTGCGGAGGTGTGGGGTATTTCAAGAGAGAAGGGATATGCATGTGTGGCAAAATAAGACTACCTATCTTTTTTACCTCCCTTTGTCACCCTTTTTCTTCCTTTTCTCTTACATCTTTCTCTCTCTCTCTCATGTCAGTTGTATCCACACAAAGTAAAAGGTCGGCTATGCGTCCAACAAGCTCACTAAGCACTTCACAACACCATCACCATCATCATCATCACCACCATAACGACACAAACTCCACTCTTGATGTTCAGTCAACACAAAGTAGACAACGTCAGTCAAAGAAGGATGAGGTAAACTTTATGTCAATGGTGCTACTACTTGACATCTCTAACTGTCTTGGTACTCCTTAGGCCATTCGCAAGAAGATCGAACAAGAGCTTTCCAAGAAGCGTGGTGGTTCTACTCGTATACGACAAACAAAGAAGATTGCAGGCACCGTTTCAGCATTGCGACCGACACAAGCATTGACAGTTCGTGAAACCCTTCTGGTTATGGAAGCAGCACAACTGATGGCAGCCAAACGAAGCGATTGCGTATTGGTCATTGACGAGGAAGACCATCTTAGTGGTATCTTTACGGTAATGTACTATGTGTTACATGTCAAAGAAGTAGTAGACTGATCCATATGTGAATATAGGCCAAGGATCTTGCATATCGAGTGGTAGCTTCTCACATGGATGCACGGTAAGTCGGCAATACAACACGAACTTGGCTTTTTGTGGCATGATCTGATTTATGCCCGCTTGTCACGCGCGCGATTACCTTGTCAGGGCAACTACTGTATCCGACATCATGACGCGAAATCCAATGTGCGTCACAGCTGACACATCCGCTCAAGATGCTCTTAACCTTATGGTATCCCGTGGATTTCGTCATTTGGTAAGTGATAAGACACTGGATTATAGGTCATTATTGACTAAAGAATGACTATCTATAGCCTGTTTGCAATGAAGAAGGCGACATTTTTGGCTTACTTGACATTACCAAATGTTTATATGAAGCATTGAACAAGATGGAACGCGCTTATGGATCTTCTCGCAAGTTGTATGATGCATTGGAAGGTGTTGAACGAGAATGGGCCAACAGTCCTGTCCAATTTGTGCAATACATGGATGCATTAAGAGACAAGATGTCATGTCCAGATCTTACTACTGTACTCGACAATTCTATGCCTGTTCAAGTCGCAATGAAAGCCAATGTTCGTGATGTAGCTACTCTTATGAAGGAACATCGCACTACAGCTGTTTTGGTAATGGATCATGGAGGATTGGCTGGTATCTTTACGGTAAGTGAATCATATGACATGTGGATATGTGTTATGTGTTGCTTACAACATGTATACTTAGTCCAAGGATATTGTGCTTCGTGTGATTGCAGCTGGATTAGCACCAGAGAATTGTTCAGTGGTTCGAGTCATGACTCCTCATCCAGATACTGCCAGTCCTTCTACTAGTATCTTAGACGCGTTAAAGAAGATGCATGGTAAGGAGAATAACTATCTGCAAATGTAGCGATATTAAATCATCATGCTCATGTAGATGGTCACTATTTGAATTTACCGGTTATTGATGATGACCAACACATTGTTGGCTTGGTGGATGTATTGAGATTGACATATGCAACACTAGACCAGGCAAGTATTATGCTTATGGAGGAAAAGATGATGTTTGTCTTACAAGACAATAGATCAATAGCATTGAAGGACATGGATCTGAAAATGGAGGCAAATTCTGGAACAGCATGATGGCAGGAGACAATACAGAGACCGAATCAGCCATTAGCGACTCTTTATCCCAAGCAGCCAATTCACAAATGTTTCCATCACCATCGAGTCCTCATCCAGATCGTACTCTTTCACCACCCAGTCATCATTCACCTTATTCCCATTCAGGATACCCAGAAATCACACCAGGCGACAGTGCATCAATGGCTAATGGTGATGATATGAGATCTACTGTTTCTTCCCATGTTCAAGGCACTTTTTCGTTCAAGTTTACGTATGGCAACAAGACACATCGATTTAGATGTCAAGATACAGATTATATGGCATTGCGTGATATCGTACGACAAAAGATTATGTCAGACCATCTTGCACTTTCTCAGTCTTATGTCAAGGTTGGAGATGAAACATCCAATAACGATCAAGGAGATGACAGCTGGTTGAGTATTTCATATCTTGATGATGAGGATGACAAGGTTCTTTTGGCAAGTGATGCGGATATGGAAGATGCAGTACATTTGGCACGTAAACTGGGTCAAGATCGAGTACGTTTATTTGTTCAAGATAGCATGGCACCTTCACAAACCAACAATGACACACAACCATCACAACCAACAATGACTACACAACCTAATCCTGATGATATTCACGTGCCTGCTAGCCAACCTACCATTTCTGTGGCACCACCACCACCACCAACAGCACCTACGACTACATTGGATGATGCTAGTCATCAACAACCAGATACAACAATAAGAGATGAAAACAACAATCGTCATGCTGGAAGAAAACATCGTCATATGAGACGTCGAAAACATGATAATAGCGATGTAACGAGCAGCAGTGATACCAGCGATGAATCTGAAAGTGACAGTGACATGAGTGATTATGATAGCGATGTAAGATACAGTAGCAGCAGTGGTAGTCGACGAAGGCGTCATCGAAGACAACAACGACGTTCCAAGCATAAACGTGATGATGATGCGCAATTTGACTTGCCTATTCCTCAAGAAATGTTATTGCCGGCAGCTATCACTTTCCTTGGTGTGGTGATTCTTGGAGTGTTCACTATTACGAAATTCACTTCCCCCCGCCGTTGATTGTCATTTTTAATGGCACTTTCGCTGTAGCACACATATTCTACCCCCTTTTGACTCTTTATATATGTTTTAATGTGTCATAAAACTCTCGTTACTATGGACCTTAGAAGAAAATGAGAAGTCTGCCTGATTGATTGATGACAATGATGCACGTCATTGATGTGAAAACATTGTTCTTGTCAAGCAGAGATACATGGTACTTATTCTTTTGGCGTCTTGCTTCTCTTCCTCTTTCACTTATAAGGCGTCGACTGTATCGGATATACATAACGCCATCAATGAGTTTGGAAATAGCACTAGCATTTTGAAACTTCTCCTACTAGTCAGATAATACATCCATCTAGTGTATTCTGCATGCATTAGTATTCATTTATGATATGATGGCGCAACTTGAATATGTACCAAAGTTGATGTATAGACTGTCAAGAGTGATGAGGATGAAAGATGGTAAAAGGAATCCCCTTGTGATCTTTTCAAAAAGCAGGGTTGGCGTGGTTGATTGTTTACTATTTATTGTTCATTACAATCGACACTGAATCCGCAGCTATATTCAGTGAGTGAATGATACACAAAAGCCGCTTATATCAGCAAAAAGGAATAGATCAATTGATATAGTCTAATCTTTCACCCATATATCTATAGACCATTGTTTCGTTTGGCTTCTGCCATTGCCGATCCCCACTTTCTGGTACGAAAAACCTTGTGGATAAACATGGCATTGTTTATACATCAATATTAGGGAGTTGAACCAAGAGAACAAGAAGAAACGATAAAGTAACATGTGATGCCAACCTCGTTGTTGCCCATTTTCAGACTACATGAACTGAGACACACACACAACACTGATAAATACTTGTGTATGTGATTTAGGCTGATCGATAGTTGTCGAAAGAATCATGAGATAAGGACTCGTAATGCAAATCTGACGTTTATGGCATTCCGGAACAACCAAGCCGATGCTACCATTCTTATTCGAAGCTCAAAGAGAATCCGGCAACCCGATATGTTGAAACTGTCATCACGCTAAATGATTTGCCCGTGTCATTGATATGTGTGTGCGCACTGCTACTTATCAAACTTTATGTTTATGAGCCCACCAACTCACTTTTTAACAATTGTCTATGCGCTGTTATGCTTTCCACATTCTTTCTTTCCCCTATTCCCATCCTTTACGCTTGACTATACACGATTGACATCGCGTATCTCCTATCCTTCACGCTCAAAGCACACGTTTTAGTCATCATCACCATCGAGCATGTCCACCTTTTCCAACGCCCACTTGACATTCATTCAGCAACATGCATCTAATACACTTTCTTCACCACCATCACCTAACTTATTCACGCTCCCTTTACCATTCGAGTCAAATAGGCCTATTCAACGTCATTTTGAACATCATCCTCATCATCCTTCAAAGAATAATGCTTGCTCAAATTCATCTCTCGAGTTGCGACCCTTAATGAAACCTAATATCACATCGGCTTTATCTTCATTATCATCAGATCACTGCAGACTCCCTTCACTTCAAAACATGCTTGCTTCACCACCACCTGAAGATCGTCCATCCAATCCTGCTACCAGCCAGGATAATAATACTCATGCCAACATTGCATCATTTCATCATCAGCAACAGCCTATTACAAAACGAGCTCGATCATTTGATGCTGCTAGTATTGTCCACCATCATCAGCACCAACATGGTACCTTGACTCATCAAAAGAAGCTCAAACATCGCCACCATGACGACACGCGTGGTTTAAGGCACTTTAGCAAGCAAGTGTGTGACACGGTGGCAAGGAAAGGTATCACTACGTATAACGAAGTATGAAATCAACAACATGTAACAGGGAGTGAAAAATGGACTAATGCAAATGTTTGCTATTTATTGTTACTTATAAGGTTGCTGACGAGTTGGCATCAAGCATCCGTGCTAGTAGTGGTGACAATGCGGTATGTGTACATGTATATCCTCCTTTTTTGTTTCATCATCATCCTCTTTCTTCTTTCAATGACACAACATACTCTTGCATTAATTAAAAGGGTTGTAACACAAGCTTGGACCAAAAGAATATCCGTCGCCGTGTCTATGATGCTCTGAATGTTCTCATGGGCACAGGTATCATTGTCAAAGACAAGAAAAACATCAAATGGGTAGGCGATGTTGCATGCACTGATGAACATGTTGCACACGAGATGCATGGCCGACATCTTGTTCATTTACAAGCTCAAATACATCGTGAACAGGTAACTATATATATCATTTTAGATGATATATGCATCTATTCTTATATAAGGGATGCCAATAGACACATCAAGCAACGCTTATGGCTTCACTTGATGAAATGAGCCATATGATTCGAGACAAGCTTCATCAACACGTGATGTTGTGCCATCTTGTCTGGAAGAACCAGCAAAGAAATAGCGAGTCAACACCACCTGATCATGCTCGTGTTAGCCTTCCATTCTTTCTGATATCATCACTCGATGATCATGGTATGCAGATTCAAGTGCAGGAGGATGGGTAAGAGAAGACTCTACTTTTATATTATAGAATGTGAAAGCTAATAAACCATGTAGTCATTATGCAGAGATATCCAATATCAGAATGGATCACGATGAAGCACGTGTTATTTATGAGGATGTGGATGTACTTGCATCTCTTGGATTGAGTAATGTCACGCGTGAGCAACTTGCTGCATGGTTACCCAATGATCCGACATTACGCGCTTTTGTGTCTGTGCGTCAATGTAATAGTACCAACAATGACGATGGCACATTTGTATGCTTGCAATCATCACGCACAACACCAACTTCAAAACATATCACATGATACCTCTCATTGTTTACGAAATCACACCCAAAACACTTATGCTTCTTCTACTATACACATCCTCCTCCTTTTCTCATTGAATCCTTTTTCTCTATGCATGAGCAACTATTCTTGTATATGTGATTCCTCTTCTATATCTTGTGTAAGTTTTCTTCTTATTTGAAAAGAAAAGCAACAACTAGGACTATCCACACTATTTATCCTCCATTATCCCAATCGCTTCTTGATCGCTTTGTTGCCATACGAGTATACCCTGTTGTGTTATATCCACTCGTGGATGCTGCTACTTTAGTATCATCATCAGTGCCTGCATTGGGTGGGAATGTCGAATGTGTATTGTATTGTTGTGGATGACTTGTTTGTGATAACAAGGCTGGATTGACTGATGGATCCACTGGTGCAAATATGGCAGCATCATAAGCTGTAGGCATTACTGTGTAATGAGGAGCTCCACTTGCCATAGGTCTTTGTTGCTGTTGCTGTTGTTGTGTGGGTCGCATAGGTGATGGATAAGTATGCTGAGTATACATGGGATGTTGTTGATGATGTGGATGATGATTCGGGTATACATTGTTAGGTGGTGCAGCTATTTTGGATGGTTGTTGTTGATGATGTTGTTGTGGTGTCGATGGTGGGCGAGTTGGTGGATGTTGATACATGACAGCAGCAGCAGCGGCAGCAGCAGCAGCAGAATCACTTGTTGGAAAGGGTCGAGTAGTGTAAATGTGATGTGGTTCTTGATTGACAGTCGTGAATTGTTGTGTATCCACTGTTGTCGGTCCAAACATGTGTTGTGCAAGAGCAGCTTCAGAAGAAGTATTGATTGCATGTGTTGGTTGCATTTCGTTCCCACTCATAAAAAGCATTCCACCATCTCTACCAGAAAGATGAAACTCCATTAAAGGATCACTGAAGAATACACCTGATGCCATCATGTTGTTGGTAGTTGCCATGGTTGAAGCAGAAGCTATTCCAACATCTGATGTTGAAGATGATTGTTGTGTTGGTGCCATGCCATTGTGTTCTGGTGAAATATACATATCATAACTGGAAGGACGTGGTGCATGTGGTGTAGTTTGATGCATTGTGTTATGTACAGTTGTAGGTGAAGGTGTAGTTCCTGATGGTGATGAACCTGATACCATGGAAGACACTGTAGCATTGACAGGATTGACTGCACTTTCTGCTGATGGCTGTTGTCGATAACGTGATCCAGTCGATTGTCGTAATACAGCATTCTCATCCACTGGTGGAACATCTTGTAATCGAGTTGGCATTCCTTCCTTGCGTAAAAATGTCTCGATGCTTTCAATCACTTGACGCACCTTTTGCATATAAGTCATGGGTGAATTGCGAAGTACATTGGCTGTTGCTATCAAGTTACGTTGAGCGAGACATGCAATATCTGCATCATTGGATAAGGCGTTGAGCTGATGGACTGCAATGCTGACAAGAACACCATCCAAGACAAAATAAAACTGACACCAGCTTCCATTGTTTGCATACATTTCAAGAGCACGAGTAATAGCGATAGCTGCACGTGTACAAATGTTGAGAGATAATAGTGCATTTGGATGATCGTCATGTTGTTGCTGCTCCATTTTCTCCAATGCATGTCGTGGTAAAAAGAATTTGTGAAGCATGATCCATGTTGTATGATGTTGTATTGTCAATAGTAAACATGCCTCGTCCTTGAAAGCTCCTTTGCCTTCTAAAGTTCCACTCATTGGAAATCGTAATTCCACAGGCAATTCAGCAAACCATTGCTTCAGTGTATTCTCCAACTTTGCTATTGTTGACAGCAAAGCATCTTTGCCCTGATGCAGTGATAGCTGATTGACAATGTCTTTGCGAATACGTAAAAGTCGAATTGAATGTACGCCATAGCTGATTCGATATCCAGTTTCATCATTCTCATTGTCCAATCGTGTTGGAGGATCCACATTGCATTCCATATCATCCACCATGACAGCTCTATTTGATCCAAGAGCAGCCCATAAATCGAGCCAATACACTGACCACCATAGTCGTTTCCTCTTTTCAAGTTGCTTGGCTTCTTCTTTAGTCGTCTTTTTCCTTCTTGTAGGTCGTCGATGTAATCCAAGTTCCTGAGCCATACTGGTTGCCATGCCAATATGCTTATGAGCTAAATCTGATCTGCCATTGCTGATTTGATACATGTATAGATTCAAAAGTGCATGGATTGTAGTCAATTTCAAAGTGTCATCCCTGGTACTTTGATCCATCAGTAGTTGCTGTGCACCATTGTAATAAGATTCTCCCACCAATGTTGGATCTACACCAGGACATGCTTGATGAAAAATACTTGCATGTTGAGCAACCCATGCTCTGATTGAACATGTCAATAAAGGTGAAGGTATATTGCCATTCTTTGTCTCCACTGATTGATAAGGAAGAAAACAACAATGGTAACATTTGCTGGTCAAAGCATCAATTGCAGCATCACCCAAGATATTGTGTTGTGCATGATTGTTGTTGGTCATGTGTTGTTGTTGTTGTTGATGATGATGATCTGCCATGGCTGATTCATTGTTAATGTTGAGATGACTGATACCATCCAATAAGGCTTGATACATGGCAGCCATATCATTAACATCGTGATGCATAGTTGGGGGTAAATGTCCCATTCTCCAGTCATTATCAGGAGGAGGATAACGTTCATGTTGGGCGGAGGTAGCCGGAGCAGAAGTTTGATTTGGAAATGGGCTTGCGGCGGCGGCAGCAACAGCGGCAGCAGCATTTTCCATCACAACGGAAGCTGGTTTCATTGTATTTGTTGTTGCAAATACTGTTGTACTGTTATTGTTGGCTGTAGTTGTATCAGTAGTGGAGATTGGTATTGGTGATGATGTAGTACTTGATATTGCTATTGCTGTTGCTGATGATGATGGTGGTTGGTTTTCATTGCCAGGTGTTGTATTCAGTGCTTGGCGCATTGTATCCAGTTCATCTTGCATCCTTTGCATTCGAAGCTTCAATGACTCCACGTGAATCCCCAAGGCTTTGAATGCTGACTTGTCTACGCGTCGTGGTGGTGTGGCGTAATTACATTCACTGTTGGATGCGGCACATCGTTTACACGTTGGTTGTGCAAAATCGCATTTAACTTTCTTCTTCTTGCACCTTGAACACTATTAAAAGAAAGTGTACCACGCGTCAGTCTCCCGTAAATCATGCAAGCGTTAAGGTACCATCATAAAGGAGAAAAGTACACCCTTTTTCAAAACTACCCATACGCCTTTCAATATCTTCTTCATACCAACTTACAGCATAACTTGATCGTGGTCGTTTAGGACGTGTTGGTTCAGGTGGCTGGGATTGGTCATTGGACTCGGAGATGAAGACGGACGACATGACCCAATGTACCGAGTTGGATGGCGTTCTTGCTATGAAGAAAGCAACAAAAGAAGAAAGAGAAAGAGAGTAAAGGGGAAAAAGGAGAGAGTGAAAAGAAGAAAAGGCCAAAAAGTTGCCAAGGGAAGAAAGGTACTCGCACCAAAAAGGGAAGAGCGCCCAAGCCATGATGATAAGACACACAGCACTCATGCGTGCCCAAGACACATGCAGGAGCATATCTACAACATAAATGAGTTGGCTCTTGTCCAGAGTATATCAGAATGATGAGTAATGCTACATGTATACTTGTAATAGTCACCATATCGCCATTGTAGCCATCCATGGTCACGGAGATACGTTCATAATGGCAAGTTATATATGTGTACGGGGGTTTTTTCTGTCTTTTGTGCCGGTTCCACTAGCCAACACAATGCAGTGTCCTTGTCCCATTTCTTGGCTGTTATATTAGTCATTATACCCTTTATGCCATCTTGTACAAGCACATCACTATCTAGATTCCCTTCTTTCCATATTGTAGATTAGATCATCATCCCCAATTTACCACATGTAAAAGCTGCAATAATAGACTTGCTTATAACGAATTACCCAAGTGTTATTACATATCGTCACATTGCATCTACATTGAAAGACCAATTGTACTCCTGTGGTGGTTGTCAATCAAATACATAGTATATAACCCGTTTTATATAGTGCAGATATTATGATCACTATCGGCACTACTATGGCGTTGATCAAAGGCGTAATTTAGCTATATGGAAATGATGGGAGGAAGTCTACACGGCATCCAATGAAATCCCTGGTGGAACGACGTGCTACAGCTTACTGTAACAAGCACACTGACCATGTCCAACACGCTCACATGCATGTAAGTCATCAGGTTTTGTTTTCATTTTGCTGTTGGCATCTGATAAGACATGTTTAACAACAACATTGTTAACTTTATTTTTCTGCATGATGATGATGACTTGTTAATAAAACAACATCCAGACGATCAGCACTACTACAATCAAATAAAATGAGCATGTGGCAAGTTGGTCTCTTTCTCTTCCTCTTGTTTCATTCTTTGATGAGAAATATCATGTGCATATCAGCAATCCGATTACAATATCACGCGAAATTGGTCGTATGTGGGGGTTTGATGATGAGACCTACGTTAAAGTTTTGTGTGACCTGGTAACCTTGTTGTGGGATAGATATAAGCTTACAGCTTAGGCATATGACCAAGCTTTATCTCGACTGACATTGTGTTGCTATCTTCATCATTGTATATCATAACTTCATTCTTCTTCAAAAGCTCCTCGATTTTGATTGTCTAGTGATTCATTTGTCTTTTATAGCTATCAGTTCGTTGTCTCAGCCTCTCGGCAACCCAGCCTTGCTTATGAGCAAGTTGTCAAGTTGCCAGATATAGCTCAATAGTTGTCATTGCACAAGATTTCCTTTAGTGACAGATGTGGAACAAGTGTAAACAGACCAACAACACTCGATTTGCACATGAAATGAAGTCTCATTAGTGGCGGTAAATGGTAATTATTGCTGAAGGGCAAATACATTGATTATATGGCAAAAAAGAGGAGAAGCTTCACTTTTTTTACACAACAGTGTGTGCTTGTACACAAGGGGCTGGGTAGAAGGGATCCAGGAGAAACATTAGAGTCATGCTTCACTACAAAGAGGATCGACTCGGGTGTGCCACCCTCATGGGCTATACAAGGTGAAAGGTACAATAATAGGTTGCCGTATTTGGCTGTTGCATCATATAAAATGAGAGATGTGCTTTGTTCTCGGCCATCTTTGCTTCTTTCTTGCATACACCTTCTTTTCTCTTTTCTCTTTCACTCTTTTGTATCTGTATTTCATGCTTAACCCAACATCTTCCCTTAATACCTGTCAACAGGTCCAAACTAGCACAAATCAACACGTTACTTATCATTTGGGTAAGCAAAGCTCTAAGATATAATATGCCATCATCATCATCATCCCAGTTCTTGGATTTGTTACTTATACAAAGATGTAGGTCGAATCACTCCAAGGCGGCCAACTCCTAAAAAAGAACAACATCTTTGGCCACTATTTCTTTCCCCATTCTCCAAATTACGACAAATGAAATCATCCTGGTCCCTAGCTTCATCCTTTATGTCTACTACAACAACATCTTCATCTTCATCCGAACCATCCGAACCGGAGTCTGAACAAACTCCCAGTACCATTACCACTGGCACCATTGTCAGCAACATTGATCCCGATCCACCGGTATATGATGACCCGTGTCATCCTTGGTCGTCATCTCACATCCAGTCTGGGATACAAAGTGATGAAGATGAAGAACATCTACCACCTTATGAATGCACAGTATCACGAGCAGGACAAGTATTTGTCAAACGTGAACGAGAAGATGAGAACACGTTATCCAAAAAGCGATCATGGAGGTAAGTGATTGTGTTATTGCATCTTTCCCCTTGATTAATTTAGCTCTTATATTCCAGAAATCTCTATGTTGTTGTATGGGGAACATCAATACGTGCTTATAAGCGACAACCCAGTCATCCTGAAACTGAAAGACCTATATGGAGCTTTTCAACACAACATGTTGAAGCTGGTATGGCTACAGATTATCGCAAATATCCAGATGTAGTGCGTGTGCGCATTCGACATGGTCCACAATTTCTCATAAGATGCAGCACGTACATGAGCGCAGTCTTGTGGATCGACGCTATTCAAGCATCTGCAAATGTATGCGAGGATCTTGACACAAGATGCATGCCTGAATTCTCATTTGGTAGACGTTTAAGGCGATCCAGACCACATCGTCGATCACCTAATCCCCCCACGTCTACTTGAAATCCTTATCACAGTCTCACATATCCTTCAAACACATACACATCTCATGCATTCTAGTGCATCATCTGCTACATGTTCCCTTTGGAAGAAGAAAAAACAAACATACCATCAGCATATCATTATTCTTACATACATCAGCATACATGCCATCACATGGCCACTCATACAATTGCATGAAGAAGATCAATAATAAAAAAGAGACAGTGGTACACTATTCCAAAGACAGCTAATGAACTACCAACATTGATGGGTGGAAAAATAAGGGGTCTAAGATGGGGTCTTTCTCCGTAAGGAGACAAAAAATAGAACTTCATTAGTAGCAATTGGTGGCACACACATGCAGCTGTCAATCCCGATCAACAACTTTTGGTCAACACAGATTTGCAATGCATGTATGCATCCTAAGTATTAATGTGCGACAAATATGTACCGCGTGAACAAGTTGTATGTTGGAAGAAGAGGGTGATTGTCTTCTCCGATACAATATTCACACATCCTGATGATCCTATGCATATGCATGTAGAAGCTGTTCACTAAAAAACAACAATCTTTTGAAGCCAACAAGTAGCTGCAGGATCACGAGAGGAGTAAAGCTGTGCGTTTTGCATCATGATATTATGCCAAACGATACAATGTAGAAAGCAACAGGGATAACGACATACATTGTTAGTGTACTGGCAGTAATGGATGGATGAGTGATGTAGGGATTTAGATAACCAGTCGTCAATGACCATCTTGTTGAATATGCAAGCTTTTTGATATTTCAAAAGATCAGCATCACATTGGCACTGCTTTCTTGACAGAAAAATGATTGCATTTGAAGATCATGCTTTGCATCTCTGATTGCAATACTTGTGTAAGCCAATTTCCCACTATGTTATCCTCTTTCATTTTCTCTAGCTATCATGTCTACTTTATTGTTTGAATACATCATACGACTCTAGAAAGAAGTCTTGCTCTATCACTGTAAGGGGAGAATAGCTGGCAACGTTGACAACCAAGAACATAAGTGAGGAACTAATGTAGAAAGCATCTAATTTACTACATCCAGCATAGGATCTTGTACTTGAAATGTAGTTTGATGTGTCCTGTTGTTAAGGTGAAAGAATGTTGTCATTGGCGTGTCTGTATGTAAGATTGATAGGGCGGGCTATTTTGTATCCTTTGGCTGTTTCAAGGAACGACGACGTCTTCTTTCTCCCCACCGATCAAGCACTCATGGATCCTTATGACTATGGTAACTATATATACCAAAGCAGTCCTTGCTACTTTCAAGCATTCGATCCGTGACATTTTGGTTGGATATAACGGTTAATGCTGTCTCTTTTGGTGCCATCGCTTTCAAGGACGACAATCCCAGTATATTCCTGCAACTGGAATGCGACCCATGTTGTCACGACCCACTCAACCACCACCACCAGCAGTAGTATCTACAGCAGCGCATGGTTATGATCGTTCTTTTATGGTGGCAGCATCATATGATCATCTTGTTCGTGTATTGCATGATATGGATTATGAAGGCAAAGCATGCCAACAGTTTCAAAGTATCTTGGATTCACTCATGGCAGAATGTTCACGTGCCAACATTGAAGCTGGTAAGAGATATCAGCATATTCTAATGTGTCACTATATACTTATATATAGCTTTTATTAGGCAAGACGTGGATATTTGATCATTGTCGTCAACCTATACACATGGAAGCCATTTCAGACTATTGTGTGACGTTATCGTATTCCAAGGACAGCTTCTACGAACGATTGCACTTGGTGTATTTGATGAATGATGTCTTGTATCACAGGCATGTTGCAAACAAGAAAAGAATTAGGTTGATCAAGCTAATGGATTGGCTTCTTCCAGTGAACGTCGACAGATTGGATGGATGAAAGATGCAATGACTCCACGATTAGCCAACTTGCTAGGACAAGCTTATCATGCATCTGGCACTACTGATGATATGAGAGCCAAAGTAGACAAGGTATGTATTGATGTCATATCCTAATGAATACTTGTATTAATGACTTTCATAAAGGTGCTTACTATTTGGGAAGACAAGCGATTTCTGGATGCAGGTGTTGTCAACCATATTCGAAAAGCTGTACAATTTGCACCACCACCTCCTCCTCCACCATCATCGTCATCACAATCTATGCATGGTGCTCCTACCATAAGACCAACTTCTTTTGTTGGTGGTGCTTCACATCCATCTTCAGCAACAGGAGCAGCAACAATGGGTTATCAAGGATATCCTCCTCCACCACCATTTCCAGGTTACAGTGTTCCACCACCATTTTATGCAGCAAGACCTATGCAATCAAGACCATCATTGCCTACACAAGGATCACCTTCATCAACTCCTCAACCTTATCCAGCACAGATGGCTATTCATCCACCACCACCACCACCACAATCAAATATGGCTCATATCAAACCATCACCATCTTCAACAAATATCAGAGGAGAAACAATGCCACCAACTCCTACTAAACCATACCATGAACTACCTGCAGGCCTGATGGTGGATGCTCTGAAGGTAATTGACAATGAGTCATTATACACAATCTATACTAACATCAAAATCATTAGTTGGATGCTGCTCCTTATTGTCCTATAGATCCATCTGATATTAGATCACTTTCCAACCCATCAGCAACAAGCAAAGGTTTATCACAAGAAGTGGAACAGTTTTATGAAGGATTGGATCTCAAGGATAGCACTGGCAACTTTGAAGAAAGTATTGAAAGCAAGTTGGATCGTAGTGGATGGGAGCCTGGATATCTCGATACGTTTTATGAGAAACGTGACAAGTTGCAGCATGATCAACAAAACAAGAAAAGAAGGAATTCCTCTGAAGGACAAAGCAGAAGATCTCGTGATTATCCTGATCGTAGCCCTAGTCGAGGACGTAGTCATCATCGACGTCGAAAAAGGCAAGTATTATAAGACCAAAAGATAGTCTATATATCAACATCTGTGATGTATTAGGTCATATTCAAGAAGTCCATCTTATTCATCACGATCACGATCCAGGTCCAAGTCACGATCCAGGTCACCACCACCATCTCGTCGTCGTCCTCGATCACGTTCACCTTCACCCTATCGTGGTGGATCACGATCCAGATTTGGAGGATATGGATCTCCACAACAACATCAACGACCATCACCATCATCCAAGAAGGAAGATCGACATACAGCAAGTTATAGCCAAACGCCAAGTGATCCTTATGATGCATATCGCCGATCCAACAGCTACAACTACAACCGGGATCATCGATCAAGTGGTGTTTGTTTCAATTGTTCCAAGGTACAGTAGTCATCATATCATTTAGAGGAATTCAACTCACATACATCATAGCCTGGTCATTTAGCACGTGATTGTCCAGAGAAAACAAGTCGATATCATCATTGATGCAAGGGATGAAAATGATTTTGTGTATATTATGTTGCGTACTGTAGCTACAACAACAACAAATAAAATTACATTTGCAGCAATTGAAGCATTTCAAGTGATATCTTCTTCTAAATGACAATGTGGGTGGTTGTTACGGGATCGCCAAAGAAATCGCAAGTTACGAGGTCCTTTAGTTGTTGTGGATGAATCTGTATCATTGGATGTCTCGATATCAGCATCAGCAAGTGGATGGAAACATCGAAGAGCGACAAGAATGCCAAGGATCAAGTATATGGGCAGATACACAAGTGAA
This sequence comes from Lichtheimia ramosa, assembly GCA_008728235.1. Lineage (NCBI taxonomy): Eukaryota > Fungi > Mucoromycota > Mucoromycetes > Mucorales > Lichtheimiaceae > Lichtheimia > Lichtheimia ramosa. The sequence continues at coordinate 2,253,618 of CP031823.1, forward strand.
GTTTCAAGTGCAATCCAACTGCCAGGACCGGCTGACAAGTGATAGTTGACGTGACGATTCTCCAACATGCCATAGAATAGCCATGCTTCTGTAGCCATGCCTGTCATGAAGATTAAATAAAATAGCATGATTATACGCACCAACCATATATCGTAATAGTGTTGCTTGCTTGCTCTGGATGCAATAGATATAGAATGTCGACAACATGTGAACCAGCATAAAAGAACGCTGTTGCTTATAATGACTCCCAACATGGAAGTGACGAGACTGGCAAGCGATCGGCGAGTGGCAGACAAGTCATCATCACGCGTAACACGTACACATATAAATGCTAGCACCAAACATCCATAGGCTAATAAATGGCTTATAACGATCCAATACATTGATGGTCTACGACTAAGACGTGCTCTGCTGATAAACAATATCCGATGTTGTAGCTTTTCACTTGAAACTTCTTTGGATGATGATGCTTGTTGTTTTTGCTGTATGTGGTTGGTTGTGCTATTTTGAATGCAAACAAGTTGACATCCGATGATACCAGCATACAAAAGGAATGAAAAGATAGGCATGTGATTGGTGATGACACTCCTGTCTGCCAAAAGCACTAGTGTATCACCTTGGTAATTACGTTCGATCATGATAATATGTCCCACAGCCGATAAAAGAGTGAATACAACAAAAGGGAGCAATAATAAGTTGTGCCTACTACGAACACCTAGCACAATGCCCTGTAATATAAACACAATGGTGTAGACAATCCACGCCGTATCTTGCGAAGAAACCATCACTTCATCAGGCACGAAGGATAAAGACAAAGAAAGAGAGAGAGAAAGGAAAAGAGGAGAAAGACAAAAAACAAGGAGAAAGAGGAAAAGATTCATTCAGTATAGCTGTTAGCCAATTTTGGTCGAGTGTGTTCTTTGATAGACAAAATAATGATGCGCACAACAATCATGCTGCTGTCGCTTACAATTTCTCTACAACTAATGCAGATGCACCACCACCACCATTGCAGACACCTGCAACACCATATTTGCCTTTCTTGTGATGGAGAACATTGAGCAAAGTTACTACAATTCTTGCACCAGAACACCCCAAAGGATGTCCCATTGCCACAGCACCACCAAATACATTACTAAAAAGGAAGTGGGATGTCGAAAGGGGGAAAAGAGAAGAAATATTGGTATGTGAGTGGATAATTCATAAATCAGTAAGACATTATGCATGCATCATGCAGCCGTTTTCTCTCATCCCATTCTACTTACACCTGGTCGGCTGACAAGCCAAGTAGCTTCATATTGGCACATGCAACTACACTGAATGCTTCATTGATTTCAAAGTAGTTGATGTCATTCAACGATAATCCAGCATGCTTGATTGCTTTGGGAATAGCAAGTGAAGGAGAATCTGTGAAGTTTGAAGGTGCTTGAGCAGCATCAGCCCATCCAATAATCTTGGCCACTGGTGTCAAATTGTATTTCTCTAGAGCATCACGCGACACCAATACTACTGCAGCAGCACCATCTGAAAGGGGAGAGCTGTTTGGTGCAGTGACAGTGCCATCATTACTATCACCAGCAAATGCTGGGCGCACTGTTCTTAGCTTATCTTCCTTAAGACGCCATATTTCTTCATCTGTATCCACCACAGTCTCATTTCCTGGTTTACCACGTCCACGAGAGTTGATAGTCACTGGTACAATTTCATGTTTGCAGTAACCAGCTTTATGTGCAGCTTGAGCACGATGATAAGATTCAATGGCATAATCATCTTGCTGTGTTCTTGTAATGTCATGACGCTTAGCACAACCTTCTGCTGCCACGCCCATTTGATATCCATGATACACATCAGTCAAACCATCCTTGAGAACGCCATCAATTGCTTCTGTGTTTCCATACATGGAACCAAATCTCTGTTTGGGCAAATAATAAGGTGTGTTGCTCATTGATTCAGTGCCACCTGCAACAATCACTTCTGCATTTCCCAGCATAATACTTTGGGATGCCATGGATATGGCTAGCAAGATAAAAAGGTAAATAATGACTGAATGAATCTTTGTACGTAACAAACATTACCTTTCATGCCAGATGCACACACCTTGTTCACAGTTGTGCTCACAGTCGACTCTTTCAAGCCAGCACCCAATGCCACTTGTCGAGCAGGATTTTGACCAAGGTTTGCAGAAAGTACGCATCCAAAAATGACTTCATCAACACTATCGGCAGGTAGATTTGCTTGCTTTAGTGCAGCTATAACAACAAATAGTAAGTATCATTGACACATGTTTCAATCATAACATGCTATTCACCTTCAACAGCAATCGATCCAAGCTTGATAGCACTAACAGAAGCCAAAGATCCATTGAAAGATCCAAGTGGGGTGCGAATCGAAGCAGCAATAAAGACATCTATGATTTGACACATGCATAAATAAGCAGGTTGCAACATATTCCTCATTGACAATATGGTCTATCAATTGCTATAGCATACCACGTTGTTGGGACATGATTCTGAAAGAGAGTAGATACTATAGAAGATAAACGAAACACCATCTTTTTTCATTTTCCTAGCCTTTTCATACATTCTGGTGATTTCCCTCTATAGCACCGTGGGAGAATTCCCGTCTCAGTTGCAGTCTTGCCCAGCCGATTACTGCCTCACGTGCTATTCATGCTCTGTCTTAGACTTATACACTGTGATACATTCATATTCATCTTATCAAAGCTTAAAAGCATAACACAGATCACTACAATATAAGAGTGTGGTATCATAATCGATTTGTATTGATGAAACTTTATATGGATTGGATGATAGCTCAATTTACAAAAGGGATGGATGAAAGTATTATGTGCTCTGCTGACGAGTGTTGATCAATTCGCTCCTAATGTTCATATACAAGATCAGCATCATCATCTGAAAAGTGTCGTAACTGCAACAACTTACGATATCCTTGCTTGATTTAACACCTTTGCTTCAGCTTGACCTTGAATGGGTGTGATTTTTGGTCGTCTTTTCATTTGCTCTGACAGCTTCTTTCGATGTTTCTCTGTACGCCTTCGCTTATACAACAAGCCTTCGACAAGTTGACGTAGGAATCGCTCTTCATGGATCAATCGTAGCTTATCCTTTTCCATGCTGTGTTCAGTGAGCATTTTCACATAATCTTGAAGTGCCCATGATGAGATGATAAAGAGTCTTCGCTTGCTTATCCGGTTGGCCCTTAGATGTTTGCAAATAGTATGTTTCACCTAGTTTATCCTTGATGAGTAAAGTCAACTCTTGTAGATCATTCATACCCATTTACCTCCTCAACCAATTCACCAACAGCCTTTCCCCAGATGCGAATATCTTCTTTGAACGCTCGCACTTTTTCAGCATCATCTTGGTTGACAATGGTATCAGGAGTACTCGAATGCTCTCTGCGATATCTCCTCATTTTGGCTTCCACAGCCTACAACAAACAAGAACCAAGATCAGTCATGATCATCATTAGCTTTATCCATCTCCTTTACTTACTTGATCTGCTTTATTCCTGACAAACATGAATGGGATTCTCCGTTTTTGCGCTGCCATTGCAATGTCAATGTCAATTTGTAACATCCTGGTAGAAAACAAAAGTCAATATTTGTGTAAACAAACAAGTATTAGACTAATAAACACAACATACCTGTCGGCAATCACAATGATCAGAGTATCAAATGCGTATAGAAACTTGTCATTGAAATATGTCTCGCTTGGATGACTTTCAGTACCAGCTCCTGGCATATCCCACACAATCATGGTTCGTAAATCGGGATGACGATATCCTTTAGGTTTGGTGGTGGATTCAGTTTCTCCAGTAGGTGCAGCTCGTGGATCACTATCTTGATAACCAAGGATGCCATTGATCAAAGAGCTCTACACGTGTTGTAAGCAATATGTATCAAACACTTTCAATCACAAAACATACCTTTCCAGTACCAGCTGCACCAACAACACCCACATTGTAAAAGCGCTCACAATTCAATCCAATCTCTCGCTTTGCAATATCTTTCAGCTCTTGGTCAATGGCTACTGGTTCTGGTGGTTCATCTTTGAAAAGTACTTGAAAGAGTCCCCAACATGCGTAAAAAGGAGAAAGTGGCCCTGTATATTGATTTCACATGTTAGCCATAGGTAAGGTCGCGTGTGTGAGCGCGTGCACAGACGAATGCATGTGGGATCATCAGTCTTGCAACACACAAATCAAACTGAATACTCACATCCAACAATACCAAGTAATCCTCCAATCATCCCATCCATTAGCTTGACGCCTGTCAACTCGTCTTCAGTGAATATGTAAGCATTCAACACCGGAAAGGCAATGATAACCATAGGAATTGTCAAAGTAGAGACTGTCAGCTTGGAAAATCGGCTTGAAAAGTCTTCATAATCGTAAAACACATTGGATTTATAAGGAACAGCAGTAGATACAGTTTGGCCCATGATTCATTGAGAAAGGAAAAAGGAAAAGAAAAGGACAAGAGAGAGAGGGAAAAAGAGAGAGGACAAGAAATGTAAGGAAACGGAACTGATGGTCATCATGTGCCCCGGTACAAATGGCGTCAGATGATCGTAACTGCGTAACAACATGTGTTGATAATCATCACTCTATTGTACTGCACGAAACTCTTCTTGACTAATGAACTCCTTCAGTTGGACTGATGGGTCTTCATGAGCAGGCAGAATGATTGCAATGTAGCCTTCGGTCATTGTCTTTTCTTGGATCAAGGTCGTTGTCATACGAGGATTGTATTCAAGAAGCTTCCCCCGCATATGCGCTCGGACCGTATACGTTGTGTCGCCCGCCACAATATCACATAGCACCGTGTCTGGTTTGACATTGGCACCTTGTTCCAATTTGGGTATAACTTGTATGTCGTCTTGCTTCAATGCTGGATGTGCACCTGTCACGCCTAGAATGCACACCTTGTTGGGTGCCTGTCGTACGTAAATGGCTTGTTCTCGATTCGCGTCTTCTTGCTTATCCCAGTGAAAGTGTAGTGTATAATAACGCGATAGATAGGCTGTTGGATCGTTGGACCATGAGGAAACAAGGTCAAGATGCTGTTGAATGTCGTAGTCGTCTGCCATTGACTGATAGATACAAGTGGCTTTGAATAAAAGAAGTGAAAGGAGGACACTACTGCTTCACTTCCGACTTTGATCCTTTTGTACTTGACCAATCTTGGATGTCATTTTGCATAGAAGAATAGCTAATTCCTTATGATAGCAATAAAGGATTCTGAATTGAAAGATGAAACAATACAGGCTTTACTTTCTGCTAAACGTAGATCATTGTTCTATGACACTATTTAAGCTTCCATTTACATATCAGCATGTTTGAAATTACACAGCGCCACACTGACTAAGCCGCGTATATCTCACTACGCTATTATCCAATGTCACACACACGAGCCTCCTCACACATTGTACATTCGCATCATTATCCACAGCAGGCTTAGCATTGACAAACTGATCTTCGGCCTTTTTATCCCAGTAAACAAGATATAAAATGAATGCAGCTGAAAGATGTGGGATAAACTTGTTTGTATACAACTCTATCATACTGTCAACAAGAGGATGTATATCAACCAATCATGCCACTGCAATGGGTCTACAATGCAGGTTCTGCTTGGGTGCCTCTCGACAACTATACACAAGATGCCATTGAAATCTTATGGAGTCGAAATGCTAGCTCATGGATCAGAAACAGCCCATCCTTTGCTGGTCAACCCATCTTTATTGACACATCACAAATGACACTGCTGTACAATGGCCATTGCTATACAATTGCTCGAAGATACATCTAAATTCTCACCTACAGGCAGGAACCTGCAGTGTAACAAGATCAATGTACAATACTACTACAATAAACCTTCTTCTTCAATGTATCATAAATCAGCTCACTTTAAACCATTTTTGCAATGAGCATATCTCACTCTTGATGAATGTCAAAGCATATCACTGACAACATCTTGCACGTGGTGCAAAATGATCACGTGTCAAGATAACAGATGTTCTGCCATGTCAAACATGCACAATATAACGGCTTTACAACACCAATCCACTAATACACACAAAGACAATAGTCCAACCTAATGTGTCGGCAATCAAATGCTGAAAACAATGACTATCATGATATATATGTCCTTATTGATCCATCCGTTGTCGCTGTTTTAGCCCCTTTATGATATAAACTATGCAGGCAGCGTGATTAAATTTGGGAATAGGGTACCTTTGTATGTCGTTATGATATGACTAACGGCATGGAATAGCTTATATTGATCTTTCCAAGTGTATCATCATCGTGACAATGCCTTTTTGTATCAAGTGAATGATAACATTTCATTGTTTCTTTAGTAACATCAGCCATTTTAGAATAATGATGATCACCATTGTATTGATGATATCACTCATTGTCGGAAATAGTATTTGCTGCACAATCGGCACAGCCCATCATTGTGTTATGTATATGTTTCTATTGATACACTTCCGATGTGTAACGTTGAGCAGGCCTTTCAATGAAGCAAGGAAGGAATTCCAGAGATGGCTGATGAAGAAAAACAAGGGCGGCACCCAAAGTGGCAAAAGATGTCGGTCAAAGTTACACATGCTATTTTTGGATATGTTGCTGCATGATCTGACACCCAGGCTGAAGAAAAAAAAGGAGAATTTGTTGGATAACTCTGATACGCTACATGTTGGGACTTTCAAGGAGGATGTGATGAAAGGATAAACGGTGATTGCATGCAAGGAGTGAAGGAGGTAAGGGGCTAAAAGAGAAGAAAGAAACATGCAAGTGGGTGATCCCTGTTTTTTTTCCCAATTCCACGACCTATATACAACAGATGAAATCATATTCAAATGGCAACATGTGGCACTTGATATGTATCCACTAGATTGTCACCAACCTTGGATAAGAATCCAGGAATATCCATTTTGCTCATGACACAACATCATTCCAAATACTTATCTCTCTTTTTGGTCACAAAAGGCGCAGGACTTATGAAAATAGTTGCAGCTACGGCCAAATCGTGCCGAGAATGGGTTGGTCCTTGTATTTAAATGGGGTAAAATAAGCCTGGTATCAAAGTTGGCTAAACCAAAGATGGGTAAAAATACTGCTAGTTCCTGGTTTTTTACACCCTGTATTACATCTCGGCTCTTTGAGATGTATACGTATTGAGCGGGCGCAAAAGCGCGCGTGTTTGATGGCGTTGCCCCGCATTAGCAAGTCCCGTTGACCTGACTTGGGCATATAAAAAAGCTGCAAAGCAAGTGATTCATCTACATCATTGATTTCTTCCTCTTTTTCTCCTCATCCTCATATCCATACTCAATGACAGTATTCACCAAATTGTGCTTAATTGCCACTTTGGCACTTTCAGTGGCAAGTGCGCAACAACAAGAATCAGCATCAGCATCTTCAGACACATCAACACCTTCAGCATCCGCATCTGCTGCCCCTAGTGCTAGTAGTGGCACTAGTGCAAGTAATGGATTCAAAGAAACATATCCAACAGATGGTAGTGTGCCTACTCCAAAGCCTGAATGGATGGAATTACTCAAGAATGCAAATATCACTGATGCACCTGTGCAAAAGAGCAGTGGTGAAAATGGTGCGTTACATTAGCTTATCTTGTTGTCCACATGCTTACATTTATGCTAGGTCCCCAACAATCCGGTAATTCTGATCAATATTGCGATTGGACTTTCACTGGCTGCACAAGAGAGGATGATATCACTACTTGCCCTACTGGACAATGGGGAATCACCTATGATGATGGTCCAACACAATTCAGTCCACCCTTGTATGACTTTCTCAAAGAGCGTAATCAGAAGGCTACTTTCTTTTTGATCGGTGGACAAGTGCTTAAATTCCGCCAACATGTGGAACGTATCTTCAAAGAAGGACATGAATTGGCCATTCACACTTGGTAAGGAAAGCAATATCACACAATGCACAATGATATTCACTTGTCCACATGAATAACAGGTCACATTCCTATCTGACAACACTCACAACTGAGCAGATCGTTGCTGAGCTCAAGTACACTGAATTAGCCATCAAAGAGGTGACTGGTGTATCACCACGTTTCTTCCGCCCTGTAAGTCTTTGTAAATGACGAAAGATGAGGCACAATCAAAACAAACTCTAATTCACGACATGAAATAGCCTTATGGTGACATTGATGATCGTGTACGCAGCATTGCCAAAGCTCTCGGATTCATTCGTAAGTGCATTTAATGGCCGTATATCAATGAAGAAACTTATAATGTTATGCCATGATAGCTGTTATCTGGAATCACGACACTGATGACTGGATGGTATGTATATCTTGCATGCATGTTTCTTTAGCAGCCCCTGAATGCTTACACTTTTACCCAGCTTCAAGAATCACAAGGCTTCAATCCACAATGGATTGATGGCAATGCCACAGAATGGACTAAACAAAACACTACTCAAGGTGGTATTTCACTTGAACATGATCTTTACCAACAAACAGTAGATGCTGCTATTCGTATTCTCCCTGTTCTTCAGGTAAATCAAAGAAAACAAAGCTCCATCATCATCTTACTTATGTATATTTCTATACATAGGATGCATACAAAGTCACTACTGTAGGCGCTTGTGTTGGGCAACCTTCCTATAAGGAAGGCAATGTCACAACGCCTGCTGCATCTGGCTCATCTTCTAGTGCAGTGCCTTCTGCAAGTGGTTCTTCTAGCTCAGAATCTGGTAGCTCTAGTCACGAAGGAGCTGCTGCAGCACATATGGCTGGTACATCTGCTATTGTGACGGCAATGGTCTTTGGTGCTCTTTATCTCTTTGCTTAATGGGCATCATCAATCTTCCTGTTTTTTAATTCTGACATGCCCTATTCCATGTATCAAGTAATCTTATCACTTACATACTACGCACCATGATGGTGCTTTTCTTCCTTTTTCTTTTTACATATACAAGCGCACATCTCTTGTAACCATGAGTAAAACATCTGTTGCATCTATCTATCTTTCAAAACACCCAATTCTTGCATCAGTAACAGAATAAAGCAGTGTGTCTTATAAGCGTTGGTCCACAGTAATGATACTTCCAAAGTCCACTTGGTGATTGTATGTGATTCATTGTTGACATGATACCAAATACATGCCATGAAATGGTATCTCAACTCTTCTTTCGCCTGTATGTCAGCTGTGATAAGAGTATCTCGTGCCATGAAGCATGGTTATCTTATAGCAACCCCTGTCAATGCCTCCGAGATGAGATTTTAGCGCGTATATATGTATGCATGCTAATAAGAAAAAGGGCGTCTCTTGTAGTAGTGTATATCTAATGCTGAGAATGGTCAGATATGTATATATGATATGCATTATATGCCATTTCTGCAATGTTCCTATAACAGAAAGAATAAACATACACACATGGACGTGCATTATGAGCTGGATTTGTGCATCAAAGCCTGTGCAAGAAGCAACGTTTTGATTGCAATGGATGTGTTGGACAAAAGTTGATAAAGGCGTTCTCCTGATGCTAAACAGCCGATAATTATTTATCATCTCGTGTATAGGATTATGAGTTTTCCTGACAATGTTACAAAAAGACCAATATGATGATGCTCTTGCATTAGTCTGGGAAGATCAGTTGGTTTCAATAGGTGCTTTCTTCGTGTCATCACTTGCATAAGTATACATTGAAAAGCAGAGTAACAGTACCAATATCATGGTGATCATTATAGAAACAAGGGATGACATTGGTTACACCAGCAACAAGGCAAAGATCATGTTGACAAGGCAAACTGAATCCAAGGAAGATGGCTTGCCTAAATTTGAAATCTGAAACACATTCAGCGTCGTCACTGTATCTATCACCAAAGCAACACGCTATATGCGCACCACATGTTCTACACACTATCAGATAAGCCAAATGACTGGAAAGTATACAAGTGTGAAAGAGACGCGCAATGGTTGAGGAAAAAGGGGTGGATTGAATGAAACCTTTGAACATGCCGCTCCTTTTTCTATAGAGCAAATGCTTTAGCGTACACACATATCCACACGTATATATATACACGTATCACTATACACATACGCCCCTTAGCGTATAAGACCATGCATAATCCCTGTACAAGTCACCTTCTCTTTCTTCTCTTTCTCTTTTTATAGACTGTCTTTTCACCTGAAAAGAACTCGTCTCGGTGCGTTCTTGTTCCTCTCTTTCAGTTATCTTTTGCCACCTGCAACACCAAAGTCTTCCCACACTTCTTGTCAGCGTTCCCTTCCCTTCGTTCGTGGCATTCTCGTCTTTCATTCAGTTATAAAACATGGATATCTTGGACATGGAAGGTCAAACAGCTCCAGAATCCACTCGTGGTCTTTTTGACCCGCCTCAGGAGCCAAAGGTAACAAAAAGTCAATGGCTGTGTCTATGCTCTTTATTTACTTACTCCCTTTGTCATCATGTGCCCCTTATTTTTCTTTTCATCCACCAGTCATCATCAAGGAAATGTTGGTCGGATGACAAGCGCCACTCAGCCCTTGAGCTTTCTAATGCATTTAATGAAGACCCAACATCTCATCCACGTAGCAAATCAGCAACATTTACAGTGCGTCCTTCACTTCATCAACATCGGAGTGCTTTACATACTGTCAGTGAAGAAGGTGATGGCACAGCTGGTGGTAGATATGGAAAACGTTTGGATGATCCAATTTCATTACAACGTAAACATCGATCTTCTGCTTTATTTAATAACTTTCCTATGGGTTCTATGGGACAAATGGATTCTCAAGATCCAGAGGATGATGATGACGATGATGCAGCTGCTGCTTATTCAAGAGCAGATGTACTTGCAGAAGCAGAAGCCAAATTGACAGGTGTCTATCCTAATCGTGGACGTCCTACTCAACAACAACAACAATCACTTGTCTTGACTGAAGGTTATGATCGACGTCGCTATAAAGCAGATGATTTGTATCAGGATCCGCAACAGCAGCAGCATCAGCAAGCTCTTTTTGCTCTTCAAAAGCAACAGAAGTACAATCGTCGTCTCTCCGAACCCAGTACACGTCCTTCTTACTATCGCCATTCTTCAGATGTGGACCATTACGACTCTCAACAACGTCGATCCTTGAGCAACTACAGTCACCAGAACAAACGCACTTCATTGCAATGGGCACCTTCCCATTATGACGATGAGTACAGTCTTGACTATCGTAGAGCAGCAGCAACTGCAGCAGCACCTCCTCCTCCTGCTGGCAAATCTGGTGGATTGACATTGGATCTTTCAAGAAGTAATAGACGTTCATCCCATAACTATGGTGTTGATTGGCGTGCTTGTAAGTAGTAGTGTCAAGTGTACATATGGATCAACCAGGTACTAAAACTACAAGGATGATTAGCCAATGCATCCATGGTATCTGCTCGTAGTCCTACATCCAATCGATCATCATGTGCTTGGGTCCCTTTTACACCAACCAATGTAACATTCCCTCGTGAAGATCAGCAATTGCCACAACAACAACAACGTCGTGCATTATTCGTGGCTCATCTACCATTTTCAGCACTTGTACCATTGCTAAAGAAGCATCAATTGGTGAGCGGCATTCTACGAGTCAACAAGCGTAATCGATCCGATGCCTATGTCTTTTGTGAAGAATTGAATGCAGACATTTATATTTGTGGATCCCGTGATCGTAATCGAGCATTAGAAGGCGATGTGGTGGCAATCAAGCTAGTGGAAGTTGAAAAGGTGATCCGTGAGAAGCAGGAAAAGGAGCAAGCCAAAGTGATGCGCAACAATGGTCAGCCTATCGTGCGTAAACCTGATGAGGAGGATGAAAAGGAGATCATGTTTGGTGGTGAAGAAGATGTTGACAAGGTCAAACCAAAATACTGTGGTGTTGTTGTCGCCATCCTTGAACGTCCACAAACACAGGTCTTTTCTGGTACTCTTGGTCTTACTCGTCCCAGCAACAAGCGTTCCAACAACAGAAATGACAACAATGATGATGATGATTCCCATTCTGTACGCAGTGATGCATCACCCCGCATTGTTTGGTTCAAGCCCACTGATAAGCGTGTGCCACTTATTGCTATCCCTGTTGAACAAGCACCACAGGGCTTTCTTGAATGTAGTCAACAATTTGAGAACAGACTATTTTTGGTAAGTTATCCCCTGACTTGTCACTTGACCCCTTTCTTTTCCTCCTGGCTGAATATCAACTCACTCATGTTGTTATGATGATATAGGGATCTATCAAGCGTTGGCCTATCACTTCACTACATCCATTTGGTGTTCTTGAAAGCGAGTTGGGTCATGTTACTGATCTTATTGTTCAATCACGTGCTATCTTGGCTGATAATAACTTCTCCTTTGAGCCATTTTCTGATCCCATTATGCGCTCCTTGCCACCAACTCCTTGGTCTTTGACAGACGACATGATCCATTCTCGACTTGATCTCCGTGCCATTCGTAGTATCACTATTGCTGGTGATGGAGGTAATCAAGTGAATCATTCTTCTTATTCAATGCTCATGGATGATGTTTTTACTATAGCTCTTGATAATGCTTTATCGATCCAACGCAAAACTGACAATCTTTATGAAGTTGGCTTCCATGTGGCAGATCTATCAGTATTTGTTAAGCCCCATTCTCCTCTTGATAAAGAAGCCAAAGCACGCGCAGCTGCCTTGTACCTTTATGAAAGTGCTCCTCTATGGCCTGAACAATTACTTGATGAATGTGTCAACTTTGTACCTCGTAGTGCAAGGCAAGTATTTCTTAACATACTTATTCAGAAAGATGCCATACTCACTTGTAGAATGGTTATAGATTGGCATTCTCAGTTGTTTGGAAGCTTGATCAATATGGCAAGGTGATTGATATCTGGTATGGACGAACCGTGATTGAGTAAGTAATCGTCAACATCTATTACAGGCATGGATACTCACCTATGTTTTGCAGATCACATGGTATCCTTACTACAAGCCAGTTACAAGACATTTTGGATGGCAATGGTGTTCCTGATCATATTTCAATTGGAGATCATGAGAAGCCAGAATGGGAGGATGATATCAACATGCTTTATTCATTGTCCCAAAGTCTAAAGCAAACACGTCGACGTGATGGTGCTCTTTTCCTTTCCAAACAGAAGATCAACATTGATATCAATCAAGATGGAAGTCCCAAAAAGATCTCTCTTGCATCACGCTTCCCAGCTGAAGATATCTTGGATGAATTCAGAATCTTGGTCAATACTGGTGTTGCTCAAAAGATTTCAAGCCATTTCCCTGATCATGCTTTGTTGCAGTCTCAAGCACCACCCAATGAACGTAAACTGGTATGTGATCATATCTTTTTTCTTTTTAACATTACTGACTTTTATCTAGCGTGAACTTGCTCGTTATCTGCGTGGACTTGGATACACAATTGATCCATCATCAGCCCAGAATTTGCAGCAGACTGTGGATGGAATCGAGAATGAAGCCGCCAAGACTGTCATTACAACACTGGCATTGAAGACCATGTATCCTTCCAAATTCTTTTGCACTGGCAAATTTGACATCAATCGCTATTATCATTACAATCTCAATGCACCTTTGTATACACAATTCACGTCACCGACACGTTGTTATGCCGATCTCATTGTGCATCGCCAAATGGAAGCCGTTTTGGCTGGAGGTACTTGATCATTTTAGACATGATATGACTGATTGAGTACTCATTCATTGTAATGTCATAGAAAAACGTTTCTATCTGGAGAGCGAGATCATTCAAAAGATTGCACGTCATTGTAATGTCAAAGGGCTGGCTGCTGAAAATGCACGAGAACAATCACAGCACTTGTTCATGTCAAGATATCTCATCAAGTTGGGATCGACAGCATCTACACATGAAGCTATTGTAGTGGGTGTACAAGATCAAGCATTTGATGTGATAGTGCCTGATATGGATCTTGAACGTCGTATCCATGTGATCAATCTACCTTTGGAGACACACAAGTATAGTCCTGCTGATGGCGTACTTCATTTATTCTGGAAAACAGGTGTTGCAACAGCAGATACAATGGCAGAACAAGCAGATGCTATGGCTGAATTGGAAGAAGAAGAGGAAGAAGATGTGCAGTTATCACCTACCATTTCAGCACCACCATCCACCACAGCTGATCATCTAGCAAGTGATGCCGTACACGAATTGTCGATCAAATCGGTATCGTCACCACCATCAGCTGAACAACCTTTCAAACGACGTCCTCGATCAATGTCACTTCGTGTTGTTGAAGGCGAGAATCCTTGGACAAGTCAGCAAGAATGTACAATACCAGGTGAATCACGTCAAGTCATTCGGCCATTTGATTATATCCGTGTCGTGATTACCAGCGATCCAGACAGAAGTCCACCATTGATTCGCGTTCTTGCAGCTAACCCGTTTGTATAAAAACACACATACGACCACCTTGAAACAAAATGGACATATCAGCATATACATGCAACCCCTTCCAATTCAACACTTTCTCATTCTTTCTCTCGTTGTTTTTCCCTCGTCATATAGTTACTTATATTTATAAGATCCCAAAAAAAACACACATCTTTCTTATACAAAAAGTTGATACCTGGTTTATCAGATGCTGATTGATTGTTTTTTTCCCTTTCTCCCGCTAAGACCCCGCTCGATAGCGGATCTGATAACTTTTTTTCTTCTTGATCAAGGATGGATGATCCGACCTGACATTGAAACATGTAGTGCAAAACTTTGTGGTACCATCTGATCAAAGAGATCCACATACATCCTTGATGATGTGATCGGGAAAGAACAAAGAGGAGATTTCCATTCTTGGGCAAATTTTGCAAGGACCTGAAAACACAGATTCTCGGTATCTTCCTTGTGTTACTTGTTGAATGTCATCATGTTGGCGATAATCAGATCGTTCAAAACAAATAAATAAGCTAGGCTATCCAGCGCAATATGTAAGCATCTCAATTACTTTTTTATATACACATTCACATCTATCTTATATCATGCGCCTTTTGACTATTACTTTCTTATTCTTTGCATTCATCAGCCTTTCTTTGGCTGCCAGTATACCTGTAAGTGCTTCTGTCAGCTTGGATTCTCGCTCATTTTACTTACATGCATTTATTCATAGTCTACAGATGAAAGCATCAGCTTGGTTGCACGTCAAGAAAACGCTTCTGCTACAACATCATCAACTACTGCTTCTGCAACACAAAGTGAACAAGGCCAACAATCTTCCTCTTCTTCGAAACAAGAAAGCAAAGGTGGTCATGGTCATGGCGCTAGTACATTTGCAACACCCTACATCTTGACTACAGGCACATTCTTTTATGTTGGTATTGCAGTTTCCTTTGCATTATGGTGCACAGGTTTTGCACTTGACTTTATCATGGATCGTCAAGAACAACTGGCTCTAAAGATGGCTATCTCCAAGAAACACTGCGCTGACTCACCAACTTTCCCTGCCACACTAAAGGCTTAAAACACCACACTTGTGTATTTGTATTATCTCCCTTACTCGTATTCTTGTCACATATATCCTTCATCTTATCGTCTTATTGTTGTATTCATTCGCTACCACTTTATGTGATCCCATGCATTTTTGACACCCTTCATATATATATATCCGCCCCTTACTATACTTTGTAGAAAGAATAAAACGCATCACTACCATATCGCATGACAGTAGGCAGTTAGCTAAAGTTTCTCCCTTGAAAGGATCTGAGTCGCATTTGGATCAAAAAGTTGCTTGAATTGCTGTAGTATGGCAATGTAGGCACCATAAACAGCAAATTGATACAGAGCGCACAGACAACATTACGCACAGACAAAGAAATGTACACATCCAACCTACACCTTATGCAATGCTACTTGGGCAGAAAGCTCTTTTTGTTACAAGAACCATATGTATTTCAAGTTGCTACATTAGATAAAGGTGTTTCTATATACTGGCTATCTGCTGTTCACTTGAAGAAATGCTGCTTGGTACAATAGAGCAAAGGGCATTGGCACTGACAGCTGCTGGGAACAAATGCTGTTACGTTTGGTAGCCGAAAAGTGCAAAAGAGTGTGTAGTGTCAAGAAACGCCTGGTGTTGTAGTAATAGAGTGACAAGCCAGGTACTTGCCATTCAGTCAAACGCCTTCAAAACAAGACAATTGTAGTCTTGACATGACGGGTTGAAGAAGGGCAATCGCGTGTACAAGTTGTAGATGGGTTGATTGGCGTCAATGGGAGTGAAGAAAAGTAAGGTGGCAGCTGAAATGGATGGGAGATGAACTGCTATATCACGTGAGCTCCGCAAGTGACCATACAGTGGGTATAAAGCATTACAATCAAAGTAATGATAAGCTATTGAACAAGAATAGAAAGTTTGTGAGCGAAGCCAGTGGCCAAGCAGCTAGTTGAATAAGTGAAACAAAAGCAATACTTGATGTATATCAGCTAAACAAATAGACGTGGCTATTGACTGAACTACATGTAAGGGGATCCTATTGCTCATCCTACTAAAAGTGATCTTTCTTCAAAAGGGATAAACATGGTAACTGATGTGATGCCTCGACTGCCTAACATTTACATTACCCAACTTGGGATGTCGATCAGTGGATGTACACTTGCTATAAAAGGGGTTAAAGTATGTTCAGTATACTGCAAAGACATCAAAACCAGTGTCTGTGCTTCATTGTATTGGCACTTTATCTCACGAGTTGTATACAATGAGCCCACGCGTCATATGACATCAGCCCAATTAGGAGAACAATACCAATAGCAGAAATAGGGAACCCAACAAAGCCATAGCAACAACAAATGTAAAAGGACAATCAACAACACATGGCAATCGGATGCTTAAATTTCTGTGAAAAAGATGGCTTTTGGGTGTGTGTGGTACATGTGCACAGTGCGTGAGTGAAATAAAGGGTAGAAACGAGAGAAAAGAGTATAGTATCTCCAAGGGCAAGTGGGAACATGTCAGGGCTTAACAAGAGAGCGGGGATCATCCTTTGGAAATGAAATGGAATGTTGCACCAAGAAAGATCATTGGTTGACCAATATAACCTGTGTGGTATATTTAGTACCGAGGGAACTTGTACACAAGAAACGATCTCCTTTGTCACTTGCATTTCAGCCATACTTGCTTGACATGACGATAGTTTATGTGCAAGTAAACATATGTTTATTGAAGCGTATCCATGTATGAATGTCTTATATTGGTGTATGTGATATATAAAGGAAAAGATAGGTTACATCAAGAAAGCTGATTCTAAGAATAATACAATAATCAATGCGTTCATTAAAGCGGGCGTGTGTGTTTGAATGAGTGATGATGTGCGCGCCCAATTGTTTACACAACACCCGCTCTAAAATTTGGTCAAGACAAGCATGCATCCAAAAACAGCCTCGTCCTTTTTTTCTTGTTCTTTCCGCTTTCTTTCTTCTTCAACATCCACCTTTTGTACTGCATCTTGTCAGTCTTGTTTTTCTTCTTGTTCACCCCTGCCATTCCTTTCATATGCTGTTTGACCGTTACAGAAAAGCCAAGCGCCCTGATGATGCCGTCAGACCAGTTCCAGCAAAACCAAGCAATTTAGCTGCTGCTTTATTTCGTGCTCTAACAAAGAAAGCATGGTACACTGAGAAGCAACGTCAAGATTCAGGTGTTGACTTGACTCCACCACCAGCACCTCCTCGTCAGTCAGCTTCTTTGCCAAACATTGCCAGCTACGATGTATCCAATGTCGAGATGACAACTACTCCTCCAACTCCTTCTTCACCTTCATTGCCTGTATTGGAGTCACCAACACCCAAACCAACTGTTTCAACACCTGCTCCTCGTTCACGTGCCCCATTGACACCTGACTTTAGTCATTCGCGTGCTGCTAGCAAGCGTCATTCAGCTGAACATCGAGTTACTGCCACTATGGATGACCAACGTATGAAGCGAGTCAAACGTCATTCCTTCACTTATGGACGTATACATGATGACTTGGGTCGTTTGAAGGTGTCTGATGATTCAAGCACTAGTGCAACTACTGTGGGGGTGGCACCAAAGCGATCACAAAGTCAGCAATTACCTGTGAACCGATTGCAACCACGTGTGCATGGAAGACAACAACAACAACAGCAGCAAGGTGGTACCCCACTTTCAGCCGAACGACTTGCCGAAATGCTTGCTATGGATCCTGAATCCATGTTGTTGATTGATGTACGCAATATTCTGGAATATCAACGACGTCGTATTGATGGATCTTTCAATGTCAATTTACCTTCTTTGCTTATCAAGCGATATCAAAGAGGCACTGTATCCAACTTCAATCTGGAGAACTTTATTACAACAACTGAAGGAAGAGCTCGTTATGTGGAAAAACGAGGAGGAAACAACAACAATCGCAAGCTGACGTGGGTGGTGTATGATGATGATATGTTACTGGAACGCACATCGCAGGCATGGACACTATTAGGTGTTCTCGAACGTGCTATGAACAATGACAATGTTTTCTATCTTCAAGGTGGCTTTAATGGATTCCAAGCTCATGATACCTACTTGGTGGAAGGCTGTAGTGATGACGATATGGATAACGATGGCAACCAAGATGTTGATACTGTGCTCTTGGATGATAGCAACAACAACAGCAATCGCAAATCTCTACAATTTCCTCGTCGCTCAGTCAGTTACACACTTGGCTCAACTCATGACAAGACACATTTACACCGTCGTACCAGCCTTTTCAGCCTTGATACTCAAGCTGCTCGTGCAAACAATGCAAACGCGCTGGCGCGTAGAGCCAACAAAAGAGCAGCTTCATCCAGCAGCAACAGCATTCACAATGATATCACTACCAACAGCAATAATCACGACTTGTTATTACCTACATCACAACAGTTATTGGTAGCACCAAGTGCTACTACATCCACTGCTTCCTCATTGGCACGTGTTGTTGAGGATGATGATGAAGAAGCTACAATACCACCCATCACTTCACCACGCACAGAAACAGACTTTGAATTTGTCATTTCAGAAATCATTCCTGGATTCCTTTTTGTTGGTCCTGAAATTGAAACAGCTGATCATGCAGAGCAACTACAACAACGCCACATTCGACGTGTGCTCAACATGGCTGAAGAATGCAGTGATGACATTATTCGAAACAGCACTACGATTGTATATCGAAAGATTTCTGCCAGAGATACTGTTGAGATGAAGAACATTGATTGGGTCATGATGGAAGCTGTTTGCTTTATTGGTATGTAATAGGCACGTGTTCAATGATTCATGTAAATTAACACTTTATATTCTTGTCATTAGAGGATGCAAAACGCCATCATGAACCAATCTACGTGCATTGCAAGGCTGGAAAATCTCGCTCAGTGACAGCTATCTTGGCATATTTGGTCTCATCTGAACGCTGGACGCTCAAACAAGCTTATCGTCATGTCATCAAGGCTCGTCCCAACATGTCACCCAATATTGGTTTCATTGCTGAGCTAATGAAAATGGAGGGCCGTGTGCACGGACGTGTAAGCAGCTTTATGGAAACCGATTGGCAATCCTCTTCCATGCCTAGTCCAGAATTTACTCGTGAACTTAAGGAGCTTGAACTTGCATGGCAACAAACACCTTGTGAACCAGTGCCTTCTATCGCGCTCAAGTGAAGAGATTCTGCTACCATGGATGAATGACAGCATACACAACAATCACACACATACAACTTATTCATTCTCAACCTTTCTCTTTTGCATTGTATATAACAGCTTCCCTGTCGCCCTATACCAACCTTAGCACCCATGCTTTAACGCATGCTTTAACCAGCCATTGCAACTCTTTCGTTATTACACTATTCACTTGTGTTCCCCAACAATTTGAATTCTATCTTCTTTTGCGTTTCCAACAGCTTTAATAAACCATATAAAAATGTACTGGTATACTCTTATGAAGCTGCTTCTTCCTTTTTGTCCTGGTCTGGTTGTTTGTTTTCCTCTATAGAAGCAAATGTCAATACAAAGTTTAAGCTCAATAGCATCATAACTTACCATCAGGCATATCATGCATCCACAATGTCAAATTGTCTCTCAGCAACTGCATAATCAACGTAGAATCCTTATAGCTTTCTTCATCAAGGGTATCGAGCTCGGCAATGGCGTCATCAAATGCTTGCTTGGCCAACTGACATGCTTTTGCAGGATTGTTCTTGATCTCATAATAATACACAGAATAGTTGAGCGCATGTCCAAGACGAATAGGATGTGTTGGCGCTAATTCAGTGACAGCTGCATCATAGGCATCTTGATAAGCATCACCCGATTTGTTTGCAGCAGATGTTCGTTGATCACCAGTAAGGCATTCAGCCAAATAACGCAAGTAGTCACCTTTCCTATATGATGTTAAATCAGTTCATACTTGACCCAAATAGAGGAAAGGATTGTTAGGATACTTACATTTTAAGATAAAACACTTTGGCTTCACCATTACTAGCATTTCCAATCAAGTGCGTATCCAACACATTGAGAATATCATCGCAAACAGCACGTAGTTCAGTTTCAATCTTGGTACGGTATTCTTTGATCATGGTCACATGTGATTCATTGCCCTTGGAAGCTTCCTTGTGCTCAATTGATGATACAATTCTCCATGATGAACGTCGTGCTCCAATCGAATTCTTGTACGCCGCACTGAGAAGATTACGTTCTTCTGCTGATAACTCTTGTCCAAGTGCAGCTACATGCTTCATATTTTCAACCATTTCTATAATAAAGATGCAGCATTAGTGAACCATGAAACGCGTATATAGCCAGTGTCAGATCCTTTATCTACCTTCATAGCGTTCAGCTTGTTCAGCCAATTTGGCCAAGTAGACGTAATCTTCGCGTGTAGTCATGGGAATGGAGTGATGAGGAAGAAAGAAAGAGAGAAAAGAGCAAGATGCAGGTCAACAAAGCTCTCTCTCTCTCGGAAGGGAAGGTCCGAGTTGCAAGTGTTACAAGTGCTACAATGCGTGAAAATGAAAAAGGACCCCCTGCCACCGCTTGTAATTCACTTGATTCAAGCATATTGGACCCCATCCACCACTTTCTCTCTGTTGTATGATGTTATGCAAATCCAGGGTCTCCTTTTTTTTACTCTCTTATCATGCATCCAGGCACATACAAGAAAATGACATCACTTTATTGACACGTGTCAAAGCCATAACTTTATCCATCACTACTACTACTACTACCATGCTTATAGCCAACTTGGCCCATGCTTGGGGTACCAGTTATACATATCCCGCCATCTATTCAGCCAAACATGTAAAGGTTTCAAATGGCGTTTCCCCGCTCACGCGTATAGCATTCCCATCCAATGACATGACATTGTATTACCTAATCTCCCCGCGGGGCAAATATGTTTAAAGCCTTCCGAAAACTTCCTCTTTTCACATGATTGAATGAGACGCAAATTAGATTATAGTTTTATAGCATATATCAGCAGTGGAGGATGGGGCATATAGAAAAAGATCAATACGTAAAGGAAAAGGGCAAGGGTAAGACATCTACCAAACAATAGCAAGTGCTATATTGTGTATGCATATGTGCGTATGAGAGAGAAATATATACATGGCTGGTTACATGGGTAGGTTTGCATGATGTACCCGACTACAATCAGGCAAGTGCTCACCACGATACTTGATGAGATATTCATCATTCCCTTTCCATGTTACAGTCTTGTTCACAGGACATCCCTGTATTTGTTTGGATCAGCAAGTTTCTTATCTTTTGTTGTTTATCACTTCTTACCCTGATACTGTTTGAGCATTTGTAATACACACTCTTATTGCCAGTCTTTTTCTGCACAGTATTGCCATTGTTTTTCCAAGAGTAGCCATCAAGATATGGGTATTCACGAGTTTCGACAATTTTGGTGATGGCCTGCATCTCCCGACGTCGTCGAGGACGTTGTTGTGGTGCAAAATAAGGATCATAGCGTCGAATAGCCGGTAAAGGATGATATGATGGTGGTGGTGGATTACTGGTATTTTGATTATTGCTACCTGAAGGCAAAGTATACATGCTATGATCATCCATTAATGGTGACAGTGTAGCTGTTGCTGACTTTTCCATTGAATAAACTGGTTGTTGTTGTTGTTGAAATACACCATTGCCAGTAGTATTGGGTGTGGCAGGCATTGATGATGAGGATAAAGAGGATGTACATGATATGTTATTGGTAACATGGGATGAATGATGATCATCAACATGGCTCACTACAGGTGTAAATGCTGTTGGTCCTGTTGATGTTGGTGGCATGGGTGATGAAGATGTCATATGTAGCAATGAAGGACGTTGAGCTGTCGAAAAAGCATTAGGATCCATATCGATACTAGAATGACGTGCAGGAGGATTGATATTGGTAGAAGTAGTAGAAGGAGTCATCATTCTTGGATCGTCATTGTCGTTGGTAGTTGTTGCAGGAGGAGCTGTTGTTTTTTGTTGCAACATGATTAGATCAAGTTCTTTGGAACGCAACTTTGCTTCTTCAGCACGACGTTTGTCTTCTTCCAATTTGCTCTGCAAGATCAAGCGAAGCAATTCAGGTTGTGATTGATAATAGAAAATGACATCCTGTAACTCCGAAGGCATTGGTTGTTGTTCAGTGGGATGTGATGATCTTTTAGATGTGGAGTAATGGGGGAGTTGATCATGCTGATACAATGGTATCGACTTGCTGGGAGCAGTTGGGAAGCCATTCATTTAGAGGCGAAACAAAAAGAGAAAGAAAAGGAAAATAGCAATCAACGTACGTGCGTTATGTTTTGACTTTGTTTCCAAAATCTCCCGCCACCACGTTTCTTCTCAGGCTCGGGTGTAAAACCCCGCCAAACACCCAAAGTATCCCCACATCCTGTACCTTGGAAAGCGGGGTGGGATGATCGAAGAATAACATATCCCGATCGTGCCGGCACAGCCCGTTCTGGTACGACATTGTATACACATTTCGGTCATTCCCGTGAAAAGTTATAGCTCATTTTTATCCATGCCAGCTACTCTAATGCATGTATTGTTCACTGCTCCTATCAGATGTCATCCATAACGTGGCTGTGGATGATGATCTCCTGTATCCAATATCCTAATGATACAAATACACATTCGCAAGGAAAAGTCGGTTCCACCACATCCTTTTACAAAGTACTCGTCTAGATTCTACCATGTCACACACAGATGATGTCTTGAATAGGTCATTTTTAAGTAACAATAACAAGTCTATATACATTATGAGGTATGGTATGCATCACACATGTTGTTGATGGGTAAACAAGCAAGGTATTTGCACCAGGAGCATATCTAGTAATCCATTAGCATGCTTGCCATCATGGGAAGCAACAATACACTTACATCTTCGGAGCTACGTCCACTGTAGAATAGATTGATCATGCCATAAAACATGCCTGCCAAACCAGCCAAAAGCACAAGTCGAATAACCCAAAGTATGATGGTAGATGTCCTGGTATGTGATGGAATAGGGAAAAATATAATGCCGGAAATGAGACCTGCGACAAATCCACCAATATGGGCAAAATTATCCAAGCTATTGACATATCCATGCATCAGCCAAGCAATTCCAATAAGAGAAAAACAACGATGCCACATCCACTTACCCAGGTAGTAATCCAAAGACAAAACTAATCACTATATAAAGTATAGAACAATCAGCATATTGTGTACCAGCATTCTGTACAACTTACGGATCAAAAAGATGAGCTTTGTCAATTCCCATGCTGGATGTAAGACGACCTTCCACTTGGTAAAAAGATCAATAAACAATAGTGCAACAATGCCAAAGAGAGCTCCTGAACATCCCATAGAAGCTATAGATATAAAACCAAGTTAGACTAATCTTATAACATCATATTCACAAAAACGTACCATTGCCAACAGGTGTAAACACGCCTCCAAAGATGAAGCCAAATGCACCTGAAGCTAGCCATACGATTGCATAACGAAGTGGATTCATGAATCGTTCCATACTTGCACCAAGTGAGAGATGAACAATGATATTGCATAACCAATGAATAACACCAGAGTGTAAAAAGATGGCTGATAAGAATCGATACCACTGATCTGGTACACTGGGGTCTTTGAATTCAGTCATACCACACACTTCTTGTAAGGTGCATGGCGAGCCATTGATGGTGACGTTGGTTTGTGTAGGAGTGAAAATAGGTGCGCTTGTGCCATTTTGTCCTACATCAGTCATGTTGGGACATTGGAATGCGCCATCTACCGGGTAACTGGCTGTTTCATGCATGCAAGGTACAAAACGTGCTCCCATAAGAATCAATGTCTAAAGTGATTTTTGTCACTCAGCAACTGCAGTCATTTGTGCAACTCATCAACCCACATGTTGTCTCTCCTCTCCTTGTTCTCCAATATCCCGTTTACCCTATACAACTTACATTGGCTGAAGGACCGATCATGATATTAAAAGGTGATGTTTCAATCACATTCCCAGTAACTTGCTTATTGTAAACAAGCTCATAAATGAGTACAGCAAGCATACCAAGTGCTGTAATATAAGTGAATACTGCTGGCCATTGTCGTGTTGTCGTCACTTGTACATTGACAGGCACAGCTTGATGGGGTGGTGGATAATAGTAGCCTGGCTGTTGTTGTGGATAGTAGCCATTATAGTAGTTGTTGTATGGTTGTTGGGAAGGTGGTGGATAGGGGCTGGATGCTTGCTGTGGACCTGGAGAACGGTTGTAAAGACTTTGGTCTACCAGATTCTCGCGCGATTGAGAGACTTGGTTGTCGTGAGGAGGAGGTGAAGGTGGTTTAAAGTGAACAGCTCGATCGGGTGTTGAAGACATTACAGGGCTGGAAGTTGTTTGCCCTTGCTGAGATGAAGGGTCCCGATCGTTATCTCGGTTTGAAGTGTTGAACATGCAGGAATAGAGAAAAGTAAAAGAGAAAGAAAACTTTGCCGTGCCAGCGGGAAAGCCCAAAAGGAATATAAAATGAAAGATACAAAAGAACCAAGAACGATACGTTGAAGAGGGGTATACAAGTCAACAGAGTGTGTTATATTTTTAGCACCTGTTCAGCCATCCTTTCTCCTCATGTCCTATTGTCACCCAGATAGCAACAAGTTCATAAGCCATGATAAACCACATGAACTAAATGTCTTTTATGTATCAATAAATGGCTACTTGACAATGATCATTGCTGTATCGCTATTGTTGCATGTTACTGTTATCATCGGATGTGTCGGATCTGTTCCTTGTCGTCAAAGGACAAAATGCAAATCTTGATCTTGCATTTGGTAACACAAACCATCGTGTTCTAAAAGCACAGCACAGCCTAGTTTTGTGTACAGCTGCAAGTTTGTTTCTGCCAAGACTGCAAAGACACCAATGTCCCCAATATAGTCTGCTGAGCATAACGTGACACTTTTAAAATACATCATTGGGCGCAGTGAACAATAGCTTCTCTGGAACATGATGACTTTAATAGAGGATAAAGAAAAGAATCGCGCTTAATTCTATACAAGTAATAGACATAGTATTCTCTGATTCACGTATGATACACTAATAAAACATCAGGATCAGACTTCCTCTTGTTTGCTACCAGCAGTCAACTTTTGAAGCTTGTCTTCGAGAGACTTGATTCTTCCTTCCAGTTTTTCAATCAATTCTTGATTAGCCTTGCTTGAAGCATCCTTGATGTCTTGATGATATAATTCATACAACTTGCGATCCAGCCATGATTGATCATCTTCTGAATAAAGATATCGCGTATATGCCACATCATTGTAACTGGACTTGACACCAAGGCTGACTAATGACTCCACAGCCGTCGTTCGTACCAAAAAGTTGGGATCACGCGCCAATTTCACTATAAAGTTTCTTGATTAGCTTCAGGGATTCCTCCAAAGATCAATGATTCCGAAAGTGATACTTACAAAGTGTTTCCTTTGCTTGTTTTTGCAATCGATCGCTTTGCCAACTTGTCGAATAAGCCAATCCATCAACAGCTTGGAAACGTGCTCGCATCGGTTCAATATTGTAGCCAACTCGTGAAATGAGATATTGGAAAGCTTCTTCACTGCGATGATAACCAAGAGCTGGATAACAAAAAATAGAGATGAGATAATTTGTACACCATCATACCATATGTTATACTGCCTACCTTTCAATGCACCACCACGAATCAAAGCATGCTGACCAATCTTGCTATCATCCTTGGCAACCTTGAGAAGGTATATCAAGTCTTCATCCCGATGTTGTTCAGCAAGTAGCACCAAAAGAGCTGCATGTGCACTAGATACATTGTCAATGATGATCATAGACACAACAAGTGTATGAGTATCTTACCGATAAGGTAGTTCATCAGCCTTAGAAAGTCGTTCCAATGCTGCATTACGAAGATGATCATCTTCAATTCGAGCTCGGGAAGCAATAGTCCACAATGCCATTGGATCATTTTCATTCTTGAGCACATGGGCTAGGATTTGCAAGCTTTGTGCACTCTTCAACTGGGCAAGGGCTGACGAAACTATTATCTGATATGAGTACAGTAATTCTTTCATTTCTTATGTCATACTTACCCTTAATACGAACGCCATAAAATGGTTCTTTGACAATATGATTTCCAACAAAGCTTAATGCTGAATACGTTCCCATTTTGACAAGCTCACTGTATGCCCAAACACGACTCTGTACATCTGTTGCTTCAGTTGCTGTATGTTGGAGTACCGATTCGCTAGCTGACATATCCAGGGTGTAAAGCAGCTTCATTTCTGGATCAACTCTTAGTATTTTAGGCTGAGCATCCTTGTTAAGATGAATGGTGGCCATGGCAGTTGCTTCTCGATCAAAAGTGAGTGTCGTATTGTACACTTGACCTTTGTCATCAGTCAATTCAATCTCCATATCCAAGCCGAATAAAGGAATGTTGTCATTCTCAGAAACTTGTGTTTGCGTCATGGAAATACGTGCAGTATTGTTGGCAAGATCATGATCAAACGAGCCCTTGAAAGCAGGATATCCCTTGGAATAGACCCATTCATCAAAGAAACGCTGCAAGTTGAGCTGGGATGTTCTCTCCAAACATCTCTGGAAGTCACTTGTTTGAACAGTCGACTTTGCAAACTCATCAATGTAAAGCTTGACACCAGCCCAGAATGCTTCATCGCCAAGTCTCTTTCTAAGCATGTGGATACGCCAAGCGCCACCAGGATAGGTATGACCATCAAACATGTCCCATGAAGAATCATATTTACGAGTAACAATAGGTCGCTATTAGATGTATATCCATGTTAAAGCATGTCATTGGCAAGGATCAATAAAGTACTTGCCATGTATTTTCCACATTCCTTGATGTAGCCATGAGCATTGACCATCATTTCATATCGGAAGTCATCTTCGGATACTTTATCCTCCAACCAGCCTTGTGCACATATCATCAGGCATTCATATCACGTCTTATCTCGTGTCTTGTACTTACATGATTCCATGTAGGTTGCCCAACTTTCCTGCAGATGACATATATGTGTCAGTATCTCCTTATATGGCATGATAGTTGCAACAAGCCTTACCTTGAGCCAAGCATGTTCGAAATGACGAATGACCAACAAATCGCCAAAATAGGTGTGGGCTAAGATGTGTGCATGTGTGTTACAAACAGTGTGAGAATCTTTCTGCTGCGCTTATCTGCCCGAAATATCATCGTATCCAGTGCACATACCCATTTCATGGACATTGACAAGATCGGTCAAATATTTGCGCTCCAATGCATTCTTTTCATCAAGCACAAATGTATCGGTCCAAGTCACCTAAGAAGCATATAAGTGACCTATCTATCATCATATCTTTAGCCTTGTAATCTTCTTACCAATGAGATATTTTCCATTGCTCCACGAATTGCAGGTAAAGCAATCTGGTAGTACTTTGGCCATGGGACTAAGGAATGTTTTAGCGTATGTGTAACGCGTGTTTTGGTGGGGGGGAATAGTGATGTAAACATACATGTAACGCCCACTTTAGTCTCGAGCCATCGGATCATCTCTGGCGTCTTGTCAAATGCTCTTTCAAGATCAGCTTGTTTGTATCCTTCGGCAGTGAAATACTAGAATGTGTGGCGTCAATATAGCATGTATCTTTTGACAAATATTGAATACGTACCTTGATAGGTCTGCCATCCACTTCACCAGCATCCACTGAGATGAATTCACCCACAGCAAAGCACACGAGATAGGATGGACTAGTAGTCAAAGTAATGATGATCAATAAACTGCAAAAGATACATTGAATCTAGTACTTTACCAAGGATAATCAAGTTGCCAACGGGTCGTAGTATAGCCATCCTTTGTTTCATTAGACAGCAACTTGCCATTGGCCAAAGAAGTGTACTTTTGAGGAGCTGTGATATCCCAAGTCAATGTTGTACGCACTGTAGGATAATCGACTGTTGGTAGCCAATAACGTGCTCTAGGATTAAGCTTTAGTATGGTATAGCTAATAGCAGCAGTAGCTTACTTTTCAGTCTCATGATCTGTAATTAACCAACATGGCTGTGCACCCATGATAGAGTCCTCGTTTTGGAAATAGAGACCAGCAGTAGGATGACTGATGATATACTCGATAGTAACTTTACGCTGTTCTTTCTTGGCAAAAGGCGTGTCCCATTTAAGCTGAATGCGATGGCCATCGTAACTGAATGAAGCACCAGAGACGTGAACTTGTTGAAATGCTACTGCATTGAGCACGGTAGTAGAGGACGCGTTTGTAGAAGGCAAAGACGAGCCATTATGAGCAAATGTCGTCACGACTTTAGCCTTGAGTGTTTTGTCATGCAAATCATCCAAATGCAATGAAATGTCTAACAAGGAGAAAGAGTAGTAGGAGAATTAGAGAGAGAGAGAGGAAGGGGAAATGATAGATGCACGTGTGCAAGAAGAATGTTCTTACCAAGATGAATGGGTTCAATGACAGTATCAGGAGCATATTGATTCACTGCATTTGCCGAAGCAAAGTATGATGACGACTTGCTCTTACTGCAGATATGAGGCATAAGGAATAATGAGAAGAAGAGACAAATCGCTTGAGCACGGTCCTGGGAAAAGAAGAAAAGGGGGAATCAGGGCTGTCGTAGACTGACATTTATGCCGCGGAGCAAAATTAAGGTTTAGGTAAATAGCGGCGAGGTATCACACACACACAAAACCAGCAAATCGATGACATGCGGATCCATCCAGTGTACCTTGTCCAAGGAGAGAATCCTAGGGATATCAATTCTCCACCATGCTCAACAAAGGAGTCAATTCAATTATGAAATAAAGAAGCATTCATCCCATCTTAATATGGTCACTGCAAGTGCTACTGTCTTTGTAAATACTACATGTTCTCCCAATGAATCTGCTTTTTAAACCACTCTTGTGGTATACATCTAGTCAATGCTAGGTAATTGGTATCATTATCGATACTAAATTGCCATCTTGTTGCCATGGCATGATCGCGTGAAAGGGGAAAGAAACATTAGCATCCCCACTTTTACATCCATACTCAGTATAGATCACCTAAACAATAAAACCATGTTTATAATTACCCGGTACCGTTTGCATGCCACGATCGTGATGATGTCGTGCGTGTAACTATAACTGACTTTTTGTTGACGAGACTACTTGAAAAGGAAAAAACAGACGAAAAGGGCACCTGGTCATCATTCTTTATATCAAGACAATGATTGCATGCACAGCCATGACTAAATCGAGCACAGTAAGCAACATTTTCCCATTACAGCAATATATAAGCTCTCCTATCATCAAAAGCCAATGCTTATATACAATAGCCAAAGAAGCTGATGCTTCAGGGACAGTGATCTCTTACATTGATGCAGACACCTTCCTGAACCCGCTATATTGATCAAAGTTATCTGAGAAGGACACCAAAGTGATAAAAGAAAGGAAACAAAGAAACACACAACGTGGATATCGAGTGTATTCAGGGACATCGCGTGGATGAGTGTACTATTACAAGAAGCCTTATGAAAGATGCTAGGAGTACATACCAAGGGACATTACGATGTTCTGCTGTCATCTTTACAGCCCATAAAAGGAGCTTTTGTCAGGAGTTAATGTATTATATCCTACAGCAGCAATTATGATGATAACTGGCAGATCCCCATATTGATGATGCTATCATTGTGTCATTGAATCATTACCCTTTCTTCCCCATGCATATACGTTTTTTTTTCTGGATTGACGGATCTATCATCCCCTAAAAGTGGTTCATTGTCTCCTTGAGTAACAGATATAAATACCAGAGTCTTTATTCCTTTACTTTTCTTTTCAAATCATCCCTACATCTATTTCGATCCTTCTTTTCAACATGGATATCAAAAACTTGCTTTGTCCTTCTCAACATAACGCTACCAATACCATGTTACCTATCGACGACTATAGCATCTATCCTGCTGTTCCCCTGACTCAGCAACAGCCCAACTGGTCCTCGACACTCTCATTACCTGAATCGGACGACAATGGGAGTAGTCCTGCAATGTCCTTTGTCAAATCGTCACCTTCTTCGTTCAATACTGCAACACTGACTTCTCCACCTGATTCACCTATCATTCCTCCTTTGCCGACAACATATTCATCCTCAGCAACCCTTCGACGTCAGCATAAGGGTGCTCAAAGTCGAATTCCATGGACACGACAAGAGGATGAATTACTACAACGTGGATACAATCAAGGCTTATCATGGGCAATGATCTCGTCAACCTATTTGCCACATCGATCACGTGGTTGCTGTTGGGGTCGCTTCAAAACGCTACAGACCAAAATAGTAGAACATCGTGAATGGGATGATAATGAAGATGCACTTTTGCATATGGCACTAAGGAAACATGCCGATCTCTTCAAGCATGCTTGGAAGCTCGTATCACATGAATTAGGCACAAAGCGTTCATGGCGTGAATGCGAATCACGATCCATCAAGTTATCATCAGGTCACATGATCCGTAAGCGACATCTTTATTAACAAGCCATCTTGCATTCAGTCGATACCCCATTACAATACCTGCCATGTACATATCATTGTATTCTTTTGACACACGCACACAACACATTGCTTGATAATAGTCTAGTATCCCTGCTGATTTTCCCTTTTTCGCTTGAATAGAAGACATACATCATTTGATACATATATAGCGTATATTGACTTTTATGGATATGTATACTATCTAAGTGGCAAGTCATTGAGTAGGATTGCATCATCAATAGCCATTGTATCGATCATCATGTTTGTTGTCAGTGGCACCAAGATGTCTGATAATGTTCACAGCTGATGAAGAGAAGGGAATGCGATTTTGAGCTCGCAGATCAGTTTCTGGTGACATTGGAAGGCTGCTATTGATATTTTGGTTCAGTCGTAGACCTCTTCGGAAGTTGCCTCGTGTTGATGCAAGATAAAGTGAGAATGATCGTGTTTGTCCATCATCCACTGGCACTCTTCTTAGTTGTGTATAGGCTGTAGAAGGATCCAATAGCGCATAGTTGAGATAAAGCACACCTGCCCATGGACTACGAACGTTAGGTGCAATGCTGGCGAGTTTCTGTTGCCACTCTTGACCAACCTAAAAGATATTCATGAGACTGGATCCTGATTCATGTATCTGCTTACTTACAAATTCTGGAGTACGAATGTCATCGGCAAGAGCTGGTGTCATTGGAAGCTGCTGAATACCATGGATATACTCCACATAGCGTCCAAAATAAGTGGTCTATTGTTATGGCAACTATCAGTCATTTGCATACATGTCATTACCAGTCTTACTTACGTAATCGGCTTTTTGCTCAAAGTAAATACCAATCACCTTGTTCTGGATGATATTTGGTGGTCGATTCTTGTTGTCATCGAGCATCCAAAAGTATTCATAGGTTGTTCTCTTGGTAATGGCTAATTGAAGTGCTGCAAGATTCACAAGTGCATCATTGTTGGTAGCCAATCCCCATAGTTTGGTGCCCCAGTAAAAGTTGACAGACTATTTTGAATGTACTGTCAACCAAGAAGCATGCGTAATCAATCATTCTCTCTTTACCTCTGGAATCGATTCTTGATCACGACCATCCAATGCACCATTGATCTTGATACCACCTGCCCAACTATGTCCTGCAAACCAATCCCAATTCCTGAATGGTGCATAGTATGGATCATTGTCCACTGGTGTATTGACGTCTCGAATAAGAGTTTCAGTCCATTGTGTAATCTCATTTGATCTCCAATGAGGATCCAGATAGTGGATAATAGCAGCTAATGGTCGTGTATCAGTACTTATTGAGTCCTTTTTATAGTCATCTTACCAGTGACAATCAAGTAACCTTGATGATAATGGTGATCATTGTACAACGTATGACCAAACTCAGCATTGACATCGCCTTTACCACCCATTGAAGTTGGAAGACCATCTCGTGCAACAATGCCCCTGTAGACACTATCATAGCGGAATGGATCATGCTGCCTGTTTTCAAGATAGGGTAGGAATGCATTCTTGAGCTTCTCCAATGATGTTGCAGCAAGTTCAGGATTGCGTAACTGAGTGAGCTCTGGTTTGTTGAGTACCAGTGCCAACATGGCAAACTTTTGTAATCCTTTGCCTGAGAAATAGTTGTCGTCCAACAAAGTCTCTGCTGTATAATCACTTTGGAGATCCTTATCCATGGCAGCCATGATTTCATTGATAGCTGAAGCAGGTGCTGCTGGATTCAATGGAAGCCATTCCACAGGACTTAGTGACGACTCTACAAGTGACCAACGCGATCCCACTACTGCTGTCATGGCACCTTTTGTAGCTGATTGTAGCGTAAGACGTGTCCTCTGTGTATTGGTCAAAGAGTCCAAATGATGTGGATATGCATACATGAGAAGCTTGTCTGCTGAATCGCCTTGCGTTTGCCATTCAATATGATATTCCCCTTGTTCTCGACTACCTTGAGCCCTAAGTCTACCACCTGTTGGCCATACACCACGACTGTTGTCTAGTGTCGACTCGTCTCCAGCATTGGGAAGCTTTGCAACACGAATGGGACCATTGTAAGGACGGGATGCAACAAGGTTCGAAGTGCCGTCTCTGTGAAGCTCAAGAGGTTGATCGCCAAGTGCATAGATAAGAAACGTGGTTGTTGGATCGTCATTCATGGATATCTTAAACTTGCGACCCATGAAGCGTTCATTGCCTGAATGGGAGTCAGCTTCGACACGAATGATAGCATGTTGGGTAAAGAACTGCGGTGTCAAATTGTGATAAATGGCTGTAACATATGCCATGCCGCGCACCAGCGGAAATTCAATACGACGTTGATCACCAGGGGCAGTAGATAATTCCAAGTTGGCTGAAAAGTGATCCCATGACGTTACTGATTGTGTTGGTTTTGAACCAAGTCCCCATTCACTGCACGTAAAGCGAAGATCAACCACTACGCTATTGATCATGTATCCTGATTCTGTATATGGTACATCATTCATGGGTGGATAGGATCCAAATACCTAGACATGTAGTAGTTAAAAAGAGTCAGTATGAATGAATAAAAGAGTGAATGCTTTCATTACTTTTTTCGATGGCTGTCTTATACTAAGACCAGGATTGCCTCCATATCCATCAAAGATCCGAAGGGTATAAGGATCAGGTGTAGTGGGTGCAAGATGCTCTACACTATGGTAAAACAGGTTACTGATCCATGAATTGGTAGGTACCACATTATTAGATCGTGGATCAGCATATTCTGGTGGATATGGATGTTGTATCTTTGGGAACAAGTTGGTATTGGGTGGACTTTGTGATAATGGGACAAGGAGATCCATCATTGCCGTATTTGCTGATGAGAAAGGTGCAGCTGCGACTTGTGGACTCCATGACATGATATTATGAATTGTTGCTGCTGCAGCAACAATGTTGATGATCCTCATCCCGATGCACCAATATTTTTCTGTAATAGATCAGTTTGAAAGACCTGTTGATTGTTGATACGTTTTTATGCTGTGTACCTTTGAGGAAGAACCAAAAAAAGAGAGATCTCGAAGATTTATTCGCTTGATCGGTATTATGCGCATGTTGCATTATCACTCGGAGAATAAGCACCCTTTCTCCTTGTTATGTACGTATACTACTATCCTTTACAGCTGTCTATTCTTTTCTCTTTGAAATATGTTTTGAAACTGGCTAATCCCTTCTTTTCTCTCTCGATACGTAATAACGGTCTAGAAGATCAGTAATAGGTGCATAATGCTTGATAAAAGTATTAGTTGGTACCATAGCTGCTGATTGTTAAGCATAACCAACATTGGCATGAATGAATTCTAGGATGTTTGCATTGGAGATGCTTATAAGACTTGATCATAACGGAACTATTCACAGCATTCGACATGATGATGTAATCTAGTATGTCATATGATCAGCACTACTAGTCATTGTTTGCATTCCTAAAACACGATGAGATCTTTTAAAATGTCAAGTGTGATTCATTCACTATCAACAAAGAGTTGAATGCTATCTAGATTCTAGAGTAAGCAGGACTAAAGATCATCTAGTTGAGATCAAAGTCATCATCAATGCATTCTTTCTTTATATCAAAAAGATCACGTGACCAATGTCAAATCTGAAAAACAATAAAAGGTACAAACCATCCTAGGATGGTTTGGTTGTCGTTATCGTATGGCTGATTAGATCAGTGGCCAATGATAATACTTTTGATATTGCTGTGTAAAGTGATTGTTGTTTATTGCTATGACTATGTATGATATATATATGTTTTGCTATCTATGATTCTATGAATGATGTGGAAGATGCTAGTAAAAGAGCTTCTAGCAAATGCCATCATCAAAAGGAAGGAAAAGGAAAAGCTTCTAGAAAGAGCCAGCAAAAGCTGTTGCACATAGTCACATGACTACGACAATACCCCCTCCCGAAAATCTTGGTCGCCCTCGACCAACACAGAAGCAATGGTGTTGGCAGCATCAGTAAGTTGTCTCCAGCGTGCTCTTGTAGCAGTGGGATCATACCAAGTGTCAGGATTTCCATCAGCCTTGTTGATATGTATTGGTCGTAGTCGATCAGTATGTACCCATGACTTGTATGCTTCACCATTCATGCTGTGCAACTTGTATATGTCCGTGTCGAGATTTCGATCAACAATCTTGTAAGGTCCACGCCAATTGTATTCCAAACCAAACTTGTTTTCATGCCGTAACAGAACAAAGTCGCCAACTGAGAATACTTGTTTCTTGGTGAGCAAATCCCATTGTGCTTTATCTTTTTCACGATCCTTTTGCATGCGAGAAATAGCTTGAGCACGAGCATCACGTAATGACCGAAGTGTAGGAAGTCGACTTGAAACAAGCGCTTGTGGATCATCTTTGGGCTCTTCAGTGATAACAGGACGTAAAGGATCACCAGGCAATTTGGGTTCTTGACCATAAACCATGAAGAATGGGCTCATTTGGGTGGTTCTGTGTTTGCGAATGCGACATGCAAACAAAGCAGTATCAAGAAAATCATCCCAGCGATGTATATCACCATGTACATACTTGCGTAACATTGACTTAAGGATGCCATTTGTACGTTCAACCTTGCCATTGGATCGAGGATGAAAAGCTGAAGTCAAATTGTGCTTGGCTTTGAGCCGGCCAAGATAGTGATCCAAAAACTTGCCCATGAAATTAGCGCCACGATCAGAGACAATTTCTTCAGGACATCCAAAACGCATCACAATTTCTTCATGAATGAACTTGGCAATAGCTTCACTAGTAGCATCAGGGACAGCACGTGCAATAGGCCAATTGGTTGTATAGTCGACAGCAACAAGGATCCAGCGATTACCATTGGTAGTGGTAGGCAGTTCTCCAATAAAATCCAGATGCCAACGAGAGAAAGCAGGAGGAATTTCAGTCAAATGCATTGGTGCATGATGTGTGTTTCGATCAGCACCTGCAGCCAATTGACACTGTGAACACTGAGAAAGCCATTCTTGGATATCTTCTTTCATATTGGGCCACCACCAACGTTTACGCACCAAATCATACATTGTAGTCATTCCTGGATGTCCAAAAGCCTTGTGCATCTCTTGTACAATATCAGCACGACGTGAAAACATAGCAAAACGGACTTCTTGAAGAGTGTTGTTCACCTTGACCTTGCGAAATACCATGTCATTACGCACAACAAATTGGTCACGATGTTTGCGTAACAAGTCAGCATAAGATGGGGGCCATTTGTCTTCAGCTCGCAGATAGAACTTGGGCCAATCAGATTCTTGAATAGCACGAGTTGCATAAAGATATTCTGGTTCCATGTCTGATTCATTGGAAAGACAATGAGCACCATCACGACGAGAAAGAATATCAGGAACATGGTTGTCTTTGCCAGGCTTGTATTGAATATCAGGGTCATACAGCTCCATTTCAGCAATCCATCGAGTCAAACGAGGTGTAGGCTTGCGTTGAGATCGGAAGTACTTCAATGGGTGATGATCCGTGAACACAGTATAAGAGCGACCTTCAATAAAACATCTCCAAGAGCGTAGTGCATGCAGGATACCCAAAAGCTCTCTTTCTTGTGCAGGATAATTACGTTCAGCAGGAGAAAGCTTCTTGGATTCAAAAGCCAAAGGATGCAATTCACCATCGTCACCTTCTTGCAAGAGTACAGCACCAACACCAAAATCGGATGCATCAGTTTCAATCACAAAGGGCTTGTCTGCATTAGGTGGTACCAAAGTGGGTGCTTGAATCATGCGTGACTGAATCTCTTCAAATGCCGCCTGACATTCAGGTGTCCATTCAATCGAACGCGTCTTGCTTCCAGTTCCTTTTGTCAAGTCAGTCAATGGTGCAGCAATAGTTGAGAAGCCACGAATGAAACGCCTGTAATGTGACGTCAAACCAACAAACTGCCTCACTTCTTGAACATTGGTGGGAGTAGGCCATTCTTGGATTGCCTTTACCTTGGACTTGGATGGCAGAATGCCTTGAGCGCTCACTTGGAAACCAACAAACTCCAACTCTGGCTTGTTGAACTCGCATTTCTTGAGATTGGCATACAACTTGTGAGCTCGCAAACGATCCAACACCATACGAACATGCTTGAGATGCTCTTCTTTGGTACGGCTGTAGATAAGGATGTCGTCAAGGTAAACCAGAGCAAACTTGTCAAGATAATCACCAAGGACTGAATTCATCATACGTTGGAATGTAGGTGGTGCATTAGTCAAGCCAAATGGAAGCACTTTCCACTGCCAAGCACCATATCTTGTATTGAATGCTGTTTTGGGAACATCTTCAGGCCGAATGCGTACTTGATGATATCCGCTCTTAAGATCAATACTGGAGAAGTATCGAGCACCACCAAGTCGTTCCAGACATTCATCAATTCTTGGTAAGGGATGTGCATTGCGACGTGTTACAGCATTAAGAGCGCGATAGTCAATACAGAGTCTCATGGAACCATCTTTCTTGCGTACAAATAGGACAGGAGCACCCCATGGAGAATTGCTTGGTTCAATCAATCCCAAAGTCTGCAGTTCAGCCAATTGTCGTCGTAGCTCATCCAATTCGAGAGGACTCATTTTGAAAGGATGTCGATTGATAGGTTGAGCATCACCAGTGTCGATTACATGTTCAATATCACGGTCTGGAGGTAAGCCTGGTAACTCATTCTTGAAGACATCAGCATATTCATGAACCAAACTATCAAATGTGCCATCATATTTGTCTGCCTTGTCTGCTGTGTAGAACAAATACATCTCACTGATAGCCTTGGATCTTGACAATCTTTGGATCTCGCGATGACTGAGAAGATACGCCAAATCAGGAATCTGTCGTTTACGACTTGGTGTCAAGATGTGAATATGGTTGCCTTGCTTGATTTGCCATGTGTCGTGTCGCCAATCTGGTACTGGTTGTACATGCTTGAACCAATCTCTGCCAAGAATGATGTCGAATTTGGTATCAAACACATATGCCTTCCATGGATGGATGTAGCCGTCAGCCATTGACAGTTCAAAAGAGACAAGAGACTTGATCGCCATAGTATGTCCACCAGCTGTTTCAACTTCTCGTCCTTGCACCAAGTGATGTGTCATGTTCTTACAAACACGTGGAGAAATGTAAGACGTGCTAGCACCAGTATCAAGCAAGACAGTGACAGGTGTTCCATTACAGGCCATAGAGTACAAGGGCAAATCAGATTCCTTTATTGTGTTCAGCTCTTTCAAATGGGTCATATCTAGTTCCAGATCAGGTGTCGGCTTGTTATTTTCAATATTGGGTTCTTCGGCAAGATCGATAAGCTGTTCTTCAGGTACTTGTTGTACAGTCGTTGTTGCATTTAGGGAGTTTTGCTGATTGGTTGTTATGCGCGACAATGACTCCCTTACATACGTCGCGCCTCGTCTTTTAAAGCCTTGTCCTTATTGGGAAGTCGTTGAGCAGGTCTGTAACGCCATTCACCAGGTAAGTTTGAAGGGCAGGAACGTTGCATATGACCAAGTCCTCCACAATTGTAGCAGCGAGGTAGATCTTGATTCATGCGATTGTCACGACGAGAGAATGTTCTTGAAACACGCCAATCATTACGACGATGTCTTGTTTGGACAGCATCCAGATCCATATATTCAATATCACGAGTTGGTTCAGGTCTTGTCATCAGTGTAGTCTTGTTGCCAGCATTCGGATGTAACGACATTGCACCTTCATATGCAAATGCAATCTTCTCAGCTTCAGCGGTTGTTGTTGGAAATTGGGTACGCACATAGACTTGAACATGATCAGCCAATCCACGCACAAAACGATCCAAAGCTTCATCATCAGTCATTGTTGGAATTTCGAGCCAAATGTTGCGGAAGTCGTTCACATATTCTTCAACAGAGCCAGTTTGTTTCAAAGCAGCCAATCGGTCACGTGCAGTCTGATAAGCGTTACGAGGTCTAAATTCATCCAACACCAGCTTGCAGAATTCATTCCAAGTGCTTGCATGATGTCCAACAATTTCTCTTGTACGCCACCAAGTGTCAGCTTCTCCTCGGAAAAGATTAATGGCATATTGGACCCGGTCAACTTCATCCATTCCAGTAACTTCAGCATAACGTTGTACAGATCGTAACCAGCTTTCAGCAGCGTGTGTTGTTCTTGTTCCATGGTAAGTGTCAGGTTCTCGTAGCTTAGGTCTAAACATGGGTCCTTTTTGGTTCTCCTGGTTCTTCAGCAGTTGCGTCAATGCCGTCAAAATAGCAGTATTCATGTCTTGTCCTTGTTCTTGCATAATAAATCGTTCTTGACTCGTAATAACTGGTTCTTCGTCTGATAAATCGATTGGTTCCGGTCCTGGGGTTCGGTATTCTTGAAAAGCTCGGTTGTTCACAGATGGATCGTTAAAAGACATCAGCTACCAATTGTCGTTATCGTATGGCTGATTAGATCAGTGGCCAATGATAATACTTTTGATATTGCTGTGTAAAGTGATTGTTGTTTATTGCTATGACTATGTATGATATATATATGTTTTGCTATCTATGATTCTATGAATGATGTGGAAGATGCTAGTAAAAGAGCTTCTAGCAAATGCCATCATCAAAAGGAAGGAAAAGGAAAAGCTTCTAGAAAGAGCCAGCAAAAGCTGTTGCACATAGTCACATGACTACGACATGGTAACAGTGAGATTCGAACTCACGCCTCTTGCGAGACCAGAACTTGAGTCTGGCGCCTTAGACCAACTCGGCCATGTTACCAGCTGTTTTTGACACGGCCCGTGGTGATATATATACTGGATGCCTGCTTGTTTTGGAAAGTAAATGTTTTGCAATGAAAGAAGTGTCAAGATGCAGCGGAGTGGTCAAGGAAGATGATGGTGAAGACGAGAAGTCGATATGGAGGCTCATTGTTGAGCAATTTCAAGTAGAAGTTGAAGACTGAATCATTGGTCGGAGCAAGTGGTAGCCTGCAGTTCCCTAGCGGCACCCTGTGCCTTCATTGTACCTCTTGGCCAATGTTTTTGTATAGAGTGAAACATTGTTGTGGCTGATCCCTTGCCAATAAAAGGGACATCAAAATAAAACTTTTTCGAGCAATCGATTGTTCCTTAAATCATTTTTAGTTGTTGCCTGGTATCAGAACGACGTTGTCAGAACGGTACAGGAACACTATTACTTTTATTGACATATCTGATCTGTTAAGCTACCGAGTTATAAGAATCCCCCTTTCCCATATTATTATTGTTACTACACCACATCTGGGCGTATCACACGTATCATTTTGGTGGAGAAGCTGGGCGTACAAAAATCATATCAAGCAATATACGTCCTTAAAATCATATACTTTATTCTGTGATTATGCCTGAAGACACTGGTGTTACAAGTAATACTATGTTCAAGACGGATGCATCCCTGAGCAAGTTTTTGGCTAAGCCAAAACACTTCAAAGGAGATGACGACGAGAATCCGTTACGATGGCTGAAGAGAATCAATCGCATCCGCAAGGGTGTACCTATGGGTGACCTACAATGCTTGACAATGGCTGGTTCTTACCTCACTGGTGCTGCAGAATCCTGGTGGGAGATGGTTGAAGATGATGTTGCTGATTGGGCCCAATTTGAAAGGATGTTTCGTGCAAGATTCGCTGGAAAAGATAAGCATCATATTTGGTGGCACAAGATTGAAAGTCGTCAACAAATGGCTGGTGAAACTGTTGATGAAGTGGCGAATGATCTGAAGGAGTATTTTGAGCTGTTGGAAGTCGTTGATGATGGCATTCGAATCAGACACTTGTTGAAAGCACTCCGCGAATCTATTTCTTATGAGCTGGAACAAAGAGCGACATTGTCTACTTACGAAGAAGTGGTGCGTGAAGCTCGTAAATTGGAAATGGTGCAAA
The DNA here is from genome assembly GCA_008728235.1 of Lichtheimia ramosa. Classification (NCBI taxonomy): domain Eukaryota; kingdom Fungi; phylum Mucoromycota; class Mucoromycetes; order Mucorales; family Lichtheimiaceae; genus Lichtheimia; species Lichtheimia ramosa. The sequence continues at coordinate 2,294,541 of CP031823.1, forward strand.
GCAAGTATGGTCGTGGTGATACAAGTTCCTTGGGTATATCATCAACAGTGGCTCGTAATCAAGTTGGCTCTGAAATTTCACCTTCTGAAAGTGCTAGTGCAAATGTACAAAGTGGCAGTTTGTCATCACAAATCAGTGCATTGGCAAATGAAATTCAAGCTCTCAAGATAAACATGGTGGATGCTCGTCGTTCTCGTGGTCTACGTTGTTGGAATTGTGGTGCTGAAGGACACAAAAGGGACCAATGTCCAAAGCCAGTTCAAGCAATTGACCAGGGAAAAGACAATGGACGCCATTGAAGGAGGTCAGTGGTGTCCCAAACAATACAAATCCTCCAAACAAGGCAGCTGACGTCAATTTGTTGCATGGAGTAAAAGTCTATGCGCAAAAACGTGGCCGAAATCAAGTATCGGAGAATGGTAGTGCTGTGGCTACTGCTGCTGTGGCAAAGAAGAGAGGTCGATCAAGTGGCGATGTTGTTGTCAATCAAGATTCTGTTGGTGCGAATGGTGTTTCTGGTGGCGTACATGTGCAGGCGGCACAAACACAAGACATGGATATTGATAAAAGGTCACCAACTGAGGAAAAGGCACCAAAGAGGAAACGCCAAGTGCGTAGATTGTCTGTATCATTGCAAAAGAAAGACGTTTGGGAGAGACTGAAAGATGTCGATGCAGGATTGTCCATGGCGGATTGGGTGGCAATGTCTAGACATGCTGCTAAAGATCTGCAAGATGGCATACGCTATCTACATGGACGTAGACCAAGAGGGAATGTGGGTGTGTCTGCGCAAAAACAATCTTCAAAGACAAAGGTCCCTGTGAACTACGTTGATTTATATGATGAGCATGATATGACAGATTCCTCTGATGAATGGGCTTATTCCGATGATGACAAAGGTACCTTTAGGTCAAATGAAGTGAAGTTGGATCTGATACGTTGGCTTGGACTGATGTGGATGATGCTGGATATGACTCGGAAGACACACATTATGACTATCCGTATGATCTTGACAAGATGAGAGAAAGTGCACCTTTACAAGCGCCAATCACTATCAATGGACATTTGGTGCAAGCAGTGTTTGACTCAGGAGCAGGAGTATCAGTTATCAGTAAGAATCTTGCTGAAAAGGTTGGCTTGGCTACAAATGGCGATCAGTTGGTGGTGGAAGCTTTTGGCGACAATGCTTTACCTGCTGGTGGTATATCTGTGGCTGTACCAGTACGTGCTGCTGGAAAATTGCGTCCTGAACACATGACAATTCAAGATGTCAAAGGCGATGTGTGTCTGTTGGGTACTTCTTGGCATCGTCAGTATGGTATAAGAGTGGATCATCAGAATGGCACCATTCAAATACCTACTGGACATGGCAAGGATGTTGTTTTGTTGCAAGGTCGATATCCAAGATCAGATCAAGACGAGAATGTGGTGTTGGCAGTGAGTGTTTCTGGTTCCAAATCAAGCATGGTGGACGTGGATGATGATCACAAAGGCGGTGCTTTGGATTCAAGGAGGGAGGAGCCTGCAAAAGACACTCATTTGCTGAATCGATATGTGGATGAAGTGCTGGATGACTCGATTGGTGATGATGATGAAGTGCCAATGGAGATCAAGAATGTGGTGGATCAATATGCTGGTTGTTTTGTGGAAGTTAGTGGACTTGGTCGTGTTAAAGGCGTTGAACATACCATTCCAACTACTACTGAGACACCTATACGTACTTCACCATACCGATTATCTTGGGAGGAACAGGATCATCTTCGTGATGAATTGGATCGCTTGTTGGAATTGGGACTCATCAAGCCTTCTGATGGTAAATGGACGTCACCGATATTGTTCGTGAAGAAGAAGGATGGTACTCTGCGTCTATGTGTTGACTATCGAAAGCTGAACGACATCACCATCAAGGATGCTTTCCCTTTGCCAAACATTGATGAGCTTCTGGATTCAGTGGGTGGTGCCAAATATTTCTCAACACTGGATGCTGCTTCTGGCTATTGGCAGATACCATTAGCAAAAGATTCCATTCCCAAGTCTGGTTTTACAACAAAGTGGGGCACTTACACTTGGCAAGCCATGCCATTTGGTTTGTGTTCTGCTCCTCAAACTTTCCAACGTGCTGTGACCAATATATTGACTCCGTATATTGATGATTTGTCTATGTCTTCATAGATGATATTATCATCTTCAGCAAGAGTTTGGAAGATCACAAGGTTCATCTGGAGAAGGTGTTTCAAGCATGTCGAGCAGCCAATTTGCGATTGAAGAAGTCGAAGTGTGTTTTTGCTCGTACTGAAGTTGAATATTTGGGACATGTCATCTCTGCTGAAGGGTTGTTGCCAAATCAAAGGAACACTGAGAAAATCTTGAAGATGCCTGAACCCAAGTCTTCGAAGGATGTCAAAGTATGGCTGGGTACAACTGGATATTATCGGAGACACATCAAGGGCTACGCACAAGTAGCTAGGCCTTTGACCAAGTTGCTCAAGAAGGACATGGTGTTTATATGGGGTCAAGAACAAGGATTAGCATTTGAAGCTCTTAAAAATGCTTTAATCACACCTCCTATACTCGCTTACCCTGATCGTAACCAAGTCCAAATCTTGACGACTGATGCATCCACACATGGTTTGGGAGCTGTGCTCTCACAATCACCAACTGGAGACTCCAAGGATGAACGTGTTATTGCTTATGCTTCAAGGTCGTTACGTGGATCAGAGAACAACTATGCTGCTACTCATTTGGAGGCACTGGCAGTAGTTTGGGCTGTCGAACACTTTAGACACTTTCTGAGTGGGAGGCGCTTCATACTGTATACTGACCATGCTGCTTTGCCATTTGTCTTTCAACAAGCAAGACCATCGGTGAAGTTGACGCGTTGGGCATCTAGTCTTATGGAGTACGACTTTGTGGCGCGCTATAGACCTGGTCGTGCAAATCCAGCTGACGCGTTGTCAAGATTGCTACCAGTTGACGATGTTGACGAGGAGTTGAGTGAAGAAGAGGAGCATTGGGAAGAGTGAAGGAATGAGAACAGAAAAGAAAGAGAAAAGGAACAAAAAAAGGTTAAAAGGCAGTAAAAAAAAAAGGGAATACAAAAAAAAAGGTTAAAAGCAGTGAAAAGGAAACAAAAAAAAGAGTAAAAGACAAAAGACAAAAAAAAGAGAATTGAGCTTCGGGAAGAACACTATTACGTGTGTCTGGGTATCATGCATTGTATCACAACCCCCTTTTGTATTACACAACACATCAAGACTATTATCACATCAAGAACACATCAAGAACTACTATCACTATCAAGAATACATCAAGACTACTATCATCATCAAGAACACATCAAGGCTATTATCATCAAGAACCCTTATCAAACATCTACAAGACTTTATCAATATGGATTATCCAAGGTATCTGGCGCTCTATTATCTCTTAACGGAGAATCGGTTCCCTTTGGATTGTGACAATGACTACAAGAAGAAACTGCGCAACATTGCAAGAACTTACGTGGCAGAAGGTGGCAAGTTATACAAGAAGCAGAAGGATGGCAGCAGAGGATTGGAGGTGTTACACGAAGGCAATGCAGATGAAGTTATACGGCGAGTGCATGAAGAAGGCCACATGGGCATTAACAATACTTGGAGAAGACTACGATTGAAGTATGAAGGTTATCAGCTGTTTGAACGTGTTCGCAACTATGTGAAGAGTTGTGAGACATGTCAGTATCGTCAAAGAAGAGGAGTGGTGCGTACAGAGAAAGCAAGACCTATTGAAACACCTGAAAGACCATTTTTTATGATTGGATGTGATGCTGTGGGTCCATTTGGCAAGGAGGCAACTCAACAAGGCAATCGTTACATACTGGTGGCAGTAGATTATCTTACTCGTTGGCCAGTAGCAAAAGCTGTACTTGATATCACGGAGACTACTACAGCAGATTTCCTTTATGAACAAGTTGTTGTGAATTATGGAGTACCAAATTACATCCTGACTGATCGTGGAAGCAATTTTACCTCTGGTTATGTGCGTGAATTCCTGAAGATGATGGATTGTCGACATATTACTACTACAGCGTATCGTCCACAGGTGAATGGTTTATGTGAAAGGATGAATGGTACTATCACATCAGCTTTAGCCAAGATTGCACGAGATCATGAAGATGTACAGCAGTGGGACAAGTATGTATCAGCAGCTTTATTGGCAGCAAGAACTATGGTGAATGAGTCTACAAAGTATAGTCCAGCTATGCTATTGTATGGATATGAGTTGAGAACACCTGCTATTTGGCCTGCACCTCGTGAAGACTTTGTCGAAGGAGAATTACATTTGGAAGTGGCAAGCAGAATCAAGTGTATACAGCATTTGGTTGATCAAGCAAGATTGGAAGCACGTGAACGTACCAAGGAGCAACAACGCAAGGCAAAGATGAGATATGATGCAAAAGTACATGAGAAGCCAAGGTTTATTGCTGGTGATATGGTGCTTATGCGTGATCAACGACCTGCTGGCAAGTTGGATGACAAGTGGATTGGACCTATGACTGTTGTGAAGGCGAATAGTGGTGGCACTTACTATTTACATGGTCCAAATAAGCAAAGATTGAAAGGAGCAGTACATGGTGACAATTTGGTTCCCTGGGTAGCAAGAACAAGCATGATTCCTGATGTTATGGTGCAAAAGGCGGATCAACAATTTCGTGCTTGGTTGTCAAGACGTGGTGCTTAAAGAAGAAGATGTGCAAGAATTCCAAAACATGCAGAGCTTAAGGAGGGAGGAGTGACACGGCCCGTGGTGATATATATACTGGATGCCTGCTTGTTTTGGAAAGTAAATGTTTTGCAATGAAAGAAGTGTCAAGATGCAGCGGAGTGGTCAAGGAAGATGATGGTGAAGACGAGAAGTCGATATGGAGGCTCATTGTTGAGCAATTTCAAGTAGAAGTTGAAGACTGAATCATTGGTCGGAGCAAGTGGTAGCCTGCAGTTCCCTAGCGGCACCCTGTGCCTTCATTGTACCTCTTGGCCAATGTTTTTGTATAGAGTGAAACATTGTTGTGGCTGATCCCTTGCCAATAAAAGGGACATCAAAATAAAACTTTTTCGAGCAATCGATTGTTCCTTAAATCATTTTTAGTTGTTGCCTGGTATCAGAACGACGTTGTCAGAACGGTACAGGAACACTATTACTTTTATTGACATATCTGATCTGTTAAGCTACCGAGTTATAAGAATCCCCCTTTCCCATATTATTATTGTTACTACACCACATCTGGGCGTATCACACGTATCATTTTTTCTTTATATTGAGTACACAGATCAATCAACCAATTTCCTAATTTGGAAGGTAAAAATTGACGTATCTTTATCAATATGTAGTTGTAGCGGAATAATGCACAAAAACGATGATAAAGTTGGTATAAAGATATGGGAAGGGGGGCAAGAGGAATTTGATAGGAAGCGTATTTCAAAGCTGTATTCAAAGTCATCTTTGGTGGTGGTAGTCAAGGTCCGACGTGCTCGGTGCGCGAATTTCAAGAGCAGCTGTCCTGATTGGTCATCAATGCATCTTTCTCAGAATCTGGAAGTCTCCACTGCTACAGCACTGCTGCAACCTTTATTGATACTTGTTCACACAATTCCAACAACAACTATACCAATGCACACTTGAAAGACAACAACAGCACCAATGGAGCTCGACATGTATTGACTAAACAAGTTTGGGCAGCAAAAAGCTTGCTTGGGAGGCCTTTTGGCTTGAAACGTTATGTTCTTTTATTGTCAACCCAACTTCTTCTTTCACCATTGTACCCCATGCGAACAAAACCAGCACCAATGGCACTTTTACTACTTTGGCAGCACTTTTGAACGACAAGAGACTTTGGTCTAGACGCGTGGTTTGGCATTTGTCGCGTGTTGGCAAGTACTCTTTTTGTCGCAGTCTGTTCTTTCCTTTGTTCGTCTCCAGCAAGTTCCCCTTTCTCAATTGACTCCATGCTACCAATTGAACGACAAGGTCCAAGCAGTTTACGCCTGAAACAAGTCAGCAACATTCGAGAACAACAATGATATACTGTGGAAACGCGTGTTTTGTCTATCATCCCCAGTTGAGGATCATCTTGTTATTGCAGTCAGCCTTTTGCTCTGTTATATCGTTTGCTCTCTTTGCCACTATGTCTTCCACTTTATAAGACATTGCCAAGCACCAGGATAACATGAGGACCATGGAGAAAAAGGTGAAATACGCAATGGGTCATAGGTAAGGTTGTGGATGGATTACCAGCAATGATACTTATCTTACCCTGTATCCGACTTCGAAAACTATTGACAGGTACAATTACAACGCTTGGATGAAGAAGGAAGTGTAGATAAGATAGACATATCATTGACATTATGGAATGAAAGATGATAATGGAAATTATGTATATTGTTGTCCTGTACTCATTTGTTGGGATGGTTCATCTTTAAAGCAGAAAGAGCTGTTGGTAGTATAGTGCTTGTGTAGTGACATAATGTCTTCAGCAAAAGCAGTGAGCATGTGTGCTTCTTGAATGATAAATAAGGTTCTGGCGTTTCATATGTTTTTGGCTCTCTTTATATCAAACAATGAACACTTTGGTATCATGGTTGCTTAATCGAAATCCTACGAATGAACATAGGATTTGCAGGCTGGTTGTGTTTTTCAATGTCATAAGATCTGTCATAGAAAGAGCCTTATCGGCATTGTGTACATGTCACAAATCAACCCAAGCTTCATATTACGGTAAACTTTATCTTTCGCACATGGTCATAGATAAACTATGTGCAGACATGCATCTTGAAAGTAGTTCGCAATAATGGAAAGGCGGTATCATCCATCACAAAAGCAAGCCATAAGGAAAGACAAATCCAAAGCCTATGTCATTTAAAGTGAGGATCAAAGCACTACCGACTTTGTATAATATACATATATTAGAACAAGGTCAATCTAACACCAATAGCGATAAAGGGTTGTTGATATAGAAAAATGCACCGGAACTATGCATGCAATATGGTATCACAAGTGACCCCAGTGGAAGCACATGCATCAGCTGTTGGGTAAATGAAACTGCAATGAAAGGCTAAGCATTGCCGATCATCCCGTGTGAAACCAGCATATAGCTTTTCATTTGTTCTAGACTGGGTAGTGCAAGATTTTATTACACAAATGCGTAGATATGGATGAGAACATGTTGATAAAGAGTGTACAAGCATTCATCAAGCAATTAGGCGGATATATGAATGCAAATGGCATTGGCATGTTCTTGGCTCGCGCGCCTTGTAGGTCCGTCGAGGGGAAATTAGGAATGGCTGGCTTGTATTTCAGATTTGGAAACTGGCGCATGGTACTTTTCCCGAATCAGCGGGATGCCATTTATTTTTAAGACAGCTCAAGTACCACCCGTATCCGCTTTGTTCCTGTTTCCTTCATAACTTTTTTTAAGCTCTTTCATTTCCTCCCACACATACACGTATCCCAATGCAAAGTACAACAACCACTACTACGACTAACACTGATTCTATCGAGTTGAATCACATGGATGCACTTGCAGCACATCTCAATTTCAGTACGTAATTGTATCTTTTTCACCCCCTTTTGAGTCAACATGCTTACACGTTTTTGCACGCGTATGTTTCAGCTGGTCAAGACGTAAAAGTACTTCAAAATGCAGCTACCAAACTTGCTCCTCAGATCGATACGATGATTGATGCTGTTAGAAATCAGCTTTCTTTGCACTTTTCTATTGATCAAGATATGAAACTTGGCAATGAATCTTTACGACGCTATCTGGGGAGAATCATGACAGGCCCCTATGACAACCGGTAATAGATCATAATAGGCATGAAAAAGAGGAGATGACTGATCAACATGACGTAAATGGGGTAGGTTTTTCAGCTATTTGAAATGGGTGGCTAGCAGTGACAAAAATACCATCAAAACCAAAAACAACACCAGTCGGCATGACTATGCTTATATCACTGCGGTGCTTGGAGCATTGGAAACGGTATTGATCCGTCACATTGTATCGCTCAAACTCATTACAGAAGCCGAGACTTTGCAAGCATTTAGCAAACTTTTGTGGATGCAGAGCTACCACTTTGTGCAAGATGCAAGCAATACCAAGAAATCGACTCGTATGCCAACACTAGCTGAATTCTTATGGGGTGTACCAGTCTTTTTACGTGATTGTCCTGCATTTCCAGTGGTTGTTGGTGCATTAACAGGTGGATTAACTGTATACTTTTGTTTCAAGAAGCAAGTCCTTGTGGCATGATCAAAGACATTCATTGTTTTCTAGTTTCTTGTACAAACTTACTCAGTGGCATTATACATATAAAAACATCGATACCAGACCTTTGGTCACATGCCTTCTTGAAGGTTGTCAATCATTCAATGACTCTGATTTCATTACGTTTTTGAAAGAGATCATCATTTTGTTTATTCCTTATGCTACTACTAATAGTTTTCCTTGGCTTCTTTTGGAAGTACTTCTCCCTTTCTTTTAATCACGCCCAAATGCAAAATACGATCGCCTGACATGGCAACTGGATTCGAGCTACGACCAATCACTATACCACTACAAGGTGCTACATATTCATCCACGACATTGCCAAAGATATTCTTGATTCGTGCCATAAGATCTCCCTTGCGAATGATTGTGTTGATACCTGGATAAACTTCGAGAACACCACCAGTCTTTGTATAGATCTAAGTCCATCATAATAGGTAAGCTTCTTGTCTATCGTCAAGAAATGATATCATCATACCCAAAAGCCTTTGGAACAAAGCACAGTGTTTGGAGGACCACTACTTCTTTCATCTTTGGGCTTGGCATTATCCATGGGAAACATATCGAGATGATCCAAGATACGCATGACACCCATATAGGACCACTATAGTAAAAGAATCATTAGTAACTATTGACAAAACCTTATTCCTCTTTGTTACCTGTATATACTGATTTTGGAAGAGTTGTGGATTACCAATTTCAACAGTAATAGCCTTGATACCACGTGCTGCTGCTGCAGATCGCAATGTGCCTGTTTGGTTTTGTGTCATCAGTCTCCTACATTGTCAATCAATGATGAATGTCCTTCCTACCATCTTGTCCAGAGTTGTGAAGCACAATTTGGGGTCGCTGCAAGTGAGCCAACATTGCCGATCCAGAATCATTCTATCCAAGATGAAAAAGAATGAGCAAACAATCTCATGTTACACTATCCTTTAATGCTTACCATATCTGCACGAACATAGTATGAATTGATACGCCCAAAGCTTGCAGTGTGAAGATCAATCAGATAATTGAATTGCGAAATGACCTTGTTCATAAGCTGGTAGCAATAAACTTGAGAAGAAAAGCCATCTTCTTTTCCAGGGAACAGTCGATTCAAATCACGTCCATCAGCATATTCTCGCTTGAATTGAAGATATCCAACCATATTGACACAAGGAATAGCAACAACAGTACCACTTAGGTTCTTGACATCAATTTCAGAAACAACACTACAAGTATTGATGAGTCAGTCATCATGATATGATACTTGAGATATCACTTACCGATGAATACATGGTACGCCGTTCAGCTCATTACCATGAAGAGCAGCTGTAATACCAACAACAGGGCTAATAGCAGTATCACGTTAATTAGCCATCCACAACCAATTTTCACTCAATGAAGACTTACCCATCCTTGGATCCTCTGCAAACAATAGCTGGTAATCTTATCCACTCGCTTAAACCTTGTTTCACCATCTTGATCCATGCTGTGCTGATAGTGTTGAGAGGAAATTCTTCAATAACCAAACGATCACGCACTACAGGAGGTGGTACATCTGTGTCTTGTGGCATCAAGGCAAATGTAGGTGGCGTATACAGTTGTGTCTTGTCAAATGTGCCTTGCAGCATTGCAATACTGTCACGTCGCATGCCTTCATCCACTGATGATAAGCCTGGGGCACGTAAATTGGTCTCCAACTCGCCTTGTGGTTCAGGGACAACGTATCCATGCGCTTTCTCTTTCAGGTTTTGAATAGGTTGCTCATCATATACAACAAGAGAACTTCTGCGTCGCAAAGATCGTTTTTGTCCTCCTAGTTCTGTTGGTATTGGCATTGTTGGTGGAATAATGGCACTGTCTCCAACACTACTTGGTGCTTTCTTGGACTCTGCTACTTGGATGGTGATAAAAGTCGCATCTAAAGATAGATGTGTTTGTTCACATATCACATGTTCAATGCATCGAATCACTTACCTAGATCTGGATGTCCAACAGTGCCAGACTTGTCACAAGGCTTTACAATAATACTGGTAGGACTGGCTTCTTCATCTCTCTCAAGAAACAAGGTTTGACCTTCATTGAGCGTATATACGCATCCATTGAGATGATTCTCATCCAATTCAATCCTCACGTTGCCTTCAACGACATATAAAAGTGCAAAGGTGCCAAGTAACATGTTTTTGCCTGATTCACCACTCTCGTTGGAAACAGGTTGACCAATCTTTTCAATGTTGAATTGTGCTGTTCCTTGCTTTCTGTTGATCACGAATTGTAGATTGGTGACAGGTGGATTGGACACTTGACAACTCGTAGGCCTAAATCAGCCGACCCCCAATATTAGCATCATGTGGAATCATCCTCTTGTATACATACCATGATCCATTCCAAGTGTATGGGAAAAGTGGTTTGACTGTAGTAGACATTTCTTCGCCTTTATGATTCAAGAGGATCGTGGAGTTCTTTCTCTTGCCTTGATTGGGTAACACAATAGTCGTGCTATGTGTTGGTTCATTAGCATGACATTCCTTTCCATGTTTGTTATTTATCATACCATTCATAACCCGGGAACACTGAAAAGTTGCAGTTGGCTTCAATAACATGCTTGCTTAGACGCCAAAAGAAAGGATCTGACTTGAAGTCCTTATCTGGTGGATGAATGTAGATCTCTGATGTTTCACCAAGACCATTCTTCCAAGTTTGTGTACGATAATCACTACAAGACAACGCTTCAGTGTCAAGTCCACTCAATGACATTGAGTAGCCATACCTGGTTCCCAAACGCTCGACATTGAGCAACCTAGGATCAGGCGAATCGGACTCAAGAATGGAGCCCTTTGGAACGTCAATGTCGGTTATACTCATGTAAGCAGTGAAAGGTGGTGGAAGCCAGTGAGAAAAAGATAAAAGGAAGAGAGAGGCATCTACCAACCACTGGAACAAACAATGATGTATACACACCTACGGATGCTCCCAAAAAGATTGGTCACACCTTACTTCCATAGACCCCTACACTAATCACTTTTCAATCCCTTCACACTCACTATACAACATGTACGTACTTGCAATACATCTATTACTATATCTCTTCCTTGTAATTTGACTTGTATCCTTACATGCATGCTTTGTTAATAACAATGAAGGCGTGTTTTCTTTGCATGAATGAACCATTAGTCCCGAGGATCGGGGTAAAGCTTATTCAACCAATCAGTGACCTGCTTATTGACATGTTGTCCCACTACTGCATGATGTCTGTGTATAATAACCAGCTTTAAGCTTGTCTTTTATTTTCAATCATTGCTCTTTTTGCCTTTCAGAACAGCCCATTTTTGGACCTTGCTGGTAACATAATTCTGGACCTTGCAATCCTTTTGTTCAACAGACACGTCTTCTGGTATCTTCTTGTCAAGTTGTTGATAGGCTGAGAATTGTAACACAAAGAAATCAAGCTGACAATCTTCGAAACTCCATCCTTCGTCATCCACACGTACACAGCCATTGTGTGTTTTGCCATCAGGAAGCTTGACACCATCTAGCTCCTTGACATATAATGTAGTACCACGTTTAAGGTCATTGGATGCCACACTGACCCAGGGATCGAGTGCAATATCATCGTCAGAACCAATACCATAAGGATCCTTTTTGCGATCGACTGTCATGAATTTGTCCTTGCCATCATCCAAATTGACCATGACTCCGCTTTTGAGCAAACCAGTGCCTTCCATTTGGAATTTCTACAATGCATTGTCAATTATATATGTAGGCAATTATGCTTTATGACAACTTACGTCATAGGTGGTCTTGGATACCTTGGCAATAGTCTTGCCGCTCTTGGTTTTGAGCTCCTTGGTCTTTGATCCTGTCAAAGTAACACTATCGCCATCATTGTTCATATCCTTGTCACCTTCTTTGGGAATCCAGTATCTAATCAATATGAGTAAGATGAGCATTGACAAGGCAAAAGATTCACAACACATACTGTGTCAATTTAGCATGCTTGTAGCAGCTCTTCAAACCACGTTTTTCTTGTTGAACAGGGGCTGCCAGAGCCGACAATGTAAAGAGAGAGAATGCGAGGAGGAAAATGTTGTTGAATTTCATAATGAATGGTATGGGATCAAATGATGTTTTGTATATGAATGTGTGGAGGAGAACCTGCTCAGATGAGAATGATGATGTGTATTGTACAACAAAATGAAGGGATGGGGATGAAAGGAGAAGTAGTTGTTCCTGACAACGATGTCTTGATGACAACTTTAGCATGTCAAAGGCTCATGTATTTATACCTGCTGAAATGCAATGTGTCACATCTTGATTACACAACGCGGCGGATGTAGTCATCATTCCGAAATTCATTATCATGCATAAAAACAAGGTGTGATCCTTTCCACATGGATGATTCAATTTGTGATAATTACACTACTCCTTCTCATGGGCCCTGGAACCTGAGCTATTGTTCAATGCAAGGTCAGTATGCAAGGTAACTTTGCTGATAATCGATTATCCGAATCCAAATGTCTTTTCATGTACACTGACAACAAAACTGGCAGATGCGTTTGTAACAAGAACTGAGATTGCAAGGGTACATTTTTATTTGATTGCCCATAAGGGAGACTTTTTGATCGGTGATTCATTGACTGAAGGATAATGAAAGATGTAGGTCACCTACTTATTTCGGGGAAGTACCGGCGTAGAATTGGGCAGTAGGGTTGTTGTACAGAATCTCTTTTAGGGAGAATGACCTTTTTCACCAAAACAAGAGGTCCCAATTGTCTTAATTGCTTCTTCTGGTGAATGCTCTGAATTGATAATTGTCAAACAAAAGAAAAATCCATTGTCAGCAGCAGCAGCTGATCATCCTCAAGTAAACAATCATTTAGCATTTTTTCCTTTTAGCGTAGGAGGAGTGGACCATGAAAAAGAAGAATGACCACCATCATTATGATTGATGATTGCAATGACGAATATGGTCAAGTTGAATCAAGCATGTGACAGGGGAGATTATCAACAATGAAGACATTCATGGATGAGAAGAAAAGGCATGTGTCAAAGGTGCTATAGTAGACTACAAGAGAGCTTGCTCCGTTACTGGTTTTTGATTCCGCTTGTCCTGTGTGGGAGGCCTGGACTTTCTCTTGTGCCTGCAATAACGAACGCATATTCGTCTTGTGCCAAGCCTATATACAACACTCTTTCTTTTGCATCCAACCCCACCTCATTACAACAAAAGCATGGCAGCACGCTTTACGCTGGCAAGTGGTCTTACCAGCAAAGTCAATGCGTTTTCAGCCTACTTGTCCACCTTTTCAAAGCGATCGCTGTCTTTACTAGCACTCTTTACCATCACCATCTCGGTCATATTCCTTTATTCCTCCCATTCACCCAACTTTCTATCAACAACACCAGATGGCTTTCGTTTTGGACGTAACGAATCGCATCTACTGTCACCAGGAGTATACGATTGTGGACACAAGTGTCTTAGGCCCAAAGTGGAACAACTAGAGCCTAAACAAATATGGGAAGCATGTCTTGATCCAGGTGTTGTACCCGAATACTATCTCAGTGTCGTCATGGTTTCCAGGAACGACAATTATGGTGGAGAGCAGTTTCATCGATTACAGAATGCTATTGACAGCACCTTCTTGATGGCCGAAGAAACCAAGACCCCGATTGAATTATTACTCATTGAATGGAATCCACCTGTTGGTCGTCGTCGAATTCGTGATGTGTATCGGTAAGTGCATTGGATGATGATATCAAGAGAAAGTACACAAGACTAAGACTGATTTACAAGGTTTCGACGATCCGCTTACTTGACTTATCGAATCATTACAGTATCTCGAGAAATACATGAGTCATTGCATGGTAGAGATGATGGTTCAAGTATCTATGAATTTGAAGGCAAGAATGTTGGTATTCGATTCGCAAGAGGTGAATTCATTGTTTGTACCAATCAAGGTAAGGGGGGAATTAGACTTGCTTGCATAAAGCATCATGTTGCATTTTGGCTAATCTTTATTTGGTTTGATAGATGACATTTGGTCCGCCAACATGTACAATGCCATCATTTCACGTGTATGGCGTAAAAAGGTCTTTTATACTCAATTCCAAGATAGTCATATTCCGTAAGTACTTGTTTTGTCACTTGTTATATACAACTACTAAGCACATTGTATCAGATATCAAAACTTGCCATCGACACTTGTCAAGCTGACCAACTTTGCCACAGATGATCAGATCGTTGAAGCATGTCCTCATGATCGATATGAACGTGGTCATTTTACACTTACTCCTCACAAGGAACTCGATACAAACAACTTTTTGGAGATCACCAATGAAGCTAGCGATTTCACTCTTGCACATCGTGATACATGGAAAATGACACATGGCTATCGAGAAACAGGAGCAAAATCATGGATGGATATGGAATTGTTATTGACAGCCAGTTGGACACTCAAGATTCCCATCAATTACAGCCCAGAGCCATTTACTTGTCATCAGCAACATGAAAAGGTGCATCATCCCAACTCTGAAAAAGACAATCAAGGTGTGGATGTGGGTCGAATGATGCGTGGAGAAGAGATAAACATGAACAACAAGGATGAATGGGGCCTACAAAACATTGATTTATGGTCAAACAACCTTCAGTGTGAAGTATTTCGCGGAGGCATTGGAATGTAGCAATAGTAGTAGTAGTAGATATAACACCACCTTTATATAAAGCACACTTAATTACACCAATACATCTATTTCTACTTTTTTATGTGATCACAGTGGGTTCAGTACGACCAGTAAACTTGGTGAGTTGTGACAAGTCGAGAGCGACATCAATAAGAGATTTCAATGCTTTTTGGGTATCAGCAGCATATTCGGATGCATCATTGGAGTATTTTTCAACATAAAGACGCACTGTAGCACCTGAGGAACCAGTACCAGAAAGACGAATCACCACGCGTGAACCATCAGCAAATACAATGCGAATACCCTGCTTTTGGGATACACTGCCATCGATAGGATCATTGTAGGAAAAGTCATCTGCTTGTGCAACAGTAAAAGCACCCAAAGTCTTGCCAGGCAATTCATTCTTGTCAATCATATCACGAAGGCGGGATACCATTTCCTCTGCACCCTTGCCATCCACTTCTTCATAATCATATCTAAATATCCACACACTTTTAGTATTGTGATTCCTTTTGTCGCCATTATGATTTACCTGGAGAAGAAGTTACGTCCATAGATTTGATAATGTGTTTGAAGGATATCTTGTACACCCGATCCAGGCTTGGTCTTGTTAACATGGGCCAAAATGCTCAACCAGGCTATATAATGTCATTAGCACATCATATTGGTAGTCGTAGCACAATAAACTTACCAAGTACTGCCCATAAACCATCCTTTTCACGCACATGATCAGATCCTGTTCCAAAAGATTCTTCGCCACAAATAGAACAACGACCAGCATCCATAAGATTACCAAAGAACTTCCATCCAGTGGGAACTTCAAAGTATTCGAGACCTTGCTTCTTGGCTACCAAATCCAAGGCTTGGGATGTAGGCATACTTCTTGCTAGACCATTTACGCCATTATTGCGAAAGTAAGGGATAGCATCCTTGGCATAATGAGCAATGATAGCAACACTATCACTAGGAGTGACAAAAGCGTTCTTGCCAATGATCATGTTGCGATCACCATCACCATCAGAAGCAGCACCAAAGTCAATACCTTCCTTGTTGACACGTTCCACCAAATCATGGGCATAAGTCAAGTTGGGATCAGGATGTTCTCCACCAAAATCAGGCAAGGGGGTGCATCGCATGACACTGGATTGGGGAAGACCCAATTCTTCCACAAAGATACGTTGACCATAAGGACCAGTGACTAAGAAGCAAGATCAATATCGTGCAACGTTACTCTTTCGGATATATTTACCTCCATTCATGCCATCAAATAACATGGTGAAACCCTTGTTAGTGGCAAAGAACTCCTTGATAGCATCAAAGTCAAAGATAGTCTTCATCAAATCGACATAGGCATCCACACTATCAATGATATCGACTTGCATACCACCCACGGTCTGAGATCCAAGTGTAGAGAAATCCACCTAAACATAAGACATATTTAGTAACATTACATCTCTCCCCAACAATTCTTTTTGAGATACCTTGGGAACATTGGTAGCCATCTTGATCTCAGTGATAGTCTTTGAAAGTTCATAGATCTTGTTGGTGATATTTTCAGGAGCAGGTCCACCACTAGCAATGTTGTACTTGATACCAAAGTCATTCTCAGGACCACCAGGGTTATGAGATGCAGTCAATAAGATACCACCAGTTGCATTGAGTTGGCGGATAAGGTTGGAAACAGCTGGAGTCGATAAGATTCCATTACGACCCACCACGAGTTTGGATACCTAAAGACACGCGTTAGTTATCATGAAACCAAGTAGTTGCAGTAGTAGTCAACTTACACCTGCAGCAACACTAAGCTTGACAATGACTTGAAGGACTTCATCAGAATAGTAACGACCATCACCACCAACAACGAGTACAGCTCCTTGAGCAGGAATGGCATTCAGAATGGCTTGAATGAAGTTTTCAGTGTAGTTGGGTTGTTGAAAGACTTTGACTTTCTTGCGAAGACCAGAAGTGCCTGGTTTTTGACCATCAAAAGGTTGAGTAGGTAGAGACTGAATATCGAGCACCATTTGGAAAGTGAAAAGGCGGAGAAGAGAAAGAGTAAGAAACAACGCGTTTCTGGGTTTCGCCACTAAATAAAGCAGCCCAACAATGATCCCTGGATTTCCTGGTTACGCGGAGATCAAGCACAGACAAAGCTTTTTGCTTACCTACGCAACTTATGTAAGCCTTTCATTCCGAACACACCGATCCGAGGAATGATAGCAACTGACACTTGATATCCTACTGGCATAGATGGAGTTGATTGTTATTGTCTTTCACTAAGGATCACTCCTAGTTTTAACAATGTCTACAGCCATAAACAACAGCTTGAAATAAACAGCAGTCCATGACTTGTACAAGAATTCAATGCTACCTATAGCTTAGTGAAATAAAGTCATCCACTTTTATCAATGCATCATGGACTTGGTCATGTGAATTGGGGTCTTATCATGTGCACAGGAGGAGTTGGATGTGATTGGATGTGTTTTGTGCTGGAGATGACGACGCTGCATGAGTTAACCCACTTGTTCCGCTCTCGTTTTCCCTCTTTAACTTTTGTATCTTGCAACATGTCAGTACGAGACGTTTACAGCAATATTTATTCAACATTCCATTCTATGCGAGAGTATCTTGCTCCAGTTCTGAAGCATTCCAAATTCAAAGAAACAGGATGTCTTACTCCTGAAGAAGTAGGTGTTTCCTAATGACGAATCCGCAGTAAACGAGCTCCATTCTCACGTATATGACTTGAACTTTAGTTTGTTGCTGCTGGTGAATTCCTTGTATACAAGTGTCCTACTTGGTCTTGGTATGTATACTATAGTATTGTATTGTGTACCTGGGATATTGACATACAGTGTAGGGAAGGTGGATTGCCTGAGAAACGTCGAGATTATCTTCCCAATGACAAGCAGTTCTTGGTCACTCGCAATGGTCAGTAAAACATCAATGACAGCAGAGAGAAGAGGATATTGATATGATCATAGTGCCATGTGTACGTCGTGCCAAGCAAATGGAGTATACAGGCGATGAGGATGATGTGAAACAAGTGGACAATGATGAAAAAGATGAAGATGGTTGGATGTATACACATAGTTCAAGAGGTAAATGATGCTTGTCCATTATCCTATGCCATTAACGCTTGTTGTCCTAGAAACCAAGACAATGGACGAGATAGCTCAGATCATTATGGATGAAGAAGAGGAAATCAAAAACAGTTTGGACAAGTTGGATCTGGACAAGGAGAAAGAAATGCCACTTGAAGACATTCCTGACATTGATGATATCCCTGGTATTGATGATGAAGATGACCAAGTAATCGAAGAAGAAGATCCTGCAAGTATCACAATGACAACCTGTCATCATTCAGCATCGTACTAATACTATCACTTATTAGGCTACAGCTACTACTGCCACAGCAGGAGATGATACTGCAAAGTAAGTACACAAGGACTATCAAGAGATAGATAGGGAGAGCATTAGGTATTCATCATGTGAATAGTGACAAGATCTTGCAAGTCCGGACATATGACGTATTTATCACTTATGACAAGTATTACCAAACACCACGAATGTGGCTCTTTGGTTATGACGAGGTATGTATATACGATGGATATGGGATCAAATAGTTGTTGACATGTTACATGTATCCAGCAACGTCGTCCACTACCATCCAGTCGCGTATTTGAAGATGTGGCACAAGATTATGTGAAAAAGACAGTGACGATTGACACGCATCCTCATCTCAATATGAATTTGGCTTCAATTCATCCATGTCGTCACGCTGAAGTGATGAAGAAGATTATTGAAAGAATGGGTGACGGAGTCTCGGCTGGTCTTGCGGAGAAGGAGGATCAAGAGTCTGGTATTCGTGTAGATCAGTAAGTTTTTCTTTTTCGGGAGGAGGAAAAAACTAAGCCCAGCTATCGATGACTGATTAACATGTGTCGTTATGCAGATATCTTATTATCTTTCTCAAATTTATGAGCTCGGTAGTCCCGACTATTGATTACGATCACACTATAAGCACTTGATAAAACTTTTTTTTTCCTTTTGCAAGAAGAAGCATATATATATGTAGTATGATTGATGTTTAAAAGTATACTAGTAGTAGATTTAGCCTTAACAAGGTATTACATGGACATTGTGTGTTGTGTGAAAGAACTATTTACAAATGCAAATGATGGGGGGATTGTGTAATAGGAATGTTAGCAAAAGCAAGGGAATATGGTAAAAGAAAGATGCAATGCTTTAGGAGGAAGTAGTAGTGGTAGCAGCAAGTGATTCTGGGCTGCAGCCATAATGCAGGACTTGGTGCAATGTCTTCTTTAACAAGGATGGAATGACGGGCTTACTAATGCATCCATTCTACATGTATCAGTCAGTAAATGATAAGGAAACATAAATACGATTACCAATAAAGCACTTACCATGCCAGCTTGTGCATATGCACGTTTCCAATCAGGTGTATCATTGGTAGTGACAGCGACGATAGGGACATTGCGGTTCTGGACCAAGATATTGTATTCTTTTGATGCTCGGATATGTCGTGCTGTCTCCATTCCATTTAACAAAGGCATATCAATGTCTAGCAAGATGATATCGTATACGTTGGTATGCATCATTTCTAATGCTTTTACTCCATTCTTGGCAAAATGCAGCTGGTGAATGATATCTCCCATATGTATTTTTAGAATACGTGCCAGCACTTGAAGATTGACATGGTTGTCGTCTACAAGCAGAGCCGTGATTCGTCCAGCCAAGGCGCTTCTTGTACGACGTGGCATACACGAATAAAAAGACTCATCACTGTTGTACTTGTTGGGAGAAACAGGATTTGATGATGATGGATAAGGTGGAGGAGTAGCCAATGGGGGGCTTAATGGTGATGTTACATCAGGTGTACTTGGTGATAGAAGAGGTGGTGGCATAATGGCGGTATCATAAGAGGAAGAGGATGATGATGATGATGATGATACATGGCTAATAGCAGTAGTAGTAGTAGTAGTAGTAGAGGATGAAGCCAATGGTGAAGAAGGAGATGATGGTGGCATGATGATTTGTGAATAGCGTTGAATTGGTGGGCGTTGTTGTGAAGAACGTCTTCGATGTTGTGATCGTTTATTGTTGTTACTATTTGATGTTGTTGAAGATTCATCATTGGAACGACGACGATGATGTTGTTGAAAAAGCGAAGAGCCTGTAGAGGCTCTTCGGCCATTGTAGCCAAAATAATCCAATGTGTATACGATTGTGAATATAAAAAGAAGAGAAGAAGTAACAAAAATGAATGAATGATCTTGTATGGAACACTCTTTATAGGAAAAGACCAGGGAACGCGCGCCTTGTGACACATGGCGCGACCTTGGGGTCGAAGGCACATTCGAGACTCAGAATGGGCGCGTAAATCTTTGTTGTTTACATGGAGTCCGATCCAAATGCCATTTACCATACCACTCTTTACCAATGTTATTCTGATAATCATATTTAGCAATCAAAGTGGCTTTATTTAAGAAAGATATAAAGAACATTCTATCATTGGATGTAAATACTTGTATAAAGATGGATTGCAAGTAGTGACAACAAGCAATGATTGGCCATGCATGCAACATTGATCACAAATGTAATTAGTGCTGCCCAGACCCAACCAGCTTGGGCTCGTCGCTCTGTGTTACCCTATACATTTGTCGGTATAACCCATTCTAGTCAAGCGGATCTTTCCTATATGGATAGCCATTGTTGCTTGTTGTTTATTCCCATTCACAATATGCACATTTGAACCTGGATTGTTCCATTACAAAGTATCATTTCTGCCAAGAACAAGTGATTCATACCAAATAGAGATTATGAATATATGCACACAGCCATTCTAGCAGTGGCGTACAAAGACAAACCCAATGTTTACCCCCGCTATTGCTCAGCCAAATCATTTTGCCTTAATCAAATATATTAGCTATGGTACAAAAAGCAGAAAGTCTTTACAGAAAAAGAAGATTATAAGCTAACGTCTCTTGACAGGCCGTCGATTCTCTTCTCCTTGATCCAGTGTACGCTTCTTTTCACGCATAGGAGTTCCACTTAATGTCCATGGCTTCTTTCTTATTGACACATGGGATGGTCGTCCACCTTTCTTCAATTCAAGCTTGGTTCTTGATTTCAACTCCACTTCTGACGCACTCGTTCGCTGTTTTTGTTTCTGATTTAATGCAACATTTGGTTCTGTGGATGATGCAAGTGGTGTTGAAGATGAAGATGGTGCAGTTGTAGTGGTAGTTGTAGTAGCAGTAGTCGTATTAGCAGCAGCAACATCAGCTGAATCAGTGGATGCTTTTTCAGATTGTGATACAGTGGCAATAGCATCATCAGTTTTGCTGTTGTCCTTGTTATTGTTCTCTGTAGGTGTATTGACTGTATTGGATGTCGTTTCTTCATGTGATTGTGTATTGTTTTCTTTGGATGATAAAGTAGTGTTGGTTGTAGTAGTTTGCTGTGTCGTCGTTGATTCTGTTTCCTTTTGCAGTGGTGTTTTAGATGACTCGGATGATGTTGTACTTGTAGTTGAAGCTGTTTTTTGTGTTGCAGTCAATCCAGCCTTTTGCAGTGGTGTTTTAGATGATTCGGATGATGTTGTACTTGTAGTTGAAGCTGTTTTTTGTGTTGCAGTCAATCCAGCCTTTTGTTGGCGTGCTTTGGATGATGCGATAGGTACTCGTGATTTCAAACTAGATACAGCTGTCTTACTGATAGGTTTTCTAAGTATGGCTGATGATGATGATGGTTTAGGTGGTATTCCAGATGGTGTTCTTCGTGATAATAGTGACGATGTAAATGATGTGGATTTACGGGTATGTTTTGATGATATAAGTGAACGTGTTGATGTGCAAGTGCTGGATTGTGGAGCTGGTTTTGTGCCGAGTTGTGGTACGCTGTGACGACCTGCTGCTGGTCGAGTAATGGTAGGTTGACGCATACTTGGAAGACTGTTACGACCATGTGAAACTGTGCTTGATGATGTGCTTGTAGAGCTGATAGAGCTAGTGAGACTTCCAGAAGAGCTACTTTTGCGAACAAGTGGTGGCTTCAAGTGTTTCTTCTCATTATCCAAAAGACCATTCTCGAAACTAGATAATCCTGTGTAAGTTGACATATTCATATGATACAAGTGTACATATTACCTTGTAGCATTATCTGGCATCTTGGAAGCATAAGCTTTATAACAAGCCCTGACAGCAGTACGCACTTCAGCTGATGGTTTGATGATACCAGCACGAATAGCGGCTTCAAGACTTTGAATATGGGGTTGAATGTGTTCTGGAGTGTTGTTCTGGATACATAATTCAAGACATGTTGCTGCACTTGATAATGTTGAGTTGTTGGTGACTTGAAGTTTGTTGTTATTGGTGAGCATGGCAGAAAAACGAGGAATAAGTCGAGGAAGTTTGGATGCTGCAATCACTGTCTTTAGACAATCCAAAGCTTGCGCAACGATCACTTTCTTGGTACGTGCAAGCATACGAACAAGGGATCCATGAAACATGTCGTGAAAAGGCTCATAATCACGTTGCATCGTTTTTGCTAAAGTCTTGACCAATTCAACAGCTGCTCCAGATAGACGCGTACGCTCGCTCAATAACTAGAATAACAAAAAAGGAAATCAGCACTTGACGCGATCGCGTTGTGTAGGGAGCAAATTTACCGCATGGTTGATACCATCACGCAACGACTTTAAATGCTTGCCAAAACCTTCGTATTCATGTGCGTTGCTGTGTTCAACCCAATTCTTGATATTGTTCAGTGCTGCATTGAAGAGTTGCCATGTCTCGTCCGTTTCCTTCTTTTGAAAAAGTGCAAATACACGCCTCATTTCACGATCGAGCTCCACTTTGGAGGAGATCTGGTGTCCAAGGATACTTTGTCAATGTCGTCAACTAGCAACACACCTCTCCACCATGTTCTATACCTTGATAGGCTTTTTTGGGTAAATCTCCATTAGACTTGTGCAAGGAGCAGCAAAATCAGTGCAAAAAACAAGTTGGTCGTGAAAGGAAAGGAAAGGCACGAAAACAAGAAGCGCTGTTTCTTACACCAAATTGAATGCACCCTTTGTATAACGTCAACAATGAATTTCATTCCTCAAAAGACTACTACTACTACTAATATGCATCATTACAGGTTTATAGCTGTGAAGGTGCTTCAACAGTACGCCATGCATTATTAAGGACACCACGATAGTTCCACACAGGATATTCTTGTTGTACATTCCCAGCTGCATCAACTACAGTGGTATTCATGGTTATCATCAGCTATTCACTTGCAGATATGATTCCTTACCAGCACGACTGACAATACGCACTCCAGGATGACACATTACTTTTGCTGTCCATAGGCACCAACCCCAAGCATGAGCTGCATCATTTACACATGGCTGATACAAGTCTGCTATAGTCCATGATTCACCATTGTCACTCGATACATCTATTTCCAAAGAGTTAGAAGTGAATCTTCTTGAACAATAAAGACATCACTTGCCTACACGCTGTATACTTCGACCACCACCTAGTATATGATTCATTATGAATACTGAAGAAGAGTTCTAATTGACACTAGTGTACCTGATAATGCATAACCTTGCACAACTATTTCTTTTGCTTCTGACTGTTGTAATGTCTCACCATTGGGTGGTTCACAGACATAAGATTGCACATTATATTCACCAATCGATGGGACTTTGCTCCAATATGCTTCTGCTTCTTTTTCATTGGATATCTTTCCTGGTAATAGCTTGTAATCTCTTTGTTGAAAGTAGGATGACGACTCGTAAGGCTGAATAGTAATCGATTTGAGATACTTTACAGAACGTGCACCAATATAACCTATATAGATACATGAGCATTTCTCTCTTTCTCCTTAAGCAATGGATGGCTCAATTCATGCTTACCAGGAACAACAACTCGCAATGGGTACCCGTGATCACGAGTTAATGGCTTGTGATTCATCTGTAAGTTGTTATGTACGTCATTGTGTCATCCAAGTTAGGTTGCGCAATCACACGTAATGACTTATTTTTACCTCGTACGCCAAAAGAACATCACCAAATTCGTCACTAAAGTTATATAACCGACTCAGTGGCTCAATGTCCCAAGCAGTTGTCCCAATACGTGTGATGGATAATCGGCTCTTTCTCAACTTACAGTGCTTTACACAAAGGAATCGAGGATCCATAACAGGTATCTTCTTCACACTATCCATGTATACAATCAACGCTTTGTCATTTTTGGCTCAATATAACTCCTTTTACCTGCTCCTCAGACGCAAATGCCACATGGAGTTGTTGTACATTACTGATTCTACAATGAATACCCACGGTCTCCAAGACATCTTTCAATCGACATCCACTATAAACTGCATTTCCCACAGCTGCTGCACCCCAAATCACCTAAAGAATGTTTGGTAAGATGTTGCATATGAGTTGTATTTGTAGTGTAGTGACTACTTGCTCCTTTGGTATGTTTCACTCGATGCAGTCCATCACGCCTGTTTCCCTGGAATACTTGTAGCATAAATGATCCTGTAAACAATACCAATTGTTTCAAAACATACCGCACACTATAAAGAAACATCATTCAGTTTGGTTGCATGGATCCATGCTTGCAATAAGGTACCTGCATTGCCATCATGACGTGATGTTTTTCAAACTTGTTGATCAAATCATTGACTGAAATCTGGTGACTCTGGTTGTCATGAGTGTTGATTGTAATAAAGTGAGTGGCAGCATCAAGATGCATAGGCACAGGACCATGCGACCGGATAAAATGAAACTGATCTGGTGTGATATAATGCTTGACAAGATCTTGTAGTCGTGGTTCTGCGTTAAAAGGCTTGTCTTTACGAATAATCAGCTGATGTGTATGACGAGAAGGCTCTTTAGAATAATCCAGGGGTTGTTTTTGCATATCAAGAAGGAGTAAAGTGGAAAAGAGAAAGAGAGAAAGAGAGAGAAGAAAGAAAGGAGGAGACTTGTTGATTGCTGCATCATGTTTCCCACGGCTGTTGAGTGGTCAGCTGATATTGCAGTTATGCATAACTTGCTGCTTGCCTGGCTCGTGCGATTGGTTTCCCTGCATTTCACTCCCAATACTCATTCAAACATACACAAATAGTGTTGTCACTGCTGTATCAAAAATATATATTACATTTGTATGAATGCAACTGCTTTGTAGCCTGCTTTGATGAAGGGAAGAAAGGGGGGAGGATACGGCTTTGAAGAAATGCATAATATGAAAAAAGGAAGGTACTATTCAATGGACCATCGTCGATTGTTTGCTTTCTCTTGTCCAATAGGTGTCATTGAATGCGATGATGCGCCAGTTGCTGTAGCCGTGGCATGTGAAACTTTGTACAAAGAAGGGAGTGATTGTTAGCCAGAAAAGGGGGTTGTTGGGAATCATGTTGCTACTTACTGTGATTGATCAGGCCATGATTGAAATTGCGTAAACAAAGAATAGACACTGGGACAGATACCACGATAAGCACAATATCGACACATACTACAAGGAGAAACAATGAGCATACAACAAGAATGCAATATGAAAGCTTTCCAACTTACAAAAGAATGTCAAAAACACTCGAGAACCAAGGAAGCGTTCAGGATCCTGATAGATCTGGACAAGTAGATAGATGAAATATCCCATACTGGTAGCTGCGAATGCATGGAACATGTACATGATGGTTTTCTTCTCACGTCGCAACTACAAGTGAAATGGGATAAGCAACCACGTTGGACAATCCTTTTTGAACATCATGCTTACCCCCCAATAAGCCATACATAACATAGTTACAGATACCACGCAACTAAGAATGATATGCTCAATCAATTCCTTGACAATGTTTGATTTGGCTTCATCAGTTGTTGCTTCAGGCCACCATGCGACGATAAGCAGTGCAAGATACTGAACAGAAAGAGCCAGAAGAAAGAAAAAGTCCAACTTGAGTAACATCATAAAGATCTGATACATCTTGTATCGATCTACAAATTGTGTCAGTGATTGGTGATTGACAGTGATGTTGCTATTTACCTCTCATGGCAAGATCGGCACCAATCTTTTTGTAGATATGCCAACCAAATTCCAGGTAGAGCTTGTATGCAAGGAAACAGAAAATGATACTGCTGACGATCATGATGCATATCATTGTAATTTCAGCCCATTTGGAAGCATGGTAATTGTCACCAAGGAATGCTACGACCAGTTGGATGTTTTGATCACCACCTTCAAAGAGAGTAGAAGACTGATGATACTGAATGATGGAATATGCGCTCATGCCAATCTCGAAACATATCAGGGCGATCAATTGAATGGTATTCTTTTGGTAGACCTATAAATTACATGTGTCAGCTGATCCCCAGGAACAGACATACTCCTTTATCTTTCACTCCTTGTACTTACTGCATCCACAACGAGACCGACAGTGAATACTTGTGCCACCATGAATAATATAAAATAGACAAGTAAAGATCGGGCATTGGCATATGCAGCCGTTAGCTCTAGACCATAGCCTTTTTGATCCAATCGCTCGCGATCAATGATGCTTATCTGCGTTGCGTGATAAGAGAAAATAACGGCTTCAAAGATGATAGCAAGTACAGCTTGAACAACAATAGTGATAAAGATAGCGCGTGTCCACCGTGATTCGCCAAACTGTCCAAGTGTGTAATGTACATGTATCAGTGCATAATGAAAAGGTGTCAAGAAGAGAGATACTACTCACAATGCGTGATATGATCCACATTGCTTTAAAGTCGTATGCTGAAGGGTATCAAGGAATATGCTGTAATGTCGAACTGTAGTCGCTTCGTTTTTGTTTTACACGTGGGATCCAAGTTTGGTTCAAGTGAAAGGAATTGACGACAATGCCTGTTGTTTTACGAAAAGGAAAGGAAAGAGATATCAGAGTATTGCAGAGCACTTTGCAATAGTGCTGTGCCGGTATGAAAAAGCGAGTGTTTAATCGTTTGTGTGTGAAAAGAGAGAGAGAGAGAGAGAAAAAACAAGGAGAGAGTACAAATGGGCTGTGGATATGGGGGAATGCTCTTTTCAACTCAGTACGTGGTACGAACAAGAAAGGCAGTGTGCTCCTCAAAAGTGATCAATACCAATATCAATTTCAACAAGATCTTCCATGATTCGAGTCACTGTAGTGCCAATTTGCTTGGTCATTTCTCGTTGTTGTCCCACTGATAGTCCAGCAAACTCGAAAATAAGATCACCATCGAGTACTGCTTTCGTGCGATTGGAAGACATGCGTTGTTTGGGTCCCTTGATCAGTCTATGTATCATCACTGTTTTAGGTAACCATCCATCACGTCTACTATATATAAAGACAACTCACCTGAATGCTCGAGGATTCAATCCTGCCACATGTTGTAATCCATTCACCAATTGACCATATAATGTATTCAATCGCTTGAATGTCTTTTCAGGAATCGGTGATACAGCAGATATGCTACCAGAGAATGATCCTACATTACTCAAGTCTTAGTAGCCTTGGCAACATGTAGTTTATGCCATAAACATACCACATAAACAGAAATGACGTCGACTATATCGATAAGTTTCACCATCTTGTATGACTTGTGGCAAGCGCACCATGGATCGTACCTGACCACCCACATGGAAGTCTCCTCGACGTATCAACTTTTGACCAGCAAAGGATTGGAGATCTATAAATAAGCCGTCAGTAGCGATTTCCTTTTCAGTCATTCATTAAATTGATCACTTACTGAAAGGTGCATATTGGAAGATATCCAAATTGTCATCCGTATCGCCAATCAACAAGTACATGGATTTGTCGTCAATAAGAAAGTTGACACTGCTCACTTCAAATGACTGATAATCCTTTGCCAAGAGCACCAACTTTGCAGGTTCTAGCTGAAAACCAAGGAACCAAACTGACTTTTGTGCATCGCCCAAAACAATGAAATTCTTGATAGCGCATATGCTAGTAACATAAATCTGTACATCGATGAATGCAACGCCGACCAAGCTTTCGTTGTCTTCGAAACTCCAGATAATGATCTACATTAATCCATGTCAGAACTTGAATGTCCGATCATTTCATATGTGTCACTTTCATACCTTGGATCCAATGCATGATACCAAATGACCAATCACATCACATAATGCTGTCACTGCACCCTTTACTTCTTCAGTATGCAAATGCTTATAACGATGGTTGGTTTGTGGATTGTTGGGTTCAGGAACGACTTCAATAATATCAAAGATTTGAATCTGAAACAAAAGAATTAGTAAAAAAGAATGACATTTCACTATTGGCTTCCTTACCGATCCTCGCATTGCAGTATCTTCACCACGTAGATAACCAGTGCCCACTGCAATAAAGTGCTTCTTGCCACTCTTTGTTTGCTTAGATTCAAGCACAGCACATTCGAGAGAGAGACCTTGCTCATACTCATTGAATTCAACACGATCCACTGTTTCCCAGGTCACAGGAGACACCATAAGCAATGAAAACTTGTCCACTGTTGGTAAGAAATCACCTTCCTTGCGTTCCTCTTCTTGGCCATCCACCCAAGTGCCATCATCATTACGTAGTCTGACTGGTTTGGGTTCAGAAACGAGAACAGAATAGACACGCATGACAGGATGATAGGCAATCTTGTGTACTGTTTGATGCAGTGGTACCTTTTGTACTACCCAATCCATGTCGTATGTCACATTGTCCACTTGTAAAACAGAAAGGCGCAAGTTGTACTAAAAATGCTCATATAAGTATCACTTTCTCATCATCAATCACAGCATACTTACATTCGAGTCTACAGTAATAAAGCCATGTCGGCAATTGACGTTGTGGAACTGTGTAAAGCCAATAATTTCTCCTTTGGCACTCATTGGATGAACACGCACGAAACTCTTGCATGAACACATGAGCCATACAGGTTGTGGACCAGCCATAAAGACACCCGTATAACCTGCCACATCATTGAATGGTATAAGACGTCGTCGTTCTTCAATCACTTCTGGTTCTTGATCTTGGTCTGTGTCAGTTGCGCCACGACTAGTTGTGCGAGATACATGTTCATGATGTACACGTGAAAAACGAAGAGCAAGTCGATCTCCTTGTATAGATTCACTGTGGCAATCTGTCAACTCTTGGTCACCTTCATGCAAGACTTCTCCAGGATCTGGTAGGTATTGGAATGCCTTGTATATAACAATGTCATTTGATTGGGTCCGAACCTTGAATAAAAGAAGCATCAATGCATGCTGTATCGTATAACATGTGTGTCATATCACTTACGACAAGATGGGGATCCTTCCTCTCTTTGCCGATATTGGTCAATAATATCTCTCTAATGCTTGTCGATACATTGTCCTCTAATGATAACAGGGATGACTTGCTGGGTGCTGCGGCATTGGTGGTGGTGTCACTTGATTTCTGATCAATCAACAATTTGGATAATGCATCAAAGTTGGGTGTTGAGAAACATTCTTGGAGATCGTCAAGGCTAAAGAGCTATAACACTTGATGAGTACACTTATCAAATGACATCATCTGATCTCCCATACCTTTAAGCAGCCATCCGTAGTATACATAATGCACCAATAGCTGATTCGAGTAACATCTCCCATGCCGCCTTGGATGCTCACATTGATCTCATCAATTCCTCCTGCTGATTGATCAATCTGGCTGTCGGTCTGTTCCTTTGTTTCATCCCTGTATAACATGGCATCATCATCATCCAATTCGATCGTGTTGTCGGCAGGTTTCAGATTGTCCATGGCGATGGATGCTGGTTTTTCTGCTGCTTCAGTTTCATTCTGATCACCATAGAGATCAAGATCCACTTCATCAAAATCCATATCCATTGTGTTGCTTGGACCTGGATACATTTTCTTGACATTGGATGATTCCATGGGATAGTCATGAGCCTTTCGCTTCTTTTCATTCTCAGCTTTTTGCTTGCTTTGTTGTTGTGATTGCTTTTCTGATACTGATGTGAATAATCCAGATGTGTCAATAAATAAGCTTGCCATAGCCACTTTCTTCTTCTAAAAGTACTTGTCAGAGTACAATTCTGATATCTTGATCCTTCTCTACTTACGGTAAGATGTGATGGCAGAGTAATAGGAGACAATTGCTTGCTTGCACTGTCACCTTGGAATAACATGATGGCACCATTCTCAAGCTTCAACAGGACATAGGGATCACTGATACTGGCATCGACAATCTTTGCCTGCTTGATATGGACCGTTTGGATCAGCTTGCCATCTATCATGATGATTAATACTTAAAGTCACTAATGAGGAAAGATGCTCACCTGGTGAAAGAAGTAGTGCTGCATTTGCATGGATTTGAACGATCCGGGTATGATCAAATAATGTTCCAACGTTGACTGTAGGTCCAGCTGTGTAAAAGTCTGCGTTTTCCACTTGTTGAAACTCTTCACCAGTTGCCAGTACCTTAAGGACAGAGCAGATTAGAAAAGCACGCTAATGAAATCATCATCACTTACCAGAGTACCCTGAGATTTACTAATAAAAAGAAACTTGTCCAAAAGATCTCCCCAAGTTTGTTCGCCATTCCATGTATTCTCAGGAACAATTTGGCCTGATAGATCCCATGCTGCTCCTTTTCCACTTTGATTCATGTTGCCGCCTACTTGTACGCCTTCAAAGTATTGTTCCTTGCGACATTTGACTGACCAAACTGCTTGACATCCTTCTTGGTTGAATGTGAATGTTGTCTCAGGTCTGATATGACGTTGAAAGACGCACAATGATCCATTTTGACCATATCCAGAACAACTGACAAGCTCGAGATCAGGAAGTGAATTCAATGATGTGGTTTCTTCATCCTGTAA
Source organism: Lichtheimia ramosa (assembly GCA_008728235.1). NCBI lineage: Eukaryota > Fungi > Mucoromycota > Mucoromycetes > Mucorales > Lichtheimiaceae > Lichtheimia > Lichtheimia ramosa. Next base: position 2,325,383 of record CP031823.1, read on the forward strand.
CGGCTCATCCTGACCAATGGCCATATCAACAATAGGACCAGTATTCAAGAGTCGATCACATACGCGGAAATCATAATCATCTTTGCGTGATCCAGTATCAAGATTCCATTTGACCAAAAGAGAATCACCAACACGACTTCCCAAGAATAAGTACTCGTTATCTCGAATGCTGGTAACACAAGAAGGGACCATGGCAAGAGGTGCAGTGTGTTGATGCTCCTTTCGGATATCTGGATCAGACCATGCAATCTTATCAAGATCCATGCCAACGACTTTGTTGCCATCCAATTTGACCTTGACAATGACCCAATCACCATTCTGCAGAAACAATAAACATCGAGCACCATTAAGAGCAAGTGCCTTGACACCATCCAGAGCTAAACCAAGTGCCACTGTTTTCTCATCATAGATCATGCCTCGAAAGTCTGTACTTGGTTTGACAAATCCATTCACTGCAACACCGACACCAGGCGATCCTTGTGCCACATGTAGAATTGAATTGCTTGCTAGGACTAAAAGACCATTCACTGGTTTGGGCATTGGTACAAGACGACGGCAGTCATAAGGCAAATGGTCGATTGAGTAAATCACTGGGTAGATCCTTGCTGTTAAGTCGAGAGATATAACAACCACTGATACGGTATCTTTGACATTGGCTAAACGACTATTTTCTTACATAAGCATATATGCATATGACATGATGAATCATTCTCTTACCCAGTCCATGTAGGCTCTGTTTCGAAAAGGATGGCCAAAGTAGGTTCATAGTAATCACCAAGAAACGTCATATCAATCACATTCTTGATTCGCTTGTCAATCGACTCGAGATCAATCACGAAACTTGATGAATATGGCCATTTTCTAAATTGACCATTGTTAGTGATGAATGATATAAAGTCAAAAGACTTACTCTTGATTGTAATCTTTGTTGGATGTGTCCAGCTTATCCGATTGACGAAAAGGAAGAACAGCAAGTTTGTCACCATAAAAGTTGAGTACTGCGCATCGTTGTTGTGGATCAATGTGGATATCAGTTGGGTAGGGATTGCTCAAGAACTCTTTCTACAAAAGGATCTCCCAATCAATAACTGTGATTCTTCCCCATCATGTGCTTTTTGTACCTTGTATTCATCTCGTTCGTAGTAATGTATTGACACAGTAACAATTGAATTGGTGGTGGGAGACCATTCAAGCAAGGACATCTAGGTTTAACAAGTTGAGTTGTAACATTTTTATTTAGTAGCATGAGTCCTACTTTTGCATCATTGAAAGCGAGAAGTAAACTGTCGCATCCTTGTTTGCCACGTGGAGATGAAGTACGCACGACACCCATTGAAGATACATTGCCATTCAACTTGTATTGAGCCACTAGTTCCAATCTTGCTGAAGATGTATCCAATAATCCATTCTTGGCTGGTCGTAGTTGTGGATACACAATGCCCTAAATGCAATGCATTTAACAAGGTGATCAAGTCATATATCTTATATACGACTCACCTGTTCTTCATCCTCACGACTCCCTAATCGATTCTGTGTATCCAAGTCGTTCTCTTCAACATTGTCTTGGTTGTTGTCTGCGTTGCTTGCTTCGGTACTCGTGTTGGTCTGTGGTACGTATTCAATAAAGTTGTAGATCTGCAATAGCGATGCTTTGGCGACAATGAGATTGACTGTATCCGGTGAAGTAAACTGGCCGCGTTGAACGTGTTCGACTGTTTGTGGTGGAAACAACTCTTTGTAGATCGCGTACGCAGACATTGACAGCAGTAGGCGGCGATGTGACAGAGAGAGGCAGAAAGAAAAAGAGAAGGTCAAGAAGTCAAACCACAGCTCGCACCAGTCACTTTCACACTTGTCTCTTTCACTCCTTCCATTCCACCATGAGCTCACAACACTTTATACCCCCAGTGGTACGCTTTCATTTGCAAACGACAAACGCCAATTTAACAGTGGACTAGAACTTTGGCATGATTGAAGAAGACTTGTATCGGTCTGGCCAGCCAAACGAGCTCAACTTTCCCTTTCTGGAGAAACTCGGTCTCAAGACTATTGTATGGCTTGCACCAGAAGAACCCAACCAACGCTTGCAAGTATTATGCAGTGGATATGAATAGCATGTATATATGCTTATGGTCACTTTTAGTCTGGACTTTATCGATGATCAAGAGATACAATTACACCATTTAGGCGTTGTATCATCAGTTAATGCATGGGATCCAATCACTGAAGAAGCCGTTTTGGAGGCGCTCGATTTGATATTGCAACCAAGCAACTATCCAATGATGATCATGTGCAATCTTGGTCGCCATCGAACAGGTTAGATAAGCATCATGATTACGTGTTGGATATGCATTTGACCCTTTTTTTTTACTACAGGCACCATTGTAGGATGTCTTCGAAAGCTACAACGATGGAATTTGACATCTATATTTGAAGAGTATCGACGCTATGCAGGTCCCAAAGTACGGCTGCTCAACGAACAGTTTATTGAGTTATTTGATACAGATCTAGTGCGTGTTCCTAGTAATAAACCAAGTTGGCTATAATACCATGACAATCCTTTAAGCCTTGATTATCTTACTACCCGGGATGAGCTATCATCCTTATCATTTGCTTGCCAATAAAAGTCTTATTTGACATATCTGGTTTGATTCATGTCACTTGTTCTTATAATGCTAGCATAGTTTATGCCCTGGAATGAATCTTTAACACGCTTTCAAAGCTTATCTACTTCACCACTCATTTCTTGTGCTTTATTAGCTTATGGTTGATATAAAAGTTGTAGTAGCAAAAGCAAGTAGTGTAGTAACTGACAACATGTTCCATGGAAACCATTAGAGCCAGCTGGACAAGAGAGAGCAAATTTGATGCCGCCGCACCAAGTGACGTATGATCAAAACAAAAAGTGGTTACCCAACTCATCAGTCGTCAATTTCACTCCTTCACTCTCCCCACTCTGCCTCGATATGGTTGCCTTGTCGCGTACTCTCGCCTCGGCTATTGCTAGACGCTCGTTCAACACTCTTCCTGTTACTACTCAGGCTGTCAACAGCGCCATGCGCCTTACTCCTTCTCAGGATAACGGTACATTTTGAGATTTGCTGGCTGTTTATATGTTATATGCATTGAAACACTGACGTTCGATCTGGTACTACAGGCAATGCTGTTCAGATGCGCAACAACCATACGACTGCTATTCCCGATTTCTCAAAGTACAAAAAGAACAACACCAGTGGAGACGCTAGCCGTTCGTTCGCCTATATGATGGTCGGTACTACAGGCCTTGTCAGTGCTGCTGGTGCTCAAGCTACTGTCAGTGACTTTTTGGCCAACATGTCTGCTTCTGCTGATGTGCTTGCTTTGGCCAAGGCTGAAGTGGACTTGAATGCTATTCCTGAAGGCAAGAATGTCACTATCAAGTGGAGAGGCAAACCTGTCTTTATCCGTCATCGTACTGCTGATGAGATTGCTGAAGCCAATGATATCAATGTCCAAGAGCTTCGTGATCCCCAAACTGATGCTGATCGTGTTAAGCGTCCCGAATGGTTGGTCATGTTGGGTGTTTGTACTCATTTGTAAGTGGATATTCATCATTGCATGTCAAGATTGGGATGATTGATTACTTTTTATCAGGGGTTGTGTTCCTATTGGTGAAGCTGGTGATTATGGTGGATGGTACTGCCCTTGCCACGGTTCTCATTATGATATCTCTGGTCGTATCCGTAAGGGTCCTGCTCCTCTTAATCTCGAGGTGCCTGGTAAGTCAACTCTTTATTCAATACTACTCTTTCTAATCTACTTTGTATAGAATACTCTTTCCAAGAAGATAAGCTTATCATTGGTTAAGAACCTTGATTCATCATCATCCCACTACATAATAAAGATACACAACTTAGAGCCAGAAAAACTCCGTGTTTCTATACTGCTTTTCTCTCCCTCCCTCCCTCCCTACTCTTTATATGCGTATCATGTCTCTCATTAAGATATACAGTGGTCTAACTACTGTTCAATCAGCTTCAGCAGTCGTGTTTTCTACTTTTGTCGCCATTCACGGAGCTCAAGTTGCAGTAAGCACCATTGGTGGTCCTGACATGTCGAATCGTTGGCTACTCCTCGGTCGTCCATTGTACCAAGACCAACATTTGGAAGGTTTACTTGTATCTGGTGCAGCAGTTGTACATGTTTTGGCTGGTGTGGCAAAAGCTGGTATACGTCGTTATTGGGGACAAAACAACAATACTACGACACCATCCACGCGATTGCTTCCCTATCATCATATTGTTGGCTATGTACTTGTACCAGTGGTATGGCTTCATTATGATCTTGTACGAACACTCCCTGTGCGTTACTTTGGTGATTCAGCCATGTTGGATTTTGGACATATTGCTTGGGGTTTGCAGAATTGGCCCGTATTCACGTATACATTGCATGGTACTCTTATTGGCACAGCAGCATACCACATTGTCAGCGGTGCTTCACTTGCATATCAACGTACCTTTAAGAGAAAACGATCCGACAAATCATCTTCTTCTGTCTATCGTCCACATAAAAAGATGGCTGCAGCTGCTACAATTGGGCTTGTCTTACTATCAGGTCTCTTTATTATCGGTCGCCAAACCAAAAAGATTCCATTACGTTTTGAATATGAAGCCATTTACAAAATGTTGCTCCCTATTTAAGAACAATCAACACTGTAATTTATCAATATAGTAGAATAAGATCATAATGAACAATGTACTTGCTTTCTATTGCCTGTTTTCATATATTGGATCATGTTGTATGCTTTCACTGATGCTGACTACACACTCTAACTAATCTTGATAAGCAATTCATTTGTCTATGCCACATTATAGATATCCTGTATCAATGTTCATTAATAAACCAATCTAGATTTCATGCAATTAGTGGTGTCTAATTGACGAAGAGACATGTTCGATTGCTGCTTCTTGCCTTTCACAGTACTGAGTTTAAAATTCAACCGACTCAGGTATCCAATGAGACATTAAAAGATAAGATACTAATCTTTGCTTGTAAATTGCCACCCATTGACCTTCCCAAATACTTTCACAACTACACTATCAAACAGAGCACTTTCTCCGCTGCATTATGCACTTTACCGCATGTCGCTATAATGACCTTCCAAATTAGGAAATTTACTCGGCTATCTATGTTGTTTAACATAAAATTCGACAGACGGTGAGGTGTCCGAGAGGTCTAAGGAGGTAGATTTAGGCTCTACTCACTTCGGTGGCGTGGGTTCGAATCCCACCCTCATCAATATTTTGCAAAATGTCACTTCTCTTTTTTTTGTTTTTATTGTCTTTCTCTTATACAACATGAAAGATAGAGTTATAGAGTACTGTGGTAGGATTAAGTAGAAGATATGTGTGGATGGTAAAGAGATTGAAGGCTCTGTCAAAAGAATTTTGCCGACCAAGTCCGATTCCGATTGCTACGACGAGAGAAATGTCTGCCATGCCATATAAATGCTGAAGGATGCATGTACATATGACTTGGCTTTATTTGATTGCTTATGCCTAATAGAGGATAGTAAGTGCTTACTTCACTATCTACCTCCCATGAAAAGTCAAAGAGAACTGTAAGCAAGCTTGAAACATCTATATGATATCCTGTAATCCCTCCACAACTCATCACCATCACTCCCAATGATAATCCTCGTCTTTCAATGCCAATGAATTCTTATTGTCATCTTGTAATGATGATCCTTTTCTATATGACTTAGGGGGTAATATGGATGTTGTATGCTAATGTATGCCAACAAGGGATATCAAATACATGCTAGCTATTCGTCCAGTGAACTACAAACGCTGGGAGGATGAGCATGGCTTTTTCCAATCAAAGAATTGCTGTCTTACCATCACAACCACTCTCGTATTCTTGAGCTGTTGTATCCGTAACTTGCATTGAAAATCCTCATCAATCAATCTTCCTTTGTGTGATAGCAGAAAGTTTTGTCATCCAAGGTGTGTCAATCAAGAGATATGCTGTACAAAATGATCGCTGGGCGTCTTGACTCGAGTGTTGGATATCATTCATCATTGTAAAACGTCTTTGAAGACTATCTGTCTACGTGATATGCCCATTCTTCCTGCTGGTAGTGTGCAAAGTAATCGTGCATCTATCCACCATGATCATTTCAAGCTCAGTGCTGTTTTCCAGGGCATTGAAGCGACGTTTGACAATCACAGCCATATTGGTTATCTTGATGATACCTCAAACAACCCTTGCTTGCTGATCCAGCCAAAATTGAATGTTGATAATAGTTATCAAAGCAATAGAATCATACTCGACAAGAAAACTAGAAAGTGATCGACTAAAGTTTGATGCCGTCAAAGAGTAAAGCAAAGGTATGCAGATGTTGTGTCGTAAGTGTGTCGAAAGTGTAGGATCCCAAAAGTTTTGAAATAGTATCCAGAAAGTAGTTTGATACAATGATCCACCTGTATGAATGTGCACATTAGTAGCTAATCTTTAAAGTAAGGGAATGATACTTACAGCCAAAGCCATATGATAACCCAGTAGCTTGATCCACCTTATACCAAAACCAGTTACCTTGCTGCAAACAAGTCCATACAAAGACGGATGTTGGCAGTCTTTGTTCAAATCAATGGATTGATACGTGATGATGAATGTCTTGAAGAGAGAGATAAAGCTTGTTGACGCCAAAAAGAAATACATGATGGTGCTTGTTGCAATATGAAGAAGCATCAAAGGAGAAGCATGCTGGAATACATCCATGAAAGGAACTGTTTGACAAGTGGCAACAAGGACCAGATGATCGAATAAAGCTTGATGCTGCCAAAGATATACATTCTTGCTTGAAACAACTGCACATCTGTGCCATCGGATAGTGCGTAGCTGCTGGTTCATCGTATGGCTAGTTAATCGACAATGCTCCTTTCGTGCTGCTAATTCCATACATACCAGTGATAAAAGTACAACTTCCTTGTTTGAATTCAATGTCTTGTCGCCGCCCTGGATATCATCAAGGTGTTCAACCTATAATGAACGCAATATGAGATAAAAGCAAAGATATTTGCTTTCCTTGTCAACATACCCAGAAGAAACAATGTCACATGCTGAATGAATTGGCTGAATGTCATCCATAAGCGGATTGCATGATGCAAAGGAGTGATGCTGATGAATCGAGTATTGGCATCATGTTTTCAATGTAAAAGAAGAATACGTACTTACAGCAACCAAGTTTATACAGTGGTAGAATGATCCTGATCCACTTGTCCATAAGCCAGAATTAGCTTCCTTGATGCATAAGAGTCCTCCTAAAGAATCGAAAGTTGGAAGGCGTTTTTCGACAAAAAGAACAATATGTACTTACAGCCAAGTTCACAACATGTTCGAATGGTCTTGATGCCACCCAAAAATCAAGGGAAAAGTAAGGTCAATGTCAAAAGCAGCCTTCTGATGCCTAAGGGTCCTTATTTTGAAGTGAGTGTTAACACCATTCTTTCATTGCAAAGGACCCATATGTACTTACAACCAAATCCACACTATGATCGAATAATCCTTACGTGACTCAAAAGCAGCTTCTTTGAAGCGAAGGGATCCTTCCACTGAAACGAGTGTTGGCAGTGTTTCTCAATGCAAAGCAATAACACTTACAGTAATCAAACCCAAAACGTAACCAAACAACTGCATGTTCTTGTGCCATTGAATCTTGTATTGATGCTGCTTCATTGTATGACTCGTTAGTTAATGGTACTTGTTTGGTAGACCTAACGCTATACGTACCAGTGAGACAATGTGACACTTCTTGCTTTAGATCATGTTACTGCCAGGAATGCCTTCATCCAACGTGCTCGAGCTATAAGTAAAAGTAACATGAGATACCATGGCATACGTGTATGAGAACATACCCAAAAGGAACAATGTAAAAGATGTCTTGGGCACTTTCCTTGTGGACAAGTGGAGAAAGAATACACATGACACTTCTTGGATCTCGTATACACGAGAGAACAGCAACCTACAATAGATGTATAGTGTTACAACATGAAACGTAAACAATAAAGCAAGTGCAGTGCTTGAACATACGTGTTGTATTGGAATGGAGGTCGAGTCATGGGTAGATCGCATGGACTGACTTGTTGCTTGTACCTGGAAGATACGCTAACCATCGCGTGTCATGTCCACCATTGACTCCTTGCATTGAAGGCATGGGCAATCGTGAATGGCCTTTAGTATGTAGATGGAGTTAGTGCATTCCTTGTAGAGTGAATGGAGTTTAGTCTTACCTTTGCGAATTGCAAATGGGGCAGAAGGAGTACTTTCTTTGTTCCTCTCGTCCTCAGCCAGTTTATCTACACCAATCCACCCCGCCTGCTACAAGTTGCACCTGTTCAATGTACACCTACAATAGCCTATGTACTTGTATCAATAAACTATATCTTGGCTTATTTTATAGTGGCTAGTCCTCATGATTAAGCTACCTATGATCTTACTGTGCGTAAGTGGTCCGTGCGCTCCTGAACTTGTGCAACCATTATGTGCAGTGTGCCTGTTTCGGAAGAGGAGGAAAAATGAAAGCCAGTGGCAGTAGTGCGAGATGTTGATCATATCATTGTACTGGGATCAACCAATATGTCTATTCACTCTCTATTTTTACCAGAGAAGTACGATGGTGAAGCATTTGTTTCTGATCTAAATGACTGACATCCCAATATCCAAAGATAGCCACTAGAAAAGCAGCTATGTTCCTATCATCTTTTCTTACACAGAGCCCACACAGCATTTACATGGTCATTTCCCAACGTAATCTGGTACCGTTGCATTATAGCAATTCATTTCATTACGTTATGACTAGAGAGAATACGCTGATGGGCTGATAGGTAGGTGTGCTTCCTATAAGCTGTGACGCTGCCTTTAGTAGTAGTGATAACCGGTATAATACGACACCAATATCCCGGTGATGGATGAGCTAAAAGATTAGATGCCGCATACACATTGGCTGGATGAACACGACTGTTCTCTTCCTGAAATTCGCTCAACAAGCATATTCCAGATCCCTTTTTTCACACAGGAAGATGCCTGATTCGCTCATGTAGTATTCATGTATCATAGTCGCCGTTGTTTCATTTATTATGTTGAATAAAGAGATCGTGATGAAAGATATGCAAAAGACAAGCCTTGTAGGCTGGATCACATATATAAGCTATGGCTTTTTAGGGATGATGTGAGCTGGCATCCATCACTGGTATTATTGCTAACGACAATTGCTAGTGCGTGATTGTTGTAAAGGTGCAATATGTGATGAGATATTGAGCGCTTCGTCGACAAGTGCTTTAAAGAAGAGATGATGACTACTACCATAGATCAGGCATCATCATGGTTGAGTTGTAATGAGACATTCATGATGCTACCATTCATCCGATTTGCCGATTCAATACTGCTGACATTATAGTCGCACCAGCCTTCTTGGGGATGACATTCATTTTAATAGCACCGTGGTAGTATTTTGCAAGCTTCAGGCTGGTTACGTATGTAGTGAATCATTCCGAAGTGTAGATGTAGGGTATGCTGTCAATACATGCTAAAACTTTATTGGTGCCACAAGCGTTATTGATGATGTAGCATGTCTCTTTCAAGCAGTTGTTGATCCCCATGCCATAAAACAGCTCACAGCATGAATTTCATTCCATGCCATAACATGTATGTCTTGTTCCTGCTCTCTGGCAGATGTCTTTGTACCAAGAAAGCGATCAATGTCGTATGTCAGGATATTTGGTGTTGCCATGAGACACTTGTCCCACACTGTGTATGAATCAAGTGATCAACTTCAATCATTTTGGACATGACAAAGTAGGTTGTGCATTCATAAGCGAATACATTCGTGTGAATCGATACATCATTGATCATGGGGAACATACAACGTATAAACGGGGATTCTCGTAAGAGTGTCCCAATCACTATAATGGGCAATGAGACAAAAGCGAAAAGGATATCTGCAAATACTCCGCATCGATGATGGGATCATAGATCATATATTGACGTCAAGCATCACGCAGAGTGATGGAAAGACCTTTCCTGCTTATCTCACGATGAACAAGTAAATGTAGACGCTATTTTCATGACTTGCTATAAAGTATGTCTCACAATACCAAATCGAGCTTATCTCTATTAGTGCAGGTTGATATTGGCGGGACATCCAAAGTGGGCAAAAATATCCTTCAAATGCAACTTATGCGGAAAATGCCTGTGCAACCAACCTTTGGATCAATCAAAACTCGAACAAGTATCACGAACCCCAGGTCCAGGAACCAAACAGCGCTGTGTCACACTCTGGTTTTGATTTCGGGGAAACATTTCAAGTATGTTTGATCCGACAAACATAAGCATATGTCAAAAAGAAACGCTATCGAGATCCCCAAGTGATGCAAGATTGAAAGGCGTGATTGTGACATTACTGCCATAGCCATAGTGGATGAATCTATCCATTTCAAGCGTGAGTATATTGTATAGCCAATTCCTTATCACACATTGGTGGTCTATATATCAATATAAAGCATATAGTTCTCACCCAACTGCCCATCATGGTTACCGAGTGACAAAAATGGCTAGCACCGGAAAAAGATACTGTCAATATTGCATTGGTATTATGGACTACAACTTTAAACATGTGGATAAGAAAGATATAAAAGCAAGGATTGTTTTACTTCTCAGATGCTCAACACGAACTTATCTTATCATGAAGCTCTCTACATTGTTTGCTGCCAGCTTGTGTGCTCTTGGTGTCTCTGCAAAGCCTATCCATAATGCTCATGCCCATCAGAAAGGCATTGTTCCTGGCAAGCACTATGATCGTATCTTTATCATCTACCATGAAAACAAGGATTACGAAGATGTCCAGGCTGATGACTACTTCCCTACCATTGCCGAGAACCATAATGGTGAGCTGCAGTCATTAGACAATGGCGAATATACTCACTTTCTGCATAATAGGTGTCGTGTTGACCAACTATTTTGGTGTTACTCATCCTTCGCAACCCAACTATGTAAGTATTGAAGGGATCAAAGTAGGATATTGGCTCATTTGATGTATATATTTGCAGGTGGCCTTGATCTCTGGTTCCATTGAAGGTATCAACCGGGATAACAACTCTGACGTGGATCGTCATTCCATTGTGGACCTTTTGGAGAAGAAAGGTATCTCATGGAAGTCCTACCAACAAGGCTACCCTGGTAATTGCTTCAAGGGAGAAGAAAGTGGTACCTATCGTCGCAAGCATAATCCTTTCATGTCGTTCACCAATATCCACAATGATGAGAAGCGTTGTGCCAATATTGTTAATGCCGATCAGCTTTACGAAGATATCAAGACCAACAGCGTTCCTCAATTTGTCTGGTTCACTCCTGATGTAAGTATAAGCGCCTGGGAGAGGATATATATATATAAAGGCTAATATGGATGTCTATGTCTACTTTCTTAGATGAACAATGATGGTCATGGTAAGACCTTGCATATCAGGATTTCTAAATTATGATGCTCATACATTGAACACTTAGACACTGATCTCGCTTACTCTTCCAACTGGACCAAGAGCTTCATTGAACCCCTTATGAAAGAAAAGAATCTTACCAAGAATACCTTGTTTGTGCTTACTTGGGATGAAAACGACACATGGACCAAGCCCAACCAAGTCTACACTGTTCTGTTTGGTCCTGCTGTCAAGCGCTCGGTAAAGACTGATGATACTTCTTATAACCATTACTCAGTTTTGAGAAGTGTTGAAGAGAACGTAAGTATTATAAGCAACAAAAAGGAAGGATGTAAACATTTACTCATTCATGGTGATCACTTAGTGGCATCTTGGCAACCTTGGTCTTAATGATCTTAACCATACCGCTATCCGCGTCAAGGACAACTGCTAAGCAGTGTTGTATTATCACTTTTCTTATTGCAGGTTACAATAAATATACATATGTACTTTAGGCTGAATGATGATGGTGTTGTTAAGGATCAAGTAGTTTCAATCTTGACCTATGTGCACATTCAAAGGCTTCAAGAAGATGAAGAGAATGCCATGCTGTAATCTTGCTTCTTTGCCAGATGATCATGATAAAGAATAGTTTTCAAATGCACTTTACATCAATCAGAAATCAGTCGACAATGTAACATGGGTATCTTTATCCACAACAATATAATTAAAAAAATAGGCGAGTTAGCTTGCTAATTCACAAAAAAGGCATCAATGTTAGACAATGCACTGGAAAAAGGGAGGTGCTTGCCTAAAAACACCCTAAGAAAGCAACATCAATGTCACTAGAATCTTCCTCACACCAATCATTGTGTCTCCATTGTATGCTTCTTTACTGCTGATAGTGAAAGCACCATGATCTTGATCCATTCTAATGCATTGATGACACTTACAACACGTGACCCACCCCAAGAAGGCATCAATGTCCTAGAACCTTCCTCACATCATGTGTCATCATTGTATTATCATTGTGTGCTTCTTTATTGTTAGTAGTGAAAGCACTATGATCTTGAGCCATTCTAATGCATTGTTAACACTTACAGCATGTGACGCACAGTCACAGCTTTCCAGCACTTTCAATATCCCTTTCTTTCTATAGAAGTCTATATCATATATGCATAGAATATATACAGGTTGTATAAATCATCTTTGTTATCAATCTCCCATTCAATGAATGTCAGCTCGAATTTGCCCTACTTGCCATCAGCCTGGACACTCTCGCACCAGCCATCGTGATTGCCTTGCCAATCCAAAACGGTTGGCTTCTCGGCAACAAAGTGAATCTGAAGATCCAACTTTCTTACATGGTAATGCTTCCATGATGAGCGTAATCAAAATCAAAATGAATGATGTTGTACTAATAGTGCTGTAGCTATGCCGGTATCCATCAATAGTAGCGTTGCTCCAGTAACTGTGAATCAGCCCAGATGTAGCAGCTGTGGACAATTAGGTCATGCTCGCAAAACACATAGAAGCTGTCCTTACAATCCTTCAAACATGGTTGTTGATGCAAACATGACTGATAATAATCCCATCTCTGAACATCCTCAAAATCATCGTTATCCAGCAAGAATGTTTCCTTCTGAATTCCGACCTGTTGCCAATGCATCAGAAAATATCTTGGCTGATGGGAGACATTATTTTGGGGAGATGTCAGCAACATGTCCCTTCTGTCGTGCCAAAACATGGATTGATGAGCGCTATGATTCAAGCATTGCAAATCCCAAGTACTCCTTTTGCTGTAACAAAGGAAAAGTGTCACTATCATTACCATCACCACCACCAGCCCTGTTACTATCTTTACTTACTGGCCAAGATGATCGCTCTAAATCTTTCCGTAGCAACATTCGAGCATATAATTCAGCATTTGCCTTTGCTTCAATTGGTGCTCAAGTATGTATCTTCTCATTCAATATGGTCAAACACATTTCCTTAATGGACTTTGTTTTCAATTTCCAAATAGGTCGACTCCGAACTTGCCAATGCAAGTTCAGGTGTCTATACTTTTCGTGTGAATGGTGTTATTCACCACTCTATCGCCAGTTCAATGGTTACTGATCAACATGCACCCGGTTTTGCTCAAATTTATATATGTGACTCAGATGAGCAGGTCAATATACGCAGCGCATTAAATGGTGGCCTTGATCAGGATATCATCAGGCAGCTTCAAGATATGTTGTTCATCGAGAATCCTCTTGCTCGCCTATACAGACGTGCTGCAGATATGCTGGGAAATGAGCCTAATATTGATTTCTCTATTACTTTTCACTCCGATCGCTCACCCAGTCGTGGTCATCGTGGTCAATTCTTACGTCCAGCAACAGGAGAGATTGCTGCTGTTGTTCCTACGTCCTCTTCTTCTATCACACCTTATCGTGATATTGTTGTTCGTCGTCGTGGACAAGGGATTTTACGCATTGATGAGTTGCATCCTCTTTATGACCCCCTGCATTATGTTCTGATGTTTCCTCGAGGTGAACAAGGCTGGTGTGCACCAACACAAGGTATGACTACATATAAATATATCTTTCCACAGTGTCCAATAACATCCTTTTTTTTTTTTTTTTTTTATAATAATAATGTTTACTTATATAGGACGCTCAATGCGACAAATAGCCGATCCTGATGATGATGACGATGATAGCAGCACCATCACTCCAATGCGCTTTTATGCATACATGTTGCAAGATCGTGAAGGGCATTACTTGGTTCACTATGGACGCCTATTCCATCAATATGCTGTGGACATGTATGTCAAAGTTGAGCAGCATCGTCTTCGATATATTGAATGTAATCAAAAAGAAATCCGGTCAGAAGCCTTGCAAGGTGTGATTGATGCAATTGGTAATGAGACTTCAAGAGAAATTGGCAGTCATATTATCCTTCCTCCCAGTTTTACTGGTGGTCCACGTGACATGCAGGCACGATATCAAGACGCCATGTCTATTGTTCGCTCACTGGGTGAACCTGATCTCTTTATTACATTTACATGCAACCCAAAATGGCCTGAAATAACATCTGCTCTTAAACCTGGTCAAGTTGCTGCTGATCGCCCTGACATAACAAACCGAGTATTCAAACTCAAGGTATGCATTTGGTACCTTATTGTTTGTATCTATCACCTACTACTGTTTTTCTCTTTGCTCATCATCCATAACCTTTATATGTCTTATTGATAACACATACATATATCAGTGTGACTTGCTCATGAAGGATTTGACAACCAAGCATGTCTTCGGTAAAACAATTGCTCACTTCAAGGTGATTGAGTTTCAAAAACGTGGTCTTCCTCATGCTCATATACTTCTTATCTTGGATCCAAGCTGCAGACCACGTTGTCCACGTGATTATGATCAAATTGTATCGGCTGAAATTCCTGATCCAGACTTACATCCTGCTGCCTATGAGACAGTTACACGCCTAATGATGCATGGACCATGTGGTGAAACCTTTCCTCAAGCACCATGCATGGTGAATGGTCGTTGCAGCAAAGGTTACCCACGTGATTTCATTGAAGAGACAAATGATGCCATATCTGGATATCCGAACTATAGGAGACCAAACAATGGCAGACGCTATCGCGTATCATCATCTGTATATCTCGACAATCGCTGGGTAGTGCCATATAACATCGTTTTGTGTACCAAATATAATGCCCATATCAATGATGAGATATGCTCCACCATTAATGCTGTAAAGTACCTCTACAAATATGTTTTTAAAGGACATGATCGTGCTCTGATATCTATGCGTAAAAATATGATGCAACAACAACAACAACAACAACAACAACAAGTTGTTAATGAGATTCAGCAATACATAGATGCTCGCTATGTCTCAGCTTCAGAAGCTTTATGGCGCTTATATTCTTTTAGTCTCTTCCATCGCTCTCCTGCTGTGCAGTTGCTCTTACTACATTTACCTAATCAACAACCAGTATACTATAATGAGAATGACGACCTTGAAACAATTGTCCAACGAACTATGGAACGACCAACCACTTTGCTTGCATTTTTTGATCTCAATCGGTGAGTATTATATACAATCTATCGCTTGGATGCTTGCAAATGTTATCTATGACTATAAGCATACTGCCATCACTAATCATTATCATAATCATCATCATCCTGTAGACAAGATCCAAATGCACGCCAATATTGCTATCATGAAATCCCCTTCCACTATGCTTGGAAAACTAATAAGTTGCCATATCATTGGGCACGCCGTCAAAGAGGACGTGGTACAATTGGTAGAATGCCGTTTGTGTCACCACGAGATCCTGAACGTTTTGCTTTACGTTTGCTGCTACATAAGGTCCCAGGTCCCCTGAGTTTTGAAGACTTACGCACAGTGGATGGTCATCTTTATGATTCTTTTGTTGATGCTGCCAAGGCACGTGGTCTTTTGGAGAGTGATGATGAGTATTATCATTGCTTACGAGAAGCCATTGGCCACTTTACATCATCATCACAACTACGTCAGCTTTTTGTCACCATCTTAACCTTTGGCAATCCTTCCAACCCTGGTGATTTATGGGAAAAGCATTGCACAAGTCTGTGTGATGACTACCAATGGCAGTATATTGCCAATGGGATGGAAGTTGATATGAAACGTTGCATAGCTGAAGCACTAAGAGACATTCATCATTTACTTGCAAATCAAAATATGACGCTTGAAGATTTTCACGGCATGCCATCATTACCTGATAGCTCAATATTTGAACAGCCACTTCCGTCAGCCCATGGTAATGATATACAAGTGTCAGCAACTGGTGCCATTATTACACCTGACGAATGCGCAAGTCGTGTTGCTGCCTTGAATACTGAGCAACGTGCCATCTTTGATACTATTGTGAATGCAGTGCTGCAACAAGATATGGTTCAACAACGCTTATACTTTATCGATGGCCCTGGTGGCTCTGGAAAGACATATTTATACAACACTTTGCTCTCCTATGTTCGTACAGTGCTCAATCAATCGGCTATTGCTGTTGCATCAACCGGTGTTGCCGCACTTCTTTTGTTTGGTGGTGCCACTGCACATTCGACCTTCAGGATTCCTGTGGAATGTTTGAATGAAACATCCACATGCAGGATTTCAGTGCAATCAGAACGTGCAAAACAACTTCGCAATGCCACTTTGATTGTTTGGGATGAAGCACCCATGATGAATCGTTTTGCTGTAGAAGCTGTGGACCGTACTTTACGTGATATTATGAGTAGGAATGATTCGCTGCTCAAAAATATACCCTTTGGTGGTAAAGTTGTTGTCTTTGGTGGTGATTTTCGTCAAACGCTTCCTGTAATTGAAGGTGCCAATCGCGCACAGACCACTGCTGCAAGCATCTCTCGCTCTTACATTTGGCAGCATGTCCAAATCTGCCGTCTTACCATCAACATGCGTCTACAAAACATCAATCATGACACCCAACATGCTCATCGACAACGTGCATTTGCACAATACCTGCTCAATATCGGTGAAGGGCGTATACCTACAAGTAAGTTAGCTATTCTTTTTCTTTTCTTTACCCAATTGTGCAACATCCTTATCATATTTTGCTGTCATAGTTTCCCAAAACTCCGACTATATACGCATTGATGGTGATGTTCAATGCTTGCGTGGTTCCAATATCTATCACATGGTTGACACTGTGTATCCCAATCTTCGCACTATCACTGCTAATAATGCTGTTCAACTTGCTCAAGCTGCTATTCTTACCACTACCAATGACTGTGTGAATCGCATTAATGCTGTTGCTACTGAAATCCTTCCTGGTGAAGCGTATGAATATCTCAGTGCTGACAGCATATCATTCACTCATAGTGATCAACATGAAGACATTCCTATTGACTTCTTGAACACAGTTACTCCTAATGGTATGTACTGTTGCATTCAGCCCACCTATTTCACTCATTGACTATTACTTATAGGTATGCCTGATCATAAACTATCGCTCAAGAAAAACCAGCCCCTTATTCTTTTGCGCAACTTGCGCCCTGATCAAGGCCTGTGTAATGGTACGAAACTTATCTGTCGCAATTTGCATAGATACTACATTGAAGCAGAGATTGCGAGCCCTGGTATTCATGCAGGTACCATAGTTCTGATCCCAAGAATCAAACTCTTTGGCAAAATCAATGGTACTGCTATTGAGCTATCAAGGAAACAGTTTCCAGTCCGCCCAGCTTTTGCAATGACAATCAACAAATCTCAGGGCCAAACACTCTCACGGGTAGGCGTTTACCTTACAGCACCAGTGTTTTCGCATGGGCAGCTATATGTTGCTTTCTCTCGGGTTACAAACTACCACAATCTTCAAGTTATGGCAGAATATGACGAGGATACACAATCACATGTCACGAAAAACATTGTATATCATGAAGTTCTTCACTAATTACATAGTGTCATGTACTTACATCCTTACTTTTTTATATTCATCATCATCATCATCATCATCATCATCATCATCACTGTCATTGTCATTGCCATTGTCATTGTCATCATCAAAGCATTGTACATACTTCATACCCATTCATTCTTCATTACATGTATATAAGCACATATTTCTTATACTAAATCGGTAGCCAACAGTCTCCGTGTCTTACTTATTATCTCACTTTTGCTCTATTCTCAGTGTCCAGCACACAAATGATCACAGAAGACTGCTATCACCACTTTATAGCATTCCAACATAAACCAGTCTTAAGCTATTGGGGCGAAAATCGAAAGTTCGCGAGCGAAGCGAGTCGCCCGGGCCCGCTAGTCTTTATAATTAAAATAATAGTAATACACAAATATGGTAGAGTAGTTTACAAAGAAAGGGGATAGCAAGGAAAAGAAGCCAATAAGAGAAGCACCAACAAGAAAAGAGAGATGGAATGTTGCCAAAGGATTGGATTGGTTATAGTCAGGTGATGTTAGTATTCATCATACATTCAATCCTTCATCATTCACTTACACTTGTAGAGATCCTCACCGTGGTCTTACTCCACAGGAGGGAAGAGGGGTCTTGGTCAGGGTGAGCTTGGAACTATGGTCTAGCATTGCATTTTTTACTTGATGCCAAGAATGCACTACCAGCCAACAAGCACACCAGACACCCAGAGAAGTAGAGAGCGAGACGAGAAAAGAGCGAGACGAGAGAGAGCACAGAAACAGAAGTAGAGAGAAACGAGAGAGACGAGAGAGACGAGAGAGAACGAGAGAGCAGAAGCAGAAGCAGAGAGACGAGAGAGAGACGAGAGACAAGAGGGGGCCAGCTACAATGGACAAGTTTGCAATGAGTACATGGTGAAGCAGATTTGAGTAGATGCGTAATACGAACCGTCGGAAGTTGTTGTTGTAAAAAAAAAAGAAGAATGAAAAAAGCCAAAGAGGTATCAGATAGAGACGTGTTCAATATTTTATATCATTTCCATCAATGAGCAAGGTCCCGGGTAAGGAGAGATACAATGTTTGCATGAATTCAAGTGTCACGAGCAGCTACATGAATTCTTATCAGGAGAGAACAAGTGAAAAGTAAACAATGTTTCAGCATTCTATGAGCAAACTTTATTTCATCTATGCATATGAACCATCCTTAAGCACACGATAAGAGGAAAGATAGGGTGTTTTTGGGATCACGCTATGAATACAAGAATCATGAATAGCAAAGAGAAGATGGGGAGATGTTGAAATGTGTGTCTGGATCCACATGGCTATCGGTAGAAAGGAAAAAGTGTCAGTGTTGATGCATGAATCTATAGCTCCACTAAACCGAAAAAGGACAATCTGGAGCTACATGTCCACGTGTGGGAAGAAAAGAGAAAGTGGTATTGTTGATTGTTGTTGTATCACGAGTAAGAGATAAGGGGGATATGTCATTGTTGATTCACCGATGCACTGGCTCATTGAGCTCAAAACTGCCTTATTGGAATCACTGAACGAATCAAAGAGGATCCCGAATAGCAAAGAGAAGATGGGAGGTGTCAAAATCTTGTGTTTGGGTCCACATGGTCATGAGTAGAAAGGAAAAAGTGTCATTGTTAATTCACCACTGCATTGGAACATTGGACATGAGAGAAAACAAAAGATGTGTTGGAGACATTGCATGAATCTATAGCTCCACTAAGCCGAAAAAGGGCAATCCGGGTCCACATGAGCAAGTGTGTAGAAAAAAAAAGGAGAATATGCTATTGTTGACTGTCATTGGACCATAAGCAAGAGATAAGGGTTGTGTCAGTGTTGATTCATCAATGCGCGGACTCATTGACCACGAAATGCCTTGCTGGAACACTAAAGGAATCAAAAGGATCTCGGATAAGATAAGGACGTATCAAAGCTGTTTGTCTGGATCACATGGCCACGTGTATGCAGAAAAAAAGATTGTGCTATTGTTGATGCATGAATACATTTGAACGTTGGACTTACGAAAAATAAAGTGTTGGGACACTGTATGAATCTACATTCCATGTGCTGAACGAGTAAAGTGTTTATTGCATGAATCCACATTGTCACGAAAAGAAAGGACATGAAACTGTGTCGCTGTTGATAGATGAAAGTATACGTGTCGTCAGGAGAGATTGTTCCTGTTGTTGCTCGATATGAGTATCACGCTAGAAGCTAATAAAGGGATATATGCCTTTAAGAATACGTCACATGCACCACAAACCAATATGAATGATCCTGTCATCTTCTTCAATGTTTATGCCGACCACTTTAATATGATAAACAGTAAGGCTATGCTAACAATACAACTAGCGAAATGATGATGTGGTGTGCTTGCTACTCCAAGTGCTGTCTTGCCATATCCATTATGCCTTCATCCACAAGCGTAGGCCTTCAGATTGCCTAGATACACATAAGGATTCTCTTTGAATAAAGCATTATCCAAAAGATACGTCACTCAGATCTACCTTATATATGCTAAGGATCTTCGTGATTGTCTGTATCACTTGAGCGTCAGAAATAGCAGAGACAGATACAAAAGACGCATCACTATATCAAATCGATGGCAGTCAGCAGTTAGCTAAAACAAGTGCTAGAGTAAACGCTGTTATGTTTCGTTGTGGTAGAAAAGTGTAGGTGAGTGTTGTAGCAGTAGAGTGGCAAGCCATTCAGTCAAACTCCTTCGAGCAAACACAATCATAGTGTTGACATGACAGGCTGAAGAAGGACAATCGCGTGTACAAGTAGTAGGTGGGTTGACTTTGAAAACTGTTGCGAATCGTATGGCGTCAATGAGAAGGAAAGTAAAGGTAGTGGCAGCGGGAGAAAGGTGGCAGGTATTTGAAAGTTGCACAGTGCTACATTCCAAAAGCACTGCAACAAAACCAGTGAAACAGTCCTCCATTCATCATCATCATAAATACTTCCTACCCATTCATTCCTCATTACTACATGCATATAAGTACACCATTTTTCATAGTAAATAGTCAGCAGTCTCTTTGTACTTGCTTATTGTATATCTTTTGATCTATTCTCGGTGCCCAGACACGCAAATGATTGTAAAAAGATTAATATATTGAAATGAGCATTACAACAAAAACCAGTGTTAAGCTATTACTGGGCGAGAGTCGAAAGTTCGCGAGCGAAGCGAGTCGCCAGGGCCCGCTAGTTCTTCAGTTTTAAGACATTAGCTATATACATATCAAGAAGACCAGTAGATAAGCTATATTAGTTAGCAAGCAAATGATTTCTCCACACATAACATCTCCATCCATAAGCTTTACTGTGAAGCTGCCATCCAATTAGTCATGCATATCAACATCCAAAAGGACTATACTTGGTAAAGGTTAACAGTGATCATCTATGACCAACAAAAGCTCCTGTCAACACATGACTAGTTTTGGTGATCCAATCGGCTAATCCAAAAAGTTGCATGAATCCAACAATAACACGAGTTGCCTAGAATTATGCCCATGCATAGATTTATTATGCGAAAAAAGACATAAAAGGGATATGCTGTTGTAGCAGTTTAACGATAACGACGAAGGGAAAGAGTGTTGCGTCTCTTCCAGTTGGAGTAACGGCCAGCACCCTTAGTCTTGGTGTACAAGTGACCCTTGCCCTTACCACGGCTCTTCTTGCCAATAGAAGTAAGACCACGAGCTTCACGACGCTTGTGAACAGGGTTGACGATCCAGTTGATACGAGCATCACGACGAATAGCCTTGTGAGAAGGATCGACAAGGATAACTTCAAAGTACTTGTAAGTAGCATCTTGGTTGATCCAGTAAGAGTTCAAGACACGAAGATTGGCGCACTTACGACCAACACGTTCTTCAGCAGTGGAACGAAGAGAACGTTGGTACTTGAGTTGGCTAACACCTTCATTGACAGGCTTGCCATAAGTAGCACCCTTAGGAACAGGTCTCTTACGGCCACCACGACGAACACGGATACGATAAATGACATAGCCTTGCTTGGCCTTGTAACCGAGACGACGAGCCTTATCAGGACGAGAAGGACGAGAAGCACGATGGCAGACGTTCAATTGACGATACTCCCAGCAGCGAACACGCAACAAGAAACGGAAGACATCAGATTGCTTCTTGCGGTAGAGCTCCTCGAGATACTTGTAAGCACCCATGATCTGGGAATGGAGTCCAATGTCAATATGGTATGTACAAAAAGAAGCCCAATCCATCCATTCCATCAACTCATCCATCCCATCAATTCATTCATCCATCATCATCTAATACAAATATGCTCATATCCCATCATCCAATGTCATTGATATCGTACCTTATATTCGAGAAAAGAGGAGGATACAAGAGTTGTGCGAGGTGGCAGCCCAAATTGGCAATCGTCAGGTTTCACCACTTGTGATTGGATGTCATCTGCTTTAGCAATGCTTGATACTATGCCAACGTATGTCAATTACTCTTTTATACATAAGGGATTTATTGCTATGTCATTAAAAAAGCACCTTGTATTCTTATTCATGCTGTTGTTATCTCTTGTATAAGTTATATGGTTCATTGCTTCTATTTGTTGTTGTTGGCAATATGCAGATCATGCGACCGTGTGTCGGGATTATTGTATCCTTAGAGAGAGTTTCATCTCCTTTCAGCGCCTTTTCTCTCTGTGTGCTCGACCATGAACTGCTACTGCCACAGACAATGAATGCTGACGACTTGACCACCTTGACTACCTTTAACTTTGACGTTCCTGAAGGCGACGACAGTGAGGAATGGGGACTTTACCAAGTTTTCAACAAGTTTAAGGCTGCTGTTTCGGGACAAACACCTGCCAGTACTTGTACACACAGTGATGAGGAATTGCGTTCTACTGGTACATGTCCTTGTCTCTATATAAGAAAAGCAAGTGTTACTGACAAGGATATTGGCTATAGAATCCATGGCAGGGTCAGAACAGAGGCATATATTTGTTACAACACCAACACCACCAGCTTCTTGCAAGAGCTCTACTTGTACTATTGGATTGCCTACTCAGAGCTCAATACGAGCACCAACATCAACAGCAGTGACTACAGTGACAGCATCAGCAGTGCACGAGGACGATATCAGCAGACAACAGCAACAGCAGCAGCAGCAACAAGATGAAGGAGATGAATATCTTGGTCAACCTATCAGTAAAACAGCTTCGATTGACAGTGATACACATTCAGTATCCACCACATTTTCCATATCCACTTCACATTCATTAAGTCGTATCATTGCTCGTCTTCGAGGACAAAAATCAGACAAGGAGTTTTGGATGTCAGATGAACAGTGCAAGGAGTGTTACAAGTGTCGCAAGCCTTTCAAATTACTACGAAGACGACATCATTGTCGCATTTGTGGTATGTTGTGTGATTCCCATCACTTGTATTATGCATATCCACTTATTTTTCTTCTTTCAGGGCAAATCTTTTGTGGCAAGTGTGCATCGCATACAATTTCAGGCCAACTTTACAACCAAAAGGGAGAAGTTCGTGTATGCAACTTTTGTTTCCGAGAACATCACATGGGAAGAGATGCCAGTGGTGAAACAGCAGTGAGGAACATTGATCCATTACCAGAACATCAATTGTTACCACACAATGCATCAGAATCAGTGACAATTATTCCATCACAACCACCACCCAGTGCACCACCCAAGATGCATATACCCACTCCTACTGTAAAACATCCTAGCAGTCTTGGTCAACAATATGGTGATTCAGATGCAACAACTGTACAACTAGAAATCACTACTGATGCATCCAGTTTACATGATCATCCACGTCCTTCATTTCAAACAAGTAATACAACTACAACTACTATTGGTGGTGGTGGTACCTTATCACGTTCTGGATCTATTTCAGCATCAGCACCAGGTGGCATGAGTGATATGGACATTGAGCAAAATGGTGATGGCAGTTTAAGACGACTATTGGATGCTAGTGCTTCATTATTGAAATCTTCTCGTCCTCGTTCTAATACATCGTCTTCGGTTGCTGTGGAGGATCCTCGGCATGTCAATTCCAACCATGGTTCGCCTTTACCTTTTCAGAGCAATTCATTGCATGATCGTGGTGGTGGAATGTTGGTGGCTGATCGAGAACTTAGTCCTTTTATGAGTCATGGCATGACTGATGAAGAAGAAGAGGATGATATGGAATACCAGTTATACGACCTTTACAGTCGACCAGCAAGTCATCCTGGTGGAGCATCTTATCGAATGCCATCATCTGGTTCAAATCAGTCACAACCTGTAACGATCAACAAGTTCGATTCAGCTACATCAGTCAATATGCATGATACAGTGGATAGTGATGATGAAGCATATGACAATCGCTTACGTTTGAAGCGTACTGAAGAATTACGTGGTGTTGGACCAGAAAGATCACTTTCCTTGAGAAGACAAAGCATTGGCAGTCATCGTTCTGGATCAAGATCAGTTGCACAACATCGACACAAAGGCATTCGAATCAACACATCCAATCTTCCAAAAGCAGACTATGCATTGTTACAAAGTGAAGGATGGTCTCCTGCTCCATTCATGTCTCCATTTGATGACAAGTACTCCAATACCCCTTTCGACCACACAGCAATCAAGTCCAGATTATTTACACCTCGTAGTCGAAGAATATCAGCTCCACCACCTAATGTCGAACTCAGTTATGGTGCTCTTTTGCATGCTCGTCGAATGTTAAGGCAGCTTATGGCAGATGCTAGTTTTTCAAGTCTTTCTGATCAAATGAAATCTGATTGGGAAGGGATCATCACCAACTTGCTACTCAAAGTCACTGACAATGTACGACCAGATGTGCGATCGGGTGATGATATGGATATTCGACATTATATCAAGATCAAAAAGGTGCCTGGTGGACTTCCATCTGATAGCTTTTATGTCAAAGGTGTCATGTTTACAAAGAATGTGGCTCATAAGCGGATGGTGCGTAACATTTCTCAACCTCGTATCCTGATTCTACTCTTTTCATTGGATTATTCTCGCGTTGAAATGGAGAATCAGCTCATGTCGATTGATCCAGTGATCACTCAAGAAAGGGAACACATTCGCAAACTCGTCAATCGCATTGTTGCTTTACGTCCTTCCTTGCTACTTGTCAAGTCTACAGTGTCACGTGTTGCTCTGGAATATCTTCTGGAAGCCAATATCCCTGTCATTCACAATGTCAAATACAGTGTGATAGAGGCAGTGGCAAGGTGTACCCATGCAACCATTGTTACATCAGTGGATAAGTTACAACTGGGAAGCTTGTCATTGGGACATTGTGGCACATTTGAGATACGCACATTGATTCATGAGTGGATACCCAACCGGCGAAAGACATACTTGATTTTTGATGAATGTCAACCTGATTTGGGTGGTACGATTGTTTTACGTGGAGCAACAAATGAGACACTTCGACTGATCAAGCGACTGATTGATTTCATGGTGTTTGTCGTCAACAATCTCAAGCTGGAGACATCTTTATTGCGTGATTCATTTGCAAAGAATCGCAGTCTGGACCAACAAGACAGCAAAAACAACAATGATTCAGTCATATCACCTGATACAGAGTCAGAGGAGAAGAATGCAACATTATCATCGGCGTCAATTCAGGATATGGATACATCAATCAACAAGTTTATTCATCTCTATCAAGACACTGTGCTATCAGCATCACAATTTGTTGTATTCCCAAAACCTTATCTGTTGACATGTCTGAAGGAGACCAATGACAAGTTGGCAGCATTGGAAGCATCTGCAGCAGCTAGTACATCACCAAGTGGAAAAGCCGAGAGACAAAGTGTCAGTAGCAATGCAGATCATCAGCCACATCCATCATTTGATGGCGAGTATGAACACTTGATAGCAAGAAGAAACCAGCTAGCACGAACATGGGCAGCTTATGTTCGAGAGAGCATTGATCACATCAATCCATTTTATCACCAAAACATCATGGTGCTGTATTCCAATGTATGCACTATCACCACTGTACCATGTCAAGGTCCTGAAATACGCATCTTTGAGTACTATTGTCCACCAGCTGATAAGACACTTGGCCAATACATATCCGATTTATGTCGTGACGCATTAGAACCTTGTCCATCTTCCATGTGTGAACATCCAGTGCATCATCATTACAAGTCTTATGCTCATGGGAATGCACGTATCAATGTTATGATTGAAAGCTTTCAGTGTCCACAGTCTGGAATGTCTGACAAGATCTTGATGTGGAGTTATTGCAAAGAATGTGAGCAACCAACACCAGTGACGCCTATGTCTGAGAACACGTGGAATTACTCGTTTGGCAAATTCTTGGAGATATGCTTATATCAGCGAGGAGTGCAATGCCGTGCTGATATATGTCCACATGACATTGGCTTACATCATGTACGTTACTTTGGATACAAGGATTTCGCTGTTCGATTCCAATATGAGCGTATTGATTTGCTGGAAGTTGCACCACCTCCTATGAAGCTATTCACATTGAGCAAAGTGCAAATCGATCTCAAGGAGAATGAATTCAAGACATTGCGTAGCAAGATTAGTCGATTTTATCAGTCCATCATTGAGCGCAACAAGTCATTTCCTTTTGATTTGGTGGATCCACGCAAGTTGGAAGCATGCAAAGCTGAATTGCAAGAAATCTCGCATCGCTCTGATAGTGAAAAGAAGAAAGTATTGCAGATTCTCCAAAGTGTTTATGCACGTACAGATCCAACAGATGCATTGACCATTAATTGGGTGAGACGTATCCTCTTTGAGCAGATCACGAATTGGGATCTTGAATATGCCGACTTTGTACGACATTACTTGCAACCAGAACGCGAATTACGCAAAATCACAGCCAGCCATTTACGCAAAGTGTTCCCAACTGATATGCCTGAAGAAACAACAGGTGGTGAACGTACCAAACGTGCAGCTGAAATGACTGATTTGCCATTATTGGGAACCGAGTTGGATGATGATGATGATGACAGCTACAATTTGGAAGAACAACAACAGCGTCAACAACCACCCAGCATGTTGCCACGACTATCGTGTTCACCTATAGCATCAGAGAATGTGGATGGTTGGCAAGAAGGAATTGATGATGGTCAAGAGGATCAGAGGAATCAAAGCAAAGACAACAAACGCGTTTTATTGGATGAACACCCTTCATTCTTGCAACATGAAGTCAGACGTCGATTGTCATTGGAATTGATGCGAGAGTTTAGTGCAAAGTTCAAGCAAGAAGAATCATCACCACGAGAGAAAGGTGTTTGGCATCCTAAACCCAAAGGCAATCAAAATACCAGCAACATGGCTTCTGGTGTCAATAATACCCCATCAAGGATACCTGTGTTACATCTTGGTCATCAAAACAAAGCCAAGCTGTCACCACCTCTTTACGACACTACAGTATCACCTTCAGCAGTTTATGATGGCACACGACCTTCTGTACAGATGCAACCTGCAGAACAACCCAACCAACTGGAAAGTATGAGACGACGCAAATCAATGTTACCAGATTGTCGATATGATTTGTTATTGACGAGTGACAACAGTGCAAGTGGAAGTGGACAGCTCTTTGCAGGTGCGAAATCACCTTTTGGCAATCCAAAACATGCTTTTCAGCACATACGATCCAATACATTTACTGGCAGCAGAAATAATGACGACACATCATCAGCAAAGAATGATCCAAAGCGTGCTTTTGCTCCTCCTGCATCTCATGGACGCCAATTTCGATCACGACTACCGAGAAAGAAGACATCATTGCAAGTTTACACACGTGTGAATGATCTTGTGAGAGAGAATATGGAGGACGAGTTACCAGATGAGGAACGTATGAATGTGATGAACCAGGTCATTGATGAGAATCAACCAAGTGGCGATTCAGTGGACTATTTTTCACCCATGGCACCTTACACCAATCGAGTGACTGAAGCACCACGCACTTCTTTCTTTTCACAACACTATCAAGGCACAACAGAGCCGATCACTGACTTTGGCATGGAACTTGAACGACATCCGCCACCAGCTGTAGAACTTTTGGAACCTCCACCTGTGAGTGTCATGGCAGGTGTGTCTTCAAATGATATCCGACACCATGATGAGGATGACAATGAGAGCTTGCAAAGTGAAAATCGACAAATGCTTGAAGATAAAGCACGTGATGATAAGTCGCAGCAGCCTGAAAAGAGCTCCATCATGAAAACAATCACAAGCTTTCTTACCGATAGTGGTGTTGCTAGTCTACCTCCTTTGGAATATCCATTGTAAGTGCTTCATCCCAAGACTAGTTGCAGATATTGATATTCTTCATTAGGCAACCTACCGAACACATCTTCCCTGATTCATTTGTTATTGTCAATGAAGAAAAGCCAAGCACCATTATTGCCTATACCTTGAGTTGCCACGACTATCTCGCCAAGCTGTATGGTGCTCAAGATTCAGCATCCGAATTCTCAGTCGATGACAGTATTGTGAATGGATCCACTGATTTGCCTATGCCAACTGAAAGCAGCATTGAATCTTCACCTATGCCAGCATCAGATATTCAAGAAACATTGACACGTGAATCAGGATCACATATGGGTTACAGTAAGTCAATGCAGAGAGAGAATCTGGATTCATGAATGACATTTCTGTATGCTATATAGGTTTCAGAACTGGAACAGGAACAACCAAGTTTGTGTGTAAAGTATTCTTTGTTGAGCAATTTGATGCCTTGCGACGCAATTGTGGATGCCATGAAAGCTACATTCATTCCCTGGCTGACTGCGTGAAATGGGACTCATCAGGTGGAAGATCAGGTTCAGCCTTTTTGAAAACAGCAGATGATCGATTATTGATGAAGCAAGTATCACGTTTTGAGCTCGATGCATTTCTACGTTTTGCACCTGCCTACTTTCACTATATGTCAGAAGCATTTTTCAGCGAGGTAAGACTGCTCCATCACATTCTTCTGTATATCATGCTAAAGTTCTATTATTAGCTCCCTACTGTGTTAGCAAAGATCTTTGGATTCTACAGCATCAGTTACAAGAACACAGCTACTGGCAAGTCGATGAGAATGGATGTGCTTGTGATGGAGAACCTATTCTACCAACGCAAGATCAAGCAGGTAAATGACATGGTGGATTGTATTAGGAATGATGATGATTCTAATCTCTTCTTTTAGATTTTTGATCTCAAAGGCTCGATGCGTAATCGACATGTTCAATCTACTGGAAAGCAGGATGAAGTGTTACTGGATGAAAATCTTGTTGAATGTAAGGGGATGTTTATCATGCTATATTTCAGCAAGCTGACTTGACATAGTAATCTATCATTCACCATTATTCATTCGAGCACACGCCAAGGAGCTTCTTCGTAGTTCTCTGCACAATGATACACTCTTCCTCTCGAATCGTAATGTGATGGATTACTCACTTTTGGTTGGCATTGATGATGAACGACAGGAGCTTGTAGTGGGCATTGTCGGTATGTGATTTATTTTAATTACTGAATCTTAAGAGTCAACTAACATCCCCTGATATACGCATTTTAATATGTCAAGATTTCATACGGACATTCACATGGGATAAGAAATTGGAAAGTTGGGTCAAGGAATCTGGTATTCTTGGTGGAGGTGGTAAAGGACCAACAATTGTATCTCCTCGACAATATCGTATTCGGTTCCGAGAAGCAATGGAGCGTTACTTCCTTATGGTACCTGATGAATGGTCATTAACACGACAAATCCGAGCACCTTATACTGGATTGTATCATCATCATCAACAGCAGCTTGTTCTGGATCAACCAATGAATCAATCATCCCTTCAACAGGAGCAACACCAACAGGAGTGAGAGAGAGAAATATATATTCGTAGACACAGAGTCATTGTATATACAAGTAGCACAGAGATATATATAGTCGTACATACCTAGCAATAATAGAAGATCTCATTGGCATGTGTAAATCAATGCAATAATCCCTAATTGGTGTATGGATAGCGAAGGGGAGTGAGGACGTCATTTGTAACTTTGCCAGATGTATAAAAACCAAGGAGTGTGTTGATCCCTGACAAAATGAAGCAAAAGAAAATGTTCATCAACTTTGCAATGGTGGCATGTGCCACTTTTACTATCATCAATATGGTGGAAGCAGACAAGAGTATCATTGTAGTGAATCAATGTGATCATGATCTTCAAGTTGGCTATCAAACAAATGGTGAACCAAATGGTCAAGTGATACCTGTTGCTCAAGGTGATAGCAGTGAACTTCCTATTGAAGATGATTGGGCAGGTCGTGTATGGGCTCGAAGATCATGCGATGTGCATGATTGTACTCTTGCAGGTGCAGAAAATCCAGCATCACTTGCCGAATTCAAGATGAATGGTGCCGAAGATATTGACTATTACGATGTTTCCTTTGTTGATGGATACAATCTTCCTATGCGTATCGAGCCAGACGATTTGGCTGATGATCAACCAAGTGATGCAAGACATTGTCAACCCACATTTTGCAACACGACACCTCCATGTCCCAATGATTTAGCTTTTTATCATGCAGATACCAATGCCTTGGCTGGATGTCAAAGTGCTTGCTCACGTTACAAGGAAGATGCCTATTGCTGCACAGGTGACCATGCAACACCCGATACATGCACAAGCAACCATTTTGCAAAAGTAGTCAAAGAAGCTTGCCCAGATGTTTATACATACCCATTCGATGACGAGTTTAGCGTTTATGGATGCCAGGCAGCAAGCTACAAGGTCACTTTTTGTCCTTAACATTCATTATGATTTTTCCCCAGCATCATCATTGTTTTATAAAGAGCATCTTTTTCATACATGCAAAGAACAAAGAGTTGGATGTGGTATTGATTATTGATTGGGTATATATATGTATATGATCTATCTGAGCATGTTGGGTGTGGGAGGAATGAGATGGTGATTCGATGGGATTGTTGTTGTTACTGGTGATGTATTGCTCTTTTCATCCAAAGGAAGATCGTGATCGGATATTGCTGATGATACGCAAAGAAGAGTAGACGTCGAGGAAAGTGAAGCACTCATCCTGAATCGATTCATGACACGCACAGCTTCCACGGCACTTCGAAGTGTCCTACGAGGACAAAAGTTTTGTCGTACTGTTTGTAATAAATCAACATTGGTTGCACTTTGTCCTATCAGCCATTTGTCGCATAATGCTTCTTTTGCAGTTGGCCTTTGTTTTGGATCCAAGGTCAGTAGCCGAGTGATGAAATCTTTGGCTATAATAAGATACAGAGTGAGATGTACATTCATTCAACCATCACAATGACACCGCATTTACCATCCTGTGAAACAGTACTCCAATATCGATCATGAAATTCATAGCGTGCATTGGTGATTTGATGTACCAGTTCCATCTTTCCACTTTCGCCTTGAAATGGCTGATATCCACAAAGCCTTAAGGATATGTGAGTGACATGGTTGTATAAATACAGATTCAATATACTTACAATGTATATGTGATGACACTAACAATGAGGAATCACAGAGACATTGTTTAGTTCCTTTGTCACACTCTTCAATAGTCTGTTACATACCCAACGGCCCAAATGTCAACAGGTGCACCATGATCTTTTCGTTGTAGTACTTCTGGAGCTAAAGATGGATCAAGTTAACACATTTCTACAAATCGTCACTATAGAGACAGGATGCTTACCGACATAACCAGGTGATCCACATACAGTCGTTCTTGAAATAGGCAATTCTTCAGAATCGATAAGTTTGGCGATGCTAACGAAAGCAAAGTTAGGAGATTCAGGAATATAATGGGGGTTGTTAAAAGGGGTGTGGCTCATCACACAATGTTTCACATTACCCAAAATCGCATATGGCGAGTTCAGCATCAGGATCAGGGCTTTTGAAAAGTAGGTTTTCTGGCTTGAGATCTGCACACGTGACATGTAAAAGAAAGAGAAAAAAAGAGTATAAAGAGTGTTAGTGAATGTGCCATGCATGCATAATGAGTACAATGAACAACACTTACCTCTATGTACTACATTTCGTTCATGTAGGTATTCAAGGCCCTTCAATACAGAGCGTATCATTGTAATTGCATCCCTTTCAGTAAACTTTCCACGTTCAAAGAGTCGATCAAACAGTTCACCACCAGTTGCTCTATCATTCAAATGTCAAACTTTCTCTTGCATCAAGCAAACCTATCAGTGATCCACTTACAGCTCAAAGACCAGATAGAACTTTTCCCTGTGTAACATTACAGTCATTAGCCAACAGCTGCCAACGCATGAATCGCAATTCACCTTGTCACACACAATCAAAGGTACAACAAGGATTTTCATCAGGAAGAAGGCTCACCGAGATTCAAACCAGTCGTAAAACTGAAGCACGTTGGGGTGGTCAATTCCTTCAAGAACTGCCATTTCGGAATACACCATGCTGTAATTGACCTTGTCTTTGGGAATAACTTTGATCGCTACTGGCAGTTGGTCTTGCAGCCGAATGGCACTTTTGACATTGCCAAATGAGCCGACACCTGTGTAGAGTACTCGTTTGTAATTCTTTCAAGGAACAAGTTGCTGACTGACTGACCTATGACATCTCCAATTTTGTAGTCGCGCTTCTTACGGTGGGAACGTGGCTGGTACAGTCCTTTATGGATCACTGTATGCAATGCTTGTCGAATACGCATCGTCAATGATAAAGGTAGAAAGAATAAAGAGAGGAAAGAAAAGGCAAATGTATCAACTTTACCTGATTTGATCAAACATTTTTAGTAACGCCTTTTGTCTCCTCGGCACCACCACCAGTACAATCAGCATCCCCAACAACATTTGTCGTATCGGCATTAAACTTCATGCATAGTCAATTACTTTGATCTTTACACACTTCTTTTCCAATACACAAGACATACACCGTCAACCATTTCATCTTGTTGTTGTTGTTGTGTTATAACTAGTATCAAGATCTGCTTTAAGCATAATAAACCTCCTTGGTAGAAATGATAGCAGTCTCCCGAAAGCTATGTTGTGCACCATGTCTAATGCAGATTCCCATCATTTCAGGGAGAAGTAATAGAACTGAAAGAATGACAAGAAAAGACGACATATCCACTCAGCATTGTCACGCATATCCCTTTCTTCTATCCCCTACTCCTCCCTTTCTCCCTCTCTCCTCGTCCCAGCTAATCTTTTCTTGGGGGGATGCATCATTATGAAGTGCACACTATTGTCACTGCTACTACTACTAGTAATACTGCCACATCCGCTATCACCCTTTTTACAAAGGGGTCAATGGTATCGAGCTTTACCACCACTTGGGGAAACCAACATTCGCCAACATCTTAATAGTACCTTTAGGTAACATTTTCACTTGTCGATCACTATCAATGAAAGCATTTTATGCAGTAAGGCTCAAATTGAATCACACTTGCATGACTATGATTACGCATAGTAAAGGATAGAAGTAAACAGTAGAATAGTTTCACATAAGAAAAGGGTACTGTGGCTGGGATAGTATACACAGTACCTTTTGCTAGTCTAATCCCATGATTGTCGCCAACACAGGGGTTACATATCCCATGGTTGAATCTTGTGCTTATAAGCTGTGAGCATAAAAGATATAGCCTTTACATCATGTCATTTTAAAAACACAGTGGATTCAAGCATAGATTTACACTGAGTTTCTCTTGTGAATCATCCATAGTGATAATGTCCTTTCTTTAGAATGTGTCAGGGTCAAAAGCGTATGATTCGGCCTTTTCTTAGACATGAACCTGAATTGGGTATAAGGTGTTTCTTTCATAAGGTACCAGGGTTGGATGAGCCCTTGGTGTGGTAAACTATCTTTGACTCTAGTGATATTTGGAGGATAGCGAGTTAGATAATGGTTGCTGTATTGTCCATACGCTAATGCTGCTTGCAATGCTAGGTATAGCATCTTTGTTGAAAACATTGAACCATCCAAAGACATTTGAAGGTATCATCTCTAAAGGCATGCTATGAAACATCTTAAAAGCTATCTGGTACCTGCATGTGCAGGGAAATCAGGTATATATGCATGTGTTGGTGATTGCTATCAAGCCTTATGAGGTGATGCATGCTTTGTACCAAGTATTTTTAGGGAAGAATCTCACTTTTGAAAACACGTGAAGCTCTGTAATCATTTTAATGGCTGTTTCAACAACCAGTTTTCTTATCAATTGTTTCTTATGTCTCTTAAGAGGTGATAAAAAGATGTTAGGCTATCCCTTATGTGTAGATCCTTCACTTGGCATGGTCATTTAAGCACCGGAAATAATGTATCACTGCTTAAAATGAGGATGTATATGCACTTTCCACCACCAAGTAAATGGCGAGTCATGTATATTACCTTTAGATGCGTATATCAATCATCTATTGTAGGTAGAAGCAAGAAACCTTATACTATTTCCATGATTATCACCAAAGAACCTGAGCTGGGAGCTTCTCTTTGTTATTGTGCGGTGTTTTGCGAAGCACATTTAAGAGTGATGGGAGCTAACGACACGCTATACCGGTTTCGGTTGCAAAGCGAATCACCTATGCCAAATACCAAGGCACTCGGACGAGATTCACATACTGCTGTCAATGTCTAACATCTACTCTTAAGACTTTTGATGATGTTAGTAGATAAACAATCAAGATGGATGAAAGCTAGAGTGACGTTATTCGTTATGCTAGTGCATGATAACAATCATCATACCGCGAAGCTTTGTTTTCTTTTCATTTGCAGCTTAATAATACATGTAATGAATGAACATGTAAGAAGGAAAGAACGCGAACACTTTAATAGTCTAGGCATGTTCATGATCAAATACCGTCACTGTGATAGCTTTTCATTCCTCCTTTGATCTATCAATGTCAATCGATGATACGTGTATTAGTCTATAGTCATGGTGGAACAAGGTGGAATGGATCACCAAAGAAAAAGAAGATCCAAAAATGTACAAATTGAAAAGTGAACCCTTGATGCATGAGCAACAATAACAACAACAGATACAAAGTCTCTAACATGGATGCATATGTTGATCATTTCGCAGAGAAATCAGAATGAATATGGTGATTCGCATTATCTTTTTGGGGGCAATTGCGCCCCTTCTTTCCGCTGAATGAATGGTAGACCCCTTTTGATGCGAGCAGCACAATAATTACACACAAAGGCCGTGCGTCTTGCATAAGCAAAGTTCCGATTACCCCATTCCTCTGATATTTCCGCCTTTGTTGCCCTTGCTATCGATGTCCCAAGTGTGCTTATCTTCCTCTCTTTATTTGTAGACTCTTTCTTTCTTCTCTTTTCCACATTTGTCTCCCTTACTACGCATCCATCACTGTCAAATAGAGACAATGAAATCACCATTGCAATCATCTTCTTTGTTTACAGCAGCAGCAGCAGCCGCGTATGGATTTGAAGGTCGTAGATTCTTTCCACAGCAGCTTACACCACCAGAAGAATCATTTGATGATGAAAATCAGCTACCAACACCTGAAGAATTTGATAAGATTGTACAAGATTATCTTAACAACCTTAGTCCCAAGAAGAGAGATAAGGCATTGGTGGATCAAAAAAGATATCAGGTGATCCAACAAGTGCTCAAGGATCCAAGGAATACAGCAATTTCCACAGCACAGTTTCGTTTCTGGGTCAAAAAGATGTTCCAATTGCAGCCTGGTACAGTAGGACTTGTGTGTCATGACGGCAAACCTGTAGCAATGAAAGAGCAAATCTACACAATTCTTGTTCAGGCACATAGAGAAGCTCAACATGGTGGTCGAGATAAAACATCAGCATTAGTGAGTTGTAATAGTGGTATAACATCGATCGTCGTCCTAATGTATCCACATTTAGGTGAGAAGAAAGTTTTCCTGGATTCCAAAGGAACTCGTGGCAAGATTTGTACGACACTGTCCCTTTTGTATCACACGCAGAAATGGCGGTCAAAGCCCAGGGGTTTTTACACAACAACAGCATAAGATGCACAAGCCAAATCATTGCATTAACAATGTTACTCCAAGGCACAGTTTTGATGCATCATTCCTATGTACACCTTCAATGTATGAAGATAGTGACTTTTCATCCACAACAGAGAATGGTT
This sequence comes from Lichtheimia ramosa, assembly GCA_008728235.1. Taxonomy (NCBI): domain Eukaryota; kingdom Fungi; phylum Mucoromycota; class Mucoromycetes; order Mucorales; family Lichtheimiaceae; genus Lichtheimia; species Lichtheimia ramosa. The sequence continues at coordinate 2,361,401 of CP031823.1, forward strand.
ATGGAGCATCACCTACTAGCTATGCATATTCGACATCCACTTCACCAGCAAGGCGTGATAGCACATCCATTTATGACAAAGAAGAAGAAGACTTTTTACAAGCCTATGCACGTAATGGGGGTCTTCATCCCTTTATGACTCATCCCAATGCAACGGCAGCAGCAGCAGCAGCAGCGGCAGCAGCAGCAGTTGCTTCGACATCCACAACACCCTTTCCTACAACTTTTACGCGCACTCCTAATTCTGGAGCTCCACCTTCACTCTTTGACGATCATACATCATCACCTACGTCACAAAACATCTTCTACCAAGCATCCACAGGGTATTTAGGCTATCCATCTTATTATTATGCCAATGTGTTGGGTATTGTTCCATGTGATAACACGTCGACTGGTATGGGTGGTAATGACAATCATCAACCAGTCACCACCGATAATCATTCTTCAACAGAAACTACAGCAGACATTCTTGCCCATCATCATCGTCATACTCAACAACAACAACAACAACAGCAGCAGCAGCAACCAATTCCTCCTACTGTATCCAATAGTAATTTAATGACTTATCCAAACGATGATACCAATAATAGCAATCCTGTGCTCTTATGACCTTCTTTTCCATCTACAACTACAACTACTACTTATACTAGTAATAAACCAATAAACAAACATGTTATATATATATTGTGTGCTTGTGTTGTAATGCATGCCATCTCCACTATGACTGAGTTATAGATGTGCCTTAAAATGCCGACATTTCCTATTCCTTGTTTTCCTGCTTTTGACTTTTTGCCAGCGTATATGTATATGTGCATGTGGAAGTGTTTTGTTTGCTGAAGGTGAGTTATGAACTAAAAGACACAGTGTGTGGTATACAGGCTACTAAACTACATTTGCATTTCAAACTCGTTCCAACCAAGTCCTAAAAAGTAGTTCGGATCCGCCATGAAGGCATTGGCAGCGACTTCATTGCCCAACATGGGAACGGCTGAATGGTTGACAGCATGCAACGAAGTGGATGAAAACAAGTGTTGATGTGGGTTCTGGTCTTGCCGGTCACTAAAGCCTGTCATGAAGAAAGGAGTGCCACTACCATAGTGTGATGTCGAATGATGATGGTGCATACGCATACTCGTATCTGGTGCTGGTGCTGTTGTCACAGGTGCTACTGCTATTGCTGGACTATTGTTATTGCTATTACTAGGATGTGATGGTAATGTAAGAGCAAATGGATCTGCTGAAGGTGATAATCGTTGTTGTGTAGAATTACTGCCAAGAGATGATGTTGTTGATGCCGAACGTTGTTGCTGTGCTGCTTTGCTACGACCACAGATACATCCATCAGGTGCAGGTGTCAATGTGGATGGTGGAGAAGGACGCATGATTGAACTTCGTGATGATGTGGAAGATGTTTCACTGTTACGTCTTTGTTGTTGACTCTTGATCCACCGCCTTTTCAGTCGTAATGTAGAACGTTCCATATTCAATTCAAATACATCTTCTTTTCTGCTACTTGTTGATGGTGTTGGTGGTGGTGTTAGCCGTGGTGGCAACTTTGGTGCAGCTGCTGGATTAGCATTGATGATGGATTAGTGTCTGTGCATAATGATGAAGATAAAAAGGATCTTTTTACTACCTTCCATATCAGCAACAAGAATAGGAATTCGAAAGTTTTGATGCAGTAGTAGTTCTGGAGAAATGTCAAGAGCCGCTAATGCCGGCACATGAGACGGCGTCTGCAGCCGATTGTTCAACACATCATCCTTGTTGTAATAGCTGACCAGATGTTGTTGTACACCATCGACAATCAATGACATGCTTTTCTTGATCAACCCATTCTTCTTAAATCGATAGCTGTTGGTTAACGATCCAACAAGTGCTCGTTCTCGTTGTCGTTCTGATATATTCTGACATCCACCTCGAGTCAATTCATCACCTTGTGGACAGCGTTTGTCAAGTTCGCGATATACAAGGAAGTTGCCGAGAATCCTTGAAGGACTCCACACTAATCCATCAGTCCAACGCTTGATGCCTATTTTTAAAAAGTCATATTAAGATAATAGCTTATCAAATATAGGGTACACGTACCACTTTCATTTTCATCAAAGCAAAAGACTGCACCACTTTGAACAAGTTGACGCTCCTTTTCTTGAAGACGACGATTCACACGGGGTAAAAGTCCTCGTTTACATGCTTCAAAGATTAAAAGTGAGTCGCGAGTAGTTTCAATATAGCCCTGAAAAGTCGTCCCAGCAACAGGATTGTTGGTCATGACAATAACAAAAGAGAAAAGGGAGAAAAAGAAGAAAAGGAAAGTGAGAGAAAAGGACAAAAGAACATGGAAAGAGATCGATGCCTCCTATAAACGGGTTGGGCTGCTGCAGATCATGACACTGCTCATCAACGGCTTTTGCACTATACTACGTAATATAGCTGACGCTTGCCTTCTTTATGAGCAGTCAAATGGAGAAAGGGAAATGGCGACCCAAACAATCATTGGATGGCTCACATGGAATGGCACGTGGTTGCGTGATACCGTGAGTGCATGTGTGCTTGTTTGCACACAAAACATATCAGTAGAGAAGCAGGGGAGCAAGTAGAAATGATACTAAAATTGCAATGTGTGTGAACAATTGGTATCAAGTAATTGTATTGTAGTTGCCGCGCTGGCCGTTTGATAATCTAGACCTTTATGCAGCAAGCCATCATGATGGTGAGAGTGTGCCGTGAGCTGTTGTTATTCTTTCCGCCTTACCACCGGCCGTGTTACCCCCCAAAAGCTGTTTTTGAATGGCGTTATTGAAGTTCTAACCAACTACACATATTCTATACGTTACACACCATTCACAGACATCAAGATATGGCCATTGAGCCATATTCTTTGTCAAGATTGCAGTCAATATCCACACTATTGGCACAGTAGCACATACATGTGCAGTCCATTGTTCTGTTGATTGTTACAATCTTCAGCTGACCAGTAGCATGAGCATAGAATGCTATGTATAAAATGCTTATGGCTATACTGTCGATGATCACCGACTTTTGAATCAAACATTTGAGGATAATCCTCTTTCATTCTTGTCTTTCTACTCCCACGTGTCTCAATTGTACCTTTCCACTTACATATTTAACATAAAGATCTGCGCTCATCTCCACACACATCCATATCCACATGTTTGGGCACAGCTGCAGCAAGAGAACGATGTAGGAAAGCATGCTAGTATCATTTTCTTCTCACTGTATTATAGATATTGGGGCGTCGATACCGGTAAACAAAGAGAAAAGATTCGGCGTTGCTATATCCAGCAATATGTTTATGTATGCCCATCTCAACGGTGATGATTTGTGCATGATTTGGAATAATTCTCCTTCCCCCTATCTTCCTGTGCTTTAAAGGTAGCATATAGCATGTTGTAGAAGCAGTACCAGCAATGTGGACCATGAAATGCGTTGTATAGATCCACGCGCCTTCTTTTGATCACATAAACAAACACCTTTTTATTATTGTTACCCAAGGATTCCACCATTCCATTTCCCCTTGTTGCTTTCATCCATATCATGTAGAACAAGAGATTCGTCAACAAAGTTAAGCAAGTAGATAGAATAGCCATGTATATGCATCAATAGCCAACGTACTGTGTTGTCTAATGCATGCTGAAACGCAACAAGTACTATTCATGGTCGTGTGATAATCTCAATTCACCACTTTTGCATCGGACCTAACCGAGTTGTGCATGACGCTTAAGAGACACATAAGGAAAGGTCATGGGAGGAAGTACAAGTTGCTGAAACGGTCAAGATCACTGGATCTACTTTATTCTTATTCGCATCAAATATTCTAATTAGCTGCAATGGCATCAAACATGCTGCTTCCCAAAGTTGCACAGCATGGATGTGCATGTGTTAACATTATCAATCTCTAGATATGTGCTTTGCATTGTTGAGTTACTGCTAACCACCATTACTACATGACACAGTCACTGGAGCGCCTACCGTATCTCAGTCCTGTCGCTGTTTCCCTACTTGCTCAAGTGGACATATTCTCTTTATATAACACACGCCATGATGGAACTCGCCACCAAGTTGTTGACAATGATGGCTATAGGCCTGCTTATCCCTATCAGCTTGCTCATCCTAGTCGACTTTGTCATTTACCTTTACCGACATGCCAATCGTGCGATCGCTGGCAAGACTTTGAAGACCGAGTAGACACTTTCCCACTCTATTTATCCTACCACCACCACTCAATACCAATCCTACAATGCACTCTGACGCAAGAAGACTCAAGTAGAATACTATCTGTACACGTTTAATCATTATACAACATTGACTTTTACATAATGCCATCATTAAAGGCACGCTTGTTATACTACAAACATCTTTATACCAGATCCGACTATCCAATGCTGATGCTAGTCAAAAGATCATCGACTAGGATAACTCTTGATTCATTCATCCAAAAACTTGGTGTCCTTAAGTTCGTCAGGGAGATACGTTTGATCCACTGGTTCATCATAATCAGGATTATACTTGTATCCATCGCCATATCCAAGATTCTATCATTATCCAGCGAATCAGCATCAATACACCATGATCCTTATCTACTATACTACCTTCATTAGCTTTGTTGGAGCATTACGGATATGCATTGGTACTGGATAATTGGGTTGTTGTCGAATGACTTCCTTGACCTGTTGCAGAAATTTAGAGCTATCAATCTTGTGACACCTTGTCCACTCTTTACCTTATTATACGCCTTGTATGTTCGCACACTCTTTTTCGTTTCAGCAAGGTAGGTAGCAACATGGGCTAAAATGGTATCGCATTCAGGCATTCCAATCTTCTCACATGCATGATATGCTGACATGGCCTTTAAAAAACACATTAGCACATCCATTCATCATCCAAGGACAAGAAGACGTGATCGTACCAAGGGTAGTGCAGCATTATCAGCCAAACCAATATCCTCACTGGCCATTCGCACCATTCTTCTTGCAATGTACAATGGATCTTCTCCTGCTTCCAGCATTCGTCCCAACCAATAAAGCGCAGCATTGGCATCACTATGACAAATAGTTCATCCCATGATCAAGATTTTCCCCATCCTATCCTTCAACATACCTTCCTCGAACACTTTTATGTAATGCACTGATGATGTTGTAATGTTGTTCCCCATTACGATCATAAAGTAAATGTGATTTTTGAAAAGCACCTATAAAAAAGCACCTATCAGCTTTTGACATCCTGACATATGACTTCCTTTACCTTTGATGATATCAGGACTTAATGAGGATGCTTTTGAAGGCAAGACACTTAAGGCAACTTCCAGTGTATTGATTGCATTGCGAGCTATAATGAATGGGCACCCAAATCAGTGGATGATCCTGTTGTTTCCCCATGACGACAACTTACCATCTCCATCACTATATACTGCTAACACGGATAAAGCTTCTTTCTCTTCCTTCTTTTGCTCCTCTGTGAATGATACTGGTACATCTTGACGCCATTGATCCAATGCTCTTGATAGAATCTCTTGTAACTCTTCTTCACTCAATCGCTGTAGCACAAATACCCGACACCGAGAAAGAAGAGCTGAATTGACCTTGAAACTTGATCCTCTCTTGTCAGTCAAAGGACGTATTGGAATACAGGAAAGAACTTTACCTTGGATTTTCTGTTGTAGCACCAATCAGATGGATTGTTCCTTGTTCAACATAGGGAAGAAACAAATCTTGTTGTGCCTTTGTGAATCGGTGGATCTCATCAATAAAAACAATGGTCTTTTGTCCAGTGAGTGATAAATGCCCCTTGGCTCCTTCAAATGCTTTCTTGACATCTGATGCACCATGACTTGTGGCGCTCAACTCGACAAATCGGGACTTGGTCATCTTTGAAATGATACGTGCAACTGTAGTTTTGCCACAACCAGGTGGTCCCCTGAATGTATGAGCAGTAATGTGAGACATGGATTTGATTTGGTTGATCATACACACTTACCAAAGCACCATGGAAGGTATACGATCACATTGCATCAGCGTACGCAAGACACCATTCTCTCCTAGTAATTCTTCTTGGCCAACAAACTCGCTCAATGATGCAGGACGTACTTTATAGTCATTAGCTTAAATGCGTAATCCTTACTTTTTTGATACAAACCTTTTGCAGCTAATGGCATGGCTTCTTTACTCGGATCCCTTCGTTGTTTCTTGGTATTCTCAGGTGTGTTGCTACTACCAGAATCGGATGCCATACGTTTCATTTGTGAAGTGCTGTTGACAGAGCTTGGTGATGGTGATGATGATGACTTGTATGAGCTGGGTATAGTCGATGCTGGTGGTTTAGAAGTTGGTTCGTTGGATCGCTTGGTGTTGAATAAAGGTGCCATCTTGACAGGCTAAATCAACATACATGAATAACAGTAAGCTTCCATGATGATGATGATAAGATTCAGGTATGCTTGCTTGCCTTCTTGGTATCAGGACTCGAGAAATTGAGCTGCTTTTGCTTGGTTGGGCTTTCAGTAGGCGTGTTGACAGCTGTTGTTGTTGAACAGCCTGAATCGATATGCGCATTGATGCTAGACGAAGGAACAAGTTGACTGCAAATGGGACATTCCACTATTGACGACATTGCCTTTAACCAACTGCTGTGTCCCAAGTCAATGGTAAATGTGAGCATACCTTTGTTCATGGTTATTGATAAGGTTGTTACGAGAAGGAAAAGGCGCGCTTCTGTATTTGCCTTCGCGGTAATTTCGTGTTCCACCAACTGCTGCGGTAAGAATGACACTTGCATGATCCCATATTCATACAAAAGCATCACTTGACTGAAGCATTCAAGTATTAGGTCACAGCATTACATCTTTGCAGGGTGCCATGTATCAATGTTGGATGTGTACACAAGAGAACATCTGATACGACTCGGCGTACATGTTTGCTCAAGAAACCAGAACATCACATGAGAAGAATTCTGTAGAAAGGGGGTACATGCATGGATTTGAAGTTGTTAATACATTATTGTGTTTGTGTCTATTGCTGTTTCCGATAAGCCAATTGCATGATAATGACGTGATCTACAACCCACTCTTTCTTCTATCGAGTCTAAATGTTGTCTATTACTAATGACACGAACACGACGTCAACAAAAAAACTATCCAAGTTGCATCATAATACCACTTATGATAAAGATTAACTAGGGTACAAGTCTACATCATTTATTAGCGTGATAGTATCCACTTGGATCTAGAATGTTTGTTACTTTGTTATGAGGAAAACACGCGAGAGGATCGCATCTGATGGCCCGATGATGAAGAACATGACACAGCCTTCATCTTGATCCAATAAGCCCTCCATCTTCTTACCTTAAGCAAGCATACAGTGTACATTGATCAATCAATGAGATGGCAGAGGATGTGTAATAGCATGATAGTGATATCAGCTAGGACAGCAAATGCAAGCGATTCCTATATACAAATATACATCACAAAGAACACACAATTTTTACCGTACAATGGCTACTTTTATTTGTTGGATGATGACATGCATGTTTTATCTTTTGTGCATGTGTTTTGCTCTCAAATTTTCCTTTCATCCTCTTCCCTTTGGCTCCTATGGGATTGACGATGGTAGACATTAAGACAGTACCAACACAGCCTTATGATGATCAGAAACCTGGCACTTCAGGATTGAGAAAGCGTGTCAAGGTCTTTCAACAAAAGAATTACACCGAAAACTTTATCCAATCTGTGCTTCATGCTGTGGAAAACAATGCCAAGGGTGCTACACTTGTTATTGGTGGTGATGGTCGATACTATCTTGATGAAGTGATGCAAGTGATCATCAAGTTTAGTGTAGCTGCAGGGGTATAATTCATTGCCTAAAGGATTATTGGAAATGATGTATTGATGACTCGGATTGTTTGATAGGTATCCAAGCTTATTGTACCACGCCATGGTCTTTTATCAACACCAGCTGGTTCTCATCTCATTCGCAAGTTGAAAGCAACAGGTGGTATCATCCTTACAGCATCACATAATCCAGGTGGACCCGATAAGGATTTTGGTATCAAATACAATGGGCGTAATGGTGGTCCAGCACCAGAAAATGTGACCGATCGCATATTTCAAATCAGTAAAGGGATCAATGAGCTTCGATATGCAGATATTCCAAGGGTAAGTATCCAAAAACATGAATGAAACTTTCTCTAACATGACATATAGATCTCTTATGAAGAACTTGGGACACAAAAAGTTGGTGACATGGTCATCGAAGTTATTGATGGCATTGATGACTATGTTGCGCTTATGAAGGAAATCTTCAATTTTGACGAGATCAAATCCTTCTTACAATCTAATAAGAACTTCAAGGTGCTTTTCGATGGCATGCATGGAGGCAAGTAGCTCATACAGTTGAGAAAACCATCATATGTTTGCTTATGAGCCATGAATTTTAGTCACTGGTATCTATGGAGAGCGTATCTTTGTGCAAGAGTTTGGTCTCCCCCCAACAAGCATTATGCGCTCCAAGCCATTGCCAGATTTTGGTGGTGAGCATCCTGATCCCAACTTAACTTATGCCCATGAATTGGTAGAACGAGTGAACAAGGAACAAATTGATTTTGGAGCTGCATCTGATGGTGATGGTGATCGTAATATGGTGATTGGCAAGAATGCATTCGTGTCACCATGCGATAGTGTTGCAGTGATTGCTCATTATGCTTGTGAAGCTATCCCATATTTCCAAAAACAAGGTGGTATTCGTGGTCTTGCTCGTAGCATGCCTACTTCTCGTGCTTTGGATCTTGTCGCGAAAAAGCAAGGTCTCGAATGCTTTGAAGTTCCCACTGGATGGAAGTTTTTTGGCAATCTTATGGATGCAGGACGCTGCTCTATCTGTGGCGAAGAGTCATTTGGTACTGGATCTGATCATGTTCGTGAAAAGGATGGCGTATGGGCTATTTTGGGTAAGTAACATGGCCCTCGTATATATCATCCACTAAAGATGTTATCATAGCATGGCTCAGCATTGTCGTCCATGTAAACAAGAGCAAACCAGGCACATCTATTTATGATATCCTCCAAAACCACTACAAGATTTATGGTCGTAACTTCTTTTCCAGGTAATGAATGAGCAAAAGAGTCATTAAACAGGATGTATTAACACAATATCAAAAGATATGACTATGAAGAAGTGGATAGCAGAAAGGCCAATGATCTTGTGGAAAATCTACGTGGGCTTACTGGCACAAGTCAATTGCTTGGTCAAAAGTTTGGTGCATTCAAAGTATCCAAAATGGATGACTTTACCTATGATGATCCGATAGACAATAGTGTTACACGTCATCAAGGTATGCGTGTCATGTTTGAGGATGGATCGCGTTTCGTTGTAAGATTGTCAGGTACTGGATCACAAGGTGCAACAGTGCGATTATACGTGGAAAAGTACAGCAGTGATCCAAATGAATATGCACACGATACACAAGAAGCTTTGAAACCTTTGATCGATGTCGCATTGGAGATTACCAAGCTACAACACTACACTGGCAGAGATCGTCCCACAGTCATTACATGATACATAACATTATAACATACATCATATAGTGTCTATTAAAGAAAGGAACTATTATTCGGATGTTTGTACATAGGGAAACAAATATGCGATGATTATATACATAAGAAATCCACGTCAAGGTCTTGATCACCAGAGTATTCGGATAAAGGCGATAAAGGACAGTCAGTGAGAAGTAACTTGTCAACATATGCTTGCACAGCTGGATCGACAATTCTCTTTTTGGACTTTGACAAAGTCTTTGTTGATTTTGATTTGCGAGTTGTAGTGATGCTGGGGATGTGATCAGTGTTGGTTTTGGTGGTAGAATCAGTCATTGAATCGGATGTTGCTTCTTGATTGTTGCTGTCCTTCTCTCTGACCTTTCTTATTCTCCTGATAGGCCATTCATGATTATATATCAGATAATGTCGTTCACATCTTGGGCATCGTTCAGGTTGCCAGTCGGTAAATATAGCACTAGGAGTCCAAGACCACGTGATAAGTTCAGCTGTACGAGGATTGCTGTAGCCAAGTTGTTCAGAGATCTCCTGTTGTTGTAGATTTTTCCCACAAGCTATGCATTTGAGTCGTTGTTCGTCTTTGATAGGATGTGATGCTGGTTTTGATCGAGTAGCTTTGTCTCTTTCAACTGAATCATGCAGGTGTGAATGCTGATGCTGACGTTCATTCATCGAATTGTCGGTGGATTTGGATTCATTGGATGATCCATCTTCAGTGGATGGTGACGAACTGGAGTCGTATGCTGGAGAAGGTGGACCATTGTCACTGTTTCGCACACAAACTGCCATATGCTCTTCTTCATTGGGAATCGCCATATCAGTTGTATCCATCACCACGTCATACAATATATCCACTGGCTTATCCAACTTGATTCGCTGTTCGCTGTTGTTATTGAGCTCATTGGTGCATAAAAAGTCAATACTCATCACTGCTGAATCACGTCTCTTGGACAAAGTTTTGGTTTCATGGTTTGGATGTTGTTGTGTTGTTTCAGTCGTAGATGATGCATCTTTTTTTGTATGTGCACGCTTCACTGGCTCTGGGGGTGGAAAAGTAACGTAATCTATAAACATAGGAGTTAAACACTAGGTCTATCGCAATAACATCCTTATACCTTACCATCATAATTGATGACTTTTCGTTTGCGCCTACTCCTTCGAACACCATTTGCTGAATCATCCTCTGATGGAGCTTGTTTGGAAAAGTATCCTCGACCATTCCTATAACACATCAGTTAGCTTGGATGCTATCATTGCACTACATTCAATCACATACTCTTCACAAGTTGCACATCGACATTCAATGTTATCCACACCAAAATAATGGCTTCCATAGAATGCTGTCATCTCTTCTCCACAGGAGATCTTTCGGACAACTTGAAAAGTAACAGCATTTTGACCTTGCGAAATGAACTATGGGATACATCAGAACCTTTTCCATCATAAGAAGCTGTTGTATACTTACTCTGCAATTTGCATTACAATCATGCTATAAAGATGATGCCATTTAGTATTTGTTAGCAAACACTAATCCAATATCACACATACATTGACAAATCGTGCTGGACCAAGGAAAAGACAAGTGCATCCTTTACGTTGAGACCACATGACACTGAAATCCTGATCCCGTTTCCTCAAGTGTGCATCTTCTTCTGGTTTCAAAGTGGCTATCATACCAGTGCAGAAACTAACTTGATCTCCCACATGCCAGTCTTTGGTTGCAATCAAACATGCCTCGGTTCTCCTTCCTTTGACCTTGTAGCGTTGCGTATCGCTCACTTCATATCCTGCATTAGGCATATACCTATATGAACATGTAAATGATGATGTACCTCATGATGTAAAGTGCATAATACTTGCATGTACAGATAACGTTTTGCTTGCTGTGCAAACTCCTGACGTTGTTTCTCCTTGTCACCAAAGCATTGCTTAAAGAAATCCAACCTAACAAAGTCATTGATCAATAAGAAGCTACTGTAAGCTTTGTCACTCTCTTGACCATCCCATAGAGTGAATATACTGGTGTAACTTATACGACACAGCAGGAAAGTGAACCAACCCCTTTTCCCATATCAACCAAAGCTGCTCAACTCACTCTAGTACTTCTTTAACGGCAAGGTTGGGCTTTCTTTCCTCCACAACTCTGCGCTGAATGATATCGAGAATCTGCCTTGCGTGGATTCTAGGCTTGCGATGGCTGGCGTTCATTTTGGTTGTCTTGAACCATAGAAAGAGGTCGTCAAGGAATATGTCGCTGCACAGGTCATCGTATTTGGATAGATCGGCGAAATCCATGCTGTTCAATGTCGTCCCTTTGAGCAATACAGTCGTGCCAGGAGGCAAAGAGTGAAATACAACGTAAAAGAGACTGACGGTCCTGCTGCTTCTGCTTCTGCTGCTGTTATTATTGCAAGAAGGAATAAAGAGAAGGTTTTGGTCGGTGGATATGTAAAACGCGGTGATAAGAAGGAGGAGAAAACAGCAACGGCGCACCGATCAACAAGCTCCTTCTGTGTTTTTTTTTTCATCCTGCCATCTGAATACAGCAGACTACACCAACTACACAGCACATGGTCATTCTATATTTGTACACTTGATCGACGTGTAGTCAGCAATGTCATTGATTCTTGCCTCTTTAGTTACTGGTCCTAGCAATAGAAAGATAGAGAAAACTAGATGTATTATCTCCCCTTGTGGCAATCATATCCCATTAAACATTCCTCCATTCTTGACAATACTACCACCACCTTTCCCTCTTATCAAAGCATCATGTTTCCAAACAAAAGCTTGTATTTAGCAGAGTGTATTACTTATTGAACGTTACTATCACTTGCCTTCATCCAGGTACATTGATACCTAGCATATTAAGAGCTGCTGCATGATGTATTTGACACGATCGCCAATCAGATTGGCTTTATAAGTGAAATGTACTTTAGCTCTCTGCTCATCTTGCACCATTACCTGATCACAGCTTCAAACTTTTGTAAAAAGAAGACTATTCCTCTCAAACTATCGACTGACCCATAACAACCAGGAAGCCTTTTTGTGCTATTCTACCAATCTTTCCAATTGTATAAACCATCCTGGTTATCATTACACTTCAATCTTGATGTTAAGTCTCAAGCGTTAAGGATGAAGAGCAATCAAGATCATCATTGTTTGTATTGTGTGCTCACCTTCTTCCCATTCGACCATTCAAGTCATATATCCATCTTTCGCAATTGAGCATACAGTACATAAAGACATGGCTGGCTGACAACTTACTACTGGCCCAATTTGGCAACTCCCAGTAGAATAGCATAGTGCAAAGGTTTTACCGGCAACTGCGACAAGGCGGATGATAATGCATACTTTGAAGCGCGTGTCTTGATATCGGAAGTTCTATTGTGCATAAGGCATGGTTATATAATAATGGTTGCTTTGGGGCATAGCATTGGTAGATCTGAGACAGCAGAAGGAGAAACTTTATTCCAAGGATGAAAACCAGGATAAATAGAGTAAGCGAAAGGTAAAATCATTGACCCGTATCTACTAAAGTGTTATTGGCGGAATTAAACATGTCGATAGAAATGATCCCAGTCTATATAAGAAGATTGATTTGTCACTTTATTCCCTCGCTTATACACATCATACACAATATGGCAGCAGAACCAGTACCACAAGAAGCAAGACGTTTAGCCAAGCTGTTGAATGAAAAGAACCCTGCACTACAAATCCCGGATGATTACATTGACACTCACATCCACTTTGAAGGTGGAGACTTGCCTGTGCAGCCTGGTTGTTTGAAGTCAGGAGCATTATGTGCTGCTGCATTTGCAGCCTTTGGTGCAGTAGCAAATCAAGTCGCTCAAGATCGTTATGGGTAAGTCATCTCATAGATATCCATAATGAATAGCCTATATTCAGACAAGTATTGCAGGGGTGAACCTTCTCATGTTACCATCAACACCGATCATGCTGGTTACTTTCTTGGTCTCCCAGCTTTAGTCAAGGCTGAAAAACCCCCTGTGGATTGGCAACGTGGTGCTTGGGAAAAAGAAATGGATAGAGCAGCAACAAAGATCTACCCTACAAAGGATGGTAGATGGTTCCAGTTACACGGTGATATTGATTGTCACGCTCTGTTTCGTGATATCGGTCTTGAATACAACATGGAAGCAAGCCGTGAAGAAGCCTATGAAATTGTCAAAAAGTGGACATTGCTGCATACAGCTGATGAATTGGAAGCCATGATGGTCAAATTTGGTCATAGTGGTAGCAAATGTTACGAGCCTGAAGAATGGCTTGCAACCGATATGGTAAGATGTTGTCAATGTTTGGTTTTGAATCATGCATATGTACTTAAGCTTTTACTATTAGGGCAAAGCTTTAGAAAACAAGCCTTTGATTAACATTGAGCAAGTGAACAAGGCCAATGGACCTGTTCCATATCCTCCTGCAAACAAGAAACGCATCCTTGAAGGCATTAAAGTGGTAGAAATGGGTAAGTAAAAGGATCATTTTATTGGATAACGCAAAGATAACTCAAAACTATATGCAGTCAGAATCATTGCTGGACCTACCATTGGAAGGACACTAGCTGAATTGGGTGCTCAAGTGATCAAAGTAAATCCACCCCATCTGCGAGATATCAATATTCTCCAGTATACATTGACAACTGGTACACATACTGTTTCTTTGGATGCTCGTCAACCTGATCAAAAGGCTCAATTGGAAAGCCTTATTGCTGAAGCGGATGTTTTCATTGATGGCTTTCGTCCTGGTTCATTGGAAAGACTTGGGTTTGGTAAAGAGCGTGTGATGCAACTTGCTGGTCCCAAGGGAATTATCTACATTGATGAAAATGCATATGGCGTGGAAGGTAATTTATCTTTGATCCTGCTTTATTTATAAGAGCTAATCTAAATGACTATCATAGGTCCTTATCGTCATCGACCTGGTTGGCAGCAAATTGCAGATACAGCAAGTGGTTGTGCTGTGGTACAAGGCAGAAGTTTGGGTGCAGAAGGTGCAGTGCTTCCTCCACTACCTATTTCAGATCTGGTAACTGGTGTATTGGGTGCTGTAACTGTATTATGCGGCATCCGTGATCGTGCACGTCATGGTGGCAACTACTTTGGTGTCGCATGCCTTACTGCATATGACATGTTTTGTATCTCTAAGCAAGTTGGCCAATATCCCCCAGAACTGGTACAACAAGTCGAACGTGTATTTGGCTTTGGACCAATGGCTCCAAAAGACGATGTTCCCGATCTACTTGGTAAAGTGATTCAAGCATGGTATAACAACAGACCTAAAGATATGGACTTTGATGGCAAGCTGTTTGTGTCATTTGAAGATGGTCCTTTTGGTCAATCCAAGCAACTTGCTCCTGTAGCACGCATTGACAACTATCCATCAGGCTGGGATCATCCTCCACGACCTTATGGCTATGACAAGCCTACATTTGACTATTGAAACTCCCCTAAAGTTAGACAATGTGAAGTTTCGTGCATGAACCCAGTGTAACAATGATCGTCATCAATAAACAGGAGGATTCAACCCAGACTACTTCTTTTCTACCCAGCCCATTCCTCCACCTAACAGCATTGGCGCGTCGATCGATATCATATAACACGACTCTCGCCTAATCTCCACTCCATGTACAACTAGATCCCTTTGAGTACCAATGCCAGTAACAGTACTTTGACATGGGCAGCAGCGGCTTGTAGTGATACAGTCAGCACCACCGACACCAGTATCCCACTCTCTATATCATTTGCAAAGGTATCATCATGTCACCAACACTTCAGTGAGTGGATTTACCAATAGCAGCGTCTTATCATGTCGGTAGCACGCTCATCCATATATGAAGAGTGTTTTCATCACCATGATTGTCATACATCTCTTTTGCCTATTGTACCCCTTTGACTGTATGCTCCACAAGGTGCTTCTGGTAAGTGTCAAACATCATAGTGTGGATAGTGTATCGATCATGTGGTTCATTATTGCTTTAGTGACATTTCTGATCCAATTCTCTGATGGATAATAGCTCCTTCATTGGTGACATGAATATCTTGGTCAAGGTGAGCAATACTAATGAGCTCGGATAAGCCAACTAAGCGCTGCAGATTGGACTGAACAAAGCATTTTGTCTTCTTCAAGCGTGTCCATCTTCTTTAATTATGTCCTTGTCCACTGCAAAGGATCCCAGATAGCAAGCAAATGAAGACATTGTCAAGCCCTGTACAAGAATCAATACAATGCAGTGCCATTGGATGAAGTACTCGTTTCACACTAGCAAAAGTCCCAGGACATTTGTCAGCTGCTTTGATCCCAGCCTGTACCTACAGTTGGAGAAGATGAATCTGGGCACTATGACGTTCTTCCTGGTCATGGATCGAATCAATCTTATGCAGTAGATGGTGATTTGGTTATGTGTATTCTTCCTGGATTGCTTTCTTGTTTTATCGGGTCAACACAAACAATATCGACAATGACACAGCCAAAGCAGGATTCACCTTTCCCTCTTCCCAATACTGTCTAGTAATATGGTTCTTATACAATAGAAGTATCTTTGAATCGCTTTATTCGTCAGTAGTGTTCAATGAATCTTTAGCTTGATGTGATTGTGATTAGTGGTTGGATGGTCAAACAAGAGATCGTAGCTCACAGCTTTCAATATATGCTTGATATGAGAATTCTGATGCCAGATCATTGTTGACAAGATGCTATGCTGTGATATTTTGACACCAGTGGATAGCAACAGGTACAGCAAAGTCATCTTGTGTAACAACGGGAGCTACAGCCGGGGATGGTTAATGCATCAAGGTCAACATGATTTCGGCAGTTCCGATCTACTTGGATACACAAGTGCTCTGTCACAGCTCACTTTCCTTCTGTGCAAACAAGCAATGTCCTTACGTCTACATGCAGTTGGGTGAACCAGTACTTCAGAGCAGCTCATTCTCAACAGCACTACTTGTGGAATCCGACCATGCCAGTATGGACATGACCGAGAAGTAACTTGCTTACAATCTACCAACAAAGGGTTCAGAGGACATCTTGGCACTTTACTCTTTTGCTTCCTTTGCCAGCAATACGTTTGTAAGGAGATCGACTTACTGGGTGATTCGACAGCACACAACACATGTCAGCTTCTTCTACTGGTTCCAACAAATGCCCAGATTTCCTTGTTCACATGCTCTTACTCCAATATCGATATGATGTATTCATCATCCAGATCAAGCTATCATCATCATCATCATCATCATCATTCGTCATCTTTTGGTGAGAACAACAAAAGTTAGTCAAAGGAACCGATGACCCTGCTCAACAGACTTGTGCATTTCAGGTGCCTGACGCTGCTATATTTAGATGACATACATGTCCAGACTTTGTTGATGGATCTTTTTACCAATGGAACAGTTCCAAGCTTATGCAATCATTGGATGATATAACCAGGATGAAAACAATCATGCAAGAAAAAGGAGACTTTATGAAGATCGCTATTGACATAATCAAGGTGTTGTTCAAGATATCGGATCAGTATCCGAAGTTTGACTAGATCTATAGCTCTCATCATGAGAATAGTGTCAAGTACAACAATAAATGACTGCTCTTATGCATTACATTATCACTGTCAATAAGGATGATACGACATCACTTTTAAAAGCACACGACATGGATCCTAAACATACGATTTCCATTTTTGAGAACACCATATTACCGCCACATAACAACCGCTCATGTATGATTTCCGAGATTTTCCGTGAAATATAAAAGCAGCCCGCTGTTTCCTGTTTTTGTTTTTCTCTTCCGCTGTTATATGCTCATTATACCCAACATCAACAATGTCCATTCCAGGTTTCGAGATCCTTACTCTGGCTCCAGATGATGATTACAACTACAACAATATTGATGATCCAGACGACTCTTCAGTGTGTAATTATATCGATGACTCTTTTTGCCAAGAGAACCTCTTTCAGATCCTACCACTTATGCCAGAAGAATCATCGATTGATGAAAACAACCACATTCATTCACACGTCAAGCTCTTTTTTGAAGAGTTAGGTGTCTTGACAGAAGAACCAGAGCCAATTGATCCAACACGCGATTATGATGCTGAAGCACGGCAACTACTTGAAGAAAGGGATCGTACTCGACAAAAGCATGTCCAGTTGTCTGAAACTCCATCATTATCTTCATCCCAATCAGGTCTATCATCCGCTTCATCCTCCTGTCATCATCACGACCATCATCACCATAACGACTATTCCAATGATACACGATCACCCCTATACATGGGTCAGCCTGGTGGCCTAAATCATCATGCTACATCCCCCATGCCTTTTTCTCCTTATCAGCCGATCAAAACGGTACTTGCGCACGAGCCTTCCAGCACCACCACTCGTCATCATCCTCATGCTTCCAACATTCATCATTAATATAGTACTTATTACCTATTTGTAAACATCATCTTCTCCTTTGCATCATTACTTTCCTCCTCTCCCGATACACAAGTTTACACACACCACATCATCAAATTAACTCATCCCATATATAAAATAACAACTTCTCTTTCAAATCATCAGTTATTTCACAATGTCACAAGGCACTTTACCAAACTTGATTTGGCTAATGAATCTCGTGCTGATAACCTATTGATAGGAAATACATTCATGATTCAAAAAAGTATCCGACCAACAACAATATGTCTCATTTCTTTTGTGTTTTAACAAGTTTCAGGGTCCTTTATATCCCGAATCGACCCGAATAAGAATGATTAACAAATAAGCTAAAAAGTCATGTCTACAGTACCCTGGATTGTCGGTGCTCAGTTGGTTTCGGCAATGATACTCCGGACACGTTCTTGTAGTGCAGCATTAAAGCCTATGCTTTCAAGGTATCCCTTCACTGATCCATAGGTGGCATTCAAGTAATCCAGCAACTCTCTCATGTTCTAATATGTAGTCCCAATCAATAGATGTGATATTGTATCCAAGATCATGCCTTACCTTGGGTGGAGCATCAGCAAATTCTTCAGATAATCCAACTCTTTTGAGATCATTGATCATGTCTTTGCGGATAGGTGCCAGCCCAGCCTGCGTTTTTGCATAATCTTTGACAATGATATCCTCTGGTACACCAGCCATACTGAGTAACAAGCAGCTGATCAGTCCTGTTCTATCCTTGCCTTGTGTACAATGGATTTGTATTGGGTAATTGTCTGGATTGGTGAATAGCAACAAAGTCTCCAAAATCTCGTCACTGCAGTGTGCCAGGAATTGTTTGTACATGTTGGCAACTCCCATAGGTGCCAATACTTCACGTCCAACCAGTAAAGCGGCTCTGTCATGTTGGCATGACAACAAGTACCAAATCAGCAGACTAAATGACATCCATTGTTGTCAGATATACCATCTCTTTCTAGAAAGATACACAATAGGTAATTACCTCTTTTGACGAAGAGTGCATGACATAAACACCGCATTGCGTTCAAAGTTCCTGCCTGTGAGAGCGATGCGGTACTTTTTTCGTAAAACAGTCTTGGCATTGGGATCCACTTCTTGGTGCACAAGCTCTGGACGACTTTGCTCGAGATTCAATAACTCAGAAGGACGCATCTGCATACACATGTATATTAGTGGATGATTGCTGTCAACTGCTTATCACTTACACTTTCTACCACGGTGGTGGGGAAACTCTTGTCAATGGCTGCTTCTCCTCTACATTCTCGGCTAAAATGATGCGAGTCAGCCAACGTGAGACTGTGTCACACATACATCCATACCTTGTACGTAGATCAATGATAGTACGAATATTGTGTTGTTGAATAAAGTCTTGGACGTCGTTATCATTCAAGTTATCCAGTGTAGCCGAGCGAAAGATCGTGCCTTCTTTAATGTAGCTATATACACTGTGTTGGCATGTCAAATGGCTAAAGTTGAAGTCAATGCGTACCGTTTGTTTTCAGCATTGTCGGCTGAAGAGACGCCCAAGTCGCGAAAGTTGAGAAGACCTGTATAGCTGAGGAACGAGTTGCTGCCTTTATCACTACTGGTCTCGCTCATGTTCAGTCGTACAAGAAAGAAAGAAAAGAGAAAGAGTCGTTGGCAACAGCATGGGGACTATTCACGATAAATGGGGGGTCTGGGTATGATCTTACAGCGCGCTCACTTTGCATGAACTTTAAAAGAGAGTCTTTGTCATAATAAGAACAATCCATCTTATTTCTCGACTTTCTAGCGTATCAAAATGATATTCATCCTACTTTCTATAACAGCTCTTTTGATCCTTTGACTCTTCATCCTTGCAACAAGCTGGGTTTTATTATAACGTCAATCCACCGTCAATGCTTAAAACCTATCACAAACGTTTCCTTTATGAGTGAAAAGTTTTCCCGTGTTCTCTTGTTTCCTGTCATACCTCTCCATTCATATACTGACTCCGTGCTAGAAAGATGGCAGCTTCTGCAACATCATTTGCCTGACCAAGTCTTCGCAAAGGTATAGAATCAATAAGAGCTTGCTTCTTTTCTGGTGTCGACAACAATCCTTGAGATGCTTATGTGTTAAGATACTGCTTGTATTTCATTCCTATAAGGCATATAGCTTACCAGCTGTCATATCAGTTTCAATATATCCTGGAGCAATGGCATTTACACGAATCTGGGAAGGTCCAAGCTCTTTGGCCAGTGACTTTGTGAAGCCTATGGGTACGTATGCATTAACTGAACAAGTCCATCTCTTGGAATCCTATCATTTACCACTTACCGATAATACCAGCTTTAGAAGCACTGTATACGCTTTGACCTACATTGCCTTGCAAGCCAACAATACTGGAAATGTTGATGATACATCCACCTTCTACAGGAGTAATATATCAGATGACAATAAAAGTAGTTGTGTATGCAGTCATACCTCTGTGTTTTACCATGGATTTGCTGACCAATTGACTCATTCGCATTGTTCCAAAGAGATTGATATTCATTGTATCTTGTAGATCCTGTTCCTTCAATCGCAAAAGCAATCCATCACGTGAAATCCCTGTTGAAAAGACAATCAATCCATGTCATGCATCCCAAATAAGAGACCAACCTGCAGCATTCACCAGGTAATGAATTTGCGTGTTCTTTAACAGATCCTGATAAAGATCATGTTAGATATCTCCAATCCATACATCCTTCTTCACAATAGCCTTACGCTAATCACACCTTCATGATGGTATCAATCTCATCCTTGTCTGATAGATCTAGTGGCAGTCCTTGGTGTCCTTGACCATATTGACTTGTAAAGGTCTTTTCAGCTTTATCCACGCGACCGGGATCCCTGCCAACCAAAATGGTGCTTGCTCCACGACTAGCAAATGCTTCAGCAATGGCAAAGCCAATGCCACGTGTTGCTCCTGTAATGAGCGCAGTCTTGTTGACAAATGACATTGGAGAGTGAAAGGCAGTGTACCAGAGTCGCAGTTGAAAATAGGCTGAACAAGGGGAGGATTGGCTGGTAGACGTGAAGAGCTCGACTTTTGCATTGATCTGATGATCCTTCTGGTTGTCAACTCGTATATAAACAATGGTATAATGACAAGTGAATAGTATGGAAGACTGAAATGAAAAGCGTCATACCTTTGCAGAATGTATCTTGACAACTGGGACATCTTCTTCAAGTGCTTAACTGATATTGATGGTAGATTAAGGCTTAGACGATTCAGTCAATATTTCACTGTCTTATGCACCAGTATATCGCTTAACATTGAGATTGCTATATGACTTTTCCTTAGTATCAGTCTTCTGATCATGTGTTTGGTTACATTGAAATAAAGCTTGTCATACTGATGATGGACTATGCGTAAGGCAATGGGATCATGTGAAAACAATTGTCTTGAATGGGTTGCCTTCAATATGTCAAATGTGATCAATCAATCAACTGGGGGATGGATGTACGATGATTCATGCCGACCAAGTCTTGTCGCAAGTATCAATGTCTGGTCAAGCATCACATCTTATACATGAGCACATATCAATAGTAAAGAGAGAAAGAATACTTTAACCTTTCATTGCTTCTTCCCACCAAAGAAAAGGCACAGCCGGCATCGGATCATCCATTTGTTCTTCGGCCCGTGCCATGTCGTACAGGTCAATCGCAAGCAAAGCCATTTCAGCATGTTACACGCTTGTGTTCTTTTCCCAACACTGAATTCTTTTTTAGTCCATTTGCTATTTCTCTCCTTCCACAACAATCATCATGAAGAGTGAGCTTGTGAGGAGAGTCATCCTTTTACTGCTCGGCTTGGCACTCTATATTACTCCAGTATCAAGTCAATCCGCAGACAACCCAGCAATTTTCGAGGGACTGAGAGTCTACAACACCAACAACACCAAAGAACCTTTCGACAACAGCTCCCAACACGACGTTTTAGCAATCTCTCAAGACTTTCAAACCATTTATGCTCTCAATGACCAGTCAATCCTGCCATGGGTAAACCAGTTGGGCTTGTTTGATTATATCATTGTGTTAACAAGTAATGGTTTTATTGGTCTATAGAGGATCGTTATGGATTATTCTACCAGCTGCAACTCGAGCAATACAACAGTGGAGCAATTAAGCACGCTTAATCATGACAATCTCGGATTCTATTCAACAATAAGGGATAAGTCAATTGTGGCAGTAGTGGAGCGTGGTGGTTGCAACTGGAGTGAAAAGGTTTACATGGCTCGCTCTCTTTCATCAGCCATGAATCTCAGCCTTGCAACTATTGTGATATCAGATAATGAAACAGTTGCTTCAGCAAACTATCAGCCATATGAAACTATCAGCAGTTCACAAAAGTTCATCTTTACCGATCCTCTTCCTGCTAATCGTAATGCGAGTCAGATGAAGGATAATGACTTGCAATCCACTTTTGGCACGACTACTCCTCCTACGTCCATTTATTTCATTCCAAAGAGCTATGGCGATCATTTGCGGACTGTAATTGCAAACAATACCACCAATGTTGGCAATGACACGCGAACCGTGTTGCAGTTATGCTTTATATTCACACCTTATTGGGTATCTTCAGATGGTGGTAATAATGCATTCACTCGTGGCTATTTATCCTATGTTATTGCTTTATCAGTCATCTTGTTTATTGGTAAGTCATCTCGTCATGAATATTACATCATGCTTATCTATCTTTGTCTTTCTGCAGCTATTTGTGCTGGCTTTGTATTCTTACGATGGTGGCGTATACGAGAACGTAGAGCTGCAAGAGAATACGAGGCACAACTCAGCGCTCATGCAGCCAATATGCAGATGCGAAGAAAAAGCAAGCCGTTGCCTGTCAACATTGTCAATGCAATCCCTATTGCACATTATTCCGAGTCTACTGTCAAGAATCCAAGCTGTGCCATCTGTTTAGAAGATTATCAGGAGGGTGAAACAGAGGTTCGCATTTTAGGATGTGGACATGGGTTCTGTGTTTTATGTATAGGTAAGTGGATAGGTACACATCTTTGATGGAATAAGAGTACTAATGGCATGTACTTGATCAAAAGATCCTTGGCTGACTCAAAAGTCGACATTGTGTCCTATTTGTAAATGGGATTGCTTACCAGAGAATATGCGCAAGTCATCCACAGATACAAGTGATTCTGACACTGGTGATCATTCCGGTACTCCTACTGCTGCTGCATCCAATACCACAATACTTGCAAATAGCACACCATCTTCATCTAGTTTGACTTCCACACAACAGCAACAACAACAATCACAAGAGAAAAGTACCACTCCTATTCAGCATAGCAACAATGGCGAGCAATCAACAGTCAATGTGGATGCCAATAAGACGAGTCATGATGACAAAAGCAATGAGACAACTTTGGAGAATGACAACAAAGTTACCACGACAACAACAACAACCAATACCACACTTGAGCATGATGCATCATCCTCTGAAAGTTCGATATTAAGAGAAACAACATTACAGCAAAAAGACACAGAACAACCAAATATGAAAGCTGATCACCCTGATGATGCATCCAAGAATGATCCTATTACTACTGCAGTAGCATCTACATCTGATGACACACACAGGGCTGCAGCAACGACACACGTTGATACCATCCAATCTCCACCAATGACTGATGACAGCACCAAGGACAAGAAGTGATCCACATGTCATTCCCCATTCTATATAGACCTTATTGTATATTGGTACCTTTCTTCTTTCTCTATTGTAAATCTAAATGTTCTCTATGTAAATGATCTTGTAAAAGTATGTGTTCCTTGATGGGGGTTAATGTGTCAGGTACAACTTTGAAACAAGGTGGCTGCGGAGTCAAGCAACAAGAAGTTGTCTGCATTCGATAGAGCTTTTTCTTTTCTCCCTGTCCCTTTTCTTTGACACCCATTCACCCAATGAAGAGCGCTCTCACTTTTGAAACACTGGCTCGGTGCTCTACAACAAAAGCTCGTGCTTCGATCTTGACATTACCGCATGGACCAGTCAATACTCCCGTTTTTATGCCAGTAGGCACTCAGGGCACTTTAAAGGGTTTGACACCTCGTCAGCTGGAAGATCTCAACTGTCAAATCATGCTCAACAATACATACCACTTGGTAAATGGACAAACAGTGTCTAGTCCTGCGTGAGGAAACTGAACTTGAGACATTAGGGACTTAAACCTGGTCAAGAAACGCTCGATCTTGTTGGAGGAGCACACAAGTTTCAACAGTGGAATAAGAACTTATTGACGGTAAGTAGGTCATGATTCGTGTTACAATGTACTAATGATGTTGTATGCAGGATAGTGGAGGATTCCAAATGGTCTCGTTGCTCAAGCTTGCCAAGATCACAGAGGTAAGGTTGGATACATGTCTTTATGTGGCAGCAATCAATAACAGTTTCCTTTAGGAAGGTGTACAATTTGCTTCTCCTCATGATGGATCATTGATGATGCTTACTCCTGAACATTCCATGTCACTTCAAAACTCGATTGGTGCTGATATCATGATGCAATTGGATGATGTTATTTCTTCCTTGACAACTGGTCCTCGTGTGGAAGAAGCCATGTGGCGATCCATTCGATGGCTGGATCGTTGTATTGCGTCTCACAAGAATACAGATCGACAAAACTTGTTTGCTATCATCCAAGGTGGATTGAACAAGGAGCTGCGGAAAAAGTGTGTTGAGGAAATGGTCAAGCGTGATACACCTGGTTATGCTGTCGGTGGTCTAAGTGGCGGTGAAGAAAAGAATGAATTCTGGCAAATGTAAGTTGTCATTACTCAACAAGTATTATAACTAACATTGGGTTTCTAGTGTTTCTCTTTGCACTGATTTATTGCCAAAGAACAAGCCAATCTATTGCATGGGTGTAGGGTAAGTAGTGGGATGGCTAGTATAAGTGATAAGCTAAAGTCAATGTGAATTTATAGATATGCGGAGGATTTGGTTGTATGTGTTGCACTCGGTGTTGACATGTTTGATTGCGTTTTTCCGACTCGTACAGCAGTAAGTAAAACTTGAAGGGAATGACGATGATGGTGACACATGATCTAAGTATACACATTCTTTTAGCGATTCGGCAATGCTTTGACGATGAAGGGAACACTTTCACTCAAGTCTGGCAAGTTTGCAAACGACTTTGGTCCAATTGAAGAAGGATGCGACTGCTCCACATGCAAAGAATACACCCGATCTTATGTACACTTGGTCACAACACGAGATACAGTGGGCTGTCATCTAGTGTCTATTCACAATGTTGCCTTCCAACTAAGGTTGATGCGTGAAATGAGAGAAGCTATTCAAGCAGACCAATTCCCAGCATGGATTAAGCAATTCTTTGCCGGATACTTTGGTGACAAGAGCAAATACCCAGAATGGGCAATCAATGCATTACAAAGTGTCAATGTAGATCTTTTAGAATAGAAAAAAGTAGAAGAAAAGAACTTTACTACTGTATTGTAATATATTGTAATGGCATATCTTGCATTCCATTTACTTCCGACGTTGCAGAAATCGTGCATATGTTGAATGTGCTACGTTAGGGATGGTGGGAGACTCGGGACCAAAACACTGAGCCCCTAATGTGAGGATAGAATGATTATGATATGATGCTTCAAATGTCACTGTTTCACACCGAAAAGTATACGAAGCAAGTTGGTTTTCAGCATGGTGTCATCAGCCGACAAGCCGACAAGAATCGTGCTCATGCAACATGTGGTTCATTTGCCGACCATGACACGAAAAAAGGATGACGGATTGCAGCAGGAGTGAATGTGGAAAACACTTTACCAAATATGAACAAGTGTGGAAACAAGTGCTTGCATCCTTTCTTTTGAGAAGGCTTTAAAAAGAAGCTGTGCTACATTTCTCTTTTTCTTTCAACGTTCACCCTAACTTTGAACTTTCACTCTTCCCACCATATAACCAAACAACAACAACAACATGAGAGAAATCATCAGTCTTCACGTCGGCCAGGTAAATCCATCCTGATACCCACCCGCCGCCAAAATCGTTCCTCTCTTAAGCGACACAAGAGACTGACGCAGTGTGCATGCGGGTGTGTTATTTGTGGATGCGTATGTATATACATATTATAGGCTGGTATCCAGATTGCCAACTCCTGCTGGGAACTTGTAAGTATCATGGAAGGAGATGTATCATACTCCTTGTCCTTTTTGCATGAGCTGATTTGTGTGGTATAGTATTGTCTTGAACATGGCATCCAACCTGATGGTCGCATCCCTGAAGAACAAGATATCAAGGATCACTCTTTTGACACTTTCTTTAGTGAAACAAGCTCTGGTAAACACGTGCCACGCACTGTTTTTGCAGATCTGGAACCCAGTGTTGTTGATGAAGTACGTACTGGTACCTATCGCGCACTTTATCACCCGTAAGTAGATGCAAATGATATAGAATGATCTTTGATATGACTAATTCGTCATGGGTGATGTTTATTGTATATAAAATATAGGGAGCAATTGATCACTGGCAAGGAGGATGCCGCCAACAATTATGCACGTGGCCATTATACAGTGGGCAAGGAGCTTGTTGACACTGTTCTTGATCGTGTTCGCAAGTTGGCTGATAACTGTAATGGATTACAAGGCTTCTTGGTGTTCCACTCTTTTGGTGGTGGTACTGGTTCTGGTTTTGGTGCCTTGTTGATGGAACGTTTGTCTGTGGACTATGGCAAGAAATCCAAGCTTGAATTCTCTGTATACCCTGCTCCTCAAGTCTCCACTGCTGTTGTTGAGCCATACAACTCGATTCTTACCACTCATACCACTTTGGAACATTCTGACTGTGCATTTATGGTGGATAATGAAGCCATTTATGACATTTGTCGTCGCAACCTTGATATTGAACGTCCTACTTACGCCAATTTGAATCGCTTGATTGCTCAAGTCGTTTCTTCTATCACTGCTTCTTTGCGTTTTGATGGCTCACTTAATGTGGATTTGAATGAATTCCAAACCAACTTGGTGCCTTATCCTCGCATTCATTTCCCCTTGGTCACTTATGCACCCATCATTTCTGCTGCCAAGGCTTATCATGAGCAATTGTCTGTGCCAGAGATCACTTACTCATGCTTTGAACCCAACAACCAAATGGTCAAGTGTGATCCTAGAAATGGCAAATATATGGCTTGCTGCTTGCTTTATCGTGGTGATGTTGTCCCCAAAGACACCAATGCTGCTATTGCTTCTATCAAGACTAAGCGTACTATCCAATTTGTTGATTGGTGTCCTACTGGTTTCAAGGTCGGTATCAATCATCAGCCCCCTACTGTGGTGCCTGGTGGTGATCTTGCCAAAGTCCAACGTGCTATCTGTATGCTTAGCAACACCACTGCTATTGCTGAAGCTTGGGCTCGTCTTGATCACAAGTTTGATTTGATGTATGCCAAACGTGCCTTTGTTCACTGGTATGTTGGTGAAGGTATGGAAGAAGGTGAATTCTCTGAAGCTCGGTAAGTATGCATATAAAGATATGACTCTTTATGTCACCACTAATTCCATTTCATATAGTGAGGATCTTGCTGCTCTTGAAAAGGATTATGAAGAAGTTGGCTCTGATTCCCTTGGTGATTCTGAAATCGAAGATGTTGAAGCCGAGTATTAGGATGTGCATAACATTGTTATCATTTTATTCTCTCATGTTCTTTTGGAATAAAGTATCCAATACCCCCCAATCTTTCAACTCGTCGTCACCCCTTCACATTTTTGGGCTCCGTGTTTAGCAGCAGCAGGCACTAAGAGAAAAACAAAGGTCGTAGATCAGATGGCTGTGATTTTGTATCTCCTCGTACCCGTTTCTTTTTTCTTCAACCTATCTCAACTTATCTAAAGGTAACATTGTCAACTTGCTTCTTGCATTCCATAGCCAATGGGAACTTATTGTCCAATGTTGTTGCATGGTGCCCGAGTAGATGTCTGTCCCTGGTATGTAAACTCTTGTTTTCTCTTCTATCCAACACCATGTGTTTAGAGCGCGTTTTCGCTGACATATACTTTTCACGTGCTTCAACTAGTTGCTTTCAATGATATCGGCAAGCCTGCCAAGGATCTTTTGTCCAAGGATTATCCCTTTGGCAGCGTCAAGTTGGAAGTCAAGACTACTGCTCCCAATGGTGTGGTATGTTTATAAGTCATGGATTGATTGATAAGGATGGAAGATATCTGACAAGGGATCTATGTGTATGCAAATAGACTTTCAAGATCAATGGTCAACGTGACAACAAGAGTGGCATCATTGTTGGTGATCTCGAGACCAAGTACTCTGACAAGGTCAAGGGTATTACTTTCACTGAAGCCTGGACTACTTCCAACCATCTCAACGGCAAGATCGAGCTCGAGAACAACCTTGCCAGTATGTATTAGTGAAGATGAACAAGGATAATGGATGATTGAACATTTGTTATTTGTTACAGAGGGTCTTAAGCTCGAATTGTTGACTTCCCTTCTTCCTTCTGTCAACGAAAAGGGTGCCAAGATCAATGCCACTTACAAGCAGCCTAATGTTCACACTGTTGCTACTTTGGATGTCTTCAAGGTAAATAAGGAAAAGGTCAAGAATATTAAGTGAGCTAAAGTTGCCTATTTATATAGACTTTCTTCAGCGTCAACTCTGTTGTTGGCCGTGATGGCTTCCTTGCTGGTGGTGAAGTTGCCTATGATGTTTTGAATGGCAAGGTATATCTATTATTACTGGTGTAGTTAGGTTTGAAGCAGTAACTGATAGTACATTCATATAATAGATCAGCCGTTACAATGCTGCTGTCGGCTATTCTGCTGCCGAGTATGCTGTTGCTGTTCATGCTACCAACAACTTGAGCAACTTTGCTGCTTCTTACTACCACAAGGTCAAGAGTGACATTGAAGTTTCTGGTAAGGCTTCTTGGGATGCCAAGGCAAACGGCCCTGTTGCTCTTGAAGTTGGTGCCAAGCATACTCTTGATAAGACCACTTTTGTCAAGGGTAAGATCTCCAACTCGGGTGTTGTTGGTGTTGCCTATACCCAAGCTCTTCGTCCTGGTGTCAAGGTCAATGTTGGTGCTTCCATTGATACTTCTCGTCTTAATGAAAACGCACACAAGCTTGGTCTCTCCCTTACTCTTGAAAACTAGACATATACACCAAAGCCATCTGAATATTGTAGTATTGCAGGATATTCACAACAAGATTAAAATCAGTCAACTTGAATCCAACATAATACACACTTGTCGTTTGATCCTAAAGACATATATCTACATTGACACCTGCCTAATTTGGCCATGTCATGTTGCTAGTTTATGCATGACATCTAGACTTCAACAATGCATCAGAGTGGTATAGATGCTTCATCACTTGATCAACTTGTGCATCATCTTATCAGCCAACATTCTCATTTACATCAGTAACACCCTTTGTTTTGTGAGCACAGTAATACAAATGCCCATATTAGCAAGTAGTTGTCGCTCAACAGACTCCTTTACACATCCCTTTCCTCCATCATATCTATTTGATTACTGGCATTGTCAATAGCCAAATTTGGGCTTATTGCCTTATAAGCTTTTTTCTTGGTAAATGAGAACTGTTCTTTGTTTGCATCCAAAGTATTTCAATATCACAGTCATCATCGTGATATTTGACTCCATTGTCTTCTTGTCGAGATTTATGCTATGTGTTTCTTCTTGTCTTATTTGATTAACATGCTGTTGCGAGGATACATGTACCATACGACATTGCTCAAAAGGAAAGATTGTCAAGTAGTGCTTTCAGCTGAACTTCCCTTGGACCCAGATCGAAGGACAACATAAAGATCAGTCTCAAGATCCATGACCTGCTTACAGCTAACATTCTACATATACCCTATGATCGATGACGAGGATCTTAAGATATGGCACAAACATGCTCTTCAAGTGAAGAATAAACCACCATGATACTTATTGACGTCCTTATTTCATGAAAAGCATGTTGTCATCTAGCCTGATTTAATTATCTTTCTTCTCAGTATCCTGAATACAGTGTCCTTCGTATAGTAAGAAGAAAGCTAAAGATCTCATATGACAATGGGTGATAGCTGTAAACTACATTGAAATGGAAGCTGCATAGATATATAACCATTCTTTCCTTTCTATAGCAGTAGACATGGATTGAATACTGCAACTTTATAACTGTTTGTCAAAAAAGAATATCATTGTCTTGTTTCCATCCAAAAGTGGAGTATGGTATGCATCAGTATCCAATGTGGCTGCTGTTGAACTTGGGGTGAAGACCAGAAAATTTATTTCATGTTGTCCCGAACAGGTCGCTTCATATCCTTTCCTTCTTTATCAAACACACAACACACATTTGACCATGGTTCAGCTGGAGCTCTTGGAATCCCTTCCCGTAAGCACTGAATCAAGCTATCGTTACTATTGACTAGAGTCTCTGATCGGTTATTGCTATAGGATCGGATCGCGCAACACGCAAAAGCTTTTGACAGCATGCTTTCGTTAATACCCCCCAAATACTACATTGCACAAAAGACACAGAATCCTGTAAGCACAACGCACGCATACTCGATCGGCTCTTTCTCATACAACATATTGACACTGGATATATAGGAAATGAACAATCCATACATGCACAACAAGCGAAAAAAGGCTGATATAAAGGAACAAGCTAAGAAAGCAAAGAAAGCAAAGGTAAGTGTATCGTCCTCCTTGTTATTTCCTTTTACTAAAACAAGTTTTCAATAGCTTGATCCTGAAAACATGAAATCCATTACCGAGATCCAAAGTGAACAAGCTGCTGCTGAAGCTGCTGAAGCTGCCAAGGAGGAGGAAGAGGATGAAGAATCAGTGAATGAATCAGTACAAGATGACCAAGTTGAAGAAGAGGATGAAGCACCATCATCATCTGAACTAGGCGACAAGGTGGATTTCAATGATATGTCTTCAGCCAAACCAATGGTGCGTAGTGACATTACAGAGCTTCAAAACCGACTTCAACAACGTATTGCCGAATTGAGGAGAAAGAGAAATGCACCTGATTCAGATTCACCCAAAGCTCGTAGCCGTGATGATCTTCTTGCTCAGCGACAAAAGAAGCGTGAGGAAAGGAAAAAGGCACTCAAAGCAAAGAAAGAAAAGGGCAAATCAGCACCTTCTGAAGAACTTGTCAAGTCTGCTGCTGAAAAGGTAAGAGAACATAGTGAAAAAAGAGATCCCAAGACTCAACATCCTTTTTCTAGCCCAAGTCTGCTGCTGATGCTGTCAAGATGGATGGTGATCTCTTCTTTAGCAAGGTGGATATTGGTGCTGAAAAGAAGAAGAAGGGTCCTACCGATGCCAAGACACAATTGCAAAAGGTGGAAGCCAAGAAGGAGAAACTTGAAAAGTTGCGTGCTGAAGATGCTGCCAAGGCTGCTGAATTGGAAGAAAAGGAACAATGGCAGAAGGCTGTTTCGTTGGCAAGTGGTGAAAAAATCAAGGATGATGCCAAACTTCTCAAAAAGACCATCAAGCGTACTGAGCAGCGTAAGAAGAAGAGTGCTGATGAATGGAGGAAACGTCAAGAAAAGGTCAAGATGGATGAGAAGAACAAGATCAAGAAGAGAGAAGAGAATATCAAGAATCGTCAAATGCAAAAAGGTGGTGGTAAGAAGGCTGGCAAGAAGGGTGGTGACAAGAAAAAGAAGGCACGACATGGTTTTGAAGGAGCAGCTTTCGGCTATGGTGGCAAAGCATCCAAGTCCAAATCAAAGAAATAGATCCCCCTTTCTCCTCCTCTTTTCTCATTCATTCATTTCATCTTTAATAAACATGATTCATCACTCAAAAGACTGTTTAATATAATTCATACTTTACACAATAAAATAAGGGGGTAACCTAAATATCAAAACAATATACACAATGTCTTTTACTCGCTGTCAACGTGATGATCCTCTGCAATACTACCAGTAGTAATAGTAGTAGCACTATCCAATTTCTCCATCCAGTCATCAGGAATGATGGGAGTCACCAATCGTTCTTCACCTTTAGCACTATCAGGTGCCCAACCATTGATACTGATCATATGTGCAGTAGTGGGAACAGAAAATGGCAACATAAACTTGGTATCTCTAGTTTCTTCAATCGCTTTATCTTCTTCATCCACTTCAGCAGGTTCATCCACTAGATCCTTGTCTTGGGAGGATGCTTCTTCTTCAGTAGGCGAAGATGGTAGAGATGGTGGCAAAGAAGCTGAAGTAGTGATGCCTACAGTGGATATAAGAGATCCTACAAAGCTGGAGACACTGTTGCGACGTGAACGAGAGCGTTGCATGGAAAGACTTTGGCTACGTGACATGGATAAACTCCTCCTTCGTCGTACCATCTCCAGTGATCGTGCTTGCTTATATCGCATTGTATCTTCAGCAATCTGCAATGCATATTTCTCAATTTCATCTGGCAAGCGTGGTTCATTCACTTCATATCGATAATTGGTGACACACCGCTTAATTTGCAATGCATTGATGGAATCAAACTTTTTGGCCGTGTGAATAAAACTGACAAGATCAGGCAGCTGAGTCAAACATTGCAATAGTTGTAACAAGTGTGTGGTAGGTTCCAAATAGCTTGCAAGACTTGAAGGCAAATGCTCTTGAGTGATCCAATCTTCCACATGGGATAGATTCATGCGTATTTGCAATGCTTTGGATCGACATAATAGCTTTTTGTTGGTGAGAATACGATTGAAAAGCTCACATGACATGTAATGAAAGAATTGTGCAAGAGCTTGGATGATGATGGTAGGATGCACATCATATGACTGCAAGACATAAAGAGTGGATGACAATAAACTGGTGACAGATTGTGGAGAAATGACAGTGCACGTGCTGCTGTCATCTTGTGTATTGTTGTTATCTTTGGCTGCAGTGCTTGTACTTGTGCTGCGTTTTATTTGAACAGCCATTCCACCATCAGTAGGGATCATCACTGATCTTCTTGTGCTTCTTTTGAAGAAACGTTGCCAATCATCTGCAAAATTGATATCTTCCATGCCAGGTATCTGCTCATAGTGAAGCATAGCACCAGGTAGGATCTTGATAAGGCGACGCTCTGTATCCGATACAATCATGCCGTAAATTTCAGAAATCAGCTCCGAGATACGCAATTGATGTTCAGCTGTTGCAGTAACAAGTCCTGCATCCTTTTTGAGATAGTACAAGAGTTGTGTGGCATTGGTGATCCAAAAAGATAAGATATGCACATTACGAGCATTTGCCTATAAAAGATAGTCTTCGTCAGTAAAGAAAACGACAAAAACATAACAGCATGTCTTTGTTTATACCTTGATTGTGTTGCTAATACGCTCCATAGCACCATTCATGACTTCTTGGAGCAAGTCATCACTCGAGAAATAATGAGCAAAACGTGCACTGAGAAAGATAACATTGGAAGGAACACAAATCTCCTGACGAGACTTCACAGGTAGCTGAATATTGGTGATCACGGTATCCAGAATGTACTGCAAGCTGTCGGCACCAAACACAAACATTTGGTCAGGCAAGCATCGATCCCACTGGAATGCATTGCTTTCATAATCTTCATCTTCATCATCTTCTTCACCTGCTGGATAGTCATCATCCATGTCTTCAGAGAAATCATGATCCAAGTCATTCATATTGTGACCATCAGCTAAAGCCATTGCTGTTTCAAGCAACTTGCGACGACGATCAGCTTCTTCTGCCATAAATGTATCATAAGCTTCAGGTGTGGATTGGAAATAAAAATCACAATCATCAGCATTGGAAGATGTAGTTGAAGACAAGCTGCCAGCTTTACGACCCATAATACTTGATGTGGATGACATGCTATCGCGTGGATTGGTTGCCAGAATCTCCACAATCTTTTGGTTGTCTGTGTTGAGAAAATCAAAGACTGTGCGACCTTTAGCAGATCGGGTGTTGGATGAAGCACCATTTTCCAAAAGTAACTTGACAATGCCTTCTTGGTTATTGTTGGTAGCCCACATAAGAGCTGACCATCCATCTATAGACACATAATATAAGCAATAATTTCTTTTGTCATACACTAAACTAATATGTATGTTGGATCAATCACTTACAAGAATCTTGCACATCAGTCTTTGCACCTGCATTCAGAAGTGCCTGAGCAATAGCAGTTTTACCAAAGCATGCAGCATAAATCAGTGGAGTGGTGCCATCTTCATCGCGTGCATCAATATCAATATAAGCTCGATAGGGTTCTTCTAGCCACTGAGTAACCTTATCCACATCACCAGTAGTAGCTGCACGACAAAACAACTTTGTCATTTTACGTCGTTTAGTTGCATCATCCAAATCATTGTTATGGATAAGAGTATCATCATCTTCAAGATCGGTGTTGTCATCTTCAGTAGTTGGGTCGGTAGTTGTTGCTGTGTTGGGAAAATGGCTGTTATCATCATCACTGTTGCTCCGTGTCGGTGGTTCCTTTATGCCGGAGCCAATATTGCCTAGGATGGATGAGAGTTGCTTGTAGTTTTCACTCATGCGACGTGATAAATCATCATAAGTCATGTTTTCATATTGTTGTCTAACAGTGTCATGGTCTTGTTCATCTTCATCATGTTCGTTGATAATGTCAAGGCCACCAACGCTTGTTGTAGTAGTAGTAGTGTCGGATGTCGGTAAGACTAGTGATGACTGCTGCTGTTGCTGAGGAGATGGTACAGGGTCTGTCTTTAAGTTATAGTGTAAAGGGACATCCAAACGATGATGATGATCCTGATCAGGAGGAAGGGACAGTACAGATGTGCCTGCCATATTGGTGCACAAAGAAGAAAGGTAAGAAAAGTGAAAGAAAAAGAGAGTCTTTCTTACCCACCAACACTATCTTAAGTTTTGTACTTTCGTTCTCCACCAGGAACAAAAAGGTAGGCATCGTAGCGCAGATCCTGTCACTTCCCGCTTGTCCAACCGACCATGGGTACTCACGTGCAGTAACATAGATACCAGTTTTAAATGACATCTTTATTATCCTTCAATATCAGTATTACTACTACTACACTTGATATATATGTAAGGTACTAATGACAATCATATAAAAAAGAACATGTTATGGTGGAAGGATGATGTGAGTTTAAGATGGGGTCTCACCTTGTGCAGCGTGACACATGCAACAAGCTGCTGCTACTGCTGGCTGGCTGGTAAAAAAAAGAGTCAATGTAGATCCGCTCTCACATGCAGCAGCAGTTCCGTCGTCTCTTTTCATGACAACCACTGTTCTCGACTTTTGTACCCCTCCAGTACCTGGTGAACGCCACAAGTACTATGGCGATGTACACAACAAGTTCATCAAGTTGCCTATCAATCCACCAGCTCCAACGCAACAACCACCACCTACTGTTAAACATGTCGCACCGGCAACTTTAAAGCGTCAGAAAACCTTGCATGCCATTGCTGCTTCTGGAAATCTGGCTCTGTTCAAGCAAATCCTTGCCTTGCACCCCGATGCTGCCAACGAAATGCAGGCTTCCACTGGTCTTCGTCCTATTCACTTTGCTGCATCTCGCGGCAACCACGAGATCGTCCGTTGTCTTATTGAAGAGTATGGTGCCGATGTTGATATTCGTGACCATGAAGGCGAAGTGAGTCAATATCCAGCTGTCATGCTCATAGGGATCATTACTTACAAGTGCATTATGACTAGACACCTTTGTTGAAGGCATCGTATGGTGGCTACTTTCATGTGGTGCAGTATCTATTGTTAAAGAAGGCCAATCTTCATCACAAGGACAAGGATGGATGGACTGCATTGCATAATGCTTGCTCAAGAGGCAACTTACCTATTGTACGTATGTTGGTGGAACGAGGAGCACGTGTAGATGTACAAAACAAGACTGGACATACACCTTTGAGTAAGTGGATCATTCTATCAAGGATGTGTTATCAGATATTCATATCATATGTTATAGTCAATGCAGCATCCAAGGGACATGTATCTGTAGTGGAATATTTGTTGGAAGAAGCTGATGCCAATCCATTGATCAAGAACAACTTTCAAGAAGCTGCTTATGATGTCAGTGCTGCTTCAGGTGAAGCTGGTGAAGCATACATTTGTGAAATGCTACAAAAAGCAGAGAACAAGTGGTGGCATACACAAAGTAAGTACCTTTATTGCATCCATGTGCTCTATACTAACATGAATGATATCTAGATCCAGGAGGATCCACTTACAATCTTTACGACTTTCATGTTACTGTCATGGTGATTCTGCATGAAAATCAGCGCTCTTCATCCTTGCTTGGTCTTTCTCGGCCCCAATTCAGCCCCAATTCTTCAAAGCATGATCAACGTGGACCATGGTCATATCATCCATCAGGAGAGCCAACAACAAAAGATAAAGTCATGTTGCCAAGATCATCTGAAGGTGAAGGATCAAACTGGTTTTGGTTGACAGATTGGCAAGTCGATTACAGTGATCCACGAGTGGATCCAACATCTGGATGGCAATATGCAAGATCATTCAATGAACCTGATGAGCGTTGGACACCAGTGGCACCTACAGGTGGTTATGGATGGGTGCGTAGAAGACGATGGGTGCGTGTGATGAAACGAAGAATGGATTTGGCAAGAGGACGTCTTATTGAAGAAGGTCAAGGAGCATGGCAACAACGGGATTATGTTCAACAAGCTGAAGATCTTGTCCAGAATGCCATTGAAGAAAGCAACAACAACAACAACAAGGATACTGTCAACTCACCACAACAATTAACGCGCGAGCTACGTGTATATGAAGAAGCTGTGCAGCAATTACTTTCAGGAATGAAATGTAAGTAGTCGACATGTATTCCAAAATACCATGTTACCAACACATCATCTTTATAGCTGATAGTAACCAGCATCGAAAGCATCAAGCAACAATACTAGTCACTGCCTTTACTGCTCGTATCGATGCTCTGAATACCCGAATTACACAATTAGGAGCTCAGCTATCAACTCCAGTTGCACCTGTACATCACAATGCAGAGCTGGCTCGTGAATTAGGCTTCTCCAAACGCAACAGTGACAATAACAGCGCTCAGGAAGAGTTTGTGCAAGGTGCTGATTCCAGTAACGATTTTGACACCAATCCTTGGAGTCGAGATAGTGCATTGCCAACATCAGAACGCATACAGGCAACTATTGCTTCAACAACCATGGCATTGGATTTGGATTTTGGCAGTCCTGCAGCTTCACCCAACTTGACATTGGGTCAAGAAAGTGGACCACGTGCATACAATTGGGAACCTGATGTGAATGTGAAAGAATGTCGTCGTTGTGCACGTCGCTTTGGCTTGATCAATCGTCGTCATCATTGCCGACGTTGTGGACTGGTTGTTTGCGATAAGTGTTCTTCTTCACGTACATATCTCAATCCATCCGATATTCTTCAAGATCCCACTGGTCCATTTGAATCACTGCAAGTGTTGGCTTCACAGCATCATCGTGTCTGTGACAAGTGTTATGCTGATCTAGGCCGTGAGTAATGCTCGACCCTACTTTATTTTACATGCTTTCCCTATATACCTTGGTAGACTCTCCTTTTTAATAGTATGACCCAATTCCAATCCTTTCAGAGTAAATATAATGAACGCTATACCTGCAATAGTTAAAGTAAATTCTTCTTCAATACACAGTTTTTGATCTAGTAGTATGGTTTGATGTACAATGATGAGAAGATTGCTACAATAAGCAACTCCTAGAGCCTGTGTTACCTGATCTTTGACTGCATAAACAAGCCAAATAGCGCTTCAAACAGCGAGTGCGTCATGAGATTATACATGCTGGATCCTCTTTCACGACATCAGGTACACATGGAGTAATACTAATCTTTAGCACGGATGTCATTCCACAGGTGTGCAAGTATGATTTGATATCCAGGGTCGTGATTAGTGTCTCAAATAAGATCTGTGAATGGTCTATAGCATTCACTGATAGCAACGACAGAGCGGTAACCGAAACAGTAGAAGAATGTCGAATATAAGAAATCTTTCCTTATGATAATGTGATACTTCTTCATCTGCATATGATGGATGCCGCCCTTTAAGCCAAGTAATTCTTACATGTCTATTTTAGAAAGTACAATCCATCAAAATCGTTGTTAGCAAGACTTTAAATCATCAGCCATCTAGTTTGTCACGCGAATGATCAAAGACCTCGAATACTTGTCTAATGACAAATCCAATCTGCAGAGATAGCCATGGCGGTGGTAATGACGAAGCAGGTGACTCAAATGACTACAATGACGAAAAATCATACTTGATATACACACAATGACTTGTTGCACATGTACTGTTTATCTATGGTCATTTACTATTCTGGTATAGACAATAACAGAGATATATATGACTATGTGAGCCTAATGGGAGATGGAGTTGAGGAACATATCTTGGGAACCATGTGTGAGAGTGAGCATAGTAACGATAAAGTGGGATTAACAAGAAACGATCTCGGATAGTGATAGGTGCACCAGGTGAATCAAAGAAGAGGATCATGTGTTCTTGAAGCATTGTTTAGGCTAGTTGTATTGACTATCGATAGTGTTAACGCGGATTGATGTATCCGAGTTAGTAGTGTACTAAGTACTAGTTAAAAAAAAAGGTGCATGTGTGATGTGTAAAGAGGAATATGCAGTGTTGGTGATACAACAGGGGACGACTCTTTTTTGACCCCTCTTTTTTCTTTGCAGCAAGTTACCTTTTTCACTTGTTTTCTTATTTCAGTGGACACACACGACACATCCCTTTTCAGCTTCGAGCTTTCCATGGGTGCCGATATTCGAGTGCTACTCCAAGGCCAAGTGTTCTTTAATGACAACCCTTTACACAACAGCCACTCCAACTTTGTCTTGTTGCCCACTCCTCATTCCCGAGATTGCCCATCTGGTGGTTGATCTAGTTGAACCTGAAGATCTACTTGCTGTGGCGTTTAGTTGCCGAGTACTATTCGATGCTGCATGTGGAAGGATATGGCGAACACTGCAACCAAGGACACATTTAACACTACGTCGAATCCGTCAAGCTTTGGAAGGGCGACATGGCAGTAAACGAGCACCATTCTATGAATACCATCAGTTCGTTACTCACTTTGGATGGTGTCCACATGACAAGGATTTACAACCTTTAGAAAGGCACTTTTTTGATGTCTTTCAATTTCCACGTCTTATCAGACTCGACCTTTCTTATGCAGCTGCTCAAGATCATGCTGTGCGTCAAATTCTTACCAATGCACCTCGTTTACGTCATGTCGATCTATCACTGTGTTATTGCTTATCTACTGAAGCTATTCGACCTTTATTGACAATGTCACCTCGTCTTGAAACACTTGTTCTTTATGGTTGTGGAAAGATTGCACATGATACGCTTGCTTCAGTCATTGAACGACATGCTGATACTTTACGTTGCATACGTCTTACTGATATCAGTGATCGAGTATTACAATCAATCCAGCATTGTCGTCAACTTGATGATCTTGGTCTCGAACATTGTGCTGATCCACTTTCAGCTGGTCGATTACGTCTCTTTTGTACAGCTCTTTCTACAAGGTCATCCACCACTACAATAGGTCGTTTGAGTCGTTTACGTATGCGTGATGTTGCAACACTTACTGCAGAGCCATTACAACTATTAGCACCAGCTATAGCAGATACACTTGTACATCTTGACTTGAGCGAATGCAATCTTGTTGCTGAGCAAGGATTTATGCAACTAGCCCAACATTGTCGAGCACTCGAACATCTTGCATTGGTTCATCAATTTGCTGTCACTGATCAAGTTATTCAAACATTCATCTTGCATTGTCCTTATTTACGTTTGCTTGATATCTCTGGTTGTCGTCTTCTCACTGAACGTGCATTGGCTCCTTGGATTGATGATACCATGGATACATCACAATCATGTCTTCAAGTGCTCAATATCAGTGGGCTTGAACCTGATGTATCTCCTAATGCTGTCCTTCACTTGCTTCAATCATTACCACACATTACTGAAATCTGTCTCGGTGTTGCTTACGATCGCACAGACGCTATGCGTATTATTGAACTTGCAAATGCTGCATCCTTGTTTTCTCTTTTTTGGCTCGACATTGCTCGCTGTGCCACTATTTGTCGTTCTACCACTTCCACCTTCAATCATCATGTTGATCGTCACCAACACTACTTGCCATTCCCATATGATGACGACAATCAAGACACATCATCCTCCTCTTCCTCATTCACACCTAATTCTCTTTAAAAAGTGTATCATATCTCCCCCCAAAACAATAAAGTATATCTCAACCTATCATGTTTATGCAAGATGCAGGTTCTTTAGAAAAAAGTAAATGTTTGGGAATAAGAAATAGAATGATTTGGTTGGTGCTTGTTGACTTTTGGGAGGGAGATCTGCAAAGTGAACACAAGCAATCTGTAAAAGGTGGCAAGTCCGTGTAATTACTAATTTGGTAATGGACATCTTGGCTAGAAATATGATTCATTCATTGTTTCATTCAATGAAGAATAAAATGACTGCTATCTCATGAATGAATGTTGTGCTCTTTGTTTGAATATAACACGCTCGAGACATGTTTGGTCGATAGGTCAT
This sequence comes from Lichtheimia ramosa, assembly GCA_008728235.1. NCBI lineage: Eukaryota > Fungi > Mucoromycota > Mucoromycetes > Mucorales > Lichtheimiaceae > Lichtheimia > Lichtheimia ramosa. The sequence continues at coordinate 2,402,017 of CP031823.1, forward strand.
CTGGGTTGCACCAAACAAAACACAGCTCGACATTTTGCATACACATACATGAATCTCACACACATCTCTTTTAATACATTGCTGAGCTGGATAAAGATATACAAGCCCAGCCGATACTTGAGATCTCTCCACCACTTATCATCCCACCATTTACTGTCATAAAGGAATCACATTATTGGATTTTGGAAAAGAGTGAACTGAAACAGGTGACCTTGTGCTAATATGGTAAAACTTGAGCAACGCAACGCATAAACCATCAAATGAGAGAGGAAAAGCCACACAAGAGTCCGATTTCATTCATTTTAAACAATGCATCACTTGGTTCCTTTCTTCCCCCTTAATCTTCTCTTCTCTACTTTTCAACACACAACATGGCCGATTATAACCACTCTTCCTCTATTCATCCTTGCACACCTATAGATGGGTACACTATCCATGATCACAATGGCACACTATTGGCATCTGCCACTGAGTCACTTTCTATTGCTTCAGTGAATCAATGGCTTCAACATACACCACATGCAACAGCCACCTTGACTTTATATGACGGCGATACCATTGATCTTCCTGTTTATGCTCTTCGACGTCGCAATGCTGTTGTTGAGAGCTTACCTGATGCACCACAACCTGCATATGTTTCAACCCAATAACGACATGGGCCATTGATACTCTAGACATTTACAAAAAGCATAGCATACCCCAAGATCTAGAAGAAAGAATGTAGCATGTATCCTCTTTATCCACACACCTATCCACCTTTGTAGCATATAACTCATTCAAAAGAATTTGTTTTCACTTATCGTTGCACAATCATGGATCACCTGTCTTGTGTTTTTTGACTCAACACTTGCACTGCTGGTCGTACGACAGATGAGTTTTGCTTAAATCCCAAATGCTGGTCACCACCGCCACGTGGCGAGACCCATTGTCTTTTTGTACCAGCTTGAATGTCATTGGTGGGCTGAGCACATAACATTGCACAATACCAGTGATAGAAAAGAACATGGCAACTGTTTTTCTTTGAAATGCATCAAATTCCACCACGTTACTTTATCTCTAGACTACTGGATTCATTGTATGTAAAAAGTGATGTGATGGAAGTCTTGAATGACTGGGTTATGAAAAGTGGTATGACAAATTTCCTTTTGAGCGGGGGTCTGTTTATGCAAAAACGACAGTGGTCCGCTATCGCCCGACAACTTTTTCTTTCTCGTTTTCTTTACACACAACAAGATGCAACCTGGTTCACCCATGGCTATACCTGATAATGATCAAGCAAATGATGATATAATGCCTGAACACTTGCCCGTACAAATGGCATTGGCACCCGAACAAAGACCTTATGATCACACACACACCATTTCTCGTGAAGACTTGATGACTCAAGAAGAAAAGGATCGACGTAAATTAGCCAGCCATAGTCTATCGCCTGAACAATTAGGTGTTGTTGGTTATGTTAAAGATGTTGCAGGCTTTGTCAAAGATGCTGTCAAAGAAGCACGCGATAAAAGAGCAGTACAACGACGTCGTAGCAGTGAACCAGCAGCAACAGCAGCTTCACCATCACAACGTTCTTCCACTGAAGTACCACCACCTGCTTCTCCTTCTCAACAACAACAACAACATCGTACATCTTCACCATCAGCACTTGCTGAAGCTGTCACTGGTCTATTTCCTGGATTGGATCCTCATGCTGCTGGTTGTTCACACGCCGATGAACTGAGACATGAACTGATGCAGTCGAATAGTCGAGAATCGTCACATGATACTACTGCCAACAGGTTTATGCTTGGCGACCAATAAAGTAATTATTGTTCTCACGCGCTTTTGGTATGACTTGTTGTCAATGTCATGATGTAATGCTTACATGTACTGCCAAAGTGTATCTGCTCTTATTGACTACCTGTACTACCACTCCCTGTTCTCACTCTTCCATAAAAATGTTGCATAAGGGAAATACCAATATCAGAAACTGCATAAGCAAACGAGATGTATTTGTGATAAGGTAACAATGATAAACTAGTTCACAGCCATGGACAGCCTATTTTCAAAGTGCGTTAAATAAACTGTTGCAGCATCCAGTTACATGCAACATACCTTGTATGCCTTTTCCTTGGTATCGAATCATCAAGAGAACTGATCCACAGCCATGTTCACCCTACTCGAGAATGCAAATTGAATATGCTGATGCAGTGATCCATTTTCATCCTTTTTACCCTACATCAGCCATGACTTTGTCAGAGTGAGATATCATCCAATGCTTCTAAGAGCTTCGACCATTACTATGAGTGAAATTGAAGGACCAAAGTCAATACCATCATCAGATATGATCATATCACTGTATCCTATAAACATACCTTTGCCTTCTATACTTGATAAAAGCACTTGCCTAATCCAATACAGCCATCAAACCAGTTGCACATGTATCAAGATGAAAGTCTATCTAAGAAAGCAGTAATGCGTTGGATATGTAGGAACAACCACCTTGACGACATATCGTACATCCTCAGTCGTATGCTTTCTATCAACAACCATGCCCATTGACACACTGTATGCTGCATTCCAGTGTCTGTTGTAGTTGTCTGGTTTGCCATTGCTGTCGTTGTCAAAGAAGAATAAACTTGTCTGGTGCTTTTCCAAGCTTGAAACACGTTTCTGCCAAGTAGCTCATGTGTTTGTTGAAACTGTAATATGCTCAGTCGTCGTATAGTTGCAGCATTGTGTCGAGTTTCGTGTGCTGTTGGAAATGAGAAAGTGCTTGAGAGGGGAGGAAGGCCTTTTGTGTCTGAAATCCCACGTGATGAAAGCAGTTGTCTATCATGATTCACACCTATTTCCTTTACCTATTGGTTCATACTTTTGCTACATGGCTTCTATGAGTTTCTCTGTTCAGTGGAATGAAGTAAAAGTGAAGGTAACATAAAAAGGAAATGAGATCCAGCGAGTTGACAACGAGTTGTTAGGGACCAGTTGTATCTATCCCACAGCTTTAGATAGTATCTTTATCAGTATTTTGAGAGCTACATGCATGGAGCAGTAATGGCTATAAGGTTTATACTCTTTCTTTAGTGAAGTAGTGTGCATGGATATCTAATGTACCTTCACAAGGCAAAGTTGCTTACGGCATTGTCAACATTAGAGCGCTATCTGAGACTGAAATCTGCCAGCGTATTATGACAAGGTGCGAATAGCAAAACCCATCTTTTCTTTCTTTACTGCATTATCTTCTTCTCCTACATTCCCCACTCTTTTATATCCAAAAAATGAAGACTTACACCAGTGAACAAGTGGCTGAACATAACAAGGCTGATGATTTATGGATCATTATTGATGGCAAAGTGTTTGACCTTACCAACTTTGTCAACGAACATCCTGGTGGCAAGAAAGTACTCGTCAAGATGGCTGGCAAGGACGCATCGAAAAAGTTCGCTCAATTCCATAACCCTTCCATCATGGAGAAGGTCGGCTTGCCTATGCAAATTGGTGTTGTAGCTGATGCCAAGTTGTAATCATATTAGACGTGCACGTGAAATAAACTGATCCTTGTGTCTTTTTACATCCGTTGCCAAAAGTGAATTTAGTGTCGTGTGCTAATTTGGGCTGCCGAGAAAGCTTGTGCAACTCATCTTTGTCTTTTTCATATACTCCACTTTTATACCTCTTTGCATGCACTGCTCCATTCCATTCCTTTTATTGTTGCATCTCCTTCTATCCAAAACTGTCTCTGCTGTTGAAGGTGGAGAAGGTACCTATCCGCTTGCACATATCACCGGTCCTCAGATTATAGAGAACTCGACACACATTCCTGTATGTACTAGACACGCTACCTTTCATATGCAGTGGATCGCTCAACTCTTTCAACTAGACTGGTTACTACACATTTCGACATGTGGAGACAGGTCAATATCTACAGTTTATTGATTCAGGGAACCAGATAGTGCCGGTAATGACTAGAAGCAACAATGATATCAAGCATGTCAAATAACATGAATGTGATTAGGCACGTGCAGATAGTGCCAATGCAACAGCATTCAATGGTACCATGTGGACTGTCAAGTGGCATGGCGACAAGAATTACAGTATCCATCATTTGAATGCAGTCAAAGTAAGTAAACAAGTCAATGTATCCATGATACTTTATCTAACTGATGTAGTATGACAAATGTATATCTACACGCTGGGACCATCTTCGAGGATTAGATGATGCTGCAGTCATGTGGTAAGTATCATAAGGATTCATTTGAGAAGAATGTATTAATGATAGGAATGCATAGGCAATGTGAAGTGGACAATATCACACGCAATGACATTGATTTTGACATATACCCCGGCTTTCATGGCGTGTACAATGCATCCGATCCGCATCCTTTAGAGAAACGACTGGAACGACGTTACGAGAATACATATGAAGCCATTCGACAAGATAAACAACAATGGTTGTTTATGCGTTACGATCCAAGTGAAACTCCACAATGGAACAATGTGCGTTTTGATCCTGATACAGGCGAGAATCACGTGGATGGTGCTATCGTCAAACCCAATCGCAAAAAGAACAAAAACTCTGGCTCCAATCAGTTTTATATTGTATCAGCAGCTCATTTATGGAATATGAAACCACGTTGTATCTATCCACAGGCCAGTTACGTGTTTACATTCACTCCCAACAATACTGGTGTCACTTTACTTGATCATTGTGTGTGGGGAAATACATCACAGCTATGGGAAGCCACTCTATGGGAACCTGCAAACTTTCCTATGGGTTTCGAACCTGATCCAAGATACATCGATAATGGCACAGACGCTTTTTTGATTTGGAATGCACATACTTCACCTGGTACTACCATTCTTTGGTGGGGATGCCTGGCAACACTCGCACTTGTAGCATGGATTTGGCGTACTTGATGTGTAATTAGATAGAAAGAATGTCTCATTGTAGTGTAGTGTGATTTATTCTAATATATATATGAATTGTATCTTCAAACGATATGGGAAGAATTTTTATAATGTATATGTACTTGATGGAAAATGGATTGGCACATGCTCTTAGGTAACTAAAAGATGCAGTCTATGGGAGTCAGTCGGGATGATGATTAAGCAAGGTCTGTGACAAGAGTGATGTAGATGTGGATGTGTGTATGAAAATGCCTGTCAGTATTACTGCACAAGTGTTTATTTGGTAAAGATGTAGTTGAGAATATCAAGAGCAAAAGGGAGATAGATAGGGGATGTAGCTAAAGCAATGTGAGCACTATTCATGATCAAAAGACTACCATTGTATGTACAAATAAAAATACATTTATTCAAGATGCTTTTGATATAAGTAAAAGGAAAATGATCAACGAGATCCTGGTGGCATGGTGGAATCACGGCTGGGACCAGCAGGTGTCATGATGGTAGCAGCACTATCGTCGTCTTCTTGATGGTATCCTTGTCGCATATGCAATCCTTCATTGCCATAACCCCGTCTGCGACCCATATCATCAGGGTCATCTGAATAATCATATCGACCTTGACCTTCAAGTGGTTGCATAGGCATAGTGTAGCTGACCTTCAAACGCTCACACTCTTCCTTAAGCTCCATGACAAAAGTGTTGTGTCGTAACCAGCGTCCACCTGCATCTTGCCAATTGGTTGAATGCTCAAAGTAGAAAGTAATAGTGATACGATTCTGGTTCTCGAATAACACAAAGTTGGCTGTTGTGCCACCAACACGATACAATCCAGGTCGTTGGTCTGTGAACTCGCACATATGATCGCGGAGCTGGTAAATCTTCCAAGAAGGTGTGTCGAAAGCAATGTTGAGATCTAAAGATCACAAGGTTAGTAAACAAGATATAAGCGATTCACTGTTGTCTCCTTGACTTACTAAAGGTTTCACCAGTGGGACCAGTACGACGAGCATTGATGATGTATTGCGTAGCAAGCACTGAATTCTTTGCATAAACCACAGATCCATCCCAATTGCTGTAAAAGATTGGTTTAGTGTCAATGGCATTTGAGAACATTATTGAAACTTACATAAAAGTGGACATCAATAAACCAACATTTTCCACGACCCAGTTTTCAGTACCAATAAATACACGATCACCGGCATCAAATGGATGCTATACATGTGATAAGTATTCTATATATACACATTGTATGATCTTCAAGACTTACTGTGACGAACACAAAGATAATGGCTTCAAATGCATCCTTGGCACTGTTACCGAATACAAAACTGGCAGCAATGAAAGCACTCCAAAGTGGCAAAAGCTGTGTACCAACATCGACACCAAAAGCAGCACAGACAATAATGACCTAAGATGATGTGATTAGTCCACTATGATATGAGTAATGTGATATGTTGTTACATACCCAAATGACAATGAACACAACCAAAAAGAGCAGATCAAGTTTTCCAGTGGCCTGTGACAAATCACGCATGGATCGAGCAAGGTTCTTGCGCTCTCGATAGATGCGTACACATGCAGAACGTAACTCGGACTTGCTAATATCACCATTGCCATCACGATCAAAGATACGAAAAGCTTCAGCAGCTTCTTGATGTGTGCGGAAAAAGGGATACAGATCCATCTCTGTGATAGGTCGATTGCCAGTGGGACCAACAATGTTGTGATAGATACGCTTTGCAAGAGATTTGGCTTGACCAGATGAACCACCAGGTGTTTGATGTGATGTCGATCGTAACTTGCGATATCCACCACGAATAAGTCTACCAGGAATCATAGCCTTGTCACGAATATTCAAATAGCGATCATCAGAACTAGTTGACATCCAAGACATAAAAGTGCTGTTGCGAGATAACTGTGGTGGTGATTCAGGTGGAGATGATGCTGCAGTTGGATCAAATGGTTTTGGTTTTGACTGCTTATTGTTGTGCTTGACATCACGTAACTTTTTGGTCAAATTGGATAAGAAATCAGCCTTTACTGGTTGCTGTGGCTGTGGTTGTTCCAAAGTCTCCTTGTTGCCAAGATCAATTTCAGTAGCAGGGTCCACCTTTTCATCATCTGAACGACTTTCAAGTGCAGGAATGGCAATAAGCGTATCCATATTGCTTGTAGGGAAATGAACATTACCACCACTACCTCCTCTTCCTGGTTCATCAGGACGCATGATGGATCGAGTCATAGGAGGTGTTTTGCTCATAATGCCACCACCACTAGCACCATTGGATGTTGTAATAGTCTGGTTGCCTTCTGAAGAAAGTACGCCATCATCAGCCGAGTTGGATCGAGTAAACACAAACTTGCTATTGGTGTTGCTATTCTTGTTGCGACGGATACGTTTGAGAAAATCCTGGGGTGTTTTGCGTCGTGGTTTCTTCAATCGATCAAGAATCTTCAAAGCATGGTCGTTGACAGCAATACGATCACCATACGCTTTCCTAAGATGATGAATGAATTAGGTTTAGTGCTATTCTCACACATACAGTATCCGCTCTCTTACTTGTGGAATGAAGTAACTAAAATAAGAAATAGTCAACAAATCAAGATTCGTAACCGGGTCTCGGCCACACTTACCGATCAGCTGCAGAATGAACTTTTCAATAAAAAGCAACAAGGCGGCGAAAAAGACGCTTTCCCAAATGCTGTAAAACACATTGACGTATTTGGGAATATCTTGACCAGCTGGTCGGCTCACCATTCTACTGATAAAGGACCATGAACCCCAAGACCATGCTGAAACAAGCAACAATTTGATAAAAGGTCGAAGTGCCATATAGTACTATGAGTAGTTGTTGTTGTTATCAGTGATCATGGTATCGTTACATGTATATATCTCTATACATACAGCAAGTCGCATACGCAATACTTCAGTCGAATGAGGACGTAGTACACCAACAAGACGCTTGATTGCCCAAGGAACCAGTTCGACAATAACTTGAAGTGCCATGCTTATACACCACATGAACGTTGCCCATGTAAACCAAAGTTGGAGATTGTAGGATACCATACTCGATCGACCATCGTATACCACGAACAATGCGACCGTAATGGCTATCAGTATAAGAGCAAAGAGG